>JAAGEH010000076.1:43434130-43539968 GCA_011751065.1 Lasiurus cinereus
CTTCTTCTTCTTCTTCTTCTTCTTCTTCTTCTTCTTCTTCTTCTTCTTCTTCTTCTTCTTCTTCTCTGAAATAAAATATGTATATATAGTCTCAGAGTACACCAATGCTAACTACCTCCTGCCTGGGACCTGGGATCTTTGTGATAGAGTAGGATTTCAGGGAGTTATCAAAATGAGGCAGCAACATTCATCAGGCTAAAACAGACCAAGATTTGGCTGTGTGGAACACTATAAGAATGGTGGTGCCTGTCAAGTGTGAGAAAAAACAGGCCCTTGCCTCAATTCAATCTCTCCCTGTGCATCTCTGCCATCTTCAAAATCTGCCTCAACCTTCTTGAGAGCCTTTCAAGAAATCTGCAGCCAGCTAGTCCTCTGTAGGGCTCCAGCTTGATAGGACGAGGCCACAGGAAGTTGGGAGTATGAGGTGAATGCATTGCTCCAGGCTGTTGTATAGAGTGAAGTGCTCAAACCAGGGAAGATTGCATCTATGGGCAGTGTGGGAAAGAGTCTAAGCATGGGAACCTTGGTGGCTGTCTCTTCAGCCCTCTCCCTGAAGCCACACAACCCAGCCTCTCCCTCTGTGACTTTGGTCCTGGAAGGGGGTGAGGGTAACTTTTATATATTCCATTGCCATCTTAGATTCCCCCTCTTACTAAATATATTTATAAAAATAAACTATTAGCAACTCTAAAGTTCAATGTCCATCTAGTTGTCAAGAAAAAGAATAAATATCTCACTTGATGCATCTATGGCTAGATTTATACATCTAAAAATGTAAAAGTATTTAAAAATGTAAGGGACTAATGTTGCAAAGTATTTCTCAGTTCATATATAGAATTGTTACAAATATCATACTAATTTGTGACTACCTGAAAAATACCAATTGGAACACAGAGAACATTAGGAAAATAGACATTTGTCACTCGTGGGTAACAATGCTTCCATTTTTGAAAAATTTATTGTATTCATGCTGAGAAGAAGGATTTGATAGGCTAATTCATTTGTCTTCTCTTTCATTCACATGCTTGCTCTGCTCATATCCTCCTTGCCCTCTAATAATGACAGCCCTTTGACTCACTAATCTTCCAGCCTTTAATGTTGTCTTGTGTTTTCAGATATAGAACAAGAGATAAAGAGGAACATTTACTTGAGTTCTGAATGGTGTTAGTCATGACAGTAGATGTTTAGAGGTGCTGTCACCGAGAGTCAGATATTTTACAGTTCTTTATTCAATTTGCTTTTGGTGTATTTCTAACTGCAGGCCCTTCCACAGTTCTCCTTCTAGGCTCTCTGACCATACCAGATGGTGTTTTCTTTCTACTGAGAGCAGCATAGGTAAGATTTACTCACATTGGCAGTATTTTTGGATACTGAAGAGTGATTTAGGGTGATTTTCCCTAGAACTGCATGCCATTTTATGAGCCTAGGCATATTTGTTGTCAATTTTTATTAAGATTTTTCCTTGGGAGAATCATATGAATATTGCAGTGATTCATTTTTAGAGTAGTTGATAAATGTGCATTTGCTACTCTTAGCAAAGATATTAGGATTTGCATTTGAATAAATGAAAGTAATAAATGTAGTTTTTTAATAATTCAAGTGTCAGCTTAAATGTAAGGAGTTGTAAAATGAAAAAAAAAAAAAGGCTTGTAATGTCCGAATAGAGTAGTAGCACACACATGTCCTGAAATACTCTTATTGTCTTGCTGCAGACAAGGTCCACAGTCACTTGTTCAATTCATGCTTTGATGTGAGAGATATCACATGCTCTGGGAGTATTCCTGATAATTTTCCTTACAGTCTTGCCACCCTAAAAATAGCTTTTCAAGTGAATTATAGCTCCCACTCACCTTTCCTGAAACTTGTGATTCACAATTAGTAAAAATATCTACTTATTCATAGCCAGAGAACTAAAAAGCCAGAATATTAATAACTGGAAATACTGTGGAAATTCATTTTAGATCTTTGAATTATCTAGATTCCAAATATCATGTTCTATTGGACCTTCTAGTTCCCAAAATAATGTCTGGCCATATCTTTAAAACTATAAAATCCTATGAGTTTAGAATGGTCCTAATGTATATTATAAAATTTTTGTTTCATTTGTGATATTTTCTTGAGTTTATTTTCTTAAGCATTTTTATGAGCAACTTACATGAGAAAACCTCAATCATTTGAGATGACAAACTAGACTTATACGTTTTTATATTAAAACATGTCTTCAGATGTGTATTTCTTTTGCAATTCTGATTCCCATTTTTCTCTAGAAGGGCAATATCTCTGAACAACATATTGTCTTTTTTTAAAAATGTATTTTTATTGATTTTAGAGAGGCAAGGAGGAGAGAGAGATAGAAACATCAATGATGAGAGAGAATCATAAATCAGCTGCCTCCTGTATGCCCCCTCCTGGGGATTGAGCCCGCTACCCAGGCATGTGCCCTTGACCTGAATCAAACCTGGGACCCTTCAGTCTGCAGGCCAATGCTCTATTCACTGAGCAAAACTGGCTAGGGTCATATTGTCTTTCTTATGTTAGTAGGTCCACAAAACTCTTTTAGAGCATCACAGTATGCAGAAACATTAAAATTCAAAGTCCAAGCCATTGTAGTTACATAGCATAGTCTTTTCTTTATTCACAGCAGGTAAGTTTGAGTCCTTCCACTGACAGGCAGATGTTGTCTCCATAATCATTAGTCCTTAATGAATCTATTAATTGAATATGTAAGTTTGGCTAATTAGATGTAAGACATTTCTCCAGATTTAAAGGGTAATAATAAAAAATTTAAACTGCAACACCAGATCAAGCCCCATTTAAGAATTGATAAATGTGAACTGGAAAGTGCACAGTTCCAATATAAATTAGTTAATTGCCTCTGTTAATTTAGGTGAAACACATTAGCAGAAAGGTCAATCCATTTGAGGCTTGATGTGTTTTTCAAATAATAAATAGCAAATCCAAGAGCATTACAAAATGGGAAGCGTGGAATCCACTCTTCCATCCAGAGGTTGCAGGATGGATTCATGGAACCCCACTAAGTTAATCTGCTATGGGGTAACCAGTGGATCTCAAGTCAAGCAGTGTCTTAGACACCAGGAAGCTTTGTTAAAGATATCAATGCCTTGGGCCCCTTAGACTAACTGAAACGTCTAAGTTGATGGAACCTGGGTTCAAAACCATTGGCCTATTTCATGAATGTCTGAACCACTGAGTAAGCAGGAGGATTGAAGGCAGCATCAATCTATAGCAGGTATATAAGCATTAGAAACATGATCAAATGTCCTACTTAATGCTCTCTTTTCTTCCTAAGTGGGAAAAAATGGGCTGCCTCGTTCCCTCCTCTATTTCCTCTTCTGGCGAGGTCTATACCAAAGGGTCTTTACACTTGAGAACATTTAACTCAGATTTGGGAAGTAGGAGGCAATCTCATCTCCAAGTATCTGTTCTTGGGAATTTCAATTTTACAAAGAGTTCAACTTAGCAGATAACATTTGTTATCTTTACACTAGAAAAAAGTAAAAGGAGTTCTTTGTAGAGACCAGTTTTGGAAAATGTTATCTTTATCTCTTGTGTCTCCCCAGTAGCACCTAGAAGAGGAGAAGGTCTCTGGAAAGCCCCAGTGAAACTTTGTGACTAGGCTGTCTCCTCTCTCTCACTTTCTCTCTGCCCTGCATATTCTGACTTCTTTCCTGTCTCGTGGCCCCTTAAGTAACCTCACATATACAGCTACTGTTATTCACAGGCTTCTTTTTGCTCTGCACAGACTCTATGTCAAGGCTTGGTTTACAATGCATTGTCAATGAGTTTCAGTATTTGTTCACAGCTATCTGATTGGTAGAGAAAAGAAACCCGGGTTTAACAACAGCAGTCAAGGCATCACACTTGCTTTGAAAGGAGGAAGACATGTGCCTGAAGCAAGACACCCCTCCTCTGTAGTGTGGGAGTGGAAGTCTAAACTGGATGTCTGTTACTGACATCTCTGAAGGCTTCCCATTTTTGCCTGGTACCTTTCACGGGTTGGACCGGGTTGTTGAGAAGAAAGAGGCTGGCATTCTCCTTCTGTTGTCAAGACATAGTCCTTTTCAGTGGTTCATTCCAGCATGTAAAAGAGGGACACAGTGATTGTTGGTTTAGTCCCATTTTCTAATGAACATGAATATGGATCCTTACCCCAAATATCACCAAAATTTACGTGAGAATTCCTTACATCCAAAGACCCTTTGAGTGAATGACTATATAAAGGCAGAAGGACTTGGGAAAGAAGCTTATGCTTAAGAATGAAAAAGTCCTGCCCGGCTGGTATGACTTAGTGGTTAAGTGTGGACCTATGAACCAGGAGGTCATGCTTCGATCCCTGGTCAGGGTATATGTCTTGATTGCTGGCTTGATCCCCAGTGTGGGCCATGCAGGAGGCAGCCAAACAATGGCTCTCTCCTCACCAGTGATGTTTCTATCTCCCACTCCCTATGTCTTCTTCTCTGAAATCAATAAAAATAAAGGATTTTAAAAGGAAAAAGAAAAGTGTCAACTAAGGAACATGAAAGAAAAACAAAAGAGCAAACTTAACTTAGTTACATGCCAAGCACTTATTAGGGCACGAATAAAAAACCTGGAGCTTACCTATTAGTAACTCTTCCTGGCCTACCATGATAAAAGCAGCTGCTTCTGATCAGAGACACATCCCTGAGACCTGCTCGTGATGTTGCATGCTCTGAACTACTATGTGAGCAGGATTGTACTGTTTTAAGTACTTTGCTTTCTGTGGTGAGGCAGGCTAACGAACACCATCATTCCTATCTTAAAAGTCAAAAGGTCTTTTAGTGAAAGTCCCTCTCCTAAAAATTTGTAGTCTAACATTTGTCTGCATTCTGAGACTTTTTTTCCTCCAAAGTAATCAAATTATAAATGTCACATCTTCAAAGATTTCTCATCAGTAGCAGATATAATACATTGAATTCAAGCTTTTGCTTTTAAAATAATATTCACTTGCACATACATACCATGAACTGCAGAGGGAGCTAATGCCTTTTTCCTCAGGCCTGTAAAAAAAAAGGGGGCATAGCTGGGATTTTTTATTTTCCCCTGTGCCTCGAAAGTGTGATTATTGATACAGTACTGAGCTCATCTCTGCACCTAGATTGAAGCCTTTGAACATATGTGAGGTGGAACTGGGCTTTACAAACAAAGACAAAGCTAGTTCTCACTTTTAAATTAGTCTCTTGAGGTTCCCAAAAGGTGGAGGATATATTTTAAAAGGCAAGAATTGTGTTTTGTATCAAAACATGATTTTTTGAGTCATAACCAATTAGGGATATACTCCCTGCAACCATAAATACCCCTTTTCATAGACTAGAGTGACCAGAGGCCACAGTGGGCCACGAGGGACTTAATATGTAGAGAATTTTTATGGTTAATAAATGCCACAATCTCAGCCTCTTTTCTTATAGATGCTGGAAGAAAGGGATAATTAAATGAGCATTTAGATCCCAAATAAAAAGTTAATATTCACATTAAATAAAAATATAAGCAAAGTTATTTAATAGAAGTTTTCATAACGAGTCCAAAATACTTCATTAAACATTTCTGTGTTGAAATATGTAAAGCTCTGTACAATCTTTTGTTAATAAATTAAATACCACTTCTCTATAAATATACCATGCATTAAGCTTTCCTGCTATAGTTTTCATGGAAACATTTTACATAAAGTAGCCCGGCATATCCCATTTGAGATGAATGAGATCATTAGGAAACACTTATATCTGAAATAAGCAATCATTCTGCACACAACCCAAGGGCCCTAATTTTTTTAAATATTTAAAACATTGTGCCTCTTTCAAATCATTAGACTTAGAGACATTTAAGGACCTGATTCAATTAACCCAGAAAAGAGAAATGCTATAATGTGTGATTTATTTTGGCAGATAAATTAAAACTCAAGTGTGTCTGTTAGAAAAGGTAGGTTGTCATTTAGTTAGTAAGAGGAACAGGAAGGCCATTAGGCAAGGATACCTGAGGCTGAAACAGCTCCTGAGTAAGGAAGCTTGCAATTCATGATTGGCATTCAGTTACTGTCAAAACCAAAAGTATTCCTTCTTTGGGAGGAGTCTTGATATTCCATTCAGTTGCCCTAATTGATTCTTTCTTCTTTTTTTAAAAATGTGTTTTTTATTGATTTCAGAGAGAGGACGAGATAGGGAGAGATAGAAACATCAATGATAAGAGAGAATCTTTGATTGGCTGCCTCCTGTATGTTCCCTACTGGGGACCAAGCCTACAACCCAGGCATGTGCCCTGATCAGGAATTGAACCATGACCTCCTGGTTCAAAGTGTGATGCTCAACCACTGAGCCACTTTGGCTTGGACTGCATTGATTTCTAAAGCATGTTTCTCAAATAAGAAACACTTGCCCTCCTTAAGTGAAAACCAAAAAGAAGCCTAAATTGCTATGGTTTCATATCAAAGTCAAACTTCACATAAAATTGATGCTTTAAAATTATAATTTTACATTCTATTATTGAGGTGAGGAAATATGAGGCAAGAATTTATTTTTCTCCTCTACAAGTCCAGGAGATTAGCTCCACCATGTTTAATAAACTGTTTTTACAAGGAAATAAATAGAGCATGCTGTAGTTTACATTCCATTGCACAGAAGATTTTAAACATTATCCTAAATAATAAATAATTATAGATGGGGAAGAGTGGACAAAGGAAATATTATAAGGGTGGGGAAAATATTTCTTACAGGGAAAAGACTGGAATTCAAAATGTTAGCAACCTAAAGGTGGTTGTGGGGAAGACTTAAACTGTCTTGAAGTCTATAGAGAAAATGAGAAGATAATAAAATAAGATAAAAGAAAGAAGAGGGAGAAAGAATGAGATTGTCAGAAGAGATGTTAAGGCATCCTTAAAAGTAAGTAACAAAAGAATAAATCCTATGAACAAAAACCAAGAAGACATATACTGTCTCGTACTGAATTATAGCTTGGACAAAATAGATATTTATACTAATAAAAGAGTAATATGCAAATTGGTCAGGACACCCTCACAGTAGTGACCAGATAGCAGGCATGGGGTGACCAGGTCAGCAGGGAGGTTAGTGAGACGACTAAACAACTGAACAGCAGGCTGCATGAGGTGACCAGGCTGGCAGCAGGGGGCAGTGAGAGAAGATCAGGGCAACGGGGTGGGGGGGGGGGACGGGGGAGGGCAGTTGAGGTCAACCAGGCTGGCAGGAGCATTAGTGAGGGACAACCAAACAACTGAACAGCATGCTGCATGGAGCAACCAGGCCAGCAGAGGGGGGCAGTTGGGGGTGACCAGGTCAGCAGGGGGAGCAGTTAGGGGTGATCAGGCAGGCAGGCAGATGAGCAGTTAGGAGCCAGTGGTCCCAGATTGTGAGAGGGATGTCCAAATACCATTCTTGCCTCATATTTCCTCACCTCAATAACAGAATACAAAATTATAATTTTAAAGCATTCCCTTGGGGATCGGGCCTAAACCAGCAGTTGGACATCCCCTGAGGGTTCCCGGATTGGAGAGGGTGCAGGCTGGGCTAAAGGGCCCCTCCCATGCACAAATTTCCTGCACCAGGCCTCTAGTAATATGCAAATGGTCATTATGCTGTTAAGCGCAACAACTGACCGCAAAATGACTGGATCACAGATCAGCACGAGGGTAGGGCAGTGAGCTATAAGCAGTCAGCAGAGAGCTACAGAAATGGGCAGGGCAGCAAGCTATGTGTGTGTGGGGGAGGGGTGGAGAGAGCTACAGGAGAGGGCAGGGAAGCAAGCTATGAGGGGGGGCCAGGGGAACTACAGGCGGGCGGGGCAGTGGGCAGAGAGCTACTGGAGAGCAGCAGTGAGCTACTGGCACATGGATTCATGCACAGGGCTACTAGTGTGTGTGTGTGTGTGTGTGTGTGTGTGTCCATAATCATGAACTGAAGATAGGGGAACTTTTTTTTTCAGAGGATGATTATGTGAATAAAAAATTATTAATAATCTATGACCAGAAGGATTTGCAGTAAAAAGATGGGCAAAGCAAAACAAATTCCAAGATTAGGAAGAGAAAATGTTTCTTAATCAGTGAGCGTAGGAAAGTTCATTTCTACTTACACTAGAATTAAATGCCCCATAGGGAATGTGTTTCCTCTTTTGCTCACATCACTCAACAAAAATATTTTAGTTTAGTTTATTTTCTCCATTACAATTTATTCTCCCATGTCCTCTTCCACCTTCACCAATGCCCCTCCTTGCTGAAATCACCACACTACTGTGTCCATGAATTCTTTTTCTTTAATGAAAAATCTTTTTTATTGATTTAAAAAAATTTTAGAGCAGAGGAGAGGGAGACAGAGAAACATTGATGTGAGAATGAAATATCAATCACCTGCCTCCTGCATGCCCCCTACCCTCCACCCTGATCCAACACTCCACTCGTTCCCTCACTAGAGCTGTCTTGCCAACAAGTATTTTTTATCAAATAGTTACTGTGTGCTCCATGCTGCTGTAGGAATTAAGGGAAAGAACAAGAGGAATAGAAGACGCAGTTCCTGTGCTGATCACTTGACTATCTAGTTGGAGAGCAAATCTCACACAAAAGTAGCCATCAGGGAACAATTCAAACCAGTGTGCCGTCTGTCACTGTCCTGGGTCTTTTGGAGATGTTTATGAAAGCCAAGAGATCCTCCCTTCCTGGCTGGAGGAGAAGGGGATCTCTTTATTGGTTCTACCTCACTGTGTAGCAAATGCTCATCATTTCATCACACTGTTTCTTCTCTGGGAGAGATTTTTCCAGCCATGATGATAGAACTAGAGTTAGCAAGCAAGAAGTGGGTCACGGATGAACAACCCCATCTTATGCTTTGAGAAAATAAATATAAATAAATGGTTTTTCATTTGTGATAGTCTTTCCTGACAGTGTTCATTGATCAGTTTAATTTTTACAGATTTCCTTTTTAATCCTTGGAACCTTTTGATGATGTCTCAGTGTCCCAAGAATTAAAGTCCCTACAACCTTGGATCAACTGTCTTGCCCTCCTCGTCTGCTGCTCCTCCAGCCACATGGATGTTTCCTAAAAGGTATTCTCACTTCTTTATGCCTTTGCTCTCTGGACCCTTCTGCTTGTCCTTGCCTCCCTGTGGAAGCCTCACCTCTCCTCTAAGGCCTAGTTGAAAGGTTAGCATTCCCAGAGAGCCGAGCTCGGTGCTGGGGCATCCAGAACGTGCTGCTGATGCTCTCTTGTAACTTTTCCCCACAAGCTCTCCTAGTCAGTGAGCTACCTCTCTGTGAGGAAGGGTTTCAAGCGCACTGACGGCAAGGGCTGTCCCAGCCTCCAGCACCTTGCCTTGCATCGGAAAACGCTCAAAACACGTTTGCAGAATTGTTCCATCAGCATCGTTGATTTATTTCCTTTGCTGCTACCTTCTTCCTCTCTCCCCAACTAACTCTAAGACCATATTCTTGTATTCCTCAGTTGTATCTGTAACCCTATAAGGCTTTAATAAAAGTGTATCTCAAGAACATATACTGTTATTAAAGCAGAACTTTGGGGAATAGAAATCTTGTGCGAATTAAGATCTCTCTTACCTAAGCTAAGGTCCCTCGTTTCTCCATGAAAACAGTTCACTCAGGTACCCGTGGGTATATACTTCGAGCTGAAAGTATAGACCTAATACTAAAATGAAATATTTTTGTCTATTTCTATTGTTTAGCAGCCAAGCACTGAACATTAGGCAGTTTTAGGAACTGAAAATATTTAAGGCAAGATCTTGTCTGGCTGACATTTAACACCCAAAGAAATGGAGTTCTCAGGGCTCTAAAAATGGCATTTAGGATAAGAATCAGTAGGCTCCTGTTAGGATTATAATGGGAGGAGTGAAGTGCCCTATAAGAGATCTTTTCATTTGGACCCAGGTTTAGTCCACTGAGACCTAAGTCCATCCTGGTATGGGGTCGCTGGGCTCTTGACAGATTTACATGTTGACCTTTAGGTGCCCACAAACGAGAAGAAGGTCTATTGGAGCTCCGGAAACACTGAAAACAGGGGGTATACATATGAAAGCTCAAGCCCAAAGGGGTAGTCAAGTGAGGAGCCCCAGGTCCGGCAGGATGATAGCTGTTAGCATGAAGAAAAAAAAAAACACAACACAACACAAAATAAGTGTGTTTTCGGGCGAAGAATAGAAGAGCTGGAAGGAGGGATCCCAGAAGAAAGATTCGAGGGGCAAATGAAACTTGCAACTCGGAGGAGCTTTTGAGGACCGAGGGCGCAGCCCGGACAGCCTGGCAGTCCCGGCCGGCAGAGGGCAGCAGCCGGGCAGGAGAAGGCAGCCCAGGGCCCGCGGAGTCCTCGCCCGGCTCGCGGGGACACTCTTGTGGAGTGTGGGGCGAGGGACTCGACTCATCATTACCCGCCCCGACCCTGCGGCCCAGGCGAACCTCGGGCTCGGCTGCGACAGTGAGGTGTGCGGGGTTCGCTGCGGAGGTCCCCGCGTCCCTGCCCAGGGAAGGAGAGCTGAGGGCACCCCTTCCCTGGCCCCCAGGGGGGGGGGGGGAAAGGAGCTCCAGAGTTGGGAGGGCCCCCCGGCCCGCGGGTGGGAGGGGTTCTCCGCACCCCGGCAGCTACGTCCCGGGCTTGTCCCGCCGACCCCGCGCGCGCCCCCCTCTCACCCACTTCTGGGGCCACGACCCGCCCCCGCCCTCGGCCAACCAAGGTGCGCCTCCCGCCCATGCCGACCTGGCTGGCCAGAGCGAGGCCGCCCCGCGGCTCTCCGAGCCCGCGAAGCCCCCCGGCAGGTTCGCGCTCCGCCGTCGAGGAGGGCGGCGGGGGCGGGGGCGTGCGCGTGCGCGGGGGCCGGCTCCCGCGGCGGAGGCAGGGGCGGGGGGCGGGGGCGCGGCCGCCCTTGACCGTGGGCGCGAGCACCAGGCGGCGGGCTGTATGTAAATCGCTGCGCCCCAAGTCCTAGGTAGGATGGACCAGCCCCCGCGCCCCGGCCCTCACGTCCAATAAGAAGCGCCCCCGCTTGACACCTGCCTATAAACAGGCGAGCGCCCGGCGCCCCGCGCACAGCCCGCAGCCCGCACCGCCGCGCCGCGGGGCGACACCATGACCTCCAGCAAGATCGAGATGCCCGGCGAGGTGAAGGCCGACCCCGCCGCGCTCATGGCGTCCCTGCACCTCCTGCCGTCGCCCACGCCCAACCTGGAGATCAAGTACACCAAGGTAGGCGGCGGCCCAGGCCGTCCGCGCGCGCTCTCCGCGTCTTGCGTGACCTGTTACGGGGCGAAGGTCGGGGCTCGGGGGCGGGGAGGTGGGGGTGGCGGGTCGCCCGGGCCCGCCTGTCACCCCCGCGCCGCAGAGGGGCGCCAGGGCTCGGGGTGCGGGCGGCCGGAGTCCCGCGGAGTCTCGGGACCCCTCGGGGACTGCCGACCCGGGGAAACGCGGCGCAGCGCGCTCGCCGTCAACGGCCACGGCTTTCCCCAAACCGCACCCGCCGCTGCCGGCCCTGCGATCCGGGGTCGCGACCGCCCCGGGGAAGGCGCCGGCACCGCGTGGGCTCCTCCAATGGGGAAGAAGGGCGTCCCGCCGGGTTGGTCCCGCACGCAGCCAGCCGGGCGGGCGGCGGCTGCGGGGCGCCCCGCCGTCCGTCGTCGAGGGCCGCTCGGCCGCCCGCCCCGCCGCTCCTCGTGGTCCCGACGGCGGGAGGAGCGCGGGCGCTGGCCGCCCGCCCGGGACCCGTGGGAACCTGGCTGCGGAGCGCCGCGGAGCCCGTGCCCCCGGCGCGCGCGGGTGGCTGCGGGCAGAGGCAGTTCCCCTGGAAAACCTGGGAAGTCTGTTCATTTGTATAAACCAACAGGCTCGCTTTGGAACCGAAAAAAAAAAAAAGAAATTACTCTTTATAACGAACTCTGACATCCTGGGTTTGCCAAGCACGGATGCTTTTTGTTGCACCACGTTAAAAAAAAAAAAAGAGTATGTATTCGCTACCCAGTATAAATCGAATTTACTTTCTTTTAAAAAAAAACTCAACAGAGAAAAAAAATATTAATTACGCGTCTGGGGGAATTATAGTGTGCTAACACTGGGAGGGAGAGATGGGACCTAAAGTCGTGTTTCTTGGAGTTCATTTTACAGTTCTCTTGTTTGATTTTTCTCTTTCTTTCCGTTGATTTCTGCCCTAAACTCCCGCTTAACTTAAACACACATCGAGCACGCACAATACGGTTAAAGTTGTTTTGCATCATGCTTATTACACGATAAACTACATTTTGTCGAGAAGTAAATTGTTTGGTTCTGACTTAATGGTTGAAAGAAGTACAAAAAAACACACAACAACATCGGAATATTAAAATTTTACTTGCTTTGAGTTTTAGGTTACAAATCAGGGTGGTTCCTGCTTTGAGTGCCAATTTAGATGAATTTGATGTACCTGCTAGTTTTTTTTTTTTTTTAGGTGGTGTGACAAATTTTTGAAAGCCGTTTTAATGAGAGGTCATTAATGGTTACAGCCATTTAGGCATTATTTGCATCACTAAAGTGCCAATGTTTGGCACATCTCCTGGTTCAGGAACAAGCCCGGGGCAGCCTTCGGCATCAAGTTTTGTTTTAGGGGGGTCTCTAACCTCTTCAGCCTCACTTTAAAATATTAAGATGCAAGATCTACTTCTGAGAGAGGACCTGGTCCTCAGCTTTGGGAGGGTTCGATTTTCGTCTGACTTTTGATCAGACTCTCCTCACAGCCCTGAAAGGAGTTCTAGGTATGCAGTAGGTATCTCGGAATTTCATTTGGAAACTCTTCCAGCTCTCTTTCCCTCTAACTACCCCCGCGCTCTTTTTTTTTTCTCTTGTTCTCCCTCAGTAGGAAAGACAACTGATTTATAGCTAATTGAAGTCTTTAATGTGGAGTCATTTCACTCAGGGGAGACTTTTATCCAGTATCCGCTTTCCCACTTATTACAAAGAAAAACAATCAGAAATGAAATAATGGATTGTAACTTGATTCTTTAATTTGTGGGGAGGAGGCATCTTATTTTTGGCTTGACAAACAACCCTCATAAACACTTGAGTAGTACTCATCTAAAGGCGACCTCCTTTCACAAAACCTTGTAAAATCAGGTATCTGTGAACATTCCCAGCAGCTTTCCTTCTTAGCTCTTTGGTGAGACTTTAAAATTTTGAGACAAGCGTTGTGGGCATGCAGGCTTTCTAACGCGGGGCAGAAGCTGCTCTTTGGTAGCCGAGGTAATGGAGAATGCTGTTTTACTTAAAAGGAAAATAAGAAGAATGGGAAGTTTTTTTTAAAAATCACTAATGCTCACAAATGAGGGAAATTATATTAGTATTTTTAAGCAGAAGAATGAATAAGGTAGAGTGGACAGTTAGTCCTTTAGAATAGTGATACCACAATCACTAGGAATTTCTAAAAGGGTAATTAGTAATTAAAAATTATTTTGCTAAAGGGCTTGTTTAATAACACATGGGAAACAACGTTTGTGTCAGAAAGTGGATCCTCAATCATTTTCGTCTTGTTGCACAAATACGTCTTTAGTGAAAGCTGTTGCGGTAGGAATTTAAAATGTGATTTTGGGACCAACATAAAGTCGCTACTGAGAATTTCAAGTAGCATGCATCTAAGAAACTGTGCACTGGGATCTTGTATTATTGTATTTATTCACCATTCTCTTTCTCCTAAAACTATTGTACTTTTTTCTTTTTTTAATAAAAGGGGAATGCGGGGGAAAGTTACTGCCTTTGTTTGTTAAAGGTCCAGTGAAAGTGCTCCAAAATTACAGTTCAGTCTCCAAGGATGCTGAAAGGGATAACCTCCCTGTTTGTATGCATTGACTTTCAGGCAATTACATTTAGTTTTGAAAATAAGCCTGAAGGTCCACTACCCATTTTAGACTAATGATCAATGGCAATACTATCTTTGGAATATGTCTATTTTTATTCTCCTAATAAAGCAAGCTAGACCTCAATATTTAAAAGTGATTTCTTATTTAAAAATATGTTAAACAAACAAATAAAGACTGCATTCGTCAAGAAAGTGTGATAACAGCGCCAACACAAAGGAATGAGTAGACTACTTTGAGGTAGAGAGAATGGATACTTTCTTACTTGCCTGCTAAGAGGAATGCTTACCAGCTAGCTAAGAGTTTGATTGCTTTTAACTATGCTTTTATGAATTAAAATTTTTCTGAGTTTCTGTTTTATCAGTCTAGTTTGTAGAAGTTTTGTATAACTGAATATATCACAGGAGCATACACATTATAAAATCAAGCCTAGTACTTTGCTGACTGCTCAGAACTGCAGAAAAAAATCTTTTCCAGATCCCCAGGTCTTTGGGAACTTTAATACCACCCCTACCTTCTCCATTGTCTGTATCATCTCTCCTGCCTTTACTAGTCCATCTGTCCCAACCCTCCGCCACTACTCCACTACACACACACACACACACACACACACACACACACACTGAACTCTTTCCCTGTTGATCACTTTTTCAAGGAGAGTTTATACCCATAACTAACAGTAATATGAAGTGGTGTGTTTTACTCCAGAGTCTGATACTGTGGAGAGCTAGAACAGGAGGAGGAAGAGGGGCATTTATGGGGTACTGACCTACTAAAATAGAAGAGGAAAAATAAAAGGCAATCAACTGATAATCAGAGCTGATGTGCATGGAGTAACTACTATTTAATCTTTTATTTATTAAATTAACAACCTTTTATTGCACATCTGTTTTCTGAAGTCAGTTTCAAATATGAATGGCTACGTTTCTAACAACTGTGCTTTCCATTATGCTAGCTGGGCTGTGGAAGCATTGAGTGCCAAAAATTAGTTATCAGCCTGGTGGTAATTAGGTTAATCAATATAAAAATAACAATAATGACGATAATATTTATAATGCTACTTACATTGTTTAAAGGGCCTAATGGTTTACCAAGCACTTTCATATATATCTTATGAAGGAGAGAGAGAGTAGGAAGAAGTAGGAAAAATGGATAAGGAAAACCTTGGCTTTGACTTTTAAAAATTGATAGAACACTCCTCACCATACCCTTTGTTTTTCTTAATAGTAACCTACTTTTTTCTTAGGGAGAGAGAGAGAGAGAGATGGGGAGAGAGAGACCTCAAATCTTCATTTTTGTGTTGCTTCTATTGCAGACATAGAGAGAGTATGACTTGGCCTAGAGAGAGAGAGAGAAAGAGAGAGAGAGAGAGAGAGAGAGAGAGAGAGAGAGAGAGAGAGAGAAAGAGAGAGAGAGAGAGAGAGACTTCAAATCTTCATTTTTTGTTTCTATTGCAAACATGGGGAGAGTATGACTTGGCCTACTCCTCTTAAGAAGTACTCCTTTTGTGACTTCTGATTCCCTAACTTTAAATTACTATTTTTGATGTTTCTATGGTTTGTGTGTCTGAGGCAAGATTGTTGCCTGTCCTAGGAATCGTTTCTTATAAGATGGTGTGTGTCTAGTTGCCTCTAATTGAGATTGTCTGTCTTGATCATAAATTATTAATCAAACTTTATATTTACAGGGGAACTTATACTAAAAAAAGCCTTTTGCAGTTGCACAGCTTTTTGATGTTTGTATCATCTCCATTTAACACCGGGGAGCTGACCAACTTCATTGTACGACTTGAATTTAGGCCCTTCTCCTGGGGTCCTGCCTGTTCCAATGCCTGCTGCTGTATGGGCTTATGTTACCATATCGAATCATCAAGTCCTTTTTATCTATAATATTATTGACTATATTCCCTATGCTGTATTTACATTTCAAGGTAGAAGATTCTCTGAGGAGCTTATTTTGTGAGGTCTCATTTCCTTGTATCCAGGCTTAAAGAAGCCAGGCATGCATAATTAGTTCTCTGTTGTGTTAGACAAGCATCTCAAATACCAATATGCACAGTTCTCTCTCAAGTCTTTCTCAATTTGGGTGGTGGAATACAAATACTGACGGATATTTTTGCCTTTTTAGTTATTTTAGTGACAACTTGCAGGGGTCAGCAAACTACAGACTGTCTACCTAATTTTGTAAATAAAGTTTTATTGGAAGACACTCACATTCATTCAGTTACATATTGTATTACAATGGCTGAATCAAATATTTGCAGCAGAGACCATTTGGCCAGCATTTTAGAAAAAGTTTATAAAGCCTTTACTTAGAAAAAGAAAGGCTCTGAATTAAGGCCTTGGTTCAAATCTTGATCAGATATGTGCTTAATTAGCTATGTGAGCAATTATGGATGGTGTCTCTTCTAGGGGATTTCTTCACTGGGTATCAAATTCTAGTTGTCAGTGTGAGAAAGTAAATGGCATATAATGACAATCAACCAAGGACTAATCCCATTTCATTTTTGTAAAGTGATCATTACATTTGTAGTTCCAAATTAATGGAAGCCCATTAAGAAATATCAGAGTTGTATGAACAATAAAGTTTTACAAACAGGCCACTTTTTGGTATTCTGTTTATTTATTTAATGTTTAGTAGTTTAATTAGTCATAAGAGTAATATTCTGCATAGCTCATATGTTTACACAGGATTTTCATCAAATGAAATATGGTTTCCCTACCAACATATTATTTTTACCAAAAAAAATAACCAAATCAGTTTCCCAGCCAGTACAGTCATGAGCCACATAATGGTGGTTAGGCCATCAAGACACTGCATTTACTACGGTGATCCCATAAGATTAAAATGGACCTGAAAAATTCCTATTCCCTAGTGATGTCATGGCCATCATAATGTTGTAGCCCATGGCATTAATGTTCTGGGCCATCTCAGCCCATCCATAGTCCTGCTGTCATCTAGAAGAGGTGCTCTCCTGGCTCACATGACCTACAGCACAGTAAGGTCCTGAGTAGAGAGGGCATGAGCTAGCGTTACACACTGGCTTACTCTTTATTGATGAATTCAAAACATAAGAGTGGGAACTTAAAGTATGGGAAGATAAAAAAACAAAACAAAAACCACAACAAGTAGCCTAAAATAGTTACCTAAATCAATCAAGATCTCTAAATCAAAGGAGCCTAAATGGGAGGAGGTGGACTGACTCTTTGTCCAGTCTCATGACTGGAATTGTGTGCATTCCAGAAAGCCTTCTTAGAAATGTTGCCTCTTTAAAGTGGATGCCTCCCCAATCAAAGCTTAAATCAGGCACTTGTATTATAAAAAGTAAAGCCAACAGTCAGGGCTTAAACTGTAAGTACTCATGTTTTTGTGATGATGCTGGTGTAAGCAAACCTACTGCCCTACCAGTTGTATAAAAGTAAAGTACAGCCGAAACTGGTTTGGCTCATGGACTGGAGGGTCCCAGGTTTGATTCTGGTCAAGAGCCTGTACCTTGGTTGCGGGCAAATCCCCGAGGGGCGTGCAGGAGGCAGCTGGTTGATGTCTCTCTCTCATTGATGTTTCTAGCTCTCTGTCCCTCTCCTTTTCTCTCTGTGAAAAATCAATAAAATATATTAAAAAAAGTAAAGAAGAGCATAGAGAATATAGTCAATAATATTATAATAAACTGAGCATGAAATTCATGCACTCAGGTTTGGGGAAAGTCCCTCAGCCTGGCCTGCACCCTCTTGCAGTCCAGGAGCCCTTGGGATGTCTGACTGCTGCGGAGGAGACAAGAGAGGCTTCTGCTACAGCTGCTGGGCTTGCCAGTCATGAACGTGGCTCAGGGCTTCTGGCTGAGCGGTGCTCCCCCTGTGGGAGTGCACACTCACCACCAGGAGGCAGCTCCTACATTAAGTGTCTGGTAGTTAGTGCACATCATAGTGTTCAGTCAATTTGCATATTAGCCTTTTATTATATAGGTTGTATGCTGCTAGATGGGTACTACTAGACTTATCATGGTGACACTTCATAAGGGATGTAAATGTCTATTATGCTGTACACCTGAAACTAATATAATATTGCATGTCAACTGTAATAAAAAATGAAATTTTAAAAATATAGACACAGATGACAGTAGTAGCCTATACCACCTTGGTTTGTGTGAATTCACTCTACCATATTCACACAAGATTAAAATAGTCTCACAATGCACTTCTCAGAACATATCCCTTTCGTTAAGCAGTGCATGACTGTATCTTAATAGTTAAATTAGGTATCTGACACTTGTGTACCAAAATTCAGCATTAATATGCCTCATTATACCCAACTGACTGGTGTTTTATGTCATTTGGACCAAGATGTTCCCAAGTTATTGATGCTTAGATCTAAGAAGTATGACAGCCAGTGAGGACATTTTCTGAAGGGAGATACTATTTGGAAATGGGAAGGTATATTAAGTTATATAATTTAAAACTGACTAGACTTTCAATGGTCCTAACTGCCCAATTTTGGGGCACTTCACCTGGAAAAGCACCATGCAGTGACTATTTTGAAAGTCCTTCTAGTATTTCTTTAATTTTTTTAATTTGCTGTGACAAGTCATTTCAAAGCCAGTCATTTCTCTTCAAAGACTGAGTCTAATGCATATAAGTGATTGCCAAAATGTCACTTTGATTGATTTTTAATTGCCTTTTCAGACATATCTTTGAGCTCTATTCCATTTTACTGTTCAGAAATATAAGATTCTTCAAATTGGGAATTTTTTTTTATCTCTGGCATATCTCTATTGCTTGTTTTTTGGCCTGAGTTTTGTTCAAGTTGTCTCTCTTTATAATCTTAACTCTTACTGAATTTATTTATAGCAAGTCTCTGTTGTGTCACATGATTTGGAAACACTTCCAGACTTTGAAAATTCCAGTTGGAATAATAATTGGTCTCTCAGCAAAACTTCACTGGGGCTAACACAGAGGCTTGTTGACCTCCGTAGATTGTGATTGAAAATTAGACTGTCATGGGTGAACATTCTAATATTTGTATAGAAGGAAGCTTTCCTTTTCCTCCAGTTCATCTCTGTTACGACCAGCTCTGTTTCCTTTCCTCACTATAGTTTGATCTTTGGAGAGCAAAGTAGCAGTTTCTTTATTCCTGCATCTCTGGAGATGCTGGGGTTCTTGTCCCAACCTTATAAAGGGTTCAGCAATCTGGAGAAAGGAGCTGTGCATAGATTCAGGAAGGAGTCCAAAGATGAAAGATACTTTTGAAAGGCACTGGGGGTCAGAGGACCTTCAGCTAAAGGAACTGAAGACTACTCCTTGTCTAAGGACTCCATGCTATTTATTAACACAATTTGTCCTAAGGCAAGGTGGAGACATACACTTCAAAGGCTAAGGTTTACAGAAGCATTGTCAGTTAGGGGAATAGCCTACAGTTGTTCAGGCTTTTGGCCAACAAGAGGCAATAATATGTGGATTAAGATGCTCTGAGCTGTCTGGCAGCAAGCAATAATATTCAGGTTTGGGGGAAATGCCATTTAGCTGTTCCAACTGGTAAACCACATAGGTGACTCAGCCCTGTTGAGCCTCCAAACTTCACCAACCTTTTGGTGAAACTCTTGTAATTATTACATTCTGGAATTGGTTTCTGGCATAGAGAGACAAAACCTATTGTCTAGTTGAACCTAAAAACACCTGTCTCTTATTTAGAAGAATTTAGGATATCATTGGTGGTACCAAAACACTCTCCAATTTATATGTATAAAAGGCTAAAATGCTAAGTGTCCATCCAAATGTCCAACTGGTCGCTATGATGCACACTGACCACCAGGGGGCAGAGATTCAATGCAGGAACTGCCGTGATGCACACTGGCTATTTACAAAGAAACAGCACCACAGACCTGGCACTGACAAACCTACACTTGGCTTCTCCAAGTGGGACACAGGCCCCACCACCACCCTGGAGCAACACCCCACCAAATTGCAGCCAATGCTGCCAAGGCCCCATGGTGCAAAATATGGCCCACAGCCCAGAAACGGTCGCTATGGGCACCAGGTAATGATGTCATATAGTAAAGCCCAGCTTCCTCTTCCTAAGGACTAGCCTCCTTGGAGTTACTTCAGCCCAGAAACATGACTTACTTTATAGCCAGGTGCAAACATTTTACACTGTAACCAAATATCTGTAAAGCGTTTTTCCCATGCCTCATCTCATTTGATTCTAACAGAAGTCCTGGAGTAGATAAGAGACTCAATAAAATCCTGTTTTCTTTTCATTAGCCAAAAAATGGAGATTTAGAAAGTTTAGAAACTTGACCCAAATGAAGAGAAGTAAGAAATGGTGGTCCTTGAAAATGACTCACTGCGCAGAATATAGTCAAACACTGCTGCAGTTAAATATTTTATTCTTTGTTCTTCTTGTGATCTACAATAAAAATCTGCTTTGTGTTGATATTTACTGCGGTGTTGCTGACAATTACCTGAAAGAGAAGTTAGGGTGCTTCATTGGACTGAAAAAAGTTTAGCTAAATCAGAAAGCAGATCTAATTAAGCAAGTTTATTTTCTCTATATAAAAGACTAAGTTGACTTGCACATGTGCAATACATGTAAAGATCTTGCTGGCACCAATCACATGCTTGTCATTTTGATCTGTCATTGTCGATCATGAATTTGGTTGACACTTCTATTATAGAGAAAGGTCGAATAGTGATATTAAAATATTTCTTCTAATTAATTTCTTTTTAATGTGCATGAATCTGTGCACTGGGCCTCTAGTCTTGATTATACAATATAGGGAAATTTTTTCAAAATAATTAAAAGATTATATTTTTGTATATTTTTCTCATACATAATTTTGATTTGTCTAGCTTAAGTCTTCTGATTTTGAATCCAGTGACTCTTAAGGGTTTTTGCCCCAGGTCATTTCTAGGGGTTTCTTAAAGATTAAACTGAGTCCAAAAATGGTATAGGTTGTATGGCTCTTCCCACAGGTTGGATGGAACCTATCTCCCCATAAGTGGATCTGACAAAATATGGTGGATTTAGTAAACCTTCTAACAACCAAAAATAAACTATTTTCTTTCTCCCCATCCCCAGCATCAAAATACACACGGAATCTGTGGGCTGAGGTGTGAGTAATGATGGAGAGTTAGGGTGGTAAGGAAGAGGGGAAATGACACCTTGCCTGAGAAGACAAAATTGTGAAGTGTCTAAAGCATCCACAGAGGATAACTTAAAATCTTATTTCCCTACAAATGGACTTCCTTTTTTGGGAGGAGATCAGGAACCAATGCGAGACTGACTAAATTCTCTAGCAAGCCTGATACCAGTGAATTCTGCCTCATTTATACTTTAGAATCTGATACCCAGTGTACCAATGTAACTTGATTTTCACATGGAAGGTTAATTGTATTATCTTGGGGTCATTTTTATTTTTAACTGCAGCTAGAGCTAGCCTTTTGCCTCCCTGAATTTATTCATCCTTTTATTCATTTGACATTTATTAGGCCCTCTTGTGTACAAAATGCTATTATTCACCATCTGGCATGAAGACACATAGATGTGGACTTTGTCCTAAAGGAGGCTGGAGAGGAATCCCACTTGAGAATGGGGTGAGGCCATGTACACAGTAACTATGGTACATGGTAGAAGATGCTAAATGCCTGAGACAAGTGCACTTTAAGCACCTTGAAGATTCTGAAGGTAAAGAGATATTTGCTGCTCAGCAGATCACCAGCATAATGTATTGTTAGACATGACAGGAAATGAAATGTTTCAAACATACAGAAGACTAGAGACAATAATATAACAAACATGTACCTATACCCAGATTTGTTAGTTCTCAACATTTTGCAGTGTTTGCTGCTAATTTGTTTTTAAAAGAAACACACTGAAACTCCCCTGTGAACTCTACTTTTCCTCTTTACCTCCCCCTTTCTTTCTCAGAGCTATTTATCTATCCATAGGTGTGTGTATATGTATTCACAAACAATACATGCAGCTGTTTTGCATGTTAAATCTTTTTATATAAATGGTGTATACATTCTTCTGCAATTTGATTTATTTGCTTAATATATTCAAGATTCACTCATGTTGTTGCATGTTCCTGCAATTGATTCACAGTCATTGTTGCACAGTATTCCATTCCTTGAATATATCACAACATTTAATTCTTCTACTATTGACATTTAAGATACTCCTAGCATTTTACTATTATAATAGTGCTGCATTAAACATTCTGAACACATCTCCTTATACACCTGTGTGAAAGGCCTTCTAGGATATACACTTAGAAGTGCTATTGCTGACTCATAGAGAATGTGTATCTACAGCTTAATTATAGATGACCAGGTTTCTGTCCAATACAGTTATACTAGTTTCCACTGTGATCAGCAGTATATCAAAGTTCCCATTACTCTATATCCTCACCTATACTTACAGTTCTCATACTTATTAAATTTTGCCAACCTGATGAGTGTAAAGTTATCTCATTGCAATTTTAATTTGCATTTCACTGATTTCTTGTGAGGTTGAGCATATCTTCATATATTTATTTGACCATTTGACTTTCTTCCTTTTTGAATTGGTCAGCATATAATTTGCTCATTTATGTTTGTGTAGGTGTGTAGACTTGTGATAATTGTTATATGTTCTGATTGTAATTCTTTAACGGATATATACTATGTGAACATTTCCTTCCCCTTGTGCTTTTTCTTTTTTTTTTTTTTCTAGTGTAATGGTCATATAGCTTTAAATGTAAATGGAGAATTTTTCTATCTTTAAAAAAATGTTTAGTGCTTGTGATATCTTGTTTAGGAAACTCATTCTTACTATAAGTTTTTAAATATATTCTTCTACATAGTCTTCTCAAAGTTTATTTTTATTAAAATTTTTACCTTTTGCATTTGTGTTTTTATTCACTTGTAATTGGTATTTGTTTATGTATAAGAACACAGATAAATCTTAAGGATAAATGATGCAACATATAGTAAAGTCAAACGATATTAATGTGTCAAAATTTTCAAAATTTTATTTTATGAAATTTTAGAATAAGATTAGGGGGTCCAGAATGTGTGTTTCTTTTCTAAACTTAGTCTTCACCACTAGGGGAAAATATCAGAAACTAGTCTTATATTGGTGAATGATTTAAATACATCTTAGTCTTCCTAAACTAAGAGCAGAAATGCATTCCATAAATCTACCGTAAGGTGTCATTGAAGAAAATTTAGGGATACATGATCATTACAACTTTTCATGTCAAGACTAATTTCCTTACTTTTCTTACATTACCTAGAACAGAATATGTGCTCAAATGTAGCTACTATTGTGTCTTTTTTCTCTCTCATTATCACTCCTACATACACAAAACACCCATTTTTGAAGGGCTATTACCTGGTAAATAGATGAATTGTTCACTGTGTGCTATTTGTTTTGGGAACTGGAGGAAAAGTAGAGAGATGACAATGAATATAATGTGAAAAACAATTTCTAATAGAAAGACCCTTTTTCTTGAGCAACTGATTCAATACTGTGCTTTATATTGCTAGTTTAGAGAATTCAAATTATTCCTTAGCATCAGGCTTGAAAATGCATTACTTTGTATTTTGTTAATGTTTTAACTTACTGTGTTTTGAATCAAAGCAGGTGTTGTACACTCATTCACCTATGTGCTTGTATTTTGTAAGTGATTTGATCTGTTTGTGTGTGCATCTAATTCTGAAGAAGCTACCGAAGAAGAATGAACTTTTCCAACCTTAAAAGGGAATCTAGTCCTTCTGTGCATGGAGTACTTATGTAATAATTAAAAGGGTTGTCCCCATACTTTTTAAAGAAGGCTGAACATATATTCTCTGAATGTCCATATTACTTGTTTGTACTACTCCAAAATGGTACAAATTTTGTCTCATTATATTTTTTGTGTAACTCCATACTCCTAAACTGGACTAGATTATATACTTCTATTCATTATGGTATTTCTGAGCATATAGCTCAGTGTCTCATAGTGTAAATGCTTAGGAAATGTTCACTGAATGAATACTTGTTATATTCCACAGCTTTTATTATTAATACATTTCCAAAGGGCTTTTCACATGTGACTACATTTAATAATTGTGGCAGTCCTAAAATGTAGAAATTATGCTAACATTCCCATTTTATAAATGAGAAACTCAGAAATATTAAAGTTAAATAATTTTTTCAGGCTCACTAGCTAGTAGGTGACAATTTCAGAACTCAAATAATCCTTTTCTTTTCCTGCTCATAACCATAAGAACAAACACAAGAACCACAGCAAAGGCAATAAAATTTGAACTCTGAGCTTAAAGCTTGAGTGTTTTGCTGGAAAATCCCAAACTCAATTCTCTGAATATAAATTCGAAATTTAATTATAGTTGACATTATCATAGCTACTATTAGCAACAATTTCAACCTGACATAAAGATGAGAATGCACATACAAACCAAAAAGAGAAAACTATTGGTATAATCAACACTTTAGGTATGAATCACCTGGGCAGGTGTGATTCTTTAGGCTGTGATAAAGAACTGTGCCTTTAGATTCTCACTGACTGGGTAGTCAGTCACACATGGCCCTTAATAACACCTGCTTGTTTTTATTTTCATTCAAAATGCTCTTTTCTTTGTTATGGTTATTAAATTCCATTGGGCGTGAGGACATGTGAGACTGTGGAAAGCGAATATATTTCACATTCTTTTTAATGATTTTTCTCCTGCTATAAACCATCATTTGTAGGGAAGATACTTTTAAGAGAGATGGGTGGATATCTTACATGTTGTCCTTTAGGAGCAATCTTTTCTCACTAAGACTTTACTGTTAGATCTGTCTGTTACATGTAACCTTAGATGGGGGATGCAGAATAGGGAAATAGAGAGGGGCCCCAGAAATTCATGCAATATCCAAACTTTAATAGTGTTTCAGTAACAGAAGATGGCGGGATGCACAATTAATGTTTTGTAGTCAAGGGCTCAAAAATTTTATCTAAGGAACCTGCTGCCAAGTTGTCTTCTAAAGCCAGACCATAGTCTCTAGAGTTTTCTGTCTTCACTTCTAGAGAGAAAATATTTCTCTTTCTCTTCTACTTCCTACTTCTTCTCATCTTTTTTTCATCTCTGTTTCTATTTTTTTATGCACTTGCACTTCTCTTTTGCTTCCCTAAGTATTTCTCGCAGGACAGGCACTTAAAGACTCTCCTTCCTTGGTTAGACTCATTACCTGTTTTCATAAAATGGCTAGTTATGCCTGGGAACCTTTGTAGTCAGCTCTTCCAGCAGTTGGCCTAAATAGTCCTTAGGGAGACCAGAAGCAATGAACCTGGAATAACCACATCTGACTTCTGTGAGCCCTCCTGGAAATTTAGTAATTACTTAATGGATTGAATCAGTGACATATACTATTCCAGATAACACCCTGGGTTGCATTAAATTAACCTTCACAAATGGATATTTATTGGTGTACTCTTAAAAGACTACATGTGTTGGCTGTAATTGCTCTTCCATGCTTCTCCACGCTGATAGGTATTTGCATTGAGTGAAAAATTTCTCAGATTAGAGCCTGGGTGGTAGTTCTAGCCATTTAGTGATGTGTGTGATTGTGTTGAGCACATTGAGCATAAATCCTGTCTTGTAAACAGCAGGGAGACTAATGAGGTTTGCCCACATTCTGGTGTCATTACCAGGAATTCCAACAGAAAAAGAGAGGGCTTAGCAAAGCAGTACACTAATCAGAGGTTTTTGGAACTCTTGATGAGCTGAATTAAGGAGAGAGATTATTGTTCAACATTTAGTAAAGACGCCTACGTACAAATATGGGTACAGAAACTACATTTAGCTAAAAAAAAGAAAGCAAACATTTTGCTTTTAATGAAGTTGCCAAGTCGCTGACTCAGTTCCACAGAGAGCTAATAAGAAGCTTATTTATGAGTGTCTCTAATTATGAGTGATACAAAGAGGATGGCTATTGAAATAATGAAGTTGTTAAAATGATAGCATACTTTTTGCTTTCTTTGAACTCCTTATTATTGCAGCCAACTAAAATTCAGACCAGTTTTAATCTTACAACTTTTGGAGTGATTCTGCAAGGTATTTTTTTATAGTGACAAATTACATCTGAACACAACAACTCTTTTGCAAGAACCTTGCCAAATGGGTTTGTTTTGGATTTATTTCAGATCTTTATTTTTATTACTATTGTTAAGTAACTTGTGCGTTTGATAATGTCACATTAAGGGATCCCAAGGAGAATAGTGCACAGAAATCTCTGTTAATGATTCTCCTTATACAAGTGAGTGATGTAGCAGTGCTATAAAGATCCACTGGAAATCAAAATACTTGTTTTGCTAAAGACTTATAGGACTTGAAAGTAGAGTAGTGACTCCCAAGAGAATTCTTCCTTTAAATCTTAGGAAAAATTGATTTTAATACTTGGCAATAGTGGTAGAAAGAAGAGGCTTGTTGGCACTTTTCTTCCAAAGCACATCATCAGCTTTTCAGTGAGCCTGGGCAAACTCGGGGGGAGAGGGAACTTGTCAGAAACTTACAGCTCTTCACTTGAGTCTAATAGAGACTTAGCACTTTGCAGGTCAGTGCCACTGCTATTTGTCTCTGACCTAAGAGATCTGGAGTTCTTCACATCAAAACCACATCTTGCTGAGCAGAGATCAAACGTAGGAAGGTAAGGATCCTGCCAGTGATTTATCATGCCAGGGAGAGTGATCAGGCCATATGGGGCCACTGCGAATGAAGTTGACATCCCGGCAGTTTCTCATACAGGTCTCACATGTAGTGATGGTGAGTTTTTCTTGTAAAGGAATTCCGGGTCAAGTGGCAGCTTTCAGTGGTGTTTCTTAGCAAGACTTACCTCCAACATGAGGTTTGTTTCAAAATCAAGTCTTTGCAAGACTTTTTAAATATTTTATTTACATGACAAATAGGCATTTCTTAGCCAAATATTTGAAGCTTCATTTGAGTCCAATGTCTCCTTTTCTTCTTCTCTTTTATTTTCTGGAAAGATGCCTATAAAAATAAATAAATAAATAAATTAAGGTCCTTTGAGGTCAACCACCACAACAAAAAGCTTTTTCCTCCTAAATATTAGATATTAATTTAAAGTAATGAAATTGACTCTATAAGTTATGTGTAATTAGGCCTTTTAGTTCAACATCACATTTTATTAATTCGGGGGCTTTTGGAGTGAATAATTACAAATATTACAACATAATTATGGGTTAAGGAAGGCAACACATAGACCTTTTCGCCTATTTGTGATGACCAAGAGCAAAGTGGAAGAATTTAATCATTTAATTACAAAATGGGTATACGTATGTTTGAAAATATTTGCTAAGATTTGAGTCAAGGGCAAACGTTTTAATTTTAATTGAAAAACAAGTGAACATTCCCTCTCCTCATTTAACTGTATCAACAAATACATGAGAATGATAGAGCTACATGAAATTCAGCTTGCTTTTTGTTATTATGACAAACAAATGTTTAGTCTCCTGTGGAGAAATCACTTATTTATTGGTTCAAAGGCCTCTTCAACCCTAGGATGTGCACTGGGGGTGTTCCAGCCCTCTTTGCACAGGATGTTTGCTTTGTAACATAAATGAAAGATGGTATTGGCCTTTAAATGTAGTAGGTCATGACAGTAACTTATAATTTAACTAAAGATTCAAGTTGTCCCTTTTGTGTTTTACTTTTTCTTTTCTTAATGAGATGGCCATAAATAGGATTCATTACCATCCTGTAGTCAAAATTCACTTGATTTCCTGAGGTATTTATCAGTTTATCTGTTTATAAATTGGGGATTATTTTGACTGATGAACTACTTCAGCTCTGAAGGGAGCAAGTTTAAGTATAATAATGAAATGGAATTTCTCCTAGTTTTCACTTGGCATCCTTGGAACACATAAACATCCATGAAAACCTAGTAGGGTTGCAGATAAAATGTACAGCATCTAGTTAAATTAGAATTTTAGGAAAATAATGAATAATTAAAAAGTATAAGTATTTCCCATGACTTGCCTGTGATTTGGGACATACTTATACTGAAATTGCTTAACTGCACATCCTGTATTTTTATTTGCTAAAACTGGTAACCTAAACTGTTGTGACTTTTGTGACAAGCAAATAAACATAATTTTAATGTAAAATTAATTGGCAATAAATATAAAAGACCAAAGGAATCCTTTAAAATTGTTGCACTTGAATCAAGAAGAGTGTAGACTTTTTTTTTTTTTAACCCTAGCAATACTAGTGAATAAATAGGTCAACTAGGCCCATTGTAAAGACAGCTTAATCTCCTAAATGAATTGCTCCAACCTTTTAATTCAAAATCATACAAACAAAAACATGAGATAAGCTGGGTGCTTTTTCAAATGGGGACCCCTGTGGCTTTGAAAACAAACATTTCAGCCTCCACCTCCTCTCCCCCAACACCCACACCTACCCTCACTAGCCTTTCTGATGTCTTCCATTTGCAAATGAACAGGCAGAATTCTGAGAAAGACAGAAGACTAATTAAGCCTGGGGAAAATTGGCAAAGGAACATTTGTTTCAAAGCCCAAGACAAAAAGAAATCATGTTACATGAGGTTTTCTTAAGACTGACAGGAGGTAGCCAAAGCCCTTTCCCGTTTCCTCTTCTCAAAGCACGTTTCCCCCACCCTGCACAGAGCAGGCCACTCCGCTGTGTTTGAATCGGCCTTCTTCAGCCTGTCTTCATGGCCAGTAGCAAAGGGTAGTAATCAGAAATTCCAGGGGACCAGTTATCGGCTTGGATGGCCTTCACAGTCCGTAACTTCTCCCCCCATTTTTTTGCCCCATGGGTCTCTGATTCTTTGGCAGACAGGTCTTAGTTACTAGCCATAGAGAGAAGAATAAATGAATGAATAAGCAAACACAGGACAAGGAGTGACTAGCTTTAATAGCACTACTAAATTGTTTGAATTGATTGCTTGCATTCAGAATTAGAATCAGTTAAAAGTTTGAGTGCACACTATGCCAGGTTTTTTAGTAATTGGGTATCTTATTTAATCCTCGTAACTACCGGATGACATGGTTTTATTATTTTACAGATGACAAAATTGAGCCCAGGAAGTTTAAATGACACACCCAAGTCATAC
Organism: Lasiurus cinereus; assembly: GCA_011751065.1. Classification (NCBI taxonomy): domain Eukaryota; kingdom Metazoa; phylum Chordata; class Mammalia; order Chiroptera; family Vespertilionidae; genus Lasiurus; species Lasiurus cinereus. The sequence goes on from JAAGEH010000076.1 coordinate 43,463,097, forward strand.
CATCTAGTAATCTTTATACATGTAGGAATTTGACCCATTAAGAAATTATATGAAAGCAACGAGGAGGCAGAATTTGACTTTAGGACACCTTTGTCCATCTTTGTGGTTGCAGAAGGCCCAAAAGACCTTCATGAGATTCAATCTAGGTGCTAGTCAAACCCGGAAGATGGGAAAATCAGGCAGCTTAGGTCTATGATAGAGACATCCTACCACAAGGCTTGGAATCTTGAATCAAAGGGAACACTACTAGGTCTGCTCTAATTTGTACCACTAGCTCCTAAAATTATCCCAGAGCTCTCTATCTGAAAGATCTAAGAAGCCTCATCACCGCTCACCGCCACCCCCCCCTTACATCACCTCCCAGTTTATTTGTCCCCCGAAAGGCAGGCCAAACTGAACTGTCCCCTGGGGAACATGACTAATGACCTTTTGTCTTTGTACTCTCATCAGTGTCCTTTCACTTTCAGAAACAGACCTTGAGGTTAGATATATATGACAGAAGCTGAGTGGATCTTCGCCACCTAACTAACTGCTAATGTCCTAATTTATTTCTGTTTATAACTCCACACAATTTGTGTCATCATTGTACGTTAGTATTATATGTTGGACATACAACATTTATTTTAAAATATCCTGTCTGGCACAATCACTTTAGATTAATATTTAAAGCTCTTTTAAAATGTTGCCTCTAGTTTCTTACTTCTTTAGACCTAGGGCTGTCTAGATACTTTGAAAGTCTAGTTTGCAGTTTTTTCTAGTGAAGTCCTCCTTTTTCCTGCCTTTTAGCCTAGGATAGGAGGGGTTCAGGGCATACAGTATTGGATCCAGTATTTAAAATTGTTCATTGATTTAAAATTAGAACTAATAAATTAGTCTTTGTCAAAACAAGCTTTGTAAAGTCATGTTATTTTATTTTATTTATTTGTTTATTTATTTATTTTTTTTTTACCAGTAAAAGATTACACCTATTGAACAAAGGCCATGGCTTTATAATATCAAAACATTGACTTTAAAAGTAAAAAATGCAATCAATCATCTAGGTGTTTTCCTATACAGTGCCATTTGGGTGGTTTTTCACTTTTAACCAGATGTTTTGGCGTGAAGCAGAGTGAAGAATGGAAGTCAACAGAACCACTTTTGCTCTACCTACCTAGATATTTCAATAGGAGGACATCCCTCCATAACTAATCTGATCATTTCCTTCATCATTTTACTTCATACTGATAACCTGTTAATTAGAAGTAAAATAAGGTGAATATTTCCTCATTCAAGTTAAAAATACCTTTATTACCTTTGATTATAATATTCAATTATATGAGTAGCATACTGAAGTAGTCATCAATACGACTATTTTTATAACATAAACATTTAATTTCATATAGTTAAATGATAGTGCTGTCTATTCTTCATTGTCCATAAATCTCTAAAGTACATCTGTAGAAACAATGGGTCAATCATGTAAAAGGAGATAACCAACATATGACAAATCCTCAAATTACTTCTTGTTCTGCTTACTTAAAATGAACTGAGCTTTTTTCTATAACTAGATCAATGTGGTTATTGATTTGCTATCTAGTACTTTGCTAGATAAAAAGCAGTTTAGGGGCTAGGTGAGTAAAATTCAACTCTCCAAGGCATAGTCTACTTCAGGATTTAATACAAATCATCTGAAGCATTTACTATTAAAATAACAAAACATTTTATTACTGAAATAAAACATGGCAGCTTTATGTCAAAGATTCATTGAGGATAGGAAATTATCTACACCTAACTGCTATTAATGCCTGCTGCTTTGAGAATTCCTCAGGGGTTTAGATTCCCCAGTTAGAAAATTCATGGCAGCCTCTCTCTGTAGTCACAGCCACCTTGCTATGGGCCAAGGACAAGTGTGGTAAGTCTGACTTGTCCTGGATTACCTTCCGGCTGCAGAAGTGGCCAAGTGATGTGGCTTGGCTTGCATGGCAAAACTTCATGGTTTTGAATCTTTATCCAAGTAATTGCTGAGATTTATAAAACAACTTAAAGCAACTTTTAGATGAATCAATCCCTGTTAACAGTCAAATCTGAGTTCCTTATCCCATCTTCACTTCTTTCCCCAGGACTATCACTTATTTTTTTTTTTTTTTGACACTGATTACATGTTAGAATGTGGGGGAAATCACATGAAGCCAGGAGATCTTTCTTCAAGGAACATAGGAAAGGGAGAAACTTCCACTTCACCAGCGAAGCCTTAAGCACATTCACATGTTATCTCTTTAACTGTGCATCGCATGGTAAGGTGGATAGGTCTCCCCCCATTTTTACAAAGCTGAGAGTTGGAGAGTCTAAGATCTTTCAGGATTACATAAGTGGTAAAAGCAGACGTGTTTAAATGGACATCTTTCAGCTCTAGTATCTCCATCTAGTTTGTTCTATAAAGAATATAAAGGAATACATGCTAAATTAATCACCTCACTCCACAGTGAATTTCCTTATTTCCATACTTTATTTTACATGCATACACATAACCCTCATAACCCTGACCTTTCATGATTGACTAAATTAAGCAACTTCAGTTTCTACACTTGTCTTGGGGAGAATAGACTTGCATGTTACTTTGTTATCCTGATAGTCTCTTTTGGAAAAAAAAAAAAGTATAAACCAGCCCAGTCACCCTGAATTGGACAAAAAGCCCAACTTTATGATCTTTGTTGTTTAATCAAGGCATACACCCGTGTATCCCATTCATATTTCAGACCTCCTCTCTTGGACACTATGAAATAGGCATAATGCCTTTCAGGTTTGGGAGGGGACACTTTTGTTTGACAGAAAGCCTTTGTTGCAGTAGAGTATTGTGCTTGTTAGAATTCTTAAATGCATTCCACCAGAAAGGGAATAAAACTTCTCAGATGGAGAAATATATGACATTTCCTGCCCAGGTGCCCAGAATCTAGGATGCTATGAAATATTTATAAAAGGAAATTGTACTCACAGTTTTTATTTTTTTCAAATGCCTGTATGGAGTGTCCTAATAAAGTGCCATTATGAATTTTTGTTTTAATTCCCTTAGCTGGGAGAAGTAACTGAGCCAAACATCTGTGACCATTTTATAAAGACTTTGGCATTGGATGCCCTTTTCTTATTCAGCCTTGGATACCTGGATTCTACCGAGAAAGGAACATAGGAAAAAGGAATCACTTTGATGCAGTACAACTGTGATCAGCTCCTAAATCAGCCCAGGTTGGCCATTCCCTTTTTTCTCTGCTCATCCAAAACCGACCCTCCTGGGAAAAGTCATTAGAACAGGTTTTGAAGTTCCTCTCCTGGACCCTCAGCTATAGACCTGTGACTGTAAGAGCACAGACTGATCCTTACAGCACCCAAGAAAATGATTTCCTACCGCAGGATCACAATGGTCTGGCTTCTGGGTGTCGTCTGGCAGAAGTCTTGCCTCTGCACCTGGGAGACTGCAGCCTGTCCCAGGACTTCACCTCCAAGCAGAATCACATGGGGAATGTAAATCACCATGTTGTCCCTAACACACGTTGCTTTCAAGAAAGGAAATGAAAAATTATTTTGCAGTCACCTGTGTTGATTGTGCTGAAAGCAAAAGGGAACGATGAAGCAAAATTCCTTGTGCTGAATAAATTTTAGGGGATACCATGAAAGAGATTCGGTGGGGATTGCTCATAGTCCCTGGCCAACCATCAAATCTGCTTTCTAAGGAAACCTCAGCAAAAATAAATTCAGAAAAATCACTGGGATGCACATCCAGATGTGGGGGTTTCCAATCCCTGTTCTGCCACTAGTGGGGTGTGTGATCTTGTGCCAGTCACTGGGTTTTTGACAAGTTTATGTAACACTTTCCATTTACATATACTGACGGCCTCTTCCAGCTCTGTGAATAAAGTGGGCTCCCCTCTATTTAGAAGAAGAAAAAGGTATTCATTTATTAGTGCATTGTAAAATAGTGCTTTAGGGCCTAGACGGTTTTGCACAGTGGTTAGAATGTCAGCCTATGGACTGAAGGGTCTCTGGTTTGATTCCAGTCAAAGGCACCTACCTTTCTTTGCCTCTCTCCCTCCCTTCCATTGACTCTAAAAAAATCAATGGAAAAATGTCCTCAGGTGAGGCTTAACAAAATAAGTAAAAATAAATAAAATAAAATAGTGCTTTAATAAGCCTTAGTTTTAAAATATGATCTGGGCATACTCCATAGTTTCAAAACAAGAAACTAAAACTAATTGGTTTTTTTAGGGGGGTTAGCGGGGGGTGGGGGGAGGTGTGTGGGAGGTTTCCAGTTGCTCTTGGTGATTACTTTGCATAGGTTTTTAAATGCTTGTTTTCCAACAAACTTTCTCTTTTGAAATGGTATCTTCCTATTACATAAATTGTGTGATCAAGTACTAGACAGAATTGGAAAAGGAGGCAGTCAGTTTTGAACCTGGAGGACAGACTATGCATGGAGATACTGCTATTTACGTGGTTAGAGGGGGACAAGACAAACCTAGTGTCACAGAGCTTTGGGTGAACTTTCTTATGGAGCGCCCACTGGTGGCCACTTGTGTTCTGTGGACAGTACCTTAGATACCCAGCATTAGACTAGGAAGTCTTTAGGTGGGGCATCTTCCCCAGCTGTTAGTAGCTTTCTAAAGTGCCAAGTTGAATACTTTCAGTTGGGAAGTGTCAGGATCAATTATCCATATCTGCGCAGGGGCTGGACAGATTTGTGCCTGCCTTTGGTCACCAAGCCCAGTTCTCTCATAGACAGAGAAGCAGGCTGGAGAAGCTGGAAGTTTGGTGAGAAGCCTGCAGGACATCTTGTGAGAAACCAAGACTAAAACACAGCACTTCACCTCCTCCTCCCATCAGGCAGGTGTGGTTCTTTGGCTGGATTTCTCTGAGGCGCACAGATTCCCTGACTAGTGTTTATAAGATTAGAATATAAAATAGGTGATCTTCGGAGTATATTCATAGTGGGTATTCCATAAATACTTCTGAATGTTGTGACCACATCATATTATTAGAGCTGTTACTATGTTGGCTTTCCCACCACAGTGCTGAACATTTATTTCAAGGACAGGGGCTGATTCTTATTTATTTCTGTGTCCTTTAGTGCCTAGCATAGTGTCTAACATATAGTAGGTGCATAAGAAATGATTGTGAATAAAGGAAGAATTAATGACTTCTAGGGAGATAGAATAAAGATACCAACTGCCTCCCCTTTCACGTGTAACTGGTCCTCCTTTCTTCTTTTCTTGCTCTCTTTTCAGCTCTTCCCGTTTCCCCAATCATCAGTACTCTGAGTACTTGCTAGCTTTAACTCACCTTTCTAGGAGATAATATTTCTTTCATTTCCTCTCTTCACAAAAATTAAAGGTGACATGTCTTCATTGTAAAGAAATAGCTTCAGCAACTTCTGGAAAAACTCTCATGGTTAATCAGTTACTTTTAATATAAATATATATGCTTAATGCTGAATTACATTGTAAAACTCCCAGGCTGATTTATGGTCTCAGTCTGCCTTAATTAACATCGATTGTAGGAGAATAGTAATGGGAATGGCCCTCACAATTGAGGTTGAACAATGAACTCTCTGGGTGTTGTCCAATTTGTAACATGATTTACATGAAGTGAGCCCTTCCCTTCCCGGGTTATCCCTTTTTCATCTGGTGTTTAGGATGGGCTATATATAACCGCTAGATAGGAACATTTGCTGTCAAATACTTTTGCTGATTTAGAGCTAGGCCACAAAATGGTCACTATTAATAAAGGAGGAGGAAAAAAACCCCTAATCTGAGGCTTTGCAGGGATTCCAGCTTCTTGCCATGTGTCATCGCTTGTCCAGTGTGGCGTTTTTACGAAGTGGCCATAATGAAAGTCAGATTAAATGCATGGGATATATACATTTAATCAACAGCCATTGGAGTCTGTGGTGCTGGAAGAATTATAAGAGCCCTGTGAATGCAAATTTATTGCAAAAGAATCCAAGGGGCGGGGGAATGAATGTCTGCCGACTGGTACTACCTGACACGGGACACCCAAAAACTCTCCAGAGTGAGTGATTTAAGTGTAAGGTTTGGCTTGTAAAGCTGCCAGCTGCTTGGTTTCAAAACTTGAAACATTTCCAAAACATTGGATGAGGCACTTTATATGTGCACTAGAGTAAATACTCTGGTTTTACTGCCAATTTAAATGTGCTCAGTTTACAGTAATGAGCTTGTATAGGCATTACCTTGTTTATAGAAAGTGGAACAGGAAGAAATGAACATTAACCATTACCAGTAGCAACTCCCATTGCCTTCTGCCACAACACTGATGGCATGTATAGTTTCTTCCAGTGTGGGAATATGTCACAACTGACAATGGTGTATACTTGGCTTTAATGCCATGTTGCTTCAACAGGGTAATGATTGCTGTAATTCAGCATGACTTGGTCAAGGCTGCTCAGACTGATTGGCTGTTTCTTCCTACTTTTCCTAAAGCAGATAGCAACAACTTTCTCAGACACGGGCGTCATGGGACAGTAAGTAGGTTGGTACCCTGATTACACATAATTGAGTTTGTTTCAGCTAGCTCTGTTTTCTACAAGTGAATCAGTCATGGGAATTATGTTTTTTTCTCTTACAAAATTATTTGGGGGTGTGTTGATGCTCTGCATGGAAGCAGGGGCCTTTTTTCTTTTGAGATGACTGGCACAGGAACCCTGTTAGCCCTCTTGTACTCCTAAGATCATATACTGGAGCCAGGCAGATGTATTTAGCCCGGAATAATATATATTTTGCTCAGCCTGGAAAAGAAAGAACAGCTACAAATCTAAGGAGACACTAGCAAGTACAATGCCTAGAAGAGAGCAGACACTCAGTAAAAACTGTAGAAGGAGATAAGGAAGGAAGGGAAGAAGGGAAGGGAGGGTGTTAATAGGAAGAGACCATGGAACCCCATATCTTAAGAGAGACATATGCTCATGAGTTCAGCTTTGTTTAGACTAGACTTTATAAAACAAAAAGTCCCTACTGATTGCCAGGGACTCCTTGTCTTTATTTTTGCATTTCTTTGCATGGCTTCTGAGAACCATTTGGCCTAAGCAGATACTTTTGAATATCAGGATTGTGCTACCCAAGGAACACCACACTTCCCCTACATAAAATTCCTTCTCTGCTCTGTGGGGATACTAGCAAAGTGCAGAAATAGAACAAAACCGGCAGCATGATACATTTCTGCAAACAGCGGGATTCTGATAGCATGTGGCCATCAACTTGTGCTCATGCACAGGCTCTGTATGTTTTCTGGCTGGTCTTGGTTTAATACTTTTTATAACTGTATTTTCATGGTGATAGAAAGAAAAGAAAGCCAGTTATTTAGCATTAAATAGTTGAAAATATCGAATACCTGAACTTTCCTGGGAAATGAGTTCTACCTCTTTCTGTTTTTTTTTTCTTCTGTCATACCCTCTCCCTGTCCTTCCACCCTCCCTTCATCCTTTTTCCCCTTGTCAATTGACTGTTTCTCAATATGCAGTAATAAGGCTTATTTTTCTCAGTCTCTTCTATTTTTAACAGCACTATATATTTTTAAAATAAGTATTTGTTTTCTAACACTATTTTTAAATATTCATTGTCCTTGTCTTTTAAAAGTCTCCTCTTCCTGTTTCCTGTATGGCATTTTTCATTCCCTTTAATCATTGCTCATTCTGAATGTGGTTAATTTATAACATATTTAACATTTTTATTTTTCCTGTGTCTTCCTTTCTATGACTCTGTTGGACAAGCTTTATGAGTTTTTGATCTATATAGGGACTTTGGATTTCCATGATTTCTAGGTCCTGCTTGCCTGAAGCCACCCTGCTTACTTGTAGGCCAATGCTGTGGTAGAGGCTAGTGCCACAGGGGCTTCTGAGCCCCTGAGACTGCTGGTGAGGTGGGATTTTGAGGAGGGAAGGAGAGAAATTAAATTTCAATGATCTTCTTTCTCTTTCACACTCTTTAAATCAGGCTATCAGATTATCTTCAGAGATGAGCTAAAAGTAAAGAAGCGGGGCTGATCAGGCCAGCTGAATCATTTTATTAGGGATAGAGTTTCTTCTACCTTATCCATTCCCTACCCCAGGTCATACTCCCTCTTTATTTCTTGTTTCCCTGAAGTGTTCTAACATGTCAGCCCACACCGATATTTTCCTTCTCAGAAGAGTACTCCCTGCAGTGCTTATCTCCACCAATCATCTTGGCACTAAATCATAGAGTATCTTACATTATTTAACTTTCCTGAAAGTAATCTTGTCTGTGAAACATGATTATCAGCTTGAGGACATCAGAGTACATATAGGTCTTCTGTGGATTTTCAGTAAGCCCTACGAACAACTCTGTGTTGAAAATAGACCTTTAATAAACATTTTGTCGGTGTTTCTGTGAAATCAAATTTCTGCTCAGCTATTCCTTTCTCTCTTGATTGCACCTCACACTCATTTTGTTCTGTCAACCTGTTTCAGAAAGGAGGATGTGGGAAGGACTTTTGCAGTTTCCTGAATTTTATGAAATGGTTGCATCGTAACGAAGAGCCATCACTATTCTTTAGATTCTCTTTGAGATTATTATTTTAAATTCACATAATTTAAAAGGTTAATAGGTGCTGGCTGCCAAAAGTTGCTCCTCAGGATTTCCACTTCTAGCATTATAGTAAACTATACACTCTAAAGCAGGGGTGGGGAACGTCCAGCCTGTGGGCTATAGAAGGCCTGTGAAATCTTTTGGTCTGGCCCTGCCAAGGCATTAGAGGTGAGTTAATTAAATGTTTGGCCAAATACAACAGACTAGTTTTGAAGTTGATAATTTTGCATGGCCTATGAATGTTATAAATATCCAAATGGCCTTTGGCAGAGAAAAGGTTCCCTACCCTTGCTCTAAAGGCTCCTTCTGTCACATGCAACTAGAACTTGGATGAATTAGTGTGTGCTTCTTTTTTTCTGAGATGGGTTTCTTGTAGACAGCAGATATATGGGTCATGTTTTCTTATCTAATCTGTTACCCTATGTCTTTTTAAAATATATATATATTTTAAATTTAATAAATCTTTATTGTTCAGATTATTACATTTGTTTTTCTTTCCCTCCCATAGCACCCCTCCACCCACTCCCACCCCTCCCTCTACCTTACCTCCCCCCACATTGTCCTCATCCATAGATGTATGATTATTGTCCAGTCTCTCATTGTACCCCCCTCTCCCCTTTCCCGATTATGTTATATTCACCAGTTTATTCTGTTCATCAGATTTTTAATTCACTTTTTAGATTCACTTGTTGATAGATATGTATTTGTTGTTCATGATTTTTATCTTTACCTTTTACTTCTTCCTCTTCCTGAAGAGTACCTTTCAGCATTTCATATAATACTGGTTTGGAGTTGATGAACTCCTTTAGCTTTTTCTATCTGTGAAGCTCTTTATCTGACCTTCAATTCTGAATGATAGCTTTGCTGGATAGAGTAATATTGGTTGTAGGGTCTTGCTATTCATCATGTTGAATATTTTTTGCCACTCCCATCTGGCCTGCATAGTTTCTGTTGAGAAATCAGCTGACAATCGTATGGGTACTCCCTTGTAGGTAATTAAATGTTTTTCTCTTTCTGCTTTTAATATTCTCTCTTTGTCTTTTGCTCTTGGCGTTTTAATTATGATGTGTCTTGGTGTGGTCCTCTTTGGATTCCTTTTATTTGGGTCTCTGGGTGGTTCTTGGACTTATAAGTCTATTTCTTTCACTAGGTGTGGGAAGTTTTCATTCATTATTTCTTCAAATAGGTTTTCAGTATCTTGCTCTCTCTCTTTTTCTGGCACTGCCACAATTTTGATGTTGGTATGCTTAAAGTTGTCCCACAGGCTCCTTACTCTATCTTCACATTTTTGGATTCTTTTTTCTTTTTGCTTTTCCAGTTGAGTGTTTTCTGCTTCTTTGTATTTCAAATTTTTGACTTGATTCTTGCCTTCTTCTAGTCTGCTGTTAGGTCTCCGTCTAATATTTTTTATTTCAGTCAGTGTATTTTTAATTTCTAGTTTATCTTTTTTCATCTTCTCTTGGGTCTCACTAAATTTATCCAACTTTTCTAGGAAATTCTTGCAAAACCTTATAAGCATGGTTTTGAACTCTATATCCAGTTGTTTGTTTTCCTCCATTTCTTTTGTTTGTGATCTGTTCCTTTGTTTCTGCATTTTCACTATGCCAGGAGAACTTCTGTGCTGGAATCAGCCTTATGATGAAAGACTTGCAAAACTGTTCAGATTGGGTGGAGTGGAGCCTCTCTGTTCAGATTGGGTGGAGTGGAGTCTCAGAGCTGAGCAGAGACAGCCTTGGATTCAGTCAGCCCTGCCCTGTGCGAAACCTGGGTCTCAAGTATCTTTTGGTAATTGTTGTGGCCCTTTCTGTGCGCACGTGCAGGTGCCTCCAGAACTCTGCCTTTCCGGTTCCCTTGAGCTCTGGGGCCCATATGAGTCTGGGTCCCCAGGGTCTCGCCCAAAACGGGAGTTCAATGCAGCTAGAAATGGCACAATTGGGAGGCTATGTCTCCCGCCCCACCAGAGAGAGCCAGTGGCACAGTCAGTAATCTGTCCTCTGAATGCATTGGTCTACGCACCCCAGACTTCTGCCCTTTCATGACGCCCCTAAATTTCCATGCACTCTTCCCTTTTCACAGTCCAGACTCTCCCTGTATGAGTCTTGCCCAGAGTTGGGATTCAATGCCATAGGAGAAGGGATTCCATGCAGTTGGTAGTTTTCATCTCCCTTCCGCCAGAGCACACCACCGCCCGCTCTCTCCATGTTCATGTCTCTGTACCTTTTTGCAACTTCTCTAAGTCTTTGTGTGCCCCTCTCTTTCCTTCTAGTTGTAGAATTTTCACTCATTCAACTTTCCTGTGGTTCTGGATGATGTCTGTTCTGTCTTTTAGTTGTAGTTTTGAAATTGATTTGCGAGGCAGCAGTTTAGGTAATCTATGCCGCTATCTTGGTTTCTCACCCTATGTCTTTTGATTGGGGCATTTAATCCATTTACATTTAAAGTTATTATTAATAGATTCTTATTTGTCTCCATTTTTATTCTTCACTCCTGTGTTCCTTCTTCGCTTCCTCTTTCTTTCCTTTCTTTCTTTCATTCATTCTCTCTCTCTCTCTCTCTCTCTCTCTTTCTTCCTTTCTTTATTTCTTTCTCTTTTTCTTTCCCCTCCCTTCCTTCCTTTCTCTCTCTCTCTCTCTCTCTCTCTCTCTCTCTCTCTCTCTCTTTCTGTCTTTCTTTCTTTCTTTCACAGCAGACTCTTTAGCATTTCTTGCATTGCTGGTTTGGTGGTAATAAATTCCCTTAGTCTTTTTCTGTCTGGAAAGCTCTTGATTTCACCTTCAATTTTGATTGATAGCCTTGCTGGGTACAGTATTCTTGGATTCAGACCCTTCCTTTGCATGACTTTGTATATTTCATTCCATTTCTTTCTGGCCTGAGAGTTTCTGTTGAGAAATCAGTCACTAGTCTGATGGGGGTTCCTTTGTAACTTTCTGTGTCTCTCTGGCCTCTTTTAAGATTCTTACTTTGTCATTGGTGTTTGCCAATTTAATTATAATGTGCCTTGGCTTTGGTCTTTTGGTGTTCATTTTGCTTGGGACTCTGTGAGTTTCTTGGATTTGTGTGGGTTTTTCTTCCCTATATCAGGGAAATTTTCTGTCATTATTTCTTCAAACAGGTTCTCTAATCCTTGCTCAGTTTCCTCTCCTTCTGGAATCTCTATTATGTGGATGTTGTTTTGTTTCGCGTTGTCCCAAAGTTCCCTTAGGCTCTCCTCCTGCTTTTTAATTTTTTTCCCCTAGAAGCTGCTCTACTTGGATATTTTTTCCTACCTAGTCTTCTATCTCACTCATGTGGTCCTCTGTTTCTTCTAGCCTACTCTTGGTGCTTTCTATTGAGTTCTTTACAGCAGTGATGTCATTTTTCATTTCCTCTTGGTTCTTGCTTCTATTGTTGAATTTATCTTCTATTCTTTTCATCCACCTTCTGACCATTTCTCTGAATTCTTTCTCTGGCAGGTTGCTTACCTCCATTTCGTTTACTTCCTTTTCTGGTGATGCCTGCTTTTCTTTCATATGTGGGCTGTTTCTTTTTCTCTCCATGGTCTCTCTTCTCCAAGTGTCTCGTTATGTAGTTCTCTCTCTCCTCATCCCAGGCAAAATCCAACTTTTCTGTGGTGGAGTGTAGAGCTCCTTTGAATCCACGTGTTTGTGCTAATTGAGGCCTGTTGTTCTGAGGTTTGCAGCTGCTCGGTGGGTGCCGCAGTTGTAGATTCTCAGGCTTACAATAACATTCACCCTTCCTTGAAAGATGGTGTGGTCTCTGTGTCCAAGCTGGTGGCTCCAGGAGGGAACACAGCAGCTGTAGGGGCTTCCGAGTCAGGAGATCCCCATCCAGCAGTCCCTCACTTTCTCCTGGATTATAGTTGTCCCTCAACTTGCCAAAAAACATGCCCCTGTGAAACCTTCAGCTGTTCCCTTTGTTTGCTCTGGGGAGAGGCTCAGGACACGTCCATCTATTCTGCCACCATTTTTTTCGTCCCTTCACCATCCATTCTTGAGTTATTCATCACCTATTGCCTGCATCTCCATAGTTCTTTTGAAAAAAAAAAAAGAAGTTCGTTTTATCTAGAACTTGGCCCTTAAATCACCTCAAATGGTACTATTTCCTGGTTTTAGATGTTTGGACCCAAGGACAGCCATTTAATTTACAGCTATTGACTGATTTGAAAAGTTGCCCTTCTCAGGAAGTTAACCTAAGTGATCCAAAGGAAAAGAATAGTTGTTGGTGGCAGCTGAGAGTGTATACCCATATTGATTAAACCAATATAGATTTATGTGTTTAATAAATTGAATTAGTAATTAATAATTTTCCCCCAAAAGCCTACCTATTTTGTAGGATGTGCTTTAATTTGGATTTGTCTGATAATTTCCTCATGATTAAATTCAGTTATGCCTTTTGAGTAAGAATATTACAGGTGGATCTATGTTCTCAGTGTATCATATAAGGAGCACATGCTATCAATATGTCCCATCACTGGTGACGTTAACTTTGATCAGTTGATTAAAGTGGTGTCTGCCAAGTTTCTTCAATATAAAGTGGCTGTTTTTCTCTTTGTAATTAAGAAGTATCTGGAGGGAGACAATACAAACACCCAATTTTTCATCATGTTTTTACCCACTAGGTTTAGCATCTATTGATGATTTTTGCCTGAAGCAGTTATTACTGTGGTGTTTGACAAATGGTGATGACCTAATTCCATCATTCCTTCACTGCTGTTAATTGGAATTCTACTTGAAGAAGAGCTTTTCCTTTTCCCTCATTTATTTACTTATACATTTAAAATCTTTATATCAATATGGACTCTTGGATGCTTTTTTCATTATATAAATAGAATTCTTTAATATTATTACTTATTTTGTTGTTTCAATAATCCCAGTGTTGGCATTGGGGAGCCCCTTCATGTTGGCTCCTGTCCTTTCAATATGTCCCATCAGTTTTTATCACTTACTTGATTTCTAGTGTCACAGTAGTCCAGGATCATTTTGTGCTTCCCTGCTACAGCCCTGAAATAAACTATTTCTCCAAGGAGTCCAGTCAGAGAAGAACACTTTAGACAGCATTTAAAATTTTTGAAATGGCCCAGAGAAGTTGAAAACCTTCAAGTATTGTGGAGGAATTTGCTATCATGTGTACCAACAAAGTTGTCATACAAGTTTTTAAATTGTCATACTGTATACAAATTAGGCTCTACAAAAATAGTAATGCAGTAGAAATATAAAATATTTTAACTTTCATCATATCAGGAAAAATAGTCATCATATTTACCATTTGGGCCCAAAGAACTCTTTTTAAAATTTTTTAAAAAAATGTATTTTTATTGATTTCAAAGAGGAAGGGAGAGGAGAAAGAGATAGAAACATCAATGATGAGAGAAAATCATTGATTGGCTGCCTCCTGCACACTCCCTACTGGGGATGGAGCCCACAACCCACACATGTGCCCTTTGCTGGAATTGAACTTGGAACCCTTCAGTTCACAGGCCGACACTCTAACCACTGAGCCAAACCAGCTGGGGCTGGACTCTTCATATTTAAAAAATTTTAAATTATTTTCTGAAAAAATTAGTAAATAAACAGATAGCTAAACCAACGAAATAACTGAAACATAGCAAACCAAACTTTCTTCTGTATTTTTCTGGTTTTGAAGGTATATACAGTATACCGAAATAGGCAATGGCTTTTGAGTGCCATTGAATACGTTTATCAGTTTTCATATATAAAATGGGAAATATTCATGTCATAAAACTGATTCCAGATTTTAAATACATTTCTGGTAGGTTATAGCATATAATTTCTGTTTTTTTCCCTTATATATGCATAAAATTAAAAAGTTTGAAGGCTCATAATTTTGTAAAAACGAGAATGGCCATCTTTTTGTCCCATAATTATGAAAACATTTTTTTATTTTTATTTTTGAAACCATGAATTTGATTAATCCCAATGAACTTTTTAAATTTTTTACATTGTATCTATCCTTTCAGTCACCTTTGTGTATATACCTACCTTCAGTATTTGTCCATTTATGAATCATAGTAAGTAAATATTTATCTACACATATCATAAAAGATAAAACAGTTGTTACATGTCCTTTTATCAAAACAAGATGGTCCAGGTTCTTGTTGCAAAATAATAAATGATTAAGTCCTTCCTGATGATTAAAATGTCATATTCCTCTTTGTGTTTATAAATTGTTTGCTTTTTGATTTTTCAATTTGAGAGAATTTATTTATCCTAAAGACTCATAGCCCAAGATTTTTCTCATTCAGTCAACTTCACCCCTGCAAGTAGAGTCTCTAGTATTTCTTTCTCTCTGCCTTTATCTTTTGACTCATCTAACAATTGTGACATATCCTTGTTAATTTCCTTCTCTCTTTTTTTTATGTTGTTAATCTTTTTTTTCTTTTTTATATCTGGCGTGTATTTTATTTTTTTATTTCTTAATAAATCTTTATTGTTCAGATTATTATAATTGTTCCTCTTTCCGCCCCCCCCCCCATCTACTCTCCACTTGGCTCCCTTCCCACCGTCTGCCCTTACCTCCTCCCCACTGTCCTCATTCATAGGTATATGATTTTTGTCCAGTCTCTCCCGGAACCCCCCTCACCTAATCTTTTTTAAAAATAAATTTTTATGGTTCAGATTATTACAATTGTTCCTCTTTTTTCCCCCCATATCTTCCCTCCACCTGCCTCCCACCCCATCCTCTGCCCTTACCTCTCCCCCATTGTCCTCATCCATAGGTGTATGATTTTTGTCCAGTCTCTCCCTGCACCGCCTCATCCCTTTCCCCCTGAGAATCGTCATTCCACTCACTTTCTATGCTCCTGATTCTATTATATTCACCAGTTTATTCCATTCCTCAGATTTTTAATTCACTTGATTTTTAGATTCACTTGTTGATAGATATGTATTTATTGTTCATAATTTTTATCTTTACCTTTTTCTTCTTCCTCTTCTTAAAGAAGAAGAAATCATTTCATATTATACTAGTTTGGTGTTGATGAACTCTTTTATTTTTTTCTCATCTGTGAAGCTCTTTATCTGCCCTTCAATTCTGAACGATAGCTTTGCTGGGTAGAGTATTCTTGGTTGTAGGTTCTTGCTATTCATCATGTTGAATATTTCTTGCCACTCCTGTCTGGCCAGCATAGTTTCTGTTGAGAAATCAGCTGACAATGGTATGGGTGCTCCCCTGTAGGTAATTAACTGTTTTTCTCTTGCTGCTTTTAATATTCTCTGTCTTTTGCTCTTGGCATTTTAATTATGATGTGTCTTGGTGTGATCCTCTTTGGATTCCTTTTGTCTGGGTTCTGTGACTTGTAAGTCTATTTCTTTCACCAGGTGGGGGAAGTTTTCATTCATTATTTCTTTAAATAGTTTTTCAATATCTTGCTCTCTGTATTCTTCTGGCACCCTCATAATTCTGATGTTGGTATGCTTGAAGTTGTCCCAGAGGCTCCTCATACTATCTTAACATTTTTAATTCTTTTTTCTTTTTGCTTTTTCAGTGGAGTGTTTTTTACTTCTTTGTATTTCAGATCTTTGACTTGATTCTTGTGATCCTCTTGTAATATTATACAGATTAGGTTTCTGTATAATATTTTTTTATTTCAGTCAGTGTATGTTTAATTTCTAGTTGGTCCTTTTTCATCTCCTCTTGGGTCTCGCTAAATTTATCCATATTTTCTAGGAAATTCTTGAAAAACCTTATACCGTGGTTTTAAACTCTATATCCAGTCATTTGTTTTCTTCCATTTCTTTCATTTGTGATCTATTCTTTTGTCTCCACATATTTCGATGCTTCTCTGAGTTGGTAGAGTAGCTTTGTGTGTGCTAGCTGTCCTATGTGGCCCAGTAGCTCTACCTCCCAGTTACCTGAGGTGAACACTCTTGGTCCACCCCTTTGTGAACTGTGTATACAGTCTTGTTGTAGTTAATTCTTGATTGTTGTTGGTATCACTGGGGAAAATTGACCTCCAAGCCAATTGGTTGTGAGGTGAGGATCAGCTGTGTCTGCGCACGTGGGCTTGCTTCCAGACCTCTGCCTTTTGTGCACATGCGTGTGTGAGCTTCCAGATCTCTGCCTTCTGGTTCCCCTGAGTTTCCATGCACTCTATGGACCCTTATGAGTCTGGGTACCCAGGGTCTCGCCCGAAACTGGGGTTCAGTGCAGTTTGACCTGGATTTCAGTACTGTTGTGAGGTTCTGTTTTCCTCCCGCTAGAGCAAGCCAGTGGCACAATCAGCAGTCAGTGCTCTTGTGTGCGCACTTTCGCGCACACTTTCGCATCCACTTTTACATGCACTTTTGCGTGCCCCCAGACTTCTGTCTTTCATGGATCCCCTAAGTTTCCATGCACTCCTTCCTTTCCACACAGTCCAGACTCCCCTGTATGAGTCTCACCAGGAGCTGGGGTTCAGTGCAGTTGGGATTTTCCATCTTTTTCCTGCTAGAGGAAGCCAGCCAGACCCTCCTCCACGCGTCCTCTGTACCTCAGCTTTTTACAGCTCCTCTGAGTCCTCGTGAGTCCCTCTCTTTACTTCTAGTTGTAGAATTTTGACTCAGCTAGCTTTTCTATGGTTCTGGATGGTGTCTCTTCTGTCTTTTAGTTGTAGTTTTGAAACTGTTGTGCAAGACAGCAGCTTAGGTGTTCACCTTCCAATTTCCTTCTCTTTCCCATTATGGACAGAAATGAAACAATTTGAATTCTTAACTATGTTTAATAAAAGCTAAAAAGAATGTGACAAAGGTGATGCCTCCCAATTTTTGTATACTCTTTTGAAAGATAATACATTTCATTGGACAACTCAGTAAGAAAAGTGAATGATGATGAAATAGGGTGATATGTTTATTTATTCACTAATGGCCTGTTGCATGGATTCATATACATTGAAAGGAAATTAATTAGAAGAAATATTTTAATATTGCTATTTGCCCTTTCTCTATAATAGACATTTCAATCAAATTCATGATTGACAATGGCAGATCGAAACACATGTGTGCAATTGGTGCCAGTGAAAACTTTTTTTTTTAAAGAATTTTATTGATTTTTTTTACAGAGATGAAGAGAGAGGGATAGAGAGCTAGAAACATTGATGAGAGAGAAACACCTCCTGCACACCCCTTATTGATGTGTCCACAACCAAGGTACATGCCGTTGACCAGAATAGAACCTGGGACCCTTCAGTCCACAGGCCGATGCTCCATCCACTGAGCCAAACCGGTTTCAGCAGTGAAAACTTTTTATGTATCATGCATGCAGGAGTCAACATATATTTTTAAATTTCCAGTGCACATCAGATGTACCGGCCAGCTGGTTGGTTAGATGGTCGGAAGGTCAGTCACTTAGCCTTTTATATACATAGATAGATTTCTAGGCAGTTCTATGTTTTTGTTTCCTTATTTTTTTAGGATTTTTTTTAGCATAGTTGGAAATAATTAATGAATGATGATGAAATAGTTTTTAGGATGACGAAATAGCAAAATGTTTCAAGGTTTAGGAGAAATCACTAAGATCCCATTATATATCTTTGGTTTATAAAAAGATCATTGGGCCTAAATGACAATAGTATGAGAATGAATTTTATCCTACTAAAAACAAATAATTTTCCTCTTAGATTGAGTTAGAAGACCTCTATGAAACAATAAAAATTATAAAATATCAACCCTTACAAATAGAACTGCTCAACAAAGAATCTTAAAAACTAAAATTGGGTTGTGATGATTTTCCAAAGATTGAGAAGTAGATAAATAGTGGATAAAATGAATAAATACTGGCAAGACTCTTTGTTCCTTAAATCTGATAATAATATAGTACTTATGAATCCTTAATAAAATTAACCTCTTATTTTCTTTTTGGTTCCCTTAGAGATCATATAGTGTTTCAAAGGAACATGCAGATATGATCAGCTGTGAACTGTTAGGAAATTTTTAAAATGGAGTGAAAAGAACTCTAGCAGGAGACCAAGAACTGTAGCTCTAATTTAGGCTTAGACATCAGCTAACTAGTTGTGTTTCTTTGGACTGAGCAATCCTGGCACCCATGGTATAGTGGAAAGAGCAATAGAGTGAATCAGAGCCATCATGAGAATTTTCTTAGGACTCTTAACTTCCTGGCCTCTCTGTTGTCTCATTTTCTGTAGTGATAATAAAATCCTGATGCAGCCACTGTGGAGAACAGCATGGAGTTTCCTCAAAAAACTAAAAGTGGAACTCCCATTTGACTCAGTGATCCTACTTCTAGGAATATATCCCAAGAAACTAGAAACACCAATCAGAAAGGATTTATGCACGCCTATGTTCATAGCAGCACAATTTAGAATAGCTAAGATTTGGAAACAGCCTAAGTGCCCATCAGAAGATGAGTGGATTAAAAAAACTGTGGTACATCTACACAATGAAATACTACGCTGTGGTAAAAAAGGAGTTCTTACCATTTGCAACAGCATGGATCGAACTGAAGAGCATTATGCTAAATGAAATAAGCCAGTCAGAGAAAGATAAATATCACATGATCTCACTCATTTATGGAATATAATGAATAACATAAACTGTTGAACAAAAACTGATCCAGAGACAGAGAAACATCCATCAGACCATCAAACTTCAGAGAGAAGGTAGGGGAGGGTGGAGGTAAAGGGGAGAGATCAACCAAAGGATTTGTATGCATGAATATAAGCCTAACCAATGGACACAGACAACAGAGGGGGTGAGGGCATGAGTAGGGGATTATGTGGGAATAAGGACACATATGTAACACCTTAATCAATAAAGAAATTTAAAAAAAAGAATAAAAGGCAGATTGACACAGAAAATAAAATAAAATACAATAATGTAAAATAAAATAAAATCCTGCTTTAGCCGAAACTGGTTTTGCTCAGTGGATAGAGCATCGGCCTGTGGACTGAAAGGTCTCAGGTTTGATTCCAGTCAAGGGCATGTACATTGGTTGTGGGCACATCCCCAGTAGGGGCCGTGCAGGAGGCAGCTGATCGATGTCTCTCTCTCATCGATGTTTCTAACTCTCTATCCCTCTCTCTTCCTCTCTGTGAAAAATCAATAAAATATAAATTAAAAAAATCCTGCTTTAGGGGTGTTGTAACTATTTAATAAATCACTAGAGACTATGTAAGATGCTGCCTGGAAGGTTGGAACTCATAGACATCTTTGCCACTCCAAGGGCTAGAAGTAGCTAAGTATTTATTGAATAAATGAATACATTGCACTAAGTATGTTTATAAATTGTATATTAAAATGTATGAAATTACAAGGTCATTGTGTTTATGTTTAATACATTTGTATTAAGTGCTATACAGACATAATGTATTTTTCCCCCTTTATCTTAAAAAGCCCTTAGGAAAAGATAACTTCTTCAACACAAGCTCATTGTTTTATCAAAGCCAGGGAAAAGGGAAGCTTTGGAATAATATAGAACCTAATATTTAAAATTGTAACTCTGTAATCATTTCACCTCATCTGTGATAGTTAAAATGGCAGGCAATGATGAACCAGCTTACCACTGACTGACTCATAAGTTCAGAAACTTTCATTGTCATGCCATTAATGTTACAGAGAATGTCTCTGTTCATTCTTTGACTTTTAATAGTCCAAACTATTCATTTGTGTTTCTTTCTTAATGCAATAAAATTTTTGAAATTTCTTTGCCTATATTTCCTCTTCTCTTTTAACTCATGTCTTACAAATCTTCTGAGAAATTGACTCAAATAATTTCTTAATCCATTAGTTTCTTTGCCATTTTAATACAATCTTCATTTTTTATATGAGGAAACTTGAAAAATTTGAAAGTTATAGACCTTTTCCCTCTGCTAAGCCATGTAACCTGCCAAGTGAAGAGAAAGAAATCGCACTTGCATTCAACTTGTAACTTGTTTGATTCACTAGTTAGTTTGGTCAGAGTCATTGCTCGATTAGGATCTGA
Organism: Lasiurus cinereus; assembly: GCA_011751065.1. Classification (NCBI taxonomy): domain Eukaryota; kingdom Metazoa; phylum Chordata; class Mammalia; order Chiroptera; family Vespertilionidae; genus Lasiurus; species Lasiurus cinereus. The sequence goes on from JAAGEH010000076.1 coordinate 43,483,616, forward strand.
CTGTAAATTAAGTAAATGCTTATTTCAGCACCTTCAAGTTTCCCTGTGAAGACGCTTATGCCTCTGACAAAGAAACTATGATCTAAGATTTGACCACTGTCAGTTTAATCTACAATTTACTCCTTATTGGCCAGAGCTTGGACAATGCATCAATAAATATTTTCTCAGCCCCCGTGTATGTTTCCTATGTTTATGAGACTCTATCCTTTCATTTCTATTTGACTCTCTCACTGGCTGACAGGTTCAATGTATTTAATCTTTGGATGACATTGAGGTTAAAAAAAATGTATAGAGGAAATCCCTGAATTAGGGGGCCCAGGGGGAAGCTAGACTGCATACTGTTTAGGGGTCTCTTACAACTCTTCATATTCTGTACTTTACTTGCATAGCAGCAAGCATATAGAGTAAGTATGATTCCTATGATACTTCTATAACAGTTTGCCTCTGACTGGCTTCCTGTCACCTGTCTCACCAAGCCCATTCTGCTGTCTACTCCTTTAGATTTTTATTAACAACGAGTGGCAGAACTCAGAGAGCGGAAGAGGGTTTCCTGTCTATAATCCAGCCACAGGAGAACAGGTGTGTGAAGTTCAAGAAGCAGACAAGGTACGTCCTTCTTAGAAAAATGACTCCCTATGAAGTTACTTTCCAGCACACCACCCCTGACATTCACTCATCACCTTTTTCATGAGAGCAGTTGGTTCTTCCTTTATCTGGAGTGTTGTCTCGCTTCAGTTGTGCTTCATTCTCTCTAACAGGCAGATATAGACAAAGCAGTGCAAGCAGCCCGCCTGGCTTTCTCCCTTGGTTCAGTGTGGAGAAGGATGGATGCTTCTGAAAGAGGCCGTCTGTTGGATAAGCTCGCAGACTTGGTGGAACGAGACAGGGCAGTGCTTGCAGTAAGTAGCTTAACAAACATGTCTTTCCCCAAATTTACCTTTCCACTGAAATTCAGATTCCTCACTCTTTATGAAAGTATGGTGTGAAGCAGACCGGGGGAACAAGCCATAGTGTATGTAACACAAGGAAAATGAGAGGTGTTTGGCTTTGGCATCAGGAGTGGGAGGTAAGTGGAGGACCAGCTGAGTGTCTCTTCTTACTTAATTTTGAAGAACAAAACATTAGCTTCCCATGACTGGTAAGGGCCTTCCTGCCTCCCTCCGGCCCTCGACAAACAAAACAAAGCAACCCTGTTAAGCAGCAGGAGAGTCACCATGCTGCTTGCAGAAAACCAATACCAAGTGATTCATTGAAGAATCAAAAGGGCAGTTTTTGATGCCCCAGAGTTAACCCCAGGGCGTGATGGGGACCCCGGGTGCATTTCTGCTCCCTTTGTTCAGTCCCTTTCAGCTAGTACTTCCTTTCACTAAAACAGTCTTTTTCTTACATAAGGAACTTTCCTCTCTTAATGTATTTGTTGTTGTTACTGCCAGTTTTTAAAGTGAAATCATTTTGTTAGAGAAAAGAGTTTTTGAAAGCTGGAACCATTAGAGAATGCCCGTTCTGTACACAAGGCATCTCCACGTGGATGACACACAACTGATCAATTAATTTAATTTAGGACATCCTTGCTCAGTCAGTGCATTCAAACCACGAATACTAGATCCTGATGTTTACTTGGGCAAACAGGTCCCCTTGGGGCTTGCTTTGGAGAGGCAGGCATCAGTACCCTTCCTCAGTTCACACCTACCATGGCTGTTCCCTCCCACCAACCCCCTCAGGGATCTGTTCAGAGAATGGAAACAAAAGTGCATCGTTATGGAGAGGAGAGGGTTTGGAACGCTACCTATATGTAACATTTATTCATCTATAAAACCATTTCCTAATCTGGGCCTTCAAAGAGGTGCTTATTCATATTGTGAAAAATGTGTTTCATGGTGAAATGGTTCCTTCTTGGAGATTCATAAGACACCGAGCATATTAATGACTCTAAAAAGCCCTATCTCATGTTTCTCAAACTTATTTAAGCCTCAACACCATTTTTTTTTTTTGGCTAACCTATCAATATCATGCAAAACTGATTTTTTTGGACTAGCTTGGGGTATTCCAAGGTATATGATTTTTTTGAGAGTGAAAATCATATTTTACTTTAAAAAAATCTCTAGCATAGTTCTTGGCACATAAATAGTTAGTGGGAGGTACTCTGAGGATCTGTAAGGGTCAGCTTGATTGAGTTAAAGACATACGATATTTACAACAGTAGATTAACAATATGTACTAGATGATGATACAGCTCATTTTTGTAGCTGTAGTTTCATGTCATAAAATTCAAATGCCAATCTTTTTCTGGCATATGTCTCATTGTGATGACACTTGAATGGTCTTTCTACTTTTAAACCCTTCCACGTCACGAGAGGAGTGAGTGTTAATAAGAGGTGGCCTCTAGAATGTGGGGGAGCTCCTGCCTGAAACTGAAGTTAATACTGTATCCGAATAAACACAGTTGAAAATAAACCGAATCTGGCAGCTCTCAGGCAGATTTGGCTGGTGTTAGTAGCTCCTAGGGACCATTCAGGAGGCCTAGATTTTCATTATTGACCTGTTCCCCTCTGTGCTGTATAGATGGCTCTATGTTAGACATGGTGAATGTAATGCTCGTCTCATGAATGTATAAATATTCTAAAAAGTACTAGGAAGTAATTTGATTTCCTTTAATAGAGGTGAATCAGTGTACAGTGATAAGTAACATGATACTTTATGTTTTTGAGGTGACATTGGTTAATAGGATCATATAAGCTTCAAGTGTGCATGTCTATGATACACGATCTGTATATTGCATTGTGTGCCCACTATTCAAGTCAAATCATCCTCCATCACCAGGTATTAGGCCCCCTATATCCTTTATCACCTTCCCACCCACCTCTCTGTGGTAACTACCACATTGTTGTTTGTATCTATGAGTTTCAGTTTTATATCCCACATAGGAACAAAATCATATGATTCTTAGCTTGAGAATATTATGCTAAGCAAAATAAGTCAGTCAGAAAAAGAAGTAAAGTAACACAATATTTTAAAATGAATGTCATCTTATACATACAGTAAGTGAATAAATTGCACTGTAAATAATAGTATTTTCATGTTATGGGATGGAGAATATTTCAATTTTAGTTTTCAGTGCTCAGTTTCATACCACTATGTTTTATAAAGTGTCCTTATAGAAAAGGGCATGTGATTATAAACATGTTTTGTTTATTTCATTTGTTTACCTTGTAACACCATTAATATTTCTCAAGTCAAAATGCTCTTCTCATTTCAGTGTATTTATTTCTAATTCTTTTTGTTATGGATTTAACATTTAGGAACATGTGATTAAAACAATAACATTTATAATCTAAAACTGCCTTACATCTCTATTTTTATTAAATGAACCAGATACTTTACTCTCAATATATAATGGTTGCTAACATAAATACTTACAAAAAAGCAGCCCTCGAGTAGTTAAAGTCTGAGCTTCCCTGGAGGAGACCTTGTTTATTTGGTGGCAATAAATAAACTCACTGTGCGCCATGGATATTCCATTCCTCAGCAGGGGTCTTGGCAGCTGTGGAAAACGTTTTATATTCTCATCAGTTGCATAAAAGCCCATGTTCCTGCTCCTCTTTGTGGATTCAGATTACTGGCATGGACTCTGACCCCCTCCCTCCCCAGCTCTGATCACTAATATAAGAGAAGGTGGTTTGACTAGAGAGTATTTGTTTATCACCAGTTGAATAAATCTTGTGTTAATGCACTTGGATAGTGATTACTGGGAACACGCAAGCCCAAGAACATGCACAGATATATTCATTGTGGTTTTTACTGGAAACTAAACTAAATGGCAGTACTGAAATCTTTGTATTTGAGAAATCAGAGTTGATCAGATATGCATCACTGTCCATATTCATCTGTGTTCTCTTGCTTTCTTCTGCTCCAGAAATTATATAGCATGTCACTGGAAAGTTTTCTCTATTTCTTTTCCTGCAGACCATGGAATCCCTCAATGGTGGCAAACCGTTCCTACAAGCTTTTTATGTGGATTTGCAGGGAGTCATCAAAACCCTTCGGTATTACGCAGGCTGGGCTGATAAAATTCATGGGATGACTATTCCTGTAGGTATGTGAAATCTGAGTACATTGAAAAAGGAAACATGAGACCCCACCGGAAACATACTTTTCACCACCAAACACAAACAGCAGTCACATAGAATACAGATATGAGCACACTTCTAGCAGAGTGAACCGAACAAAGAACCAAACAAATTACATCACTCTGATACTGACCCTATTTCTACACATAGACAGTTCACATATAAGCGCAGGGTAAAGCTACTTACATCAATACATCAGTGAGCAAAGGAATAGGTTTGTATTTGTCAGCTGCTGAGTGCTTAGCACTGGGCTAGGTTAGGTTCAGAGCCGGGGAGAGGCCTTGGGTCTGGGAAAATTCTGAGAAGATTAAGACACAGTTCTTTCCCTCCTGACACATACCAATAAGATCTATTTGTTTGGGAGAAAATACTCTAAAATGTTAACAGTTGTTTTCTCTTGGTGGTGAGATTATGGATGACATATTTCTTTTTAAAAAATATTTTTTCCATATTGACCATGAATTACTTTCACAATCTATAAAAACAGCAATCATCCTGATACCTACCTTTCTTTCTTTTCTTTCTTTCTTTCTTTCTTTCTTTCTTTCTTTCTTTCTTTCTTTCTTTCTTTTTTTCTTTCTTTCTTTCTTTCTTTCTTTCTTTCTTCTTTCTTTCAACTTAAGAGTACATTTTAAAAATATATATATTTTACTGATTTTTTACAGAGAGGAAGGGAGAGGGACAGAGAGTTAGAAACATTAATGAGAGAGAAACATCAATCAGCTGCCTCCTGCACATTCCCTACTGGGGATGTCCCCACAACCAAGGACAACCAAGGTACATGTCCTTGATCAGAATTGAACATGGGACCCTTGAGTCCTCAGGCCGATACTCTATCCACTGAGCCAAAGTGATTAGGGCTCTTTTTCTTTGTCTTTTTTTCTTTCTTTTTTAAGTCATGTGGCTTGGCCTATCAGTGCTGTATTCCTTTAAAGGAGAGGGACAGTATCCAGACTGAGTTCCTGATCTGAGCATAAATAATAGGGATAGCGAATACTACATGGAGTGCTTGCCCAGCACCCAAAAGGAAGGCACTATTATTTACCTCCTCATGACAAAGGAGGAAACAGGCCTAGGGAAGTTAAATAGTTTTTCTAATTAACCCAGCTAGAGTTGTAAAGCTGAAATTTTAACATTAGAATCTGGTGACTCGGCTCACTAGAGGATCCGTTTTACCTACTGGGAGGAAGAGTTATGACAGGAAAGGGACCAACTGAAAGAGCTATATGGATGGGAGTGTGAGTAGATAGATGTAAGGAAAGAAAAACGTGTTTATTGAGTGGCTCCTGGAGGCTGCCAAGTCCTGTGCCAGGTATTCTACCGATATTCTCCAGAACACAGCCTGCTCTCCCTGTGTATACAATAGGTCCTTGGGTTACGTGGGAGACCCGTTCCTACAGTGCGATGTGTAGTAAGCCGAAACCCACCTACATAATAAGCACCTGTGTCACTCACATGGAGCACATACACAGCAGTAATGAAGTGAAACAGTAAAAAAAAATTAAAAGGAAGATAACAATTCCTGACCTTTACTTGTGACAAATAAATAATAAAAAACATAAAGCACATATGTACATATGTTGAAATGACAGGACATTTTTATTTTATTTTTAAATAAATAATTGGGATGTAACTACAAAACGAAGTACATTGAGTCAGATGTAACCCAAGGACTGCCTATACTTGGAAGAGTGCAAAGTAATGCTGGGATCCTCAAGTGCCCTGTGAGGCATTCCTAGACTCAAGAGTATCTATATATATATAAAGCCAGTGACCAGAAAGCTGTAAGGACCAGAATGACTGGTTGCTATGACACCCACTGTGACCAGCCAACTGGCCAGATCTGGAGGTGAGACTGGCAGCCAACCTCCCATAGACCCTCCCCCCAGCAAGCCCCACCCCATATTGGCTCCCCACCCAGATCAGGGGCAGGGTTGGCAGGCCAACCGCCTGCTGCTCTTCCCCAAGGCTGGCCCTGTTGCCAATGGGTCCCCACCACCCCAATCAACCTGTGGCAACCTCCCCCAAGCCAGCTCTGTCCCCAATTGTCCCCCCCATACACATCAATTGGGGGTGGGGCTGGTCAGCCAACCTCCCCTGGTCTCTTCCCCAGCTGCTGACCCCCAATTGGCCCCCCTACCCAATCGGGGGCAGGGCCCACTGGCCAATCACCTGCAGCCCCTCCTTCCAGCCGGCCTGGCCCTGATTGGCCTCGATCAGGGTGGACTGGCTGAAAACCTTCTGTTGTTTCCTCCTCCTGACAAGCCCGGCTCCAATTTGTCCCAATTGGAGCTGGACCCCATCAGTGCACAAATTTGTACTAGTTGGTTTATAAAAAGGGGATGGTTGGCTGATAGTGCAGATGGCTTAGAGCAATTCTTCTTCCTCTTCTTCTTCTTCTTCTTCTTCTTCTTCTTCTTCTTCTTCTTCTTCTTCTTCTTCTTCTTCTTCTTGTTCTTCTTTAAAATATATTTTATTTGTTTTTCACAGAGAGGAAGGGAAAGGGTCAGAAAGCCAGAAACGTCGATGAGAGAGAGACATCCATCAGCCGCCTCCTGCACGCCCCCCACTGGGGATGTGCCCGCAACCAATGTATATGCCCTTGACCGGAATTGAACCTGGGACCTTTCAGTCCCCAGGCCGACGTAGAGCAATTCTTCTTAAACTTTATTGTGCCTGTGTACCACCTGAGATCTTCTTCAAGTGCAGTTTCTGATTGAATAGGCCCAGGGTGGGGCCTGAAATTCTGTATTTCTAAACAGTTATCAAGAGATGCCTGGGCTGCGGGGCCTCTGCCTTGAGTAGCAAGGAGAGGATAGAAACCAGCACTGAGCAGGCACCTGCTCTCTCAGGTCCTGTATTAAATATTGGGGACTACAAAGGTGAGTAAGTAAGACACTCATAAATTAGTAAGGAAAAGCAAGTAGACAAGCAAATGCAGTATTGTGTTGTTTGTTCAGATATAGAAGCATGAAGTTCAGTGGGAATTTATAGGGGAGGCAATTTTAGCTGGTATTAAGGCTTCCCTGAGAAGGAGTTGAGATGAACAAGATGATACCTGAAGTGTAGGTAAGTAAAGATGGAGATAGGGCCATCACAGATGGTGGCAATCCCTGTGCAAAGCATATGGGGAGGAGTACAGAGTGGTAGTGGATCTGAAAGTATAGCCAGATATAGAAGACAGTGGGGCTCTGGGGCTTGGGAAACTATGTTACACATTTTATTCCAATGATGAGTCACTGAATTATTTTAAATACATGAATGCCTTGATCAAAATTGCACTTTGATTACATGATGAACAATCAGTTGGAGAGATCAAGTATCTGCTTCCTTCTCCACCTGCTTGTAGGGGAGTCTTTCTTTAGAATATTTGGGAAGAGGAGAAAAGGATTATGGCATGACCATTCTGAGCCATTGATTGGACGGCTGCTTCTCCTTCTGACTTGAGAATCTCTCCCATTCCTCTCCATTACATCCCACTCAAGGCCCATTGTGGATGTTATCCCAGAATCATGCAGTATCAGTGTGATTCACAAAGGTCTTCATGCTTTGTCCTGTACAGCACTGTCTGTCATTTCTTGCCATGATGCTCAGTGGAGCTGTTGTCTGACCATAAATCCTATGCTCTGTCCCTGCTACGATGGCACTTCTAATTATTTTGATAAATAATAGCCATTACTATGATTTAGTGAACGCCTTATTTATGCTCATTATATTATCTCTAATCTCATAGCAACCCAGAAGGCAAAGTATTTTTTCCCCATTTTTATTATTTTAAACCTATATTCTCTCATGTACACAAACTTTATGATGGAGGATCAAAACTTATTTGCAATTAATGGAGGGAGAAATGGAGGTTAATTGATTTGCGTAAGGTTTTCCTCTGTAACTACCTAGTGTTGATTTTATTGATTTTGTGCTCTGTAAGCACAGGAAATATAGTTCATGCTTTAAGCTGAATTCCTATAGAATGGCTTTATATTAGCCTGCAGAAAAGGTTAAAGACCTACTCAGGTCATATGTAATTATTTATTCACTTCCATCCCCTTTCAGTTTTATGCATTAAATGAAATAATAGGTAAAAAGTGCTCAGACATTGACTCAGATCCTAAGGCCTTGCATTCAACAGCTACATCTAGTTAAAAGTGCTATTAACGAAGGTCACATATGGTGACATCTTATTGTTCACTAAGAGGGGAGAGCTATTTGTTCTGCCCACCTAAGAAGAATCAGGGTAGTTAGTGGGACCTGAATTGGTGGTGACAGGAGGTCATGAAGTCTGTTTCACATGTAACCTCTTTGAGAGGTTTAAGGCTGCAAAGACCTCAAAGATTCCTAAGGCCAATCTCCTCATTTTTCAGACAAAGAAACTGAGGTCCAGAAAAGTAATGTAAAGTCTCAGTGTTTGTATAGGTGTTTATAGTTTATCATTATAGCCGTAAACTGTTCTGCAAGGTCTGTTCAGTGTCTGTTCAGTGTCAGAATACATAGGAATCTGCCAGGTGACATGATGGGATGGATCATTATAGCTGGTCTAATTGTTTTAATACTGGAGATGGGAAGATGACCTCCCATTCATTGAATTATGTACAGATTTTTATGCTATCAAACTGATTTTTAGTGTGAACAAGTATATCTAACTAACTGCAGTTCTTTAAATATTCTTAGTATTGTAATGTAACTGAGAGCTAGTTCTCGCAGTCCATTTTGAATAAAAATCTCAATTTCTGACACATTTCAGATTTTTCTGATTTTATTGACTGTATATATTGCCCGATTATATTGTCTAATTTTTATATAGACTGTGCCAATGTCAGATATGCTTATGAGAAGTCCGTAATTTTTTTTTCAAGCAACTATAAAATCTGCTTTAAGAAGTAATGTTTATTCTGAAGGAATAATCTAAATAATTAAATTTTTCTAATTAACTAAATAATTGCTATCTCTCCTGTGCAATGTTTTCTTTTTAATCCTCATCCAAGGATACTTGTCCATTGATTTTTATTTATTTATTTATTTATTTATTTTTAATATATTTTATTGATTTTTTACAGAGAGGAAGGGAAAGGGATAGAGAGAAACATTCATGAAAGACACACATCCATCAGCTGCCTCCTGCATGCCCCCTACTGGGGATGTGCCAGCAACCAAGGTACATGCCCTTGACCAAAATCAAACCTGGGGCCCTTCAGTCCACAGGTCGACGTTCTATCCACTGAGTCAAACCGGTTTCAGCTGTCCATTGATTTTTAGAGAGAGTGGAAGAGAGAGGGAAAGACAGAGAGAAATATCGATATGAGAGAAACACATTGATTGGTTGCCTTTTGCACATGCCCTGACTAAATTTATCCTGTATAATTACAGGGTAATATGCAAATCGATTGAACTGTGGAGTGACTAGTCGCTATGACACACACTGACCACCAGGGGGAAGACGCTCAACACAGGAGCTGCCCCCTGGTGTTCATTGCACTCCCACAGCAGGAGTGCTGCTTGGCCAGAAGCCGGCCTCTGCGGCAGTGCTAAGGATGTCCGGCTGACAGCTTAGGTCTTCTCCCCTTGGGAGCAGGCCGAGAGGGCACAGGCTGGGCTGAGGTTCCACCCCCTAATCCCTTCCCTCAAGCACCAGACCTCTAGTAGTATCATAATATCTTCAATTGTAAAAAATTTATATTCCTCATAAATTCTGTGTAAAAACACTCAGATGTAAAACACATCAGGGAAGTTGTCTCTGGGTGAGTCTTAAACTCCTGTAAGAGTGATATCTTGAGTGAAATGGGAAAGAGGCTGAGAGATAAAAACCTTACATGTGTGATTTAGTACTTCTGTTTCGGTATCTCTTCTTTAGTTTTCTCCACTATAGTTATTACGTTCTGACTTGTCAGTTCAGGCTGTGGGATTCAGAACTTTTTTTTTTTTTTTTTTTTTTTTGTGTCCTCATCAAATGCAGGCCTTTGTGCTAAGTCTGGTTTTGTCTGCTTCATGGTTGGTAAAAAGACCTAAGTTCATCACAGCACCAAGTGGAGAGTCTGTGTTTGGGTGGAGATGTTTTCTACATCAAGCCCATGAGAAATGAAGGAAACAACCTTTTAAGTCATCTTGCTGTACTTGGGGAGCATCCTATGTAATAAAGAGCTAATATTTGCTGAGACAGGTTTGGCTCAGTGGATGGAGTGTTGGCTTGCTGACTGAAGGGTCCCGGATTCGATTCTGGTTGGGGCCATGTACCTTGCTTGCAGGCACATCTCCTCTGTGGGGCGTGCAGGAGGCGGCTGATCGATGTCTCTCTCTCACCCATGTTTCTGGCTTTCTATCTTTCTCCCTTCCTCTCTGTAAAAAAAATCAATAAAATATGTTTTTTTTTTTAAAAAGAGCTAAACAGACTGCAAAACAGAACCACTATCCAGACATCCTTCCAGACGACCATTCAGACAACAGTCTAGATGAAGCTGGGGCTGTGAGGGCCGAGCCCCTTGCACGAATTTTTGTGCATCAGGCCTCTAGTTATTAACATAAAAGATGGGAAAATGGGTGGTAATTTTTCTTCTAGCAGATGAGAGTACTCATTATGTATCATCTTAGGTGTAGAAGGGAAAGGAGTTATTACTGTTGCCCCTGTGAGTCACCTCACCTAGGAAAAGGGAAGAGAGGTGTTCAGCCTTGTGCCCCCCAACAGAGGTAAGGGGGTGTTGCTCTGCAGTGTTCCCTGTACACCGTAGGATGCTGGAGTTTCTGTAAGTTGTAAGTTCTCTGTGTCCACATTCCAGATCCTCAAAGTCATCCTCACGTTTTACAAAAGGGTTGCCATTTTACCCCATTTGAACTTATTGACATAACACGGATTCTATGATTTGTGATATCTACCTAAATTCAACACCTTATTTACAAAAGAGTCTTTAATATGTTTCTCAGGGTAATGCATTTGAAGTCTGATGACCTAGCTTCAAGTCCAGGAGCCACAATTTAACCATATGATTCTGAGCTTAACCTACCTCTGCCATATTTTCTCTATTTTTAAAATGCTGATAATAACAGTTGCTGTGTTTTTAATCTCAAATTTTTAAAATCAAATTGTTTTGAACATGAAATAAGCATGTGAAAATATCTTTTAAGGCTTTATAGAAATATATATGTTTGTTCTTATTTTGCTATTTTAAAAGTAATAAAAACATTGATCAGATTCCCCTGCACTTCATACTCCTTTCAGACAAATTAGTCGAGTTGCTAGTGAGGCAAAAATAAATAAACAGAAATGAAGTCATTATGAAGCGGCTGTAGGTCATCACGATGCCTGTCGACTTCCATTTACCCACTTGGTTCCACTGAACCTTGCTACTTGGAGTGTGATCTGTGGGTCAGAAGTGCCAGCATCACCTGGGAGCTTGCAGAGGCTCAGGTCTCCCAGACTTCCTGACTCAGAGTCTGCATTGCAACAAGACCTCCAGGGGCTTTGTGTACACTTTTAAACTTGAGAAGTACAATATAGCACACCACCTGGCACTTGTAGCATGCAAGGTGATTCTACACAGTAAAGTAGTGAATGTTTTTTATTTTAATTATTAGGTTTGAAGAAATCAGAAGAAAAGATTGCTAACTCATGAACCCAGTTGCTTCATAGATTTTCTTTAAGGTGATGCTAACAAGTAGTCATGTACATGTATTTAAAAGATGAGTTGATTTAACAGAATGATTGAGTAAGAGAGTAGTTATACTTGGATATAGCAGAACTGATAAAGATGGCTCTTGAGAGATTGGTGTTTGGGTAACTTTAGTCTGGAAGCTTGGTGGGATTTGAAGTGGGTCGTAGTACCTGGGAGGACCTCTGAAATGCCTTTAGCCTTAGACAAGGATACATGTAGAAGGCACAGCTACTGTGTTTGCCAGGGCCCCAGATCAGATTAGGGGTGTCCAGAATCACCTTGCACTGACCAGACTGAAACACAGACTGAACTATGGTCCTTTCTTTATCTCTTTCACTTAGTGGTCTGTTGGGAAGAGTTCAAGCACCAAACCCCATATTTCTTTATTGACTACTTAGAGGAACTGTAGGGACAGAAGATTCTTAAGTTCATTTCTCTGTGCCAGCCTTTAGATAGTTGTCCAATCTGTGAACTGTTTATTCAGGAAAGTTTCATTCCCCATACTCAATTTCTCTTGGGACACAATTATGGAGTCAAGTTCAGTTCCTCATGAGGTCAGTTTTTTAAGGTTTTACCTTAACTTTTTTCCTTCTCTTTCATCTCTTCACTAACTTTCAAAATCATATGAGTAATGCCACTAAATTCTTAAGCACTTAGCACGTAGAGGGGGAAATGCTTTATGAGTCACTATGGTGTGCTTGCATTAGTGCCTTGTGAATTTTCTCTGAACCGTACCCATTTCCCACACGGGCTTTTAAAGTAAGCACTGTATTGTTCTTCAGTTCTTCTTCCTTTATTTTACTCAGTCCATTTGTACTCCATCTTGAGATTATATTCTGATTTTTATGGTTTGTGATTATCCACCTGAATCCATCACCTTCGCCAAACTGTAGAGTTTAGTTGGGAAGGATTTCCTTGGAAATGAAATTGTTTAGCCTATGATTGGTATTACTGCTCCCCATGGAATACCTTCCCTGGAAGAAGAGCCTGACATCATATTTATATCTACTGAAAAAAAATCTGAAACATAAAAAGGTATTAACATTAAAAAAACAACACACCTTTATAGAAATTTATAAATTGAAGAAGGGTAATAACTGGCAATATTGTAAAGAATGACATCTATGATAATTCTTGAGTTGTCTGCACACAAAACTAAGGTACATAAAATGGTAGTGTTTATAGCATTATTTATAACTAGGGGCCTAGTGCACAAATTCGTGCGTGGGTGGGCCATCAGGACTGATCAGGGCTGGCTGGGGTGGGGTGGGGGGAGGGATCATGGAAGGTTGGCCAGCCACAGGAGGTTGGTTGTGGGAGTGCACTGACTACCAAGGGGCAGTTCCTGCATTGAGCATTTGCCTCCTGGTGGTTAGGTTAGTGCATGCCATAGTCATTGGTCATTCAGTTGTTCAGTCATTTGGTCGCTTAGGCATATATATATATATATACACTAGAGGCCTAGTACATGAAATTTGTGCATGGGAAGGTCCTCCAGCCTTGCCTGCACCCTCTCACAATCCGGGACATACCCCTTGCAATCTGGGACTGTTGGCTCCTAACTGCAGGCCTGCTTGCCTGCCTGATAACCCCTAACCACTTATCTGCCTGCCTGATCACCCCTAACCACTCTGCCTGCCATACTCATCACTCCTAACCACTTGCTTGCTTGCCTGATCATCCCTGACCACCTCTCCCTGCCTGCCTGATTGTCCCTAACCTCTTCCCTGCCTGCCTGATTGCCCCTAATTGCTTGCCTGCATGCCTGATTGCCCCTAACTGCCTTTGCCTTGGCCCCGCTGCCACAGCTTCATCCTGAAGAATGTCTGGAATGATGTCTGGAAGGTCGTTTGGCTGTCTGGTCTAATTAGCATAGTATGCTTTTGTTATTATAGATAGATAGCCTAAACTGAAAGCAGTCTCAGTGTCCCTTAGGATAGTTTGTAAGTAGTACCATTATTGAGCCAGTGGAATAACGCTCAGCAGTTAAATGTGTTATATTTATGAGAAAAATGTGGAAAAAAGATAAAATATAGAAGACTGAATAATATGATACTATTTGCATTTTAAAAAAATGAGAGATGGGGCAGAATAAAAGGATGCTACCAGTAACAGATAGCTGTTAATTCCAGGAAAAAGAGAGAGAGAGACCTTTAATTATTTTAAAATGTATAATTTTGAATTTAAAACAATTCTGTGTGACAAATATTAGTGATTCAGATGTGTTTAGAGATAATGATAAACAGTCACATCATTTTCTCTTCCTGCAACCTACGCCTCCCTCCTGTCCCCACCTGTACCCTTGCCAGTCCACTTTCCTAGTGGGATGGCTTTTGAGAGAGAAAATATATCAGTGAAGTGGCCAAAAGGTTGGCAATTGAGAGAAAAACAAAGACTTTGCTCAGGACCAGAAAGGGAAGGCCCTATGCTAAAAATGTGCTCTTCTTTCTTTGGTTATTTCAGTTAGCCATTTAAAATAATTCAGATAAACATAATGGCATTTTTCTAAAGGAGAATTTGGTTTGGCTTTCCTGGATAATTATTCCAATTACCTTTTGTCCTTATAAGGAAAACCAATACAGTGCTTATTAAATCGTCCTCGTTTCCATGGCTAGTTTTAGGGTGGAGGCTTTGGGTTATTGATGGAATTTTCTTTGAAGTGGACTTTGGCCTTCTTAAAATTAGGCCTACATATGCTTGTGTCTGAGGGCGCAGGAAGTACATTTGAAAATTTTGAGGTGTCTCAGTTTTTAAATCAAATAACTGTTCTACATATAAGTATCATTTAAATACTTACTATAACATTTAGTAGTGAATATTTTCTAGTTTCTAGTACCCCCCACCCCAAAAATTTCCTCCCCCAAGACTGTTTCTAGTGCCATCAACCTGTCCATCATTCTGCCTCTGAGGTTAGTACTCTGGGTATCTGGGAGCCATAACCAGAGATACTTTATGCCAAGTGAAGTATCTACCAACTTTTGTACTCATTTGAGTGGGATGTTTTCTCAACTTTATTTCTCATTTTTGCTGCCACCAAGTTCTCCCTCTGCATTTTTTCTTCTGATCTAGATTCTCTGGTAGTGACCATGCTCATTTCTTTCAGATGGAGACTATTTTACCTTCACAAGACATGAACCCATTGGAGTGTGTGGACAGATCATCCCGGTGAGTGTAGATCCTCATGCTTCATATTTATTTTCATTTGAACCAGTTCTCTTAAAAGATACATAAAACATGGATCTCAGTGATGTGTGTTTTCCATAACTGGGGGGAAAAAAACTGAGCTCATGTTGTTGACATATCTTTAACAGCCTCCCTGCAAATGCTTATTTGAACAGGTTAATAGGGTTTCAGCTCTGTTACCAGGAGTTGAGTTCTCAAGTCATGGAATTCTCATGATTAAAATAAGCAAAGCCAAGCCCAATGTATTAATAACCTACCCTTGGTTATGGATGTCCATTCAGCTTATGGAAAATTAATGCTTTGTTATATTTGCTTGTTTATTTTTTTAAAACTGTGACTCACCATCTTTCTAGGCATATTGTTTTATATGATCTTTTAATCCCATTCTTTCTCACTGTTTCTTTTCACAAGAATCTAGATAGAAGACTCTACAGAAGACACAGCAGTACCATTAACGTCACCGTCATAATTGAAACCATGCCGGGCTGTTGTGTGTCTTGTAAAGGGAAATAGATGTAGTGCTTAGTGTTTGGATTGGAACATTAAACATTGTCTTTTTTTCCTGCCCCTCTCTCATACACAGTCGTGGCACTATACAAAACACCATCCACTCTTCCAACAGTACTAGCTCATCACTCTGGTCAGGATTTCAGGGGAGGCTCAAACTAAACTCTTAAGTTGTAGACAAGGAGTTTTCTCTTTTTTAAAAAAATGAGAATGAGTTAAGATCATTGGGCTTGGTGGCGGGGGGGATATTTTAGATATATCAATATTCTTTTCATGAATTATAGATTCATTACTGTGAAATTTATTAGACAATGAAAACGGAAAATGAGACGTTTGGTTTAAGTGCTTCTACTCCTAACCGCCCTCCCTTCTCCCTTAATATCTCCCCTACTCCCCCTATCCCCCGCTGCCGCCGGGAAACCCCACTTGGATCAGAGCAGGGTGTCCCTTCTCCCTTAATATCTCCCCTATTCCCCCTACCCCCGCTGCCGCCTGGGAAACCCCACTTGGATCAGAGCAGGGTGAGGTCTGTTACCTTAATTGCAGGAGCTGAAGCCTGCTCTCCTGGCCCTTCCCCGACTCTCAGGGCAGCAGCTTTCACTGACAGGACAAGAGCTGCCTGTCAGCCACTCTGCTCGGTTACCGCGCTCCAAGATTTATATGCTGTAGATGGAATTGAAACATCACTGTGGACTCCCAAGTTTATAAACAACTAAGGGGAAAAGAAATTGGGTGTTTGGTGAAGGCAAGACACTTGTATATTTTTGCAAGCTTGCCAGGGCCAGTGAGAATCTTTCAGGGGTGGCAGCTGAGATGCTTCAGGCAGAAACACATTGTGGTCGGGCTGAAGCCAGGGGACCAGCAATTCTGTTTTCTTTCTTAATGAAATTATCAGCAACACCTGATAGTCCTGAGGCTCATGCCTGTGCTTAGGACAATGCAAGCTCAATATTCTTTTAAAATCATTTTTGCCCCCAAATTCAGATACATATATTTTTTGGTCTCCATTAGTTTATTTTGCAGTGGAAAGAAAACAAACTAAAATTTTTGCCTACTCCAAAAGCAAAGATGCACTTTATTTTTATAATCATGTTTTTTGTGTAAAAGGCACGGCCTTGAAATACACATTGACAAATACAATTCACAGCTGGAATATTCTCTTCCAGTTCTTCCACACTGGAGAGCTTTCATACCCATCTGAAATCCCTGGTACAAAAATCACAAATGCAAGAAAAAGTTTTCATACACAAGAACCTCCTGGAACCAAAGTCTAGTTTTAAAAACATGTAAAATAACAACAATGAAAAAAACAAAACAAAGGGAAAAAAAAATACAAAGACTCTCTTTTCACCGTGTGATTTCTTCTGCTGGGTAGTTGGAATATAGTAAGTTGGATTTTCAAGGCCAGTCCTATTTTATTCTTAATGAAGTAATTTTAAAAATCCAAACATCTACACTTTGTGGTGGGACAAGATTTATGTTGAGGACTAGTCTGAGAAATCTGAGAAGTCACAGCTTGAAAACAAAGTAGCGGAGGGATAGTTTTCCATCTACCAACCACGTTTTTTTTCTTTCAGTGGAACTTCCCCCTGCTGATGTTTGCCTGGAAAATTGCTCCAGCTCTGTGCTGCGGCAATACAGTAGTTATTAAACCAGCAGAGCAAACACCACTCAGCGCGCTCTACATGGGAGCCCTCATCAAGGAGGTAAGGGAAGCCGCCTTCAGAAGCGGCCCCCGCTCCGTACAGTTGGGGCCTGTTGGAGCATATCTGATTTCACCTGCTTCTTCAGCTCTCACAAGCCAGCCTTCCTCCAATTCTGTTTTGTTAGGCTGGCTTTCCACCAGGAGTCGTCAATATTTTGCCAGGATATGGGCCAACGGCTGGGGCAGCAATAGCATCTCACATTGGCATAGACAAGATTGCGTTCACAGGGTCTACTGAGGTAGGTACCTGGGAAACCATGAGTTGAACAATCCTGCACATGAGTTGAGGGTGCAAAAGAAACAGGAAATGTTACTGAGAGGCTGGTCACTAAAGGAGCAGTGAGCACCCAATCCTTCCAAGGATATCATTGACATCATAGCTGGGATACTGGCGAATCTCAAAGTAAAGACACACGTTGACCAGTGCGGCTACAGACCCCTGATCTTTTTGTGTGATGCCATCTGTGTAAAACCTGTCTCAGAAAAATAAACAAAACCCTATTGTC
This sequence comes from Lasiurus cinereus, assembly GCA_011751065.1. Taxonomy (NCBI): domain Eukaryota; kingdom Metazoa; phylum Chordata; class Mammalia; order Chiroptera; family Vespertilionidae; genus Lasiurus; species Lasiurus cinereus. Next base: position 43,501,284 of record JAAGEH010000076.1, read on the forward strand.
TATTGAAATAAAAGAAATACAGAGGGAAAAAAAACAAATAAAAAAACTATTTCAGAAGAGACTTTTCCAATGACAGGGTTTCTGAACACTCTCTTGAATCAAGAACAATAATGGCAGAAGCCAGTTCAGAAGCTGGAAATTAAACTAATCTCTGGTAGAGATTAAAATGGGAAGTGCTGTCTTCTGTTTATTTCCACCAGATCCTGAGATGCAACTGGCAACTACTGCTGCCCATGAGGCATAAGAAATGATATAGACCAGGGGTCAGCAAACTTTTTTCTGTAAAAGGCCAGGTGATAAGTAGTGTAGACTTTGCACGCACTGCTGTCTCTGGCACAACTACTCAACTATGCCTCTGTAGCACCAAGTAGCCACAGGCAGTGTATAAACTGAGCATGGCTACAGGCCCATTAAGCTTTATTTAAAGATACTGAAATTTGAATTTCATATAATTTTTATACCTCACAAAATATGAATCTTTTTAAAAATTGTTTTCCAGTCATTTAAAATCACAAAAACTGTTCTTAGCTTGTGAGCCATACTGGATAGGCAAGGGGCCAAATTTGGCTCCTGAGCCATAGTTTATTGATCCCTGACTGATATAGAGTCACAAGTTTGCTTAGAGGGTTTATAATAAAATGTTACCCCAAAATGTCTTGGATTGAGGTAACAGAGGTGACAAAAGATAATCTGACTCACTTTACCAAGTAGAACTTTATGGATGACATCATCAAACAAAGGATGTTTGCAGGTCTAGAGCAGTGCTACCTAATAGAAATATAATGAAAGCAGTATTTGTCATTTAAAATGTGCTATTAGCCACATGAAACATTTTAAGTTAATTAATTTTAATAATATATATTTATATTCTAATGATTTCAGAGATGAATGGAGAGGGAGAGAGAAATAGAAACATCAATGATGAGAGAAAGTCAATGATAGGCTGCCTCTTGCATGCCCCCGACTGGAGTTCGAGCCAGAAACCTGGACATTTGCTCCGACCAGATATTGAACTGTAACCTTATGGTTTATAAGTTGACACTCAACCACGAGCCACGACGGCTGGGCAATTTTATTTAATCTGGTATCTACATATTATCATTTCAATTTATGATCAATATAAAAATCATTATCCCAGTACTTTACATTCCTTTTTCATTATGAAGTCTTCAAAATTTGGTATATAGTTTACATTTAGCATATCTCAATTCACATTTTGACTTTTCAAGTGCTTTATTGTTTTTTAAAAAATATTTTTATTTATTTTAGAGAAGGAGAGGGAGATAGAGTTATAAACATCAATGATGAAAAAGAATCATTGATTAGCTGCCTCCTGCACACCCCACACTAGGGATTGAGCCCAAAACCCAGACATGTGCACTGACTTGGGAATCAGACATGACCTCCTAATTCATAGGTCGACGCTCAACCACTGAGCAATGCTAGCTGGGCTCAAGTGCTTTATATTGGATAGCACAGGTGGGCAAGGCAATTGCAAAAGATTGGGGGAAGGGATATAAATCTAGATAAAGTGTTCAACTGGATTGCTTTGCAAATGTTTTTAAGTCCTCACTGCATTTAAAGAAACTGAAACCAGAAATCTTAAACAATATTTTAAGGGTATAGTTTATTAAGAAAGGACAGGTGGACCCCTAATTAAAGAAAAGTTCTTGGTCCTATATCCAAAGATTGCAGAATGAGTGTACATATTTTTAAAACTAAAATGAAGTACTTAAAGTATCTTTCCTTATGCTTTAACCTTTTCCTCATTAACCAACCAATGATCCTGGTTGAGTCAGTTGACAGTTGGACTATAAAATAAATTTTAATAAAAATGAGTTCATAATATATAAAATGAGATATCAGACTTTATATGTCAGCCTCTATAGATCACCTTCATTCTTTTTTAATAGCTGCAAGAATACTCTTGCATTAATGTATCATAGTTTAGTACAGAAGACTAATTCATGTACATTGATATTTTTTTCACTTTTTTTACACAGCCTATTACTTTTACTATTGAAATAAAAACTCTTGGAGATCTAAGACAAATGTGTGTGTGTGTGTGTGTGTGTGTGTGTATACATATATACACACACACATATATATATCTGTGTATATATGCTGTATATATATATACATACTGTATATATATATATATATATATATATATATATATATACTGTATATATTCTGTTCAATATGTTTTAGAAGTGGAATTGCAAAACAAAAGGATATTTATATGTTAACTTGCTTATCACCAAGAATGCATTAGAGTGATGGTTTTATTTTTGAGCTATATATTGTGTTAATTTTACAAATATTCCCAGTTTGTTTGTTGCTTTCTAATAAAAAAAAAGAGTTGTCATGCACAAGTTTTAAATTTGTATACAGTCATATCTTTCAATCTTTCTCTTAATGGCTTCTGGGCTTCCTGTCATCTTTAAAGAACCTCTTCAAGATTATACAAATGGCCCTTAACATTTTCTTTCAGTACCTTTATGGCTTTGTTTTTGTTTAAATCTTTAATCTGGTTGGAATTTATTTTCATAAATAATGAAAGAGGAGGTCTAAGTTTATTTTTTTTATAAATGAGTGTTCAGTTCCTTCCACACCATTTATTAAACAATCTATCCCTTTTGCAGCTCATTGGAATAAAACATTAACGTTAGATGATAAATTTCCATATATTCATGTTTCTGTTTTGAGACTCAGAATTTTATCTTTCTATTCTTTCACTGGTGCTAGATTGCTTTAATTACTAGATTATAAAAGATGTGTTGTAGTGTGGTAGGCAAGATACCCTGTCATTCAATTTTTTAAAACCTTTTGGCTATTCTTGCCCATTTTTTCAGATAAAATTTCAAATCCATTTTCTAAGCACCTTTCCTTTTTCCCTAACGATCTCTCTTTGGAATTTTGACTGGTGTTACATTACCTGTTTATATTAAATTGAGGGTAAGTGCTTTCTCCACAGGAGATTGACTTCTCATGTAGGAACATGGTGTAAATCTCTTATATGTTTTGTCATGTTCATCACCAATGTCATCATAAAAGTCTTACATATTTCTTGATCAATTAATTTTTAGGCATTTAACTTTTTCTTCCAAAGGTATTTTAATAAAAAACTGAGCACCTTTTTTAAAAACCACAATATCATGTATTGGAAACTTAGTTGAATGGGGGACCTAATCTTTTCAGCCAGACAAGATGTGATGTAGTGAATCAGTAAGAACATAATACTTGCTTCCAGGCTGCTTGGTTCAAATCTGTTTTGACACTTAATTATTTTTTTTAACTTTTAAAAACATTTTATTGAATTATCATTTACATTCAATAAAATGCACCCATATAAGTACCAAATGTACTCATGCATGAAACCATCACACAGATCAAGATATAGAATTTTTCCCTACCCTAAAAGATTTCTCATACCTCCTTGTGGCTAACACCCTCGGTTCCAGGCAACTGCTGCTTCTTTTTATTCATTTATCTAGTCTAGAATTTCATATCAATGGAATAATACAATATGTACTTTTCTGTGTCCATTTTTGGTTGTTATTTAATATGTAATGAATTATTGATATGGTTGCATTTAAATATCCCATCTTGATTTTTGTTTTCTACTTGTCCCATTTGGTGTTTTGTTTCCTTTTCCTCTTTTTCTACCTTCTCTTGAATGAATGGAGTACTCTATCTTATCTTCTATTTTGGATTATTAGTTATGCCTCTTTTTTAAAGTGCTATATTAATTGTATTATGTTACCTCATACATCTATATAATAAAAGCCTAAGTGACTGTTACAGCAGAATGACCAGAACAACCAGTTGCTATGATGCACACTGACCACGAGGGGGCAGATGCTCAATGCAGGAGCTGCTCCCTGGTGGTCAGTGCCCTCCCACAGGGGGAACGCTGCTCAGCCAGAAGCTGGGCTCACAGATGATGAGTGAAGCAGCAGGAGCCTCTCCTGCTTCTGTGGCAGAGCTAAGGAGCAGTGGAACAGGCAGTTGTTTAGGGTCCTGGACTGTGAGAGGGATGATCGACTGCCAGCTTAGGCGGACATTCCCAAAGAGGTCCTGGACTGTGAGAGGGCACAGGCTGGGTGGAAGCCCCTTCTCCCTACCCCCATCACCCCTGCAAGAAATTTCATGCACCAGGCCTCTAGTGGTATAATAATTATACAACAGAATTCTTCCATGTCTTGTCCTTTATGCTATTTTTCTCCTATAATTTACTACTACATAAATTATACACCCTACAGAACCTTGCTACTCTTTTTGTTCAGTTAGCTTTTTGAAAAATTTTTAAAATGGGAAAACAAAATTATTTTACATTTATTTGCATGCCATTTCTGTCTCTCTCTCTCTCTCTCTCTCTTTTTAAGTGTAGACCTAAGTTTTATTCTGATATAATTTTCTTCATGTGTAAAGATCTTTAACATTTTTTATACTTCAGGTCTGTTATTGATGCATTTTCTCAGCTTTCGTTTGTCTGAAAGTGTTATAATTTTTATGATGGTTTTCTGAAAATAGAATTCTGATTTGACAGTTTTTATTTTCTTTGATTTTACTTCAACACTTGAAATAAGTTATTCGGTGTGTTTTTTCTGACTTACACTGTTTCTAATGAAAAATTAGCTGCTATTCTTTGTTTTACTGTACATAATGTTTTTTCTCTGGCTGTTTTAAGATATTATATTTTTACTGGTTTTCAACAACTGAGATTCTGTAGATTTTTTCCTTAATTGAGGTTCACTGAAAATTCTTGGATCTATGAGTTTATGGTTTTCATCAAATTTGGATGTTGATAAATCAAATATATATATATATATATATATATTATTGATTTTTTACAAGAGGAAGGGAAAAGATTAGAGTTAGAAACATCAATGAGAGAGAGAGACATCAATCAGCCGCCTCCTGCATGCCCCCTACTGGGGATGTGCCCGCAACCAAGATACACGTCCTTGACCGGAATCAAACCTGGGACCCTTCAGTCCGCAAGCCGACACACTATCCACTGAGCTAAATTGGTTTCGGCAGTACTCTCCTTCTTTCCTTCTTGCCACCAGAAGCTTAGAGTTTAATATCTTTTTACTTTATAGCTATATAATCATGGACCAGCCACTTCTTTCTGTACAAAATTGGCTTAATAATAGTAAAGAACTGTATTTCTCAGGATTATGAGAATTAAATGCAATATGAGTTTTGTAAATTGTAAGCAGTTAAGCAAATGTTAATTTGCAATAGGACATCAGTATCCCCAAAAGGGCAAGGTTTCTGGGGGTTTGATGGCCTGTGAAGGCTTGAAGAGTAAGAGGGATTTCACATAGGTCTTACAGGATATGAATACATGGGGTGGACTGGGGAAAGGAGCAGTGTCAGTAAACACCTAGTGTCTGGAGAGTATAGGAACTATTAGAATAGAGTGGGCATTGGGGAGGCTTGAGGAGAAAGATGGTGAGGCAGATGAACTTGAAAATAAGATCTGCACATCAAGCCCTTGAAAAGCATTCTTTGTAAAAAAAAATAATAATTGAGGCTAAAGAGACCTTCTTAAGAAAGATATTACATGAAAACTATACACCAACATTCGTTATAAATTATAGATACAAAATACTAGAAAACAGAGTTCAATGACATATAAAAATGATTATACACCATGTCCAAATGGAATTTATCCCAAGAATGCAATGTTGGTTTAACATCCCAAAATCAAGCAATGCTCCATATTGATATATTAAAAGACAGAAATCACACAATCATTTCCATACACACAGAAAAGGAACACACCATTTGACAAAATCTTAACACCACACAGAAACTTTTACAAAAATGTTATTCTTAATTGCCAGAAAGTACAAACAACCCACATGTCCATCAAATGGTAATTGGTAAGCAGATTGTGGTTTATCTATATCCATTCAATGGGATATTATTCAGCCATGAAAATGGAATGAAGAAATCATACATACTACAACATAGATGAACCTGGAAAACATGATGCTAAATGGAAGACAGTCATGAAAGACCACATATTGTATTATCCTATTTATATGAAATGTCTAGAATAAGCAAATTTATAGAGAGAAAGTAGAATAGCAGTTACCTGGGAGCTAAAAGGGGGGCAGAATGGCAATGACTGCTAATGGTATGGAGTTTGTTTTTGAAGTGATGCAATGTTCTGGAATTAGATGGCAGCAATTGTGGCAGTTGCATAGCTCTCTGAATGTACTGAAAAGGTGGCTTTTATGGTATGTGAATTATATCTCAGTAATGCTGTTAAAAATGGATGATTTTTTAAAAAGAATTTAAAGTTTTAATTGTGGTTATTAATAGCCAATATTGATTGAGCACCTCCTGTGTGCCAGAGACCCTCTAAATACTTTGCGTATATCATCTCACTACATCTTCACACGTGAGCAAGGTGGGGCTGGGAGAGGTTAAATTACCTGCCCATGGTCACTTACTAGTAAGTTGTAGCTCTGAAAGTCATAGCAAGACTGCTCCAGATCACAGTGCTGCACTGCCTCTCTGGTTGAGAGGCTGTATAGCACCCCATGGGAGGAGGGAGCCATTAAAAACAAGGAATATCTCTCAGTGGAACATGTTTTGTTCAAATCATGGTCAAAAGTTTCTAATTCTGAAAGGTTGCTGTTCTAACTCCCTCCCTCTCCCCCTAAAATTTATTTTAACTTCTTTAAATCTTATTTGATATATTATGATTCCATCTGACATTCTGGGATATAGGACCTGAAGTTTTAAACCTAAACTTTCTTAAATCAATTCCACAAACATTTATTGAGCACTTATTAAATATCAAGTACTATGCTAGCTAGACCTTAGAGAATTTGTAAGATTCAGTCTGGTCCAAATGATTGAATATTAGTTACTGTGAATATGTAACTAATATTGGGGGATGTGTATGGGAGTGTGCAGGAAGAGAAAACTGGTTCTGAATCACTTTACTTGAAAATGTCCTGATTTCGAAGATGTTTTCAAAGATGGATAGAACTAAAATTACCTTGCTCAACATGCCTTTTAAATGTGTCTGTGCAATAAAGGAGAAGTATTGCTAATTGAAGATATTTAAATTTAAATGAAAACCTACTTCATGCAAAAATAATCTTTAAGACAAAGATAATTAATTCTATATCTTAATTCTACAGTTGTTAATATTCACTGGGAAAACGTAGGTTTATTTTCTTTTCTCTTTGGAGAAAATGATATTGTGAAGGTGTGGGAACCAAAGTACCAAAAGGACTTGGGGGAACCCCAGCTGGGAACCCTTGTGAGTAGTGTGTTGCTTAATATTGGCAGATAATCAACAAATACTGGTACCGTTCAATTCTCAGAATCATTTCCCATGCCTGACATTAAGGACCAGCACTTTGAAAAAGCTCAATACATATTCGGCTGGAATGTAAAATGGGAGATTAGGTTTCACTGTTGCCTTCCAGTAACAAATGCAGTTTTCTCTTTCTTTTCATTTCAGGCAGTTCTACTTTTAGCAGGCATTTGAATTCCAGAGCTGTAGATTTGATACTGATTCAGTGTGTAACCTTAAAAGTTTCCTCTGGAAGTGAAAAGGCTTATAGAGGTTGGAAAATAAAAGCCCTAAGGACCTAAATTATGACAGATGGGACATGTTGAGGCGTTAGTGTGTGTCTGATTTCCTAGTGCCCCGGATACTTGGTGCATTGAGCCAATGCTCGACACCAGATGTTCAATGATTGCTAAACACATAATCCCAGTGTTCTAGTGAAAGCATTTAATATTTAAGAAACACAGAAGTGTGCAGAAATTAGGTTTGCCTCGATACCTATGTCATAAATCATCTTTCTAATCCTCAAATGATAGAATTCTCACCTATATTCAGGCCACGTTAATTTTCAGCAACAAAACTGTCCAGTGGCTTATCATAAGCAAAGGTAATAACTGCTCTGAGTAGTTAATAATTAAATCTAATGATCAATGGACACCTCATAGAATTTAAAATGATTTAGGAAGTTAAGAATTTTAATGTAGTTCAGCTTGAATTAATGTCTTTCAATCCTTTAGAGTCTCTTAAAGGAAAATAGATTACTCCTCATTCCTTTACTGAAATGAAAGCTTGAAAGAATGCTTCATCATACCATACTTTTTTCAAAACACATACACACATACATACACACACAAAACCCCAAACACACAAAACCAAGAAACCAAAAAGAAAAACAACAACAAAAACTAGAGAAAATTGTCCCTTTTTCAATAAGAAATTTCAAACAGTCTTCAAATCATACAAAGCGATCAAGATAAATAAGATATCATATCCATATCAGAAAATTAGACATAATTTAAATCTCTATAATGATTATGTGAAGTTATTCACAGTACATTTCCAGCTCTCAGATTTCCATCCATAGATAAGTAGTGATTATACCTAATTCATGGATTTTGAGGCTGAAATAAGCTAGACTATCTAAAGTGTTTAAACAGGGCGTGGTTCTTAGAAAAGTGTCAATAAAAATTAGTTGTCATTGTTTTCTGTTTATTTTTAAATGGAATTTATAGAGTAATTTATGCTTAAGAAAGTGTGAAATAACAATAGAAGGAGGCTGGGTTCAACTGACCTTGGATCAAATCCCATCTCTCCTGCTATGTGACCCTGACAAATTATTTAATTTTACTGATCTCTCATTTCTTCATCTATTACGAAGCACCATGAATAAGTCCTTAAAGGTTTACTTGTGGATTAGTGGAGGTAATGTATTTGAAAGTTCCAGTTCTATTGCTTGGCACATTGTAAAAACTCAGTAAATATTAGTTGAATTTGAAACTTCCATTTGTAAAGAATATGCCTATCAAAAACTAATTTCTGCTTGCCTCTGGCAGTTTTACTTTCCTTTTGTTTGTTTTATAGCTTTTATAAATATTTTACAAATATTTTTGTCTTCTAATAAATGTTTGGACTTTTCTGTTTTTGTATTTGCTCTTCTGTTTCACTTTTTGGAAGATTGCCAAGGTGCTTGCTTGGATAAACTGATTTTGAATCTTTTTTTTTTTTTTTAAGTGGTAGAGTGTGCTGGATTTAGAGATAGTGCTGAAAGAAGACACTTGGTACCTTATTAAGGAATCGCTTATGATTTTGCTATGGCCTAGTCCAGGGGCCACTCCTTCAACTAAGTTTGCCAGAACTGAATTCTGGTGTAGGGACAGAATCCTTTGCAGTAAGTGTAATGCAGTTACCATTGTTTTTCAGTTGTCCTTCAAGGACTACATCATATACAGTGATAGAGAGGGTAGAGTCAGGGGAAGGGAAGGGCTTATTTAAATGTAGACTCCTGGGCACACTTGAGATCTTAAACACTTGGAAACGGGGCCCAGGAATCCTCATTTTATCAAGGTTTCCTCGTAATTGTTATGTTCATTAACATATACAGTTTAAGTTCTGGGTCATACTCCAGAACATGTTCCCAGGCCCATTTAAGGAAAAAAAAAATACAGCTCCAAGTTTGTTCATCTATGCTAAGATAAAAGTCATGTAAACTGACAGGCACCTCTCATATTGTCTGCTATGTCTGTAGTTCCCCCTCCAACAATCACCTCTCTCCCAAGCACATGAAGGAAAAAATAAATTAGTTCAAGATCAGTTTAGCAAAGCAAGAACATGGTCCAAAGCAGTCCCTGTATCCTTGAATTACTCAAAGAAACAACAAAAAAATTCCCGCATTTTATTAGAAGTTTACAAATGTTTCCAAAAGTTCATACATACTATGAAACTGCACAGTGCTGGTGATCTGGGAACACAGCCGACTGAGTGCAGGGGAACTTCACTAATTGCCATATTCTGCTTCGATTGTATTTCTCGGATAGAGGCTCTAACTCACAAAGTGCAGTTGTAAAGTGCTGAGACTTTATATGTGACACCTTGTCAACAACCAGTATAGCAATTCGATTGCCTTTTTTTAGTCCTTGTGTAATTAATTACACTTTCTCTCCTTTCTGCTCTCCCCCTCTACCTCCCTACCCCCATAATGGAGCATCTGGAGAGTCTGGAAGGGTAGGAATGGGCTCACTAGCTACAAAAGAGAGATGGCTTTGATTATCTGAGAACTAAGATTCCTGTTTTATCTAATTGATGACCTCCTTTGTGCCAGGCACTGGTGAAGATATCCTTAGATCATTCCTTACTTTACAAATGAAGCAACTCAGAGCTCCACCCAGTATATGAGCATTAAATGGATTCCTGGTAAATAGAATTGAATTCTTTATGAATTATTCCTCCCTCTCTTCTCTGTTTCCTTTGTGCTCCAGTCCTGTTCCCCAGAGCGTCCCACAGGTTTAGCACAGTTCTAATGCCACCATCGGCACCCTTATGCACAGAGGCTGAGCAATGGAGCCCAGGGATTCAGCTGATGAATTGGTAGGAAATGCATCTTCTGGGGCTTAGCTGGTTGGATTTCCTTCCCATCAGCAACTTTTGTTCACTTACCCTTATCTGCATAAAAGCACTATTCCTAAAACAAGGTCCAGTGTTTACTTCTGCCATAACTATTGGTTTCTGAAAAATGAACCCCCATTTCCCTCTCCAACTCACTTTCTTCCTTAACACCATCAATATAAAAGATTTTTCACCTGTATTAAGCTAATTGATCCATTTGATTTTTTATTTACCAATATGAAAGTAATCAAAAAAGTGAGTGAACATTCATTTAGAATATTTTGCTGAAATAGCTCATTTATAATTAGTCCTCATTTGAGCTCCAGACTTCCATGTCTGTGGAGTGGACATCTATGCCTGGATTAAAACAACATAAGGTAATGGACAAGTTGATTCATGACCTTGCCCTTGCACCTTCCCCTGCTCTCCAGCCTTACCTGACTGCTTACAACTGCTTTCACAGTTCTGTGACTGCAAATGCCATTTCTTCTTCCCACCTACCTAGTGAGTCCTTAGCTCAATGACTTGTTGTACCTTCTGTGCAGATAAATGAGAACTGACCAACTTTTATATTGAGTATGATGCTTCATTCTTGTTCAGATTCATAACCTCAGATGTTATCTCCTTTCAGTTCCAATTGTACTTTCTTTTATTGGCCTCTGGTCTGTTCTTTATTTTCACTACCTTTTTTTTCTTTGTTTCCTTTTTTTCCCCTCTTTGCTTTTTTTCTTTAACTTTCAGCTCTAATTATTTTAAAATTTAATTAACTTATTTAGTTATTTCATTTATACAATTATTTTAAGATCCACTCATGTTGTTGCATGTATTAATACTTCATTTCTTTTTATTACTAAGTAATTTGTTTATGGACAATACCAATTTCCTGTTGATGGACATTTAGGACATTCAGGTTGTTTGCAGGTTAGGACTACTACAAATAAAAGCTCCCAAGAATATTTCGTGTGTGTGTGTGTGTGTGTGTGTTTCCTTTTCTTTTGGGTAAATACTTAAGAATGAAATGGCTGGATCATATTATGTTAAGAAATGGCTACACTGTTTTCCAAAGTGGTCTACAGCTTACCTTCATAGCAGCAATGTAAAGGACTTCCACTCCTTCATATCCTTGCCAGCATTTGATATGGTCAGTCTTTTTAATTTTAGCCATTCTAATAGGTGTATAATGTTATCTCACTATAGCTTTATCTCTCTATATATATATAAAAACCAAGTGACCAGAACGACTAGTCACTATGACACACACTGTAGCCGGCCGGCTGGCCTGATCGGGAGGGTGGGTAGGGCAGCCAGCCAACCTCCTGCGGCCCTTCCACCAGCTGGCCCGGCCCTGATGAGCCCCGATTGGGGCAGGCTGGCCGGAGCCCACCCATGCATGAATTTGTGCATGGGGCCTCTAGTATATATTTAAAAGCCTAAGTGGCCATTCGACTGTTTGACCGTTCGACCGGTAGCTATGATATGCACTGACCACCAGTGGCAGATGCTCAGCATACAGGCATGTAAGCATGGAACAGATTGATGAATCTCAGAAGGAAGTGGGGAGGGAGGAGAGCAGGAAGAGATTAACCAAAGATCTTATATGCATACTAGAGGCCCAGTGCATGGATTCATGCACCAGTGGGGTCCCTCAGTGGATTGGGGATTGGGCCGAAACTGGCAGTCCAACATCTCCCAAGAGGTCCTGGATTGTGAGAAGACACAGGCCAGGCTGACAGACCCCACTAGTGCACAAATCTATGCACCAGGCCTCTAGTATAACATAACATAGGAATTTCTTTTTATTTTAAAATCTATTGTTGAAAGTGTTACATATGTCTCCTTTTCCCCATATCCATCCACTTCAGCCCATCCTAGCCTTGCCCCAGACCCTCACCACCCCACTCTTTGTGTCCATGGGTTATACATATATGCATACAAAGTCTTTATTTTAATGCCTTCCACCTACCCTCCCGCCCCCACTTTCCCTCTGAGATTCCACACTCTGCTCCATGCTTCCATTTCTCTGGATCTATTCTATTTATCAGTTTATTTTGTTAAAATTAGAGTGAGATCATATATCTTTCTCTCACTGACTTATTCATAGGAAATTTTTATCTTTGTAGGAAGAACAGTAAGACCTAAATATGCAATTTTCAAAGATGCAGATATTAAATGAGGGAACAGAGAAGAAGGAAAGAGAAGAGAAAATTTAACAAAGATAATGGTGTGGAAGGTGGCCCTGTGAAGTGTTTTGCTATTAGGGTTATTCGCAGTGTGGTGGCTTATAGCAGTGTGAATAGAGTAAATTTCAGCTACGTTTTCCTGACAGAGTCTATTGATATTCTTCTCTAAGCAGAGACTTACATTTACTTGGCAGCAGGGATGGAGGCAGGGGAGGCAGGCCCTGGCAGAAGGTGGCCTGTAGTCCCTACATGGCAGTGGTTGCTATGAGTGCTCCCAATGGCCTCTGCCACTTGCCCAGGGCCAGCCTGGGCTCAGGCAAGCCACCAATGGCCGCTGCCGCTTGCCCAAGACCAGCCTGGGGCAAGTGGCAGTAAGGATGGGAGCAGGGAAGGCAGGGCCCAGTAAAGGTGGCCTGTACTCCCTACATGGCAGCGGCAGCTGTGAGTGCTCCCAATGGCCGCTGCTGCTTGCTCAAGGCCAGCCCAGGGCTCCAGCAAGCTGCTGAGTGGGCCTAAGCCATCAGTAGGACATCTCCTTAGGGCTCCCAGATTGTGAGGAGGGGTAGGCCCAGCTGAGGGACACCCCTAGCACATGAATTTTGTGCCCCGGACCTCTAGTTATCCATATTAATGGTGGCAGGTGGAGAATTTTCACAGGCAAGCCAAATGATCACATAATCCTCAAACCCCTTTTTAGCTTATATTATTTACTTTCGTATCCATTTATCCTTTTCCAATTTTGTAGGCTACGTGGAAAATTGTATAGATGCTTTCAGAGGTGACATGTCACTTAAATATGAATTTGAATGTGGTCCCTGTTATGGTCACCCCAGGGAGAAGGACCTATTGGTACATCATCAAGTGCCTATTAGGCAGCAACAAGATGCTCACTTCAGATGGCTGCTTCCCATTTACTTCAGCAAAGGCCTTTAAAAAGCAAACAAAACCACTCAGATTAAAGATGGAATTAATTTCTATTTATGCAGCTAAATACATAGGCAATACATGTAAATATTTAAGAAGCGAATATGAAAGGGCTCTAACAAACACAGAGTCAATAAACAGCCTCCGTGAAGGATAGGGAAACAGTTTGCGTTTTGCTTTGTGCGGTGTTTTCTTTATTCACTTAGATTAACAAACCATGATTTCATCATTAGTCAACAAGATAGTAGAGAGACCATCAAAGCGAACTACAGGAGAGTCCAGATTGATTCGTGCCAAGCAAATGTTTGTAGCTAACAGCTGTATTATCACTGATTCCAACTTACGCAGCCGGGGTTCCCCTTTCATTTCCTAAGTGAGATGAATGTCATGTTGCATGATATGGACACCCTCTCTGCTGCTTGAGTAATGGATCAGGTCAGCTCTCTTCTGTGCAGCCTCTGCCTCTTTGCAGGTGGGGAAGCAGCGAGCTCCAGTTTTAGCTGTTTTTTAAAAAACAACAAAGGGCCTCTCTCTAAAGTTGTATGAGTCCACTGGTGAATATCCAGCATTTGCATCAAATATTCCAGTTTAATGTGTCAAAATCATTGGATGGACATGTTTTAAATGATTAGTTTTCTCCCTTTTTTGATGATGTAATCTAAACTTGAGTACTGAAGAGTGAGAAAAGGGATGTTGTAGTCTCTGCCTGCTAGCTGATTCTGTGACTGGATGCAGGATTCTCTCCTCAGCTCTCAGGCTGAGCATGAACAGGGTCCTACATGAACTACTCTGTAGTTCGCCTAGTTAGTGGGACTAACGTGAAGTAAACTTAACTTGAGTAAATCAGGCTGCTTCCTATCTAAGTGACCAAAAATCAAAATCTTGATTTAAAAAAAAATTATCTGAAAGAGGAAGGGACAGTCACGTAACAAAAGAATGGCTAAGTGTGCCAGGCAGTCGATCTAGCCTATTTGTTAGCTGTGGGCAGTGTGTTTAGCCATGAGAATTCTACTCGCGGCAGAGGGAATCTAATCCCAGAAGAACATCTGGAGAAGAGAAACAGGAACCACAGAGAGCAGCTATTGTGGGGCAAAAGGCTTGGTGTGGGCCTTTGGAGTCCACTCGTGGCTCTACCATTCTGGGTGCCTGTCAGCAAGTCACTTCTTGACCTTTCTGAGTTGTTGTTTGTTTGTTTCAACTCTAAAATGGTGCAATAATTCTTGCCTCACAGGGTTGTCATGAGGATTATATAAAGTAACGTTTATGAGAACAAGCAGTACACAATAGGTGCTCAATAAATGTTATTATTAAAAAATTAGAAACTAGGACCAAAATGAAAGGTTAGAGTCAGTAGGAGAGAAATGTCCCTTAAAGAGTCTTTAATCTCATGGTTCTGAACCCTAGCAACACATTGAAATGCTCTTGAGATTGAAGAAAAATACCCAACTCATGCCTGTGTGCCCTATTCTGGAAAAGATCAGACTCTCTGAAAGTAGAGCCCAGAAATAAAAAGCTTTTAAGTGTGGGGACTCCACTGTGGAGTCAGGACCACAAATATCTGCCCTTCATGAAAGATGAATAAGTTTAAGCCAAAGGTAAGTGAGGAGAGAAAAGCTACAATTCATGCTGCTAGCTGTGGCAAAGCTTAGCCTTGGAAGTAGGTGCCCTGTGTCCCAGTCTCTCACTTCTGTTTATCTAAAGACATCATGTTCTCTGATTTTCAGAGACCTCAAGAGCAGCTGTTATGTCTGGCCCATTGGCTCATCTCATGTTGAAAAGTGTGTGTGTGTGTGTGTGTGTGTGTGTGTGTGTGTGGTCCCTCTGCTCACACATTCATCCGAGTGGGGAAGACAGCTATTAAATGAAAATGGTGTGAGTTATGTGGGACCAGCCAGTGGAGTGTGGACACCTAAACCTGGGGGAGGTGGGTGTGGAAAGCTAGTGTTTCTGGTGAGGTGACAGGTGGTGGTAGGCCTGAAGAACTTGGTGTATCAAGTAAACGGGGGAGGAAAGGATTTCAGATGAAGCAGCTTCCACGAAGACAGCACCTTCTAGGAAGGGTAGGTGGTTTCATGTGGCAGAATGACGGGGCTGTGGTGGTGGGAATAGTGGGAAAGAGGCCACACATGTCGTTAGTGGCTTTATTGGTCTTCATAAACTGAATTTCACAAATGAAGTTTTGAAATTGCTGTTACCACTTAAATTGATATTTAGATGCCTCAGTCCTGTTACCCTCTGGTAGAAATCAAACAGATTGATTTAGCCTATTATTTCTGAATATTTCAGAGTGACAAGAAATACCCAATAGCACACATTTTTTGCATTTCTATTCCCATCCTAGTTAGAACCAATGAGCACAATAAAACTAAGGAAGGAAGTCTAAGAAATGAAAACGTATTGCAAAAAGCAGGCATCTTCAACCAGTTTATCGAGCTCTTGACTATTTGTAAAAAAGATGGAATATCTCTGAGAAGGAATTCACCCTAATATGCACAAGTAATTTAATCAAGAAAAAGAAATGCCTTTGAGAAGAAACTCATCCTGATATGGGTAATTAATAAAAAGAAAAAATTCACCCAACTTTAGGAACTCTGTTCAGGGGACGCAGCCTTGAATAGAGGGCAGGGAGAGCCATCGCATTCTCTTTTATCCTGTGTAACAAATTACTTTTCATGCAAAATGCCAAGTCGCATTTCCTACCCTGTGCATTGCTGTGAACATGATTCTGGCACATTGTGGCTTCTCCAGCGATGCTCCTGATATCAATCTGGAGGACTGTTCAAAACCAGGATGGGAGTCAGAGTTGATCTGTGCCAACATTCCTGCTGAGAATTAGCCCAGTTCCATTATGTGTGGGGGAGCCCCGGTGCCCTGCCCTTGCCTGTTTGGGCTACATGGATACAGCTGAGAGACGCTGCAGGGAGTGTGAAGTTAGGAAACCACATGATAGGAACACGGTCACTTTCCCGTAATAAGCTGTATGTGAAAAATGAAAAAAAGAAAAGGTCAGATTTTTCTCCCATTCAGTGCAGCTGCGGTACTTCTATGAAAAACTAATTCTGCTCCAAAGGCTGGAGGGATGCAGAAGAATTGGGGAAGATTCTGAACGAGCAGGGCTCCAGGAGCCCTCTGGGTCTTTACCTAACTTCCAATAACCTGGAGACCAAAGGGACAGATTAACTGCTTGGCTTGTGCCTTCGTGTGTCAGGTGAAGAAACGGAGGCCCAGGGGGCTGAAGTGGCTTTCCCAACCTGAAGATGAGTTAGGGGCCAAGCCAGAGTTTGTAGGTCTTCCAACTGCTCTGGGCCAAACTGTAGTCCACAAACCTGAGCATGGTTATAGTTAGCCAGGTCGTCAGAGATAGGGCAGGAAGTATAAGAAGAGTATATTGTGATATCTTTGCTGATTGGGGATAAAAGATGAACTCAAATTTTGGTCTCTATGTCTTTATCCTGTTTAATCTATCTTTCCATACTGTATGTTTCCCAAACTATATGTTTATCTGTATCACTGCACAGATTGCTGTTTGATTAGAATAGGGCTTGGTTTTCTGGTCCATCCCTATTGACTTAACCACTCAGAAGACCTGAGTGTCCTTGCAGCCTCATATATCCCACCATGTCCTTCCACCTTCTGATCATGTATGAAAGGGTTCAGTATGACTAGTGTAGCACCTATCCCCAAGGAAGCCTATTTATTACTTTTCCATCTAAGGTGGCCCGGTGGATCCAAGGCCTTGGTTTGATATCAATATTTCATTTGTTCTTAGACTTTCTAATTCCCTAGATTTTAATTTGGGAAATCTTTTAATTTGTGTAAGTAATAGTTTAGGTTGGTATGCATAAGACCTACCATGTTTTGTAAGCAGTCACAGAGTCAGTTCTCACTTGAACTTACTGGTTTTTTTTTTTTTTCTTTTTTTTGAATTAATTTTTTTTACATATCTCCCCATTGCCCCCCTCCCTCCCAGGCATACCCCAACCCTCCAGTGTCTATGTTCATTGGTTATGCTTATATGCATGCATACAAGTCCTTTGATTGATCTCTTATCTACCTCACCTAACTTTAATCTTCCTGCTGTAATTCCACAGTCTGTTTGAAGCTTTACTATCTCTGTATCTATCCTTTTGTTCATCAGTTTATAATGTTCTTTATTATCTCCCAATGAGGGCAATCATGTGATGCTTCTCCTTCATTGACTGGCTTATTTCACTAAGCATAAGGCTCTCCAGTTCCAAGCAGGTTGCTGCAAATGGTAAGAATTCCTTCTTTTTAATGGCAGCATAGAATTCCATTGTGTAGATGTACCACAGTTTTCTGATCCACTCATCTGCTGACGGGCACCTAGGCTGTTTCCAAATTGTAGCTATTGTAAATTGTGCTGCTATGAACATAGGGGTGCATAAATCCTTTCTGATTGGTGTTTGTAATTTCTTAGGATAAATTCCTAGGAGTGGGATTACAGGGTCAAATGGGAGACCCATTTTTAGTTTTTTGAGGAAACTCCATACTGTTCTCTACAGTGGCTGCACCAGTCTGCATTCCCACCAACAGTGCACAAGGGTTCCTTTTTCTCCGCATTCTCGCCAACACTTGTCATTTGTTAATTTGTTGATGATTGCCATTCTGACAGGTGTAAGATAGTATCGCATTGTCGTTTTGATTTGCATCTCTTGGATGATTAATGACTTTGAACATGTTTTCATGTGTCTCTTGGCCTTCCTTCTGTCGTCTTTTGAAAAGGTTCTATTTAGGTCCGTTGCCCATTTTTTTATTGGGTCATTTATCTTCCTTTTATTAAGTTGTATAAGTTGGCCGTAGATTTTGGAGATTTAACCTTTATCAGTGATAACATTTGCAAATATGTTCTCCCATACAGTGATCTTTCTTGTTGTTTTATTGATGGTTTCTTTTGCTGTGCAAAAGCTTTTTATTTTGATGTAGTCCCATTTGTTTATTTTTTCTTTAGCTTCAATTGCCTTTGGAGCAGTATCAGTGAAGAAGTTGTTTTGGCATATATCTGAGATTGTGCTGCCTGTGGATTCCTCTAGTATTCTTATGGTTTCCTTTCTAATGTTTAAGTCCTGTATCCATTTTGAGTTTATTTTTGTATTTGGTGTAAATTGGTGGTCCAGTTTCAATTTTTTGCATGTATCTGTCCAATTTTCCCAACACCATTTATTGAAGAGGCTATCTTGGTTCCATTGAATGTTCATGCCTCCTTTGTCAAATATTAATTGAGCATAGTGGTTTGGGTGGATATCTGGGTTTTCTATTCTATTCCATTGATTTATATGTCTGTTCTTGTGCCAGTACCAGGCTGTTTTGAGAACAGTTGCTTTGTAGTATAGCTTGAAGTCTGGTATTGAGATCCCACCTACTTTATTCTTCCTTCTCAGAATTGCTGTAGCTATCCCTGGTCTTTTTTTGTTCCAGATGAATCTATGAAGAATTCTTGCTAGGTCTGTGAAATATGTCGTTGGTATTTTAATGGGTAGTGCGTTGAATCTGTAGATTGCTTTGGGTAGTATGGACATTTTAATGATGTTGATTCTCCCAATCCATGAGCATGGTATGCTCTTCCATCTGTTAACATCTTCCTCTATTTCTTTTTTCAGTGTCCTGTAGTTTTCTGCATAAAGGTCTTTTACCTCTTTAGTTAGGTTTATTCCTAGGTATCTTAATTTTTTTGGTGCGATGTTAAATGGGATTGCTTTTTTAGTTTCTCTTTCTATAATTTCACTATTAGTGTATAGAAATGCCACAGACTTCTTAGCATTAATTTTGTATCCTGCTACATTGCCGAATTCATTAATTAAGTCAATTAGTTTTGGAATGGAGTCCTTTGGGTTTTTTATGTACAATATCATGTCATCTGCAAATAAGGACAGCTGTACTTCTTCTTTTCCAATTTGGATGCCTTTTATTTCTTCTTGTTGTCTAATTGCAATGGCTAATACTTCCAGTACTATGTCGAACAGGAGAGGTGAGAGTGGGCATCCCTGTCTTGTTCCTGTTCTTAGGGGAAGTGGTTTTAGTTTTTGCCCATTGAGTATGATGTTAGCTGTGGGTTTATCATATATGGCTTTTATGATGTTGAGGTATGATCCTTCTATTCCCACTTTGCTGAGAGTTTTTATCAAGAAAGGGTGTTGGATTTTGTCAAATGCTTTTTCTGCATCAATTGATATGACTATGTGATTTTTATCTCTCAATTTGTTTATGTGATGTATCACATTTATTGATTTGCGGATATTGTACCATCCCTGCATTCATGGGATGAATCCTGCTTGGTCATGGTGTATGATCTTTCTGATGTACTGCTGGATCCGATTTGCTAGAATTTTGTTGAGGATTTTGGCATCTATGTTCATGAGAGATATTGGCCTATAATTCTCTTTCATTGTGTTGTCTTTATCTGGTTTTGGTATTAGGGTGATGCTGGCTTCATAGAAGGTTTTTGGAAGTGTTCCTTCTTCTTGAATGTTTTTGAATAGTTTGAAGAGGATACGTTTTAATTTTTCCTTGAATGTTTGGTAAAACTCTCCTGTGTAGCCATCTGGACCTGGGCTTTTATTTGCTGGAAGCTTTTTGATGACTGCTTCAATTTCTTCCATAGTTATTGGACTATTGAGATGTTTGGTTTCCTCCTCATTGAGTTTTGGGAGTTTTTTTTTTTTTCTAGGAAAATGTCCATTTCTTGCAGGTTGTCCAATTTGTTGGAATAGAGTTGTTCATAGTATTTTTTAACAATCCTTTGTATTTCCACAGGGTCTGTTGTTATTTCTCCTCTTTCATTTCTGATTTTGTTTATTTGGGTCTTCTCTCTTTCCTTCTTGGTGAGCCTGGCTAGGGGTCCATCAATCTTGTTTAATCCTTTCAAAGAACCAGCTCTTTGTTTTGTTGATCTTTTGAATTGTTTCTTTGGTCTCCAAGTTGTTTATCTCCACTCTGATCTTCACTATTTCCTTCCTTCTGAGTACACTGGGCTTTTCTTGTTGCTCTTGTTCTAGCTCTTTGAGTTGTAGGTTTAGGTAATTTATTACCATTGTTTCCTGTTTTTTGCAGTAGGCTTGTAGGGCTATGAACTTCCCTCTCAAGACTGCTTTCACTGTGTCCCATAAATATTGTATTGTGTTGTCATTGTCATTTGTTGCCATGATGTTTTTTTATTTCTTCCTTGATCTCTCTGGTTACCCAGTCGTTGTTTAATAGCATGCTGTTTAGTCTCCATGTGTTTGATTTCTTTCTATTGTTTTTATTATAGTTGATTTCCAGTTTTATGCCACTGTGTTCTGAAAAAATGCTTGATATGATTTCTATCTTCTTGAATTTGAAGAGACTTTTCTTATGACCCAACATATGATCTATCTTTGAAAATGACCCATGTGCACTGGAGAAGAATGTATATTCTGTGGCTTTGGGGTGAAATGTTCTGAAGATGTCAATTAATTCCATCTGGTCTAGTGAGTCATTTAGGATTGATGTTTCTTTGCTGATTTTTTGTTTAGAGGATTTGTCCAGTGGTGACAGTGGGGTATTAAAGTCTCCTACTATGATTGTATTGCTGTCAATCTCTCCATTAATATCCTCCAAGAGTTTTTTTTATGTATTTAGGTGCTCCTATATTGGGTGCATATATGTTTACCAGAGTTATTTCTTCTTGTTGGATTGTTCCCTTCAGTATTATGAAGTGTCCTTCTTTATCTCTTGTTATGTCCTTCACTTTGAGATCTAATTTTTCAGATATAAGTATTGCAACCCCAGCTTTTTTTTCATTTCCATTTGCCTGAAATACCATGTTCCATCCATTCACCCTCAATCTGTGTGCATCTCTTTTCCTGAGGTGGGTTTCTTGCAGACAGCAGATATATGGATCATATTTTCTTATCCAATCAGTTACCCTATGTCTTTTCATTGGAGCATTTAATCCGTTTACATTTAAAGTTATTATTGATAAGTACTTATCTGTTGCCATTTTTAGTCCTTATCCCCGAGTTCCTTCTTCGCTTCCTCTTTCTTTTTATTACAGCAGACCTTTTAACATTTCTTGCATTGCTGGTTTGGTGGTAATATATTCCCTTAGTCCTTTTTTGTCTGTGAAGCTTCTGATTTCACCTTCAATTTTGATTGAGAGTCTTGCAGGGTACAGTATTCTTGGATTCAGACCCTTCCTTTGCATGACTTTGTATATTTCATTCCATTCCCTTCTGGCCTGACGAGTTTCTGTTGAAAAGTCAGTAGCTAGTCTTATGGGGGTTCCTTTGTAGGTAACTTTCTGTTTCTCTCTGGCTGCTTTTAAGATTCTTACTTTGTCGTCGGTGTTTGCCAATTTAATTATAATGTGCCTCGGTGTCGGTTTGTTGGGGTTCATTTTGCTTGGGACTCTGTGAGCTTCTTGGATTTGTGTGGGTTTTTTCTTTTCTATATTGGGGAAATTTTCTGTCATTATTTCTTCAAACACGTTCTCTAATCCTTGTTCAGTTTCCACTCTTTCTGGAACCCCAATTATGCAGATGTTGTTTTGTTTCATGTTATCCCAAAATTCCCTTAGACTCTCCTCTTGCTTTTTAACTTTTTTTTCTAGAAGCTGCTGAACTTGGGTATTTTTTCCTACCGTGTCTTCTAGCTCTCTGATGCGGTCCTCTGCTTCTTCTAGTCTACTTTTGATGCTTTCTATTGAGTTCTTTTATAGCAGTGATGTCATTTTTCATTTCTTCTTGATTATTCTGCATTTCTTCTTGCTGCTTCTTCATCTCCTCTTGCGTCTTCTTCATTTCCTCTTGGCTCTTACTCATATTGTCAAATTTGTCTTCTATTCTTTTCAACCACATTATGATCATTTCTCTGAACTCTTTCTCTGGTAGGCTTTTTTCTGGTTCTATTTCGTTTACTTCCTTTTCTGGTGAAACCTGCCTTTCTGTCTTATGTGGGCTGTTTCTTTTTCTGCCCATGGTCTTTCTTCTCCGGGTGTCTGGTTATGTAGTTCTCTCTCCTGTCCGTGTGCTCTGTGGATCTCTAGTTCTGCTGCATGCCTGCGCCGATTGGAGAGCCGAGTTCTGGGTCCCTGGTCCCTGGTCCCTGGCTGCTCGATGGGTGCCCAGCCGAAGGCCTCAGACCCCCTCAGACATCCACCTCCCATTGCAAGATGGCTCAGGCTCCCGAACTTACTGTTTTCAAACATTACTCTTTCCTATTAAGAATCCCCTGCTTTGAGTTGCGTCTGTTCTCCTTCCATGGGCTCTTTCCCCTCCTGGTAATGATAATAAGGCGTGCCTCCTGTTTGGCATACCTCTCTCGCTCCACTGGCAGGGAGGATTCATAAGTAGCAATATATTCTACAAAGAGTCTTAACTGGAAACTGAGCATGTCGTGGGAAGGTACATGATACTTGATCCCATAATTAATGAAGGTTATTGCATCCTGGCCATTCTATGGGTAAGGGACAGAGAGGTCTGACTCTGGCTTACAATGAAGTGCTGCAGAACCATATTACATCTGTTCAGATATAATATCTTTTTTAACTTAATAAGTCTTTATTGTTCAGATTTTTACAATTGTTCCTCTTTTTTCCCCTCATAGCTTCCCTCCACCAGACTTCCACCCTTCCCTCTGCCCTTACCTCCCCTGCCATTGTCCTCATCCATAGGTGTATGATATTTGTCCAGTTTCTCCCTGCACCCTCCTCACCCCTTTCCCCCTGAGAATTGGCAGTCCACTTGATTTCTATGCCCCTGATTCTATTATATTCATCAGTTTATTCTATTCATCAGATTTTTAATTCACTTGATTTTTAGATTCACTTGTTGATAGATATGTATTTGTTGTTCATAATTTTATCTTTACCTTTTTATTCTTCTTCCTCTTCTTAAGGAGTACCTTTCAGCATTTCATATAATACTGTACTGGTTTGGTGTTGATGAACTCCTTTAGTTTTTTCTTATCTGTGAAGCTCTTTATCTGCCCTTCAATTCTGAATGATAGCTTTGCTGGCTAGAGTAATCTTGGTTTAGGTTCTTGCTATTCATCACTTTGAATATTTCTTGCCACTTCCATCTGGCTTGCATAGTTTCTGTTGAAAAATCAGCTGACAATCGAATGGATGCTCCCTTGTAGGTAATTAACTATTTTTCTCTTGCTGCTTTTAATATTCTCTTTGTCTTTTGCTCTTGGCATTTTAATTATGATGTGTCTTGATGTGGTCCTCTTTGGATTCCTCCCATTTGGGGTTCTGTGCGCTTTCTGGACTTGTAAATCTATTTCTTTCACCAGGTGTGGAAAGTTTTCTGTCATCATTTCTTCAAATAGGTTTTCAGTATCTTGCTCTCTCTCTTCTTCTGGCACCCCCATAATTCTTATGTTGGTATGCTTGAAGTTGTCCGAGAGGCTCCTTAGACTATCTTCACATTTTTGGATTCTTTTTTTTTTTTTTTTTGCTTTTCCAGTTGAGTGTTTTCTGCTTCTTTGTATTTCAAATCTTTGAGTTGATTCTTGTGTTCCTCTAGTCTGCTATTAGGTCTCTGTATAGTATTTTTTATTTCAGTCAGTGTATGTTTAATTTCTAGTTAGTCCTTTTTCATCTCTAGTTTATCCTTTTTCATCTCCTCTTGGGTCGTGCTAAAATTATCCATCTTTTCTAGGAAATTCTTTAAACACCTTATAACCATGGTTTTGAACTCTATATCCAGTCATTTGTTTTCCTCCATTTCTTTTGTTTGTGATCTGTTCCTTTGTCTCCAAATTTTCGATACTTCCCTGAGTTGGTAAAGTAACTTTGTGTGTTGGGTGTCCTATATGGCACAGTAGCTCTGCCTCCCCAGTTACCTGAGATGAACTCTCTTGGTGCACCCCTTTGAGGACTGTGTGTACAGCCTTGTTTTTAGGTAAGTCTTGATTATTGTTGCTATCACTGGGTTAAATTGACCTCCAAGCCAACTGGTTGTGAGGATCAGCTGTGTCTATGTTGGGAGAACTTCTGTGCTGGATTCAGCCTTAAGATACAATGATACAAAACTTGCAAGATTGCAAAAGCCTCTGGGTTCAGCTTGGATGAGTAGGAGTCTCAGGGTTGAGCAGACAGCCTTCGATTTCCCATCAGCCCTGCTCTATGCAGCCCCTGGGTCTCAGTGCCCCTTGGTAATCGCTGCCGCCATCTCTGTGCACCCTTGTGCTCATGTGCCTCCAGACCTCTACCTTTCGCAGCTCCCCTCATTTTCTGTGCACTCCAGGGACCTGTATAAATTTGGGTCCCCAGGGTCTCACCTGAAACTGGGGTTCAGTGCTGTCAGAACTGAATTTCAGCGCAGTTGGGAGGTTCTGTCTTCCTCCCACTAGAGAAAGCCAGTGGCACACTCATCAGTCAGTCCTCTCTGCATGCCCTGGCATGCATGCCTCCAGACCTCTGCCTTTCCTGGCTCCCCTGAGTTTCCGTGCACTCCTCCTTTTTTTTTTTTTTGACAGTCCAGACTCCCATTGTATAAGTATTGCCAGGGACTGGGGTTCAGTGCAGTCAGGAGTTTCCATTTCCTTCCCTTTGGAGGAAGCCAGCCAGGCACTCTGCCTCTCGTCCTCTCCACGTGCATGGTCTGTTCCTCAGCTTTTAGCAGCTCCTCTGAGTCTCCATGAGCCCCTCTCTTTTCTTTTAGTTATAGAATTTCCACTCAGCCAGCCTTCCTGTGGTTCTGGATGATGTCCATTCTGTTTTTTAGCAGTAGTTTTGAAATTGTTGTGCGAGGCAGCAGTTTAGGTGTTTACCTATGCTGCCATCTTGGTTTCCTGTTCAGATCTAATATTAAGTTATACTACTCAGATTTTCCTTTAAGTGGACTGCAAAATTGCACTTATTAAGCACCTGCTAGGTTTACATGGAAGATCTCTTAGCTGGGAGTTCCTTGTTGCTAGGGACTGTGCCCAGCATTGCACCTGACACACAGTAGGAGAGCCAGAAATATGTGTCTGAATGAAGGAGATGGGTATCCTGTTCTGCAGCCCCTCCAGATGGAAGTGGTTCTCCCCTCGCATAACACACCCAGTTCTTTCCTGAGGCTGGGCTACAACTTGACCTTCTTCCAAAGATGAAAAGGAAAGACATTCATTATTTATCTGAGATTTGCCTTGCAGTGTTTAGCATGAATTTGTTTTCTAAGGAAAGGCTGGCAAAGCATTGACACAGGAAAAATTATGGTTAGGTAGTCTTCTCTGATGACCATAGACTGAGCAAGATTTTGTATAGTTACCGTAGCCATGAAAATAATCATAGTGCAAAAATATATATGTCAACCCACAGAGGGTTTGAGGAAGGTCAGAGAGCAGGACTAACAGAACATAATACCCACTAGGCCAACACTCTCTTTACCAACTCTAAACACTTATTTATGTTTTATACTGTAGAAAAATCATTATTTTTGGCTTTTGCTTATTTTTAAAAATGTCTGTCTGCCGAAACTGGTTTGGTTCAGTGGATATAGCATAGGCCTGCTGACTGAAAGTTTCCGGTTCGATTCCAGTCAAGGTCATGTATCTTGGTTGCAGGCACATCCCCAGTAGGGGGCGTGCAGAAGGCTACTGATCAATGTCTCTCTCTCATCAGTGTTTCTAACTCTCTATCCCTCTCCTTTCTTCTCTATAAAAGATCAATAAAATATATTTTAAAAAACTTTAAAAAATGTCTATCTGAAGGCAGAATATTTAAGATCATCATTTGTGTCTATCTACAAAAGGTGAAGTTTCTACTCACTTTGAAATCAGTTTGGGGTTTGAGGATGAGATTTAGGAGAGGAGGAGATACACATTAGCTGTTCAGTATGCACAGAAAGGCAGGCAGCCAGGACAGAGTGTTGGGGGAAAGGAGGGAAGGAGAGGGCAAGAGCCACACTTATGCTCTGGATCCAGCCTTCATAGAGTCCAACAGGTTTTGCTGGAGCCAGTTGGGTAACCAGGTAACATCCATTGACCTCTAACTCTTGAGTTTTCTTACCTTTGAAATGAGTTAGTACCTACTTTTTAGGGGCTTTGAGAGTCTTAAATGAGTGAATGCATATAAATGTCTAACATTAACTCAATGTTAATTTTTTAATACAATGAGTCATGACATTCATGATGGCAGTGATTATTTCCTTTGAGAAAGCACTTGTCTATCTTTCTGGACTTTGAAATGAGTCTCCATCAATTAATATGGTTTCTTCTGGCCAGAGAGAGCCACACACACTGAAATCCCTCAGAACAGGCAGCTGTAGACACAGCCTCCTGGGGATGCCCCTGGTGCTGCTATCAGCTGCCTGCGGGTGCTGCTTTCCTCTCCTGTGTGGCCTCAGGCCTCTGTCATGATTCCCACCTGCTGACAGTTCCTGGAACAGAGGGCCGATCTTCCTTTCCTTGGTGTACTCATCTTTTCTTCTTGAAAGAGACAGAGTATGTCTGCCTGAGAATGGAGCCTTTGTTAGCCCATCTTCATAGAGAGTTTGCCTTGTTGCAGAAGAGACAAGCTGGCAAGGCAGGGAAGGTGCGAGGTGGCTGGTGGGCTGATGTGTGCTCATTCATCTTTAGGATCAGATGTAGGCATCTCTCAACCCCTTGTTAACTAACATTGTTCCACGAATAAAAAAGCTCTAATTTTACCTTTTTCAGAGACATCACTGTTTGTTCCCCAAGGTTGGGTTTCCTCAGAAGGGGAGTGTATGTTCTAAAACTTGGAGTTAGACTACAACCACAAAGCATTTAAGCCAGCTAATCCAGAGGAGGAATGGATGGTGTGAGAGGTCCCCAGACCTTCCACAGCATTCCCAAACAGTGGGTGTCCATGGAAAGGCTAGAGACGCAGGACGAGACCTGCTGTGAATGGTCTGGGGCCCTCCCGCACCATCACCTTCTTCTCTGCACTAGAGGTGGAGGGAGAGGGGCTCTGGCTCCTCAGGGGGCCCTGGCTCCCCAGGCCTGCACATGGGTTCTCAGGCCCAGATATTTTACATCACTTAATCCTCAGGACAACTAAATTCTGAGGTGATACTGTGCTATTTTTTCCCATTGATTTTTTTTTGAAAAAAAAAGAAATCTTTATTGTTGAAAGTATGATAGATACCCCCTTTCCCCCGCTCATCCCCCATCAACCCCTTCTAGCTCAACCCCGCCTCCTGACCCAGGCCTTCACCATCCTGTTGTCTGTGTCCATGATTTATGCATGCATGCATACAAGTTCTTTGGTTGATCTCTTCCTACCCACTCACCAGATACTGTTTTTTAGCTTCATTTACAGAGGCAGGAACACCGAAACTCAGAGAAGCTAAATAAATTTTCCAAGATCAAACAATAAGTGATAGAATCAGTAAAAGAAACTCAGGCCCCAGAGCCTCTGTTCTTAGCCATGACTCAACACTGCTTGAGGAGTTACCAGTCCTTAATAAGTGGCTGGAGGAATCCAACATAAATTCAGCATTTCTCTTCTCCAGGCTTTCAAAATACTTAATTTTCGATGGATCCAGGCACAGGTAGTATTTCTCATCTCAACTAGAGCAAACTGCCTACATGGTGGCTCAATGCTTTCCATAAAGTGACTGCTGCCCTCCAGGAGAGCTGAGCCGTTACTCATCAGGTTCTCCAGAAGACCCTGAGGTGGGGTTTGGGGTGCAGGCTGTTTATCAAGTTTCCCTGCTGAAGGAGAGTGGACATAGGGGAAGCCAAGCTGCAGTGCAGGCCTGACGTCCTCAGCCAACCATAGGTGGCCTGGCTGAGCATATATGGTCTTGCGGAGTTAGCCTGTGGTGGCTGAGAGAGCAGGCCTGTATACCACGGCCCTCAGGGCATGGATGAGGGATGCCCGGGGGTGGGGGGCATCCCTGTGGGCAAGAGAGCTATTTCTAGCTGAGGCAGATTCTGAAGGAGCTGACAGCTTCCTAGTCGCTGAGGCATTAACTTCTATCTTGTACACACAAGTTGATACCAGGAGCTGTCCCTGTGTCATCAGTGGGTGGGTTTGCTTTGCAGGGTCCATTTTTGCTGCCTGCCACTGTTTCTTGGAGCTGGCTCAAGCCACTGACCATATCAATGCACAGTGTGCAAAACCTCTCTCCATTTCCTTTCAGGTTGGAAAGCTTATCCAAGAAGCAGCTGGAAGAAGTAATTTGAAGCGAGTAACTCTGGAACTTGGAGGGAAAAGTCCCAATATTATTTTTGCAGATGCTGATTGTAAGTTAACCACAGGCCTCATATGTGTTCCGGCACATGCCCTTCAGTGATCTCCCTTAAAAACACACACGAAACTTCAGTGTTGAGAGTATTACAAATTCCCCGCTTTTTTTCTCTCCATTGCCCCCCTCCACCCAGTTCCTGCTCTGCCCCATGCCTTCACCACCACTGTATGATTTGTGTTCATAGGTAATGCATATATGCATATAAGTTTCCCATTAATCTCACCCCACCCTTCCCCTTCCCTCTGAAATTCATCCGTTTGTTCCATGTGTCCATGCCTCTGTTTGCATTTTATTCATCAGTTCATTTTGTTCAATTATTTTGATTTTGGATTCAATTGCTGATAGATGTGTATTTATTACCATTTTATTGTTCATAAGCTTGGTCATTTTCCCCTTCTTTTTCTTCATCTTTTTCTTAAGTAATGCCCTTCAACATTTCATGTAATATTGTGATGAACTCCTTTAACTTTTGACAGGACACTGAGAAAAAGATCTTTAATGCTGAGGGGCACTCAAGAAGAATCTGGACTTTTCTTTCGAGGGGAAAATAGTTTAATATAGGAAAAGAGCACTTATCAATGTGGAACTGAATAGGATTTGTTTTCTAGACACTAATAAGCCATTTTGACCTTATGATGTGTAGAATAGGGTGAAAGGGGTGAAGGCTTGGTCAGCGCTATATCCTAGAAAGACCAATGTGCTGCTATCTGAACACCTGAACTATAACCTCCCTGCCTAGTTTCAAGAAGTCTTAAACTTCTCAAGTGTGCCTAGTGGCCTTGTAGGTCATTTCGAAAATTCTTTACTAGCCGGTATTTTTCCAAACCCACAGCCTCTCCTCTGGCTCCCAACCCCTTTCTGTTGCTCCCGTGACACTCAGTCAGGATGACAACACACAGTGGTCAGCTCTGTGTGAATAGACCCGAATTGGAGGTGATTACGCCTTGGCAGTGGGGCTTTAGGGAGGCTTGAAGCAGTAGCCTACGTAGCCACATGTCTCCAGGCAGGATACTGTCTGGTTCACTCTGCACAGGTGTGGTCTCCCTGTTTTGAAAAGCTGTCCAGGGCATGACATTCCCAGTGTCTTTCAGCCATCCTTTTCCTTCCCCTCATCCTTCCCGGCAGAGCTGCTTCCCCACTTTCACCACTGGGAAGAACAGGGAGCAGACTGCCTGCATTCCAGCCCTAACTGGGTGTGCAAGGAATTCAGCTTCAGTTTTATACTAGATGCCAGGGGATCAGAATTCTTACAGCTAAATCCTCCCAAGGAGCAGGCACTTCATTGATGTGATGTCGATGGATTGATTCAGTCATTTAGCAGCTAGCACACACCAGATTTAATTCTATCTTGAAATATAAGAGATGGAAATGAAAGCGCTCTCACAGGCTATTACACAAATCCCTGTAAAAATAGAGGAAATGTCATGTCTTCAAAGAAAAGCCATTGCTGTTACAGTTAAATTACCAATTAAATATAACAGCCACAAGGCCCTATAGATTAAGGGGTGCACATTGGTAGTCACAGGCCAAATGCCAGTCTAACTATGTTTATAGTCTAGATATTACACAGTGCTTGGAAAAAAACCTGTACATTAAAAGTATTGATTTCTGTTTTTCCTTAAAATTGGAAATGTGGCAATCACGTGATTATATCCATGCATAGCAATAGCCAAATGTAGTGGCTTTCCTTCCCAGCATCCCTCACATTGTTTTACTATCTGGCAGATTCATACCATTACGTTATCTGCCAACCCCTGTGAATTGGGGTTTGAGACTCAAAGAGGTGAAGATGCCCAAGGTAACACAGCCAGTAACGTCAGGGTTTATTAGAACCACAACTTAGTTGCGTTCTCAGTCCAGTGCTCTCACAGTTACTCGCCCTGTGCCCTCTGGGCAGCCTGATACTGTTTGGGCTGCCAGGGGAGGGGCGGCATGTGGGCGGGCTCCTCACAGGTGAGGCAGTGCTGGGAACATGCTTTTCCTCTTGCAGTGGATCACGCGGTGGAGCAGGCTCACCAGGGTGTGTTCTTCAACCAAGGCCAGTGCTGCACTGCGGGCTCGCGCATCTTTGTGGAGGAGTCCATCTACGAGGAGTTCGTGAGGAGAAGCGTGGAGCGGGCCAAGAGGCGCATAGTGGGGAGTCCCTTTGACCCCACCACTGAGCAGGGACCCCAGGTAGAGAAATCATGATCCACCCCTTTCTTTACATTTTAAAAAATACTGATTTTAGAGAAGAAGAGAAAGGCAGAGGTAAAAACATCTATCGTGAGAGAAAAGCTTTGATCGGCTGCCTCCTGCACATCCCTCCCTGGAGATCAAGCCCACAATCCAGGCATATACACCGACCAGCGTTGAACTGTGAACTCCTGGTTCATGGTCAGTGTTCAACTACTGAACCATTCCGGCTGGGTCCTTTCTTTACTTTATCTCTGGTGAGCACAGAAACTGGTCACTTAGTGGGGGACCCAGCAAAACACCACCTTCGTTATCCCACTGCCTCCTCACTCTGCTGCCTCACCTTCACAGCTAGAAGTGTGGCCCGTGAGGCATTGCTTATGTCTTAGATTCTCTTTACATTTCTAAACTTTATTTCTGGAAAACAAAAGGATTAGAGTTACCTTAAGGTTACTCTCAACTTTGGGGGTAAGTTGAAGTCGGTCAGCCCTAAAGGAAGACCTACTCATGACAAGGTAGATCTTGCCATGAGAACCCAGTCCCAGCCCTGACCACAGACTTCAGACATCCTTGCAGAGGCCACAGTCAAGGAGGCTGGGCCTCTCTCGTTATCAGAAGCCATTTATCCTTTTCTCAGCTGCAAAGGGTTCTCTCCACCACCTTGACACACTTGGGAGACCATTTGTAGATTGTGACTGTTTGGACATGAAGACCGTACGGTTGTCTCTCACTCTGAGTGCCTCGTTGGTGGATAGGGAGGCCACAAAAGTTCTGCAGCCTGCTCTACTTAGCGCTGCAGGCTTCTCACAGTCATCAAGGTGTATTTCCAGATGGAGTTCTGATTTTAAACTGTAGATAAAGGCTGAGAATTTGTAAAGAATGCATGGACCAGATCTCATCTGGGCCACTAGAGCCTGGATTTTCCTAATAAGAATCAACACCTTCTCAGTTTTGGGGCCATTTGAGAGAATATTGATGTTCTAACTGAGCATTTGAAACCCAGGAGAATGTCAGTTTTTATATTATTTACCATAATAACTGAGTGATAAGCTTATAACTTTTGGAAAGCAAGACTGACCTTATTTTATGGAGTAGGAAGTTAGTTAGGCCTCACTCTTTAAACTTAATCCTTTTCTCTAAAGTGGAATATTCCATTAAAAATTTATCTCAATAGGATTTGAGGTAAAGAGGTTGCATTAGCTCATCTCTTGTTTTCATCTTTTTAGTAACAGTACAACTTGTTAAACTCTTCATTTTGGCTGTAGAAGTCCATTTTCCTACACACAGTGAATAATGAATTCACCAGTGTCTCCATCATTTAGAAACGTTGTTTAAACATTAAACTGGTAAATCTGATTTAGTGGTAGCATCAGAGCCATTCATTTATTGGAATTCTTGATATATTCGTTTGAACCAAACAAATTGCCATTTTCCATGGATAAAAAATATTTAAATAATAGTATTCCATATGATTTGATTAGATATGACGAAGCTTTTTAAAAACACAAATGATTCCTAAGAACATGCTTATTTCTGTTTTAATGAAAGATTTTACTTGGAGTCACTTGGCAATTTTGTCTGTAGATTGATAAGAAGCAGTACAACAAGATTCTGGAGCTCATCCAGAGCGGTGTGGCTGAGGGTGCCAAGCTGGAATGTGGAGGCAAAGGGCTGGGCCGGAAGGGGTTTTTCATCGAGCCCACAGTGTTTTCCAACGTGACTGATGACATGCGCATTGCCAAGGAGGAGGTATCAAATACAGGATTCTAACATTTTGTCATGTTTTCCATTTCTAGTACAACGATATTAGCATTTTCTATTTTGTATGTATTATACTATAGCAATAAACAAGGCTACACAAATCTCTGTTTCAAGAAAAAAATAAAAAAGACAGGGAAGGTAGGTGACATATTGCATGATTGCAATTGTTATTAGCCAACAGAATAATCAGTTGTGGGATCACCAGGCTGTTAAGCACGAAAATAAAGGCATCCGGACATCCTCACAGTAATGCAGCAGAAGGACCATGCAGATCAGCCAGCAGCCAGAACAGTGCCTCCTTAGCTCTGCCCAGGCTCAGAGACACAGCTGAAGTACACATAGTGGGACCAAGTGACACCAGGGAGGGTGGAGTGTGAGGCATCAAACACACTCTAAGGATAGACACCTGTGTAATCTACTTCTGCAAAGTTTGGGATATTTTCCAGTTTGTGCTGCTGAACGTAATCATCTATACTAATAAAAAGGCAATATGCAAATTGGCCAGGACACCGTCACACAACAAGTGAACAGCAGGCTACATGGGGCGACTAGGCCTGCAGAGGGGATATTGAGGGGTGACCAAATGACAGAACAGCAGGCTGCATGGGGTGACCAGGTCAGCAGGTGGGGCAGTGAGGGGTGACCAGGCAGGCAGGCGAGGGGCAGTTGGGGGCAACTAGGCAGGCAGGGAGGGAAGTTGGGGGTGACAAGGCTGGCGGGGGGAGGCAGGGAGGTGCAACTAGGCCTGTGGGGTGGGAAGTTGGGGGCAAACAGGCTGGCAGGGGTGATCAGGCAGGCAGGCAGGTGAGTGGTTAGGAGCCAGCAGTCCTGGATTGTGAGAAGAATGTCTGACTGCTGGTTTAGGCCCTATACCCGGGATTGGGCTGGATTGGAGAGGATGCAGGCTGAGCTGAGGGACACTCCCCCATGCATGAATTTTGTGCATCAGGCCTCTAGTTCTTTAAATAATGAAGGCAGAGAACACTTTCATTGAAAGGTGGAGAGCAGGCAAAGGAATGGCATAACAAGGATGTTGAGGCAAACTATCTTGTTGCAGATCTTTGGCCCTGTTCAGGAAATTCTGAGGTTTAAGACTATGGATGAAGTTATCGAAAGAGCCAATAACTCTGACTTTGGATTGGTAGCTGCTGTCTTTACCAATGACATCAACAAGGCCCTCACAGTGTCTTCTGCAATGCAAGCTGGGACTGTTTGGTAAGATCTGTCTGTGTCATCATTCTGGCCATAACACATTCCGAGGGTGGTACTGGAGCCTTGCCATTCTCCAGAGCCTAGGTGAAGTACACATGTGTCCTCTGGAAGGTTGGGGAAGGCCCAAAGCAGCAGACGTCCCCCTGAGAGGGGACACAATCTTTACTGGCTAGATCAGGAAATCAAAGTGAATTATAAATTTTCCATCTGAAACAAAGGAAATAAAAATAAAACTTACAAAAGAGGTATCATGCCTGTGGGATTATTTCTGTGCGAGCAGAATTCACACTAACAGTAGCACTGTTTTCTTCTTTCAGGATCAATTGTTACAATGCCTTAAATGCCCAGAGCCCCTTTGGGGGATTCAAGATGTCTGGAAATGGGAGAGAAATGTAAGTGTCCAAAGTAGCTGGTTCTTAGCATAGAAGAGGACTCTCATTCCCTTACTCATTAAACAAGCATTTGCTTGAACATACACCACTGTAAGCTAAGCTCTGTGCTGCATGTTACAAAGATGAACAAACACAATTCTCTCATCTGAGGTGGGAATGGGGAAAAGTTAATGTACCAGAAATGCCATATTATAAGGGCCATTAAAGAAGTATGTCAAACATCTTGTAAGTATAGAGGCAGAGCCAATTAATCTCACCTGATGGGGTCAGTGAATTTTTTAGGAACAGGCATTCCAGGCAGAGAGAATAGCAAGAACAAAAGCGTGAAGGTACAACAAATATAGACTAGCCAGGGACCAAACCAAGTTTGGAGTGTTTAAAACAAAGGTCACCCACTGCTAGGCCAGGGACGAAGGTGGCTGGCAATGTTCGTTTTGCCTAACATTTAAAAATCTTTACCGTCCATTCATTAACGAGGAGGCTCTAAATAAATCTAAATTCCTCACTTATTTCCTTCTCCCTATAGAACTACTGCAGCTGTGAGCTCTGCAGTTGGCCATTTCCCCACTCTTCCTGTTGCTCGTGGAACCTGAGTATTGGTTGTCATTCATTTTACACATACCTGATTCACTCACCTGCTCAGCACCTGTAGGTTCTTTGAGTCTGGAAATGCAACGTTAGTGCATAGCATGAATGAGTGGTTTAATCCCAATCTCAAAGGGCTTCAAGGGGCATTCTGTGGGATCCCAGAGTGTTTAAGGCCAAGATTCATGGCACAAGAGGATGCTTGGGCAGAGATTATAAGAAGACGATCCGCTAGAAGGAATTTGCAGTAACAATAATGATACTATTAAAT
Organism: Lasiurus cinereus; assembly: GCA_011751065.1. Taxonomy (NCBI): domain Eukaryota; kingdom Metazoa; phylum Chordata; class Mammalia; order Chiroptera; family Vespertilionidae; genus Lasiurus; species Lasiurus cinereus. The sequence continues at coordinate 43,536,398 of JAAGEH010000076.1, forward strand.
GCCTTACCTGTGTTTTGCTTTATGATAACTTGTATCCTAACGATTCAATTTTAACAATGATCCTTTAAGATAAATACTTATCTTTATATTACAGATAGTTTAGAGGGGGACTGAAGGGTTAGAGGAGTTATGTAGCTTGCACAAGTCAAACAGCCAGTAAATGGCAGATCTGAGATTTGAACCTGGGATTCATTGGCTCCAAATGCACTTAGTTTCCATAAAATCAGCCAAGGAAGCACAGGCGAGGGGTGGGGGTATGGGGGAGGAGTGAGGACGGGACAGGCATAAGGACTCTACAGGCACAGGACAGAGTCCTGAGATGCTAAGGACCTGAAAAATGGGACTGAAGCAGAGTAAATCTAGACTCAAGAGGGATTTTATTTGCAGGCTTCATATATAAATGGACTTTTGGGGTAGCATTTGGAGAATTAATGATAGCCAGAGTCTTCCTGAGGTGACAATCAAAAAAAAGTTTTTTCTTTGTTTTGAAAAGAGCTGGACCCATATTTTCTAAATCCTGTGACTCACAAGAGGAAACATATTCCATGTCCTGCCCTGTTGCCATTATTGAATGCATCTTTATTATTATTATTTTTTTTAGCAACTGCTCAGTTCACAGTCAATCTTCTAACAAATATTGGGCAAAGCACAATCCTTGGTCTGGGGGGAAGATGCAGCTCATTAAGGTACTTAAGATCATATTGAGTAAATGAAATATACAACACAGTGCGCTGAAGAAGTCTAGGAAGCCTTCAGATATGATCAATTGTAGCAATGGGAATTGGCCTTTAGAGGAGAGGAACTTTTAGGTAGATGGAGAGAGAGAAATATTTTTCAGCATTGGTGGCAGTGTGAGGGGAGTAAGTAAAGACACTGTGGGAGAAACAAGTGTGATTTGGGGGCAAAGTGTAGTGAACCCATAAAACTAACACAGAAGGGCTATATGCCTAACACATTATGGACGGATCATGAGAATTCTCGCTTCATATTACACAGTGTTTTACTAAGTATCATACTTTTAAAAAGATATTAGCTTGTAAGAACAGGTATTAAATAACTTTAAAATGCAATGGGTATTTCATTTTAAAGTGTGCCTTTAACATTTATGTAAAACATATTTTGTACTTGTTCAATAGAAACTTATCTGGCCACTGGGCAAAGCTAGCAATAAAACTACCAGTCCTGGTCTGTAATGTGTTACGATACTTTAACTGGTCATTTCCAGCCCCTAGCCATTAAACCATAAAATAGGTGTAACTTTGAAGCAAAGAGGAGACTTTGTAGAATCACACTGCTCAGATGTGCATCCTGGGTGTAGCATTTAATACCTGTGCAACCTTAGGCAAGTTACTTAGTCTTACTAAGCCTCAGTTTCCTCATCTATAAAGTGGGTATAATTATAGTACCTGCCCCAAAGCGTTGCTGTGAGGATTAAATGTTAGCAGTAAGTATGCCAAACATCCAACCCAGTGTCTGGCCAACCTTCAGAAAATGTTAGCTGCTCTCATCATTATTGATCAAGTATTGTAGATGTGTGCTATGCAGTGATCCTTCTTTTTCTTAATAAATATCTTACTTTGGACATATTGGCAGAATTTTTCCTAAATTCCAGCTAGGATCACCAACTTCTATGCTGTCTCTAGTGATGCCAGGAGGAACCACTCCTGATTGAACCTTTGCTCCTGGCTTCAGCACTTCTCGCTTGCTTTATAGCCAGAACCCAGAGCCAGTCTGGATGCTCTTTGCGCAGCCATTGGTGCTCCTCAGCTTTTACACAGTCCTCACATACTCCAGGTGTCTCTTCTTAGCCTGCACATGGCCTTGCTTTCTGCTTCCATTTGTCATTTCGCTTCCTGCCCCTGGGTTTGGGCTCCCCTAGGCTCTGAAAGGTTGGAACAGTCACTGGCTCTGGGAATGCTGCTCACATCGACTTTCCTGTGACATCAACAAGGTGAACCGTGTGAGTGAACTATACTTGTAATAAGTAAGCACTGGCTGATGGCTGTAATACCAGGCTTGGCCTGGACCCTCATCATGGTCAAGCATCCTCCCGGGATACAGGCTGTGAAGTCCAGGTCCAGTCTGCTCCTATCAGAAACATTCCTCCTGCTAGAAAGATGGTCCAGGAGACAGTCTGGCTGTGTCAGAACCACCAGGAACAGTGGGCCAACATACTGAAGAACAGTGCTCAACTCGTCTTACAGGCACTGTAACGCAGTAAATTGGCCTCCCCAGGCAGTTAAACAGTAATTAGGAATCAGAGCTCTTTGATGAGACCCACTTCATCTTGCTCAGTTATATGCTTCTTTGTCCCACTTGCCCCTCAAACATGCTTTCTCATCCTTAACTAACCTTGAGAGGTAGCAAACGCTTCATATAAAGAACCTGTCTTCTCCGGGCCTCACTCTTCCTTCTCATTTAATACAGTCCTAGAAACCCCACCTAATCCTGCGTGTGGAAGGAACTGTCTGCCTCACAGCCTGAAAACTCCATGCAGCTTCGGTCCCTGCCATCTCCCTGCCACCTCTGAGAGGAGTAGAGACAGGAGGGAGCACACCTCCTGAAACAAGCTGAACGGAGGGCTGGGGAGCCTCTGCGTGCTCCCCCAGGGAGAGCTGTGGAGAGGGCTCCCTCTGCAGGTTACCTGATGGGCTGGCTTGACTCCAGGGTCAGAGAAGGCTGTTTTTCTCAGTTCCGCCTGCTCAGCTAACTCCATCGGTTTCACTTGCCCGTCCTTTTCCTTCCTCATTCAGGCTCCCCTGAGACACAAGAGCCCAAACTTTAAAATAATGTGTCACTGTCAAGGGAAAGGAAAGAAAGCTGTGAACCTCAGCATTTTACAAACGAAGGACACAAGCGTTGAAGATAAGAAGCATTATTAGGATGTTCTGCCTAAGGGCTTCTCAAGTTCACGGTGCACACACATGTGTTGTGCATGTATGTTCATGCACAACACGCACCTGCACAAAAAGTGCCTGCAGTCAGGGGAGGGACGTGCTGAGTGTGCCTACCTGGGGACCCCTCAGAGATTCTGACTTAGTAGATGTCTGCTGAGGCGCAGGCTCTGCATTTTTAACAGGCTCCTGGAGTGGTTCTGATGCAGGTGGTCTGGGGAGCCTGCTCTGAGAAATGCTGTTGGGAGCCAAAGAACAAGGCAGGGAAACACACCCGAAAGCAGAAATCCCTGTTTGTTTAATGAGTGAGTCTGATCCATTTTATTAAATGGCGGGATGAGAGACACCAAAATCTAACGTCTTACCTTATCTGTTGATTACCAAGTTTGGTTTCTCCTAGGGAATATAACCTGTTGTGGCTGAGAAACAGAAATAAGACTTCTAAGTGCCCCTGTGCCCTTACACATGGCCCAGCTGTGAAGGCGACCACACAGAGAGTGGGACACCGCAATCACAGCTCTGCCTTTATGCCGGAGTGGGGTTTGGTGGAGGCAGGAAGTGGTGCTGTGGGCTGTACACCAGGTTGGCGGGGCAGGAAGTGGTGCTGTGGGCTGTGCACTAGGTTGGTGAGGCAGGAAGCTGATGCTGAGGGCTGTGCACTAGGTTGGTGGGGCAGG
>JAAGEH010000076.1:43539978-43559080 GCA_011751065.1 Lasiurus cinereus
GGCAGGAAGCTGATGCTGAGGGCTGTGCACTAGGTTGGTGGGGCAGGAAGCTGATGCTGAGGGCTGTGCACTAGGTTGGTGGGGTAGGAAGATGATGCTGAGGGCTGTCACTAGTTGGTGGGGCAGGAAGTCCAGTCAGTGAGATACAAGTCCGTGAGGAGATGGATGCTCAGGCAGCTCTCCCGGTGATGCTGTGCTGGAGGTGAGTCCAGGGCTCTGTAGACACAGAAGGAGGGCAGCTGCTTCTGTGGAGTGTCAGGAAAAGCTTCATGGAGGTGTGACTTTTACAGAGACTAGAAGGAGAAAAAGTCAAGCATTTTAAAGAAAAAAATAGAACATACTTGGTTTTACAGTGAAATCAAGAAAAGAATAAAAGACAATTAAAAAGAGGTAAGAATGGGAGGGCCTAGAGAAGAAAAGTAAAGACAAATTGCATCGTAGCCACAAGGCTTCACTCCACCCCAGCAGCCTGAGAGCAGTGGCTGCAAGCTGCCTCTGAGAGTGTCCAGGGGGCTGGGGAGGACGATCGCAGTCTCCTATCGCCACCTGGCCGGTTGACCAGCTCCCACCCTCCTCTCAGCCCAGCCACCGGCAAGCTCCTCAGAGACTGGAGCCATTATTTGGTTCTTTCTTTACCCAACTCAATGCAATGCTGCCTCTTAGTCATAGCTCGGTTATGTGTGCTCACCAGATAAATGACAATCCTGGATCTCTAACCGAGACCCCAGAGGTTCCTGTGAGCAGGAAGGAAAGGGGCTGAAGGAGAGTCTGGGGTGGGGATGGGGGGTAGGGGTGGATGACAGCTTACTGCCACTTCCCATCTTCTAAAACATTTTTCCTAGGAGTTTGTTTGACTATATACACCAAGGAGCAAGATCTCAAATGCTCCCCAGTGGTTTTCAGTCCGTTATTTTGAGTACTATGAGGGCTGCGGACATTGTTTATTCAGGATGATGTTTTCAGGCATTTCAGGTGGTTTGTGCTCTGCCTCGATAGACCTTGGGGGTCCATTTCCAGGAATTAGATCTAAGAGCCAACGAGAAGGGATTTAGAATCCCAAACTCAGAGGCCCTTAGCCTGGGGATCTCCTGCTCTCCTCCCAGGTAGAGTGTACCCGCTCTCTGGGAGAGCGAGATCAGGGCACAGACACATCCTGGGCCCAGTGGCAGGACTGGGATTGGAAGAGAGAAGCATGCCATGGTCCTGAGGAACCAGAACCCCTGCGGTAGAAACAGCCCAGGCATTAGACACTGGGTCTGCCGCTGGCCATGGTGCCCAGCCAGGAACACAGCCAGGGTCTCTGGTGACTGCTGGCTACGGCGAACCTCTGGCCTGTTTCTGAGTAATTGAGGAGTGTGGCCTTGGTGCGTAATACTGTGAAGACGGATCATACTTTACCTTTAAGAAATGGTGAGTGCTCATAGATGATGGCTTCCCCAGCCTGCACATGGGGCTGGGCGTCATTAGGAATTTTTACAGGAGCCCCAGGGCCTGCTGGTAGCAGGTGACAAGATGCACTTCCCAGGACTCTGGCATCTCCTGTGGGCTGCCCGGCCTGATGTCTGACACTGCCCCTTTCTGTTTTCAGGGGCGAATTCGGCCTGCGAGAGTACTCCGAAGTGAAGACTGTGACAGTAAAGATCCCCCAGAAGAATTCCTAAGAAGGCCAAGAGGGAAGGTGAAGGCCGCCTGCACGACCCCCCTCTCTGCTTTCCCTGAGGGGCCCAGCTCTCAGGAATCCAAAGTTGATACTCGGTCCTTATTTAAAGATGAAAATGATAACACATAGGCCAGGCCAGTCACTGCATCACTAAAGCAAGCCAGCTGGGTACAGTTTCTTGGCACTCTGTAGGGATCACCTATCGATACCAAATATTGGGGAGGGCAGGATGAAGGAAAGAGGGCTGACTACCGGCACACCCAGTATCTCTCTGAGGTGGGGCTGAATAGGGAGTGTGTTATTGGATGCCTTCTGTCACAAGACCTTTCCTCTTACAGAAAGGCGGCCTTCCCGCTGGCGTCCTTTTCTCGGTCCAGGCGCTCCCTGCTCCTCCCCTACCCCTGCTCCTCCAAGGAGAGCTCAGCTGAGCTCATTTGGGGCAGATGTTTGGGCCGGGAACAATTTTCCAAGGTTTTGCAGCCAAATTACCGTTTCATGTTATCCATTTCTTCAAAGCAAAATATTGAAATGGCTTTAGTTAGAGCCAGGCCAGACCGACATTGCCAGAAGCTGGTACACTGCAGATATACTAGAAAGGAAGGAGGAACTGGGGATTTTCCAGACTCAGCCTGGATTTCTCACGTCCACGGGTAGCATGAGGGCAGGACCAGGAAGGTGGGGAAGCAAAGATTGTGTGCAATTCCCAGCTTCTGAGCTTGGGGCATGTTTGGGGGAGTGGGTGCACACCTGCATTTGATTCTTACAGGAGCTCCAGGCCTGGGGTTATTCTAGAATAAGGCAGGGAGTGGGTTGTTCTCATAGATTAATAAGATCTTTTCCAAAGTTTATCTTTAAAGTCAACCAAAGCAATCTGAGTAGGCTCGAGCAGTTGGAGAAAGGCAATGCTGGGTGCCTTGCAGAAATAATTGTGTTTCCAACACCACTTGACAATTCTTAACTAAGTGGATTACCTCTGTGGTTGGATCAATAGTTTCTCCTGCACCCCAGCCCCCACTGCACCACCAGTGGCTCCCCCTAGTGCCATGGGTGTTGGCCTCTCATGCCTTAAAATGCCCTAATTCCACTGGCAGGGACCTTGGGAAATCTGGCTAAGTCTGGCGGTCTTCTTTCCCATTGGCATGGTTCCAGTGTGTCCCGGTGGCCACGCTGCACCAGAGCTTCTCTGCCACACACAGCAGCCCCTCCCAGACCGTTCCTGCCTCTCAGCCTCCTGGCCTCCGAGTGGGGGTGAGAAGCAGGCTGGCCCCCTTTCCTCCCCAGCCACACAGTCCTCTCCCATGAGCCCACCAGTGTGATGTGAGCAGTGTCAGCTTTCTTTCCTTCTTTCCTCCTTCCTGCTGCCAAATGCAACCACATCTCTAACCTAGAGGAAGATCATTTATTTAAAAGTACCAAACATAACCTAGAGTATATGGAATATGGGCAACACATATATAGCCTTCTGTATTTAACTGTTTCTGCTTTCTAACCATACCGGGTTCCCTTTCTAACCCTTGTCTGTTCATGTTTGGAAGAAATCCCTCCTTGCTGTCACTTACTTACGACAGTGCATTCCGTGGCCTGATGCCTTGAGGGATGCCACGTGTCTGATCCTCCATGTGAATGTCATGCTCTCCCCTTATAGCGTGTGTTCAAGTGAGCATACCCATTAACCAGCTAGTTACCTTCGAACTGCAATATAGAATGTGAAAATGAAGATTTATTTCCTTTAATTTACTTAAGAAGAAACCTCTGTGCTAGCAATAAAGCATTTATATTGTGTACTCCTCCAGGCTCTGGCTGTGTTTATAAGTCTGTGTCACACAAAGCACATGCGCATCCCTCTCCCTGCGGCCGGGCACCCAGCTGCGCTGCTCTCTGGTGACGGAGCAGGAGTCCGGAGGGTGTTCTTACAGGCCGAGGCAGGGCAGACCACACCCTCATTTTCTGACATGACTTAGAATGTGTGTGTGTGTGCATACGGTTTTATGTGGCAAACACGTATAACTATCTATGAAACGTGAAATAACATTTTTCATTCAAAATAGCCTCCATGAAAGCTAAATGTGGAGCAGTTTGGGGGCCCTGTTCTCACAAACCTGGCTACGTGGTGAGAGCTCACGCTGCTGATGGCACTTAGAGTGGCTACATTTATATTTACCGAAGCAAAATGAAGTCGAGGCTGACTGCCTGATGCAACATTTTGCAGCTGTAAAAAGGAAGCTGTCGGATGACTGTGCCACCATCTACAGCTTGTTTGCTGTGTCTGTGTTCTCAGAGTTGAGCTTTTGGGGAATGGCATCCACCTTTTTAGACCTGCACATCCCCTCCTTCCAATCTCTAGTGAGACAAAGACAGAAAGTGGTGATGTGGCCGCAGAGGAAAGCTACTGTGGCGGGGATTAGGGCTCTTAACTGCTGTGTCTCGTCCCTCAGAAGAGCTGGTGGTGTGGGCGAGAGTGCAGTCCCCGGGCGCCGGGCTGAACTCGATCTATAAGAGGCAGGCTTCCTGCTCATCTCCCTCATGTTCAGGAAGAAAACAAGAACGAGTTGGGCATAGACGAAGCATTGAAGTCCTCTGGGCAGGTGCCTTTGTAGAGCTTATTTGTAGCAGGAATTAGAAGATAGACATATTTTGTTCTTCAAAGCATAGCTTTCCTCAGATTTCCTCCCTTTATGATTCTGACATACTGGCAAGTGCAGGCAGTATCACAGGTGTCCATAATGAAACAGAAACACCCATCGGTCACTTGTCATCAGCATTACATAGTTACGGTATTTTCTCCACGTAGCCACGTTTGTGAGAACAGGGCCCCCCAAACTCCTGTGCACTTAGCTTATTGTTAACACCTGAGATTTCCATTGTATCTTTTCCTCCAAAACACCCTCAGTGCACTCATATGGTTTCATTTTTTTATGACATTTTAGTTAATAAAGGACAAAGATATTATAATGGAGTGACTAAGAAACAAAGAAACAGAACCCACTGGACTGTATGGGAGAACAGAAGGGCACCCAAGAAAAGAGGACAAAGAGAAGTTAGTAGAAGAAGTGGGTTTTGAACTGGGAGGACATCCTTCCAATAGACCAGGAAGCAAGAGGAAGGAATTTCTGGTCAAAGGAGAAAGCTACAAAGCTGCAGAGGCGAGGCCAAGGCACCCCTGTGTGATCATGAGGAGACAATGGGCCAGAGCAGGCCTGGCGCGCTGGCATGGGTCGGCTTGCAGAGGGCTTAGGGCAGCCACTGCCCCGAGGTCACGTCACAGAGAGCAGCATCTCTGTCCGTTTTGGAGTGGGAAGTGATGAGGCAGTGGGTAGAGCATGCAGTTGTAGAGTGGCGTGGAGAGGAGACACAGACTGATTATGAATGAGCTTGGTGTAATGCTTGCTTGGTCATGGGGATGGAGCGGAAGGAAACAAGCCAGGGTATCAATCACCAGAGCCTGATGAAGGAATGTGAAAGATGAAAAGTAGGCAAGGAAGCTTTCAAGCCCCGCTGAGTGAGGAAATGGTAGCACCACAGCCCCAGAGGTTGAAACGTGGAACAAAGTTTTGGGAAGAGAGTCTTGCCGTCAGGCTCTGGACGTGGACATTTTGGGATGATGATAAAGAGGTATCCAGACAAATCTCCAGCAGGCGTTTAGAAAGGGGATCAGAACCTGGCTCAGGTGATCAAACTACAGCATGAACATAAAAGGGATGGCTCTGAATGCAGAAATAAGAACAAAACCAGGCGCTGGCTGGTGTGTTCAGTGGTTAGAGCGCTAGCCTATGCACCAAAGAGTTAAGGGTTAAATTCCCAGTCAGAGGTAGGTTCCCATGTTGCAGGTTCATTTCTCAGCCCCATCGGGGCACATGTGGGAGGCAACCAATCCATGATCTCACATCAGTGTTTCTGTCTCTCTTCTTCACTCCCTCTTTCTCTCTCTCTCCTCACCTCCCTCTCTTTCACACTCTCTCTCTAAAAATCAATGGGAAAAATATCCTCAGGTGAGAATCATCAAAAAACAAGAACAGCAACAACAAAAAAAACAGGGCCAGCGAGAAGCAGCTGAGCAAAACAAACGGAGGCTGTAGGGAGAGAGGTAAGGGAGATCGCACTGGATGTGCCACCCAGAAGCCCGGGGAGAGCTTAAGAAGGCAGGCAGCAAAGAGCAGAGAGGATGATGGTGATGTGAGGAGATCCTGACTTCTCTCTTCCTTTATAAAGTAAAGACTGCCGGTTCTGTGGGCTGAGGGGCATAAGCAACCCCTGCCGTGTGCGTGCTTTATGCCGTGAGCAAGGAGGCCTTTCACAGCCACCAGGCCTCCCCGATCCATAGGGCAGACTCTACCAATAAGCCAGTACCCCCTCAGACCCCCTGGAAAGAGGATGTGAGCCCACAATTAGTACATGTCACATTGAGTTAGAAGAAACGGGAGCTGGACTAGCTTAGCTGGCCAAGATCTGGCAGGAGGAAGCTGGCCATGAAATAGTGTCAGCGTGTGAGTAGAATGGCGAAAGGTGTAACGAGGAGAGAGAGTGAGGCTGCTGGGGAAAATCTCCACACAGACTTTGCTCCTGCCCGCTGGGCTGCCTCTTTAGCTGTAGCTGGCCAGCGACGAGATGGGATGAAGAGCACGCTGCATCAGAGGGTTGGACAAACAATCAGAAGCCCTCACTTGGAGCCCCGAATTGGCCATTACAAGCTGGCGTCTTTGAGGGAGTGACTTCACTTCCGTGGCCTCCCCCTGCCTCCGTGGGATCATGATGGTTGCTCCTGCCCTGCCTGCTTCCCAAAGCTGAGTGAGGATACGTCATGGCTGATGTGTTTTGGGGAGACACAACTTCAGACAACCTCAGAGAGTAAAAACAAAATGATTCCGTTGCTTTGCCAGTAAGTCGGCAGGTCATGAGAATTCATCATTTCTCCCCCCGCTTCGAGGCCATCAGTAGACCCTGATGCCACAGGGGAGGTTTTCTGTGGGTTTCCGGGCAGGTGGACCCCATGGGAATTCCTCCAGCCAGCTAGGGGCAAGGGAGATGAGTGCAGCTCCGATGTCCCCCGGGCTCTGGTCCTGTGGATTTAATGCACTGTTCAGCCGCTCTGTAGGGTGTTCGCAAGACCCGAAGGCTCTGGCCGGCTGTGGGTGCCGCCCTGCGGGTCTTACGCAGCGAGTGCTCCTCTGTGGAGACCGGCTGGGAATGGGCATGGGAGAGTCCACTCTGGAACAGCCTGAAGCCTATCCCTAAACATGTACATGTTGGATCCTCGCTTGGTTATTGGTCAGATTAAAAGGAAGACCGGCTTGCCATTTAGCCTTTGATGTGAAACTGCTTGGATAATGTTTCCGTTGGCCATTTATCTATGTAGCGAGGAGGAACCTGAAACCATGGTGGCCTGGGCCCCATTGCCTCTTAATGGTTTCAAGGTCTTTGGGCCCTGCCTTTTCTGTTTCTTTCTCAAAAGCAGGTCCCTGTCCTTTTCTTTCTTATGAAATAGATGTTATTTATCAAGTGGGCTTGGGTTGCCTAATTTCTTGTACAACAGTTTCTGCAGTCTGTTTGCAGAGATGGGTGGCTGGTTTCATATATTATATTCTGACCAGGATAAAAAGCACTCCATCCCAAGCAGTCCTAAGCTGCACAGAATAGCTCTCCCTCCAACCCGAACCCATCTGGAGCCAAACACAGAGACCCCAGGACCCTGGCAAAACCCCTCTTTTCAATCCTACACAGCTATGTCCTATTTGTGGAAGGACAATGTAGGACCTGTCCCGGTCCTTCCTGTCTGGTGACCGAGGGTAGGAACCCTCAAGCCTCCCTGCGGGAGCTGAGTAGCAATGGACAAGGACCCACGGCGCTGCTCTAGCCAGACCTGGCAAACCCACGGGCAGGGTCTGTTTGTTAAACAGCTGAGATCCCAGGTTCATTCATAAACAACACAAGATTTGTGTAAAATTGAATAAATTCCAGATGTCACTTGTTAATACAATTAGCTCATGCTCCCTAGTACCCCTGAGGGAGGTGTAATGGCCACAGACACTCTCTAAGCTCACAGCGATGTCCCCTCCCACCTTTACCGCCCCTAATTGTGTGTGCTAAAGAGTGCTTTGCCCTGCCAAAGGGAGGTGGGGGAGGAGCTTGTCAGGCATAGAATGGGGACTGTGTGTGTGTGTGTGTGTGTGTGTGTGTGTGTGTGTGTAGGGTTGTCCATCCTTCACATGCTGAGCCTTTCAAATTCACATCTGACACACTCCAATTCCAGAAAGACCTCCCCCAGTGGGCAAAGGAGCAGAGATTTATTTATTTATTTATTTATTAAATATATTTATTGGTTTTTCACAGAAAGGAAGGGAGAGTGATAGAGAGTTGAAACATCCATGAGAGAGAAACATCAATCAGCTGCCTCTGCCGACTGGGGATGTACCCAAACCAAGGTACATGCCCTTGACTGGAATCAAACCTGGGACCTTTCTATCCACTGAGCCAAATCAGTTTTGGCAGGAGCAGAGTTTTAAAGTATTTCACTATTCACTAGCTGTGTGCTCTTGGAAAATTAGCTATTCAAACCCTCAGTTTTCCACACCTGTAAAATGGGGCAATAAAATGACCTACTTCACACAGCTGTTTAAGAGTGGAACAGAAACAGTATGTAAAGTGCTTAATCTGGCCATTGTAAGATCACAATAAAATGGTAGTGATTAATAAAAGTGGATAAATAAATCAGTGTTCACTAGAGCTGTAGTCCTGAAGAGGTTGCAAATCTCACATTTCCTTGTAGTTGGACTGGCACATTTGTGGCTTTGGGTTCCCATATAGAAGCCAGGCAGGGAGACACCTGCATGAAGGTGGCCTTACATTTGCAACAACATGGATGGACCTAGAGAATACTATGCTAGTGAAATAAGCCAGACAAAGAAAAATACCATACAAATTCATTTATATGTGGGACCTATAAAATAATGTAAATAAACAAACAAAGCAGAAGCAGATTCATAGAATCAGAGAGCAGACTAGACTGATGGTTGCCAGAGGGGAGGAGATTAGGGGGCTGGGTGAAAAAGGTGAAGGAATTAAGAAATATAAATTGGTAGTCACACAATAGTCATGGTGATGTAAAGTACAGCATAGAGAATACAGTCAATAATATTGCAATGACTATGTTATGATGCTGGAGGGTGTTAACCTTATCAGGGTGATCACTTCAGAAGGGATAAGTAATCACTTTGTTGTACACTTGAAACTGATGTAATATTGTATGTCAACTGTAATTGGGAAATAAATGTTTTTTAAAAGTGGCCTTAGATGGTGGAATTGGAACTGGAACTCATGTGAATGCTGGGAGACTACAAAGATGATGATCATTTAAAATCACATGTCTGTTCCCAGTCAGTTCTGTGGAGGCACTGAGTTTTAGAGAAGAATTCTTAACACAGAAGATGTTGTCCTGACTCTCATATGTTTAAAAAATAAGTAACACTTTGGCCAGTGTTGCTAAATGGTTAGAGCACTGGCCCTCACTCCAAAAGGTCAAAGCTTTGATTCCTGGTCAAGGGTACATACCTGGGTTGCAAGTACAATCCTCTGCTGTGGTCAGGGAAAGTGCATGAGGCAACCAATCAATGTGTCTCTCTCACATCCATGTCTCTCTCTCTCTCTCTCTCTCTCTCTCTCTCTCTCTCTCTCTCTTTCTCTCTCTCTCTCTCTCTTTCTCTAACTCCCTCCTACTCTGCCCCACTCTCCCCCCTCCTTTCACTCTCTCTAAAAATCAGTGGGGGAAAAATATCCTTGGGTGAGGATTGAAAAGTAATAAAAAAGTAACTGCTATTCTTACAAACTAGTTACAATGCCCACAAGAAGACTCAACAACCTCAAAAAACCTAGGGAAAGTAAAATCACTCTGTGAACTCAGTCCCAAGGGCTTGGCTTAGGGCATGATGACCCAGGATTCTGATTTGGCTTTTTTTCCCTTTTCCATCTCAAAGATAACGAATAATTTAATGCGCAAAGCCAGGCACATATTGGAAACACTTGTCTTTTTTTTTTTCCACTTACCCTCACTGATATCAAGGGCTCTGTAATAAATAGCTTGTCAGGAATTCTTTTCAGGAAACTAAACCACAGTTTTAGTCTTGTCTCTTCAACACATTGTTCAGAAATGTTTTGGTAACCTTTCAAGCCCTACTCTAGGCGAGAGGTTCCCGTACCCTGCAATTAAATTCTTTCCTATTTTGAAGGTCATTGAGATTTCGGGAGATGTGCTTGTACGTGAGTTTGAGTCACACATCCGTGTCCTCAGCCGAGGAGGCAGGAAGGTCCATGCTTGTGAGAAAACGTTCCACGGAGCCACCAAATGCGCTGGGCCAGGCCCTCCCAACTCGGAAAGGAAAGCCTGGGGGTGTCCGACACAGTGGCTGCCCCGGGACGGTGGGGAGGCCAGAGGACTCACTCACTGCATGGGAAGGCTGTGAAAAATCTCTGAAATATGGAGTCGGCCTGCAATGCTTCAGCCTGGCACATGTTGCCTGCCCACCCCTATCCAAACCCAGTCACAGAAGGAATTGGCACAGATATTTACACACCCATGTCCACAGAGGTGTTATTCACAATAAAGATGGAAGCAATGCAGGTGTCCATCAGTGGATGAAGAAATCAATTAAATGCAGTATAGACACATCCCTTTTTAGTCAACCGTAAAAAACGATTTTTGACACATGACAGCACATGGTTGAACTTATGATGCCATTATGTAAAGTAAAATAAGCCAGACATGAAAGGAATACGTTGCACCATTTCACTTAACTGTGGTGCTTAGAACAGTCAAATCCATAGAGACAGGGAGTAGGATGGTGGTGGCCAAGAGTGGGGAAGGGGAAAAGAGGAAGCTTCAGTTGGGGAGACAAGAAGTTATGGAGACAGTGGTGGTGATGGTTGCACAATAAGGAATGCACTCAATGCCACAAAACTTGTCACTTAAAAATGGTGAAAATGGAGGAGAGAATCCAAGATGGCGGCATAGGTAAACACCTATACTGCTGCCTCGCACAACAGTTTCAAAACTACAACTAAAAGACAGAACGGACATCATCCAGAACCACAGGAAAGCTGGCTGAGTGGAAGTTCTACAACTAGAGGGAAAGAGAGGGGCTCACGGAAACCCAGAGGAGCTGCAAAAATCTGAGGTACAGAGACTCGCGCGTGGAGAGAGCGGGTGCTGGAGTACCTGGCTGGCTTTCTCTAGCGGGAGGGAAACGGAGACTCTCAAAGGCATTGAACCCCTTATCTTACGACACTAAACCCCAGATCCAGCCGAAACTCAAACAGGGGGAGTTTGGACTGTGAAAAGGGAGAAGTGCACAGAAATTTAGGGGAGTCGCAAAGGATTGGAGGTCTGGTCACGCACGGCACCACGTGGAGGACAGATTGCTGATTGTGCCGCTGGCTTTCGGGAGTGGGCAGGAGACAGACCCTCCCAACTGCGCCACTTCTGAGTCCACTAAGCCCCTGTTTCGGGCGAAACCCTGGAGACCTAGACTCGTGTGGTTTTGGTGCACAGGGGAGCCGGAAAGGCAGCGGTTAGAGGCACTGCGGGTGCGCGCACAAGGACCACTCCAGCCATTACCCAGTCACGTGAGACTCAGGGGCCGTGGAGGGTGGGGCCAACTGGAAGGCAAGGTGGTCCCTTAAGCCCTGAGACTCCACCCCTCCCAAGCTCAACAGAGGCTTCTGCGGCTGAATCCAGCACAGAAGTTTCCCCAGCATAGTGAAAATGCCGAGACAAGAGAAGGGATTACAAGCAAAAGAAATGGAGGGAAAAAAAACGACTGGATATAGAGTTCAAAACCACGCTTATAAGGTTTTTCAAGAATATGCTAGAAAAGATGGATAAATTTAGTGAGACCCAAGAGGAGATGAAAAAGGCCCAACTAGAGATGCAAAAGATCCAACTAAAGATGAAAAAAGACCAACTAGAAATTAAACATACACTGACTGAAATAAAAACTATTATACAGAGTCCTAACAACAGACTAGAGAAAGGCAAGGATCAAGTCAAAAATTTGAAATATAAAGAAGCAGAAAACATTCAACTGGAAAAGCAAGAAGAGAAAAGAATCCAAAAATGTGAAGATAATGTAAGGAGCCTCTGGGACAGCTTCAAGGGTACCAACATCAGAATTGTGGGGGTGCCAGAAGAAGAGAGAGAGCAAGATACTGAAAACCTATTTAAGGAAATAATGACTGAAAACTTCCCACATCAGGTAAAAGAAATAGACTTACAAGTCCAGGAAGCACACAGAACCCCAAATAAAAGGAATCCAAAGAGGACCACACCAAGACACATCATAATTAAAATACCAAGAGCAAAAGACAAAGAGAGAATATTAAAAGCAGCAAGAGAAAAACAGTTCATTACCTACAAGGGAGCACCCATACGACTGTCAGCTGATTTCTCAACAGAAACGATGCAGGCCAGATGGGAGTGGCAAAAAATATTCAACGTGATGAACAGCAAGAACCTACAACCAAGAATAATCTATCCAGCAAAGCTATCATTCAGAATTGAAGGGCAGATAAAGACCTTCACAGAGAAGAAAAAGCTAAAGGAGTTCATCAACTCCAAACCAGTATTATATGAAATATGAAATGCTGAAAGGTACTCTTTTAGAAGAGGAAGAAGAAAAAGGTAAAAGACAAAAAATTATGAACAACAAATACATATCTATCAACAAGTGAATCTAAAAATTAAGTGAATTAAAAATCTGATCAACAGAATAAACTGGTGAATATAATAGAATCAGGAGCACAGAAAGGGAGTAGACTGATAATTCTCAGGAGGACAAAAATCATAAAGCATCAAACAGACTGTGAAATTACAGCAGAAAGATTAAAGTTAGGTGAGGTAAATAAGTGATCAATCAAAGGACTTTTATGCATGCATAAAAGCATAACCAATGATCACAGACACTGGGGGGTCGGGGTATGCCTGGGAGGGAGGGGAGGCAATGGGGAGATATGTATAAAAAATTAATAAAAATTAATTTTAAAAAATGGTGAAAATGGCACATTATATGTTTTGTGTCTTTTATCACAGTAATAATAATAAAAAAATGCCTGTTCATGAAAAGATCTGATAAGTTTGTAGACACGCAGGGTGTGTGGCTGGTAAGAGAGCATTGCCTTCCTTGGGAACACTGACTTGCCTTTTAGTGGGAGGAAAGCCTTAGGTTAAGGCTCCGCATACCAGCTCGTCCAGGGGTCCTGCCAGGGAATGAAAAATAGGGCATCTCTTCTGGATCATTCCTTTCTCAGACTCGCCCGCCTGCAGCAAGAGCAGAAACCGTGGCGAGCAGGCGTGTCTGCTCGCATACGTATGTCCTGGGCCGTGCCTTCTTCAGTTCTCTCAGCTCACTTCATCTTTAACTCTTGTTTGACTTCAGTGTCTTATAGTGAATCCCAAGATCTTCTTCTTTCTTGTGATCAAGACTGACATTTGCATGGAGTGGTTCCCTGGTCTGCCTGCCTGATCATGAAATGGCTATTGGGGCTCTGAGCTCAAAAATACCTGTGTTGCCGAGACCTCTTTTTCAAAAGGACTATTGAATCTTCTAGGCCTGTCATTGGAAACATAGATTGGTAAACAGAAAGGAAAGATTCAGACAGGGGTTATGAAATAGATTTATAAGAGCTAAATGGTTCCTTTAAGATTATTGTGTCAAATGTCCTTATTATTTTTAAAAAATATATTTTATTGATTTTTTACAAAGAGGAAGGGAGAGGAATAGAGAGTTAGAAACATCGATGAGAGAGAGACATTGATCAGCCGTCTCCTGCACGTCCCCTATTGGGGATGTGCCCCCAACCAGGATACATGCCCTTGACCGGAATCGAACCTGGGACCCTTTAGTCCGCAGGCCAACGCTCTATCCACTGAGCCAAACCGGTTTTGGCCAAATGTCCTTATTTTACAGATGTAGGAAATGAGGCGAAAAGATAAATGACTTCCACACAGTAAACATTTCAACCCACGGCCGGGGTCTGAACGCAGAGCTCTTTCTCCTCTGCCTCCTGGGGTAGCTAGCATTCTGGGGAAATTGTTGTAGTGAATCCCCCATATGAACTTACTGGAGCAAAACACAGCCATTAATTGCCAATGTTTCCAGAAGGGTTCAAGCAGTGTCTTTTAACAGAGGCAATGAGCCCATTAGTACCCACTAAACACATCATCACCCAGGTTTTCAGGTTAGCGAGCAGAAAGAAGGGTTTGGAGGGCAAGGGACCTGGGACAAGGAGATCCTTTCTTGTAGTGCCGAGAGGGGAGGATTCTGGGAGTCCCCAGTGGAAAGAAGTGGGTCTCATGTTTTGGAGACTTGGGCACTGGAAACACAGATTCTACCAGCTGTTCTGTTCTTATGGGAAGGTGTGCGTTGGCCTCCTCAGAGGTCAGTTTTCTGATCTGTAAAACAGGAGTCCTTTGTGGGGAGGGAAATGTCATCCTCGAGTGCAGGCAGGAGTCCTTGAACCCAGCACCAGTCATGTTAGGTAACTGGTTATAACACTGCCTCATTTCCTGTCTGGATATTTTGATTCAATGGACTGGGAAACTGTGTTTGTGGGTAGCCCTTACTTAAAATGTTAATTATTTTAGTTATTTTTGAATAGTTAATTGCATACAATAGGTTCAGAACTCAAAAGCCAGCAAGAGAGTATTTAGATGTTGGACGATACCTTCCATGCTTTGTCAGAAGCAGAGCCGACAGCAGTTTCCAGGTATCAAAGAGGCCATTGACAACTTCAGGGTGTGGCCCCGTGATGGTGGTGCAGCTCCTCGAAAGATGGTATTTGGGAGCGAGAGTTTCCTCCTCCTCCTGCAGATGAGGGGATGGAGGTTTAGGGGCTGAGTGTTTGGGCAGCAGCTCTGGGGCTCAGTGTCCTCAGCTCTCTGCCTGGTGTGCTCAGATCTCAGCCTGTGTTTGCTGTTGTCACTGTCTTTCTGAAGGCACTGCTCTCCGGGACTAGAGGGCTGTGGTGTGTCCACCCTCAGAGCCTCTCTTCTCCCCTCTCGAGAGCACAGCTGATTTCTCCCCTTGGCATGACTCTGTGTTGGGAAGGGGTCCTGCACTCAAGAGTGAACCCTCTGGCAGTGACATCAGGATCGTTGGATGAATGACTGTGGGACCCCCGGGCAAAATAAAAAAATGTCCTCCTGCCCCCTGGGAAGGTGTGAACTTCACCATGGGTGTTGCATCTTCCCTTCCTCTCTCTGGCCTTTGTGGCATCAAACATTTAAACATAGGGGACTGCTCCCTGAAGTTTCCATACCGAAAAAACCCTTCCCAGAAAAGGAGCTGGAAATTCAAGAGAGTCAAGAGCCTTCGTTCTGATACTTGAGTCAGTAATGGTCTTAAAGACCGTCTAGTAACAATCGATCCACATACCCCTGCCCTTAGCTAATAAATAACAGCGAAGCGTCACTATGGGCTTGGTTTTGGACAAATTATCTTTTCAACACTTGGATCAGTTTACTTCATCGCTTGGTTGTTTCCTGTTTCTCACATCCAATTGGCTGGCCTCGGAGCTGGCCATGAGTCTGGGCTTTGTGTGTGATCTTAGGAAGAATTCCTTTGCGTTACTTAAAATCCATGTTCCTCCCTCTAGGGCTCCCATAGGGTGACCCCCTGTGGTGGGAGGGCCCTTGACTAGTAGTCCAGGCACCTGATTTGTCCTGGTCCCTGCTGTATGCTGACTGTAGACGCTGGGGGCCAGCTTTCCCTCCACATGCTGGTGCCTCATTGACGCAGTGTCTTCACATTCCATTGTTCCTCTCAACCTCAGCCCTTCCTGAGCTGGAGGCACCAGGAGCCCATACATGATGGCACTGAGATTTGAGAGGTATCAGAAGTGGCAGTGCAGAACTGAAGTCTGATCTTCTTCCAGCCTTTGGGTAGAGCCTCCGTCCAGGTGATGGGACCCCAAACCCCAACCTCTGCCCCACCACACATCTCTCCCTTCCACTCATCTCCTCCTCCAACCCCAGCTCACCCATTTGATATTGTTCTCTCTCTCTGCTCTCTGGTACCGACTCCCTCTCCCTGGAGCCCGGCCCACTCCTCTTCATACTTTCAGTGGGATGATCACCCACACCTGGAATACCTAATGGGTGAGACGTGTCGGTGTTCTGGAGCTTACTTTTAATGTGGGAGATGAGGAGATAAATAAGTCACTCTAATATCACAAGCGCTGTACTCAGAAGAAGAAAAGCTACAATGGAAAGGCAGAAGAAGGAAGTGATCAATTTTGACAGGGGAACAGGGTCTGGGACTAGTCTGGGGAAATTTTATAAGAAAGGTGTCATTTGAGTTTTTTAAATACTTTCCCTTCTTCCAAAAAGGATTTTAGAAGGGCAGATATAGGACAGGGATCAGAGATGGAGAGAATTATGACTTGATATGTAGCCCAGTGGCATTTTTACTCACTTATTGGCATTTTTACTTGCCTGGGGCACAGAGTTGGAAGATTCAGTCATGTCCAAAGTCTGTAATTTTTTCCTAACACCATACTGATGCCCTCCAGACAGTAGCTTCTAAAGGAAAAAAGCCCAGGTGCAAGCAAGAAAAGAAAACCCACATACCTGGAATCAACCTCAAGGGGAAAATATCTGTCCACTAACCAGGGGTAGATTCTGAGTGTGTGTAACAAAGCAGTGAAGTGCTGGTGGGAAGGGAGAGGATGGTGACCAGGAAGCCATGGCAGTAAATAGAACGGGCCACTCTGCTCCCCTCTGAAATGCTAAATGGATCTTGCAAAGAGGCGGGTGGGCCATGCTCCGCAAGAGGAGCTCAATACAGGGTCCGCTTTTCCTTTGCTCTGTGACCTTAAGATCCTGACTTTCATCCAGGCTGGCAGGTGGGCTGAAATCTGCTCTGCTGGAATCCAGGAGGAGTTGGGAATGGTCAGGAAGAAGGAACTTGCTTGGGACAGTATCTACTCACACAGCTCTCAGCACAAGGTCCGGGACAGGATGCATTCATGGAAAGACATCCCCATAGATAGCGGAGAGCACAAATCCTCCCACGGGTGGCAACACCAGGGCAGGAGAACTCTGCCTGCTGAATACAGCACCTTCCACTTTGTTGATTCCCAACACCCTCCTCAGGCTCTGGGGTCGCACCATGAACAGAACTTGGTTCCAGCTTTAAGGGGTTAGTGATTAGATTTTTACTTCCCAGGTCTTCTTGCATATGGTCACACCAAATGACATGAATAGAAACAGGAAAGCTTACTAGCTGAATTAAAGAGTTTATAATCATTGTCTATGATAAGAAGGACATGATGTTTAAAAAAATAGTCCTTGCATTTTGTCAAGTGGGTCTGTTAGAATAGATGGAGTTAAGAGTGGTAGTAAGACTGGATCTGAAGCAGATAGACAGCCTTCAATCCTGGCTCTGCCATTTGTGTGTGACTTGGAGCAAGATGCTTATCCTCTGTATCACATGTTGCTCTGCTATAAAACTGAAGAAGAGAATATCACAAAGTTTTGCTACAAGGATTATTGCTAATGCATGTCAAGATAATAGCATTCAATAAGTGAAATTTTTTAAAAGCATGCACCCAACAGATTAGGTGAAAATATTTGCCATGTATGTAACAGATAAATGATCAATATCCAGAATATATAAAAAGCTCCTAGAAATCAATAAGAAAATGACAAGCCAATAGAACACTGGACAAATAAGATGAATAGGTAATTCACTGAAGAATGAACATAAAACACAAATTTAGTTAGCATATGAAAAGGTCCTATCTTTTACTAGTAATCACAGCAGTACAGACTCACAATGAAAATTTCAATTTTTATAAGAATGGTTCACATGTCACATGGTGAAGTTAAATAAATAAACATGTAACATATATGTAATAATTTATCTCAGTATAGGGTGTGGTTGAAATTTCTAGTCTGAAATTTCCAGACTGTCTGGGTGGGTACCCAGGCTCCACCTCTTAATCTGTGTGAGCTTAACTGAGTCCTCTAACCACCCTTGTCTTAGTTACTTTATCCTTGATATAAACATGCCAGTAGTACTTGTCAAGGGCAGTTGTGTTGAAGACAGATGGCCAGTACATGTGAATACTTAGTGCCTGGCATGTGGAAAGATCAGCAATGTAGCTTTTACTATCATTACTTTCTTTCCTACAATGGGTCAGCAAAAACCATCCCAACATTGGAGTTGGGAGGGTCCACATTTATCCCAACATTATTCCACAGATAAGGAAACAGCCCAGAGAGATTCAACAAAGGAGAAGCTTCTGAGTGGAAATTTCCTTTGTCTTGAAAAAAATGGGCTGCCTGAGATTTCCTGAGGTAAGGCCTGGGCCTGGGACGGCTGTCCTGTGGGAAAAGAGAAACACTATCTCCTGGGAAGGCCTGCACAGGAGAATATTTTAATGAACTTCTACCTTTGGGTGGACAGGTGGTAAAGTGCAAAATGCAAACAGCGCAACAAAGAAATGCAAATGGAACACCCTTTTGCCCAGTGGAGCCCCCCTGGAAGAGCTCCTACCCAGGATACTGCTTTGAAGGTGATGGATGGAGTGTGAGCACCTCAGCCCAGCCAGCCTCCTGGAGAACCTTGGTGACTGAATTCTCACGAGAGCATCTGAGTGTTGTTATTCTGATGCGGACCTACCATCTTTCAGATCAGCTGGGAGACTGTTCCTGGCATGTCTTCATGTTGCAGCACCTGCGGGTCTATATCAATGGCCAAGTGCACTCAGGGGTACACAGGATTTGCTTTCAGCATCTCTCCCCCACCTTCATAGCTCCTTATTGATGAGGCCAGTGGATGTCAAGGAATGTTTCTTTGTATGCTCCCAAAAAAATCCATGATCAGAAATGGATAAATTTATGATATTACCCAGCCAGTGCTACCAACAAAAATTAGTATTTAAAAGCTTGTTCATGAAATGAATTCTCTTTGGGGTTGAGAGGAAACCCACATATTGTTGTCATGACTTGAACCCCAGTACCAGGATAATGTCTACTCTTAGAGCAGTTATCACAGGTAAATTGCTAAGTAAGAAAAGGAAAGAATACGGTACTGATGATCTTGAGGAAAAACTGGGCTTATGCAATCACGGAAGGAATCTCAATTCCTCAAGGAAGGAGGATCTACACCATTAGCAGAACGCTTATCAGATTAACAGCAAGAATTGCAACATCCCCAGAAAGGAAACTTGGGTAGTAAGGTGTCCTTTGTTGATAGACTCCATTGCAAATGTAGCCACGATGAGGTGAATGAAGAGGATTGTGAGGGAAGCCTCCAGCTACTAATGTGTGATATGGGGCTCATTCAATAGATCTTAGGCTTCAGATATGTGGGATATGGGTAAGTTATAAGAAAGTAAAAGGGAAAGAGAAGGAAGGAAGGAAGGAAGGAAGGAAGGAAGGAAGGAAGGAAGGAA
>JAAGEH010000076.1:43559090-43781568 GCA_011751065.1 Lasiurus cinereus
GAAGGAAGGAAGGAAGGAAGGAAGGAAGGAAGGAAGGAAGGAAGGAAGGAAGGAAGGAAGGTTTGGCTCAGTAGATAGAGCATTGGCCTGCTGACATGTTTGATTCTGGTCAAGGACATGTACCTTGGTTGTGGGCACATCCCCAGTAGGAGGTGTGCAGGAGACAGCTGATTGATGTTTCTCTCTCATAGATGTTTCTAATTCCCTATTACTCTCCCTTCCTCTGTAAAAATCAATAAAATATATTTTAAAAAAAGAAAAGTAAGCAAAAGGGAGGAAGTCAGGGAAGGAAACAAGGGAAGAAGGGAGGGAGGGAAGGAAGAAGATCAAGGAAAAGAGCGAGCAGGGAGGAAAGAAGAAGAAGTGAGGAAGACACTGACCACATTGCTATGGCTGCTTTGGGTGGCAGCCAATGGGGTCTCCTCAGAGAGAAGCAATAGACCATGAGCTGCTCTCTGCTGCAGAAGGATCTGGTCTGATCTGACAGACAAGTTGACAATTTGCTCTCCCTGATGATTTGCCCAAGAGAAAGATGGAGCACGTGCTGGCCTTGAACATGGGGCAGGGAAATGGCTACTTTTGAAGTTGCTGATTTTGGGAGAAATAGAAGACCCTGAAAACAGGAATATGTAATGGCAGAGCTAAATGTCAGGATTAAGGAAATGCATGTAAAAAGCAGAGTTGTTTCCTCTGGTCACGGATTTCTGGTTCCAGGGCTGTCCATTCACAACTGGAAAAGGTGGGTGTGTCATCACAACCAGTTTGCAGAGCCAGCACAACCACTGCCATCTCCATGGCATGTGACAGGGCCCAGACCTTCTGGGTATTGGTGCCTGATCTACAAACACAGGATTGGCTAACGCTCACTTCACCGGGAAAAAGCAACTATTCCAGTATTCATCTTCATGCAATTCCAGGTACAGCAAATATCTGGGTTAAGATTGAAACATTGAATATTAGGTGAAGTTATGAAGTTATCTCCTTAATGCTTGGATTCATGCCACTTAATATGCCACTTTTCAATAGCAGCCGTTTTGTCTGCTATTACACAGTTTCCAAACATAAATTACATTCTTTGTCTAGATGGGAACAGTACATTTAGTGAGAATGGGTTTTGTAAAACTACTTTTCTCCACTAGTTTTGTGGACAAGATTTAAATGTTTAAAATACTCTTAGAAATCTATGACACATATCTGATGACAAAGAGGGAAGTCTAAAATGAATAATGATTTATATTAAAGGAAACAATTTGATGTCCAGTGGTCACCTGCTGCCTTGGACATGAGCCATCTTCCAATAACTTGCTATGATTCTGCCTGAGCCAGCTTCCAAAAATAAAGGGTCCAGCCATCACTGGGAGTTCTAAGGTAATTGCACTCCCATTCACTCTCGAGGAGCTTCCCCAGCGAGTTTATCCATCAGTCAGGCCTCTGATCTACAGCTTAGAGAACAGACGGAGGTATCTGGTTTCTGCTGACCTTGTGGAAAAGGCCCTTGCATTTAGAGGCTGGGGCCAGATCTGTACCAGATGAAAAGGACGGTCTAGCTTGAAAGCCTCAGTCCTTCCCACCCTGATCTGAGAAAAACCTCAGGATTCGTGAGAGCAGAGACTGCCAAGGACTGGTTTTACTTAGGCCATTCCACTGCTCTTGCACAATAGAATAACTCCAAGTAATCTGTGACAAATCACTTACATATGAAGAGGCTGTTGACTGCCCACGAACACCACACTCTTGGTCTCTGAGTGGCAAACATATTTTTTATTTAATATGTTGCTCTTGTCATAGAACACCAACAGGCAGGCATTGTCACATGCATTTTTGGTCCCTGCACAGAGCTTCCACTTAAAGAATTACAAAGATACTACCCTAAATTACACCCGTGCAAGGTGAGGGTGGGGTAGGAGTGGACCCCGAATCCATCTTTGCATCAAAATTAGTTGGAGGGCTGTCTCAGAGTACAGTTTTCCAGATCTCCTGGCCCAGACACACCAAGTCAGTATCTAGCTGGAGGAGGTCTGGCAAGAGCACTTTTGAAATTCTCCTTTTGAGATCCCTATGCCACCTGCCCTACGCTGATCCTTGAGTTCAAGTTTGAGAACCACCAAGCCAGATTACCATTCCCAGTATAACAACTTCCCAGAAAGTAATTGGTTTCATCTAGAATTCTGGCTAAGCCCAAGAAATGTTCCTAACGAGAGACTTTCTGTGGAAGTTATTCATTGTAACTTGGCTGAAGTGGTTGCTGTTGCTTTTAACCACACGATTTAATTCTCATTTGTAATCAGACTAGTAAAAATTAAAAGTTAAATCTGTTTCTACTTTAAGGTTATTATGTATGTTGGTTGATGGGGCAAATTCAAAACAGAATATGCATGTATGTACATAATCAATTAGTCAACTAGAACAATTAAAATGTCTGTGACATTTTGGCTTTGGGCTGCACATCTAATACAGTGTATTTCCAGAATAGCTGTGGTTAACCCACTGAACTGCAATAGGTTTTCATGAAAAAAAATAATCGTAAAAAAGGAAATATGCCTCTACTTGCAGAGTTTATATTGTTTCTTTTTTGAGGAAAAAATAGATCTGAATCTTGCTCCTTTGGATAACATGGTGTTGTCAACACCATTCCAACTCTTTTCGTTAAACCAATGAGGCCAGCAAAATAAAGGAGGTGTGAGGATTTATGTCCTTGGATTAATTTGCTGGTAGAGATCTTGTGCAAACCTTGCATGAAACCAACATCTTTCCCAAGATGCTACAGGAAAATGCTTTGTTTGATGAAAACTTTAACTTAAAAAAAAGTTTTTTTTTTAATTTTTTTGCTTGCTTACTTTAAGATATTTTACATTCCATTCACTGCCTTAACTCAAGAAGAATCAGGAGTCACCATATCACCTCATGGGCATGAGTGCAATCTCTAGAGTCATTGGAAAATTCATAAAAATTTTTAGGAAAACACAGTCAATGAACTGAGCAGGGGAAAAAGGAAGAGCCATCTTGCATATAAGCCCAATCCAAGAATAGAGGCTCATTCATCCTTTCACACAGCCTCTGTCAAGTGCCTTCTGTATACCAGACACCAAGGTTGAAGATTTATAGAGGCTAATGCAGTTCCCACTGCTTAGAAACCCCAAGGGAGAATGACAGGCATTAAGTAATTGAAATACTATTGGATAATTTAAAAATATATACATAAAAAGCCCTGGCCAGTGTAACTCAGTTCGTTGAGCATCATCTCATGCACTGAGAGGTTGCTGGTTCAATTTCCAGGCAGGGCATATGCTCTGGTTTTGGGCTCAATCCCTAATAGAGGGTGTGCAAGAATAAGGCAATTGATGTTTCTCTCTGTCTCCTTTCCTCTCTCTCTAAAAGAAATCAATAAAAACATATACATGGACAAGTCATGAGCTGGACTTTGCAGGATTCAGAGGTAAAAATGGGAAGGACAACTTCCCTGCTTCCCAAACATTAAAAGCACAGAAGTTGAAAGAGGAAAAAATCAAGTGTAAACAATGGCCACTGGTATGTGGCTGGAATACTAGATTGTAAGATGTGGTTCACCTGAGGCTGTAGGTGTTAGTAGGGCTGGGGTAGTGAAGAGTGGTAAATGATGCTCAAAATTCAGATATTATCCTTCAAGAGAAGGAGTAGTCTTTGAAGGGTAAGATTTCTGACAGTAGGATGGAGGATGGGGATGATACTGGAGGCATGGGGAGCAGGTAGAAAGCTTTGACAAAGTCCAGGTGAGTGGTGATGGGTACCTGAACCACCACTGTGACTGAGAGGAAGGAGAGAAGTGAAATGTGAGAGCTCTTTGAAGGATGCACTTGACAGAATTTGCTTGGATGAAGTTGCCCACAGGGACTTCAGGCTGGGCTCTGAGAGGAAAATAACTGACCTGGGGCTGATACTGCAACTCTTGTTTTATCTCCTCTCCCCTTGCCAATAGGTTGTTCTCGCTTTTTCAGATCCTTTTCCTGTTCTCTTGTTCTTACTTCTTTTTACTCTTTATCCAATAAGATTGGAAATACCACCATCCATATAAACCTCTATCACCATACACTGTCCTACTAATTGCAAGACTCAGGCCACAAACAGAAGCTGGTGAGGCAGTGGGTCCCTGGTGCTCATTATGGTTCAGCCACAAAAATAACAAGAACATGGAATATTGCTTTGCAGTGCCTTTTTTTTTTCACCTCAGTGTCTCATTCAAGTCTTATAATCACCCTTGTCTGTAGAAAGGACAGGTCTTATTGTTCCCATTTCAGGGAAGAAGAAATGGGCTGGAGAAATTGATCCCAACAATTCCAGAACAGCCTCCCACCTCCTGTCTCTAAGTGTCAATCTCCTTCTCTGAAAATGGCAACCAGGAAGTACCTGCCTCCTGGAACTATTACATAGGCTAAAGGAAATAATGCAGGCGAGGACTTGGTGAAGCCTCAGTAAATGTTTGCTGTTGCTTTCACTGCTCTTCTAGCTCCAAAGTCCTAGCTGGTTCTCCTCTACCAGTGTCCCCACTGCTTCTCAGAAAGAAGGCTGTCATTTGCCACTGGACGAATTTCTGCTGTTGACAGAAGAAAAATGCCAAAAAAAAAAACACATAAATACTTCACTGAGCCTGGTATATCATTTAACAGACACAACTCATGTCCCAAAGTTCCTTCAAATACAAAACTGATAGTGTCGATGGAGAGATGTTGAGTTTTTACGACTCACTCATAGGCCCCAAGAGAGCTTCCTATACTTGCAGGAAGTGAAAGTTTGATGGTGTGAAAGTCAACATGTCTGTGTCTTACCAGCTACTGAGCTTGGGAGGGGTTTTTGGCTGGCCAAGAAGAATCTGCAACCAGAGCCATCGGGGTGTTCCTGAGATCTTGGTGATACTGGGTATCTGTGCTGATGACAAGACCAAGAGGCCGAGCAGTGTGTTCTTGCAGCCACTTCGCAGTTGAAAGTCTTTCTCAAGAAAAATATGTTTTTAGTTCCCATGTCAGCATCTATTTCCACCTCTTAGGACTTTTCTACACGTTTTGCCTCAGTGCTAATGATCCATAAGGAACATTGTGAAGATGGAGGCTGTGGGGAAGGGGACAAGAATATTGACATATTTTGGGGGGACATGATGAGGAAGGATAACTTAAGGCCAACAATTCAAGAAGAGAGGAAGAGGACTTCCATTCTGCTGGGTGGAATACATGTTTGAGCAGCATTCTGTCCAGCTGGGGAAAGGCCAAGACTAATTTAACCTTTGGTCAAATGGTTGGGAGTTAGCTAGTTTCCTTTTTCCTCTTACATCACTCCCAGAGATTCAGACAAAAATAACATGGTCCCGATTACATGACATTATGGGCTCTGAAAATACACCAGGGAGGATAGTGTTGAAACCCCTCGGAGACAAATTAATCCTAGCAAAGCAACAGCTGTTAAAATTGATACAAACAGAAGAAACAAAGCATATTGGTTCCAGGCTTGGTGAAGAGTTGATTTTCATCCAAGCTATTGCAAAAAGGGTTAAAAGCTCTAATTTTTTTGTTGTTTGTTTTGTTACTGTAAGATGGTACTTTATGAAATACTCATTGAACCTCCATGTGCTTCAGTCTGCTGTTTGGCAAACTTTGGG
Source organism: Lasiurus cinereus (assembly GCA_011751065.1). Classification (NCBI taxonomy): domain Eukaryota; kingdom Metazoa; phylum Chordata; class Mammalia; order Chiroptera; family Vespertilionidae; genus Lasiurus; species Lasiurus cinereus. Next base: position 43,564,717 of record JAAGEH010000076.1, read on the forward strand.
ACTTAATCCCTAATTTGACTTTATAAATCCTTATTGTTTAAAATGGAAATAAATGCAATGAGAAAGTTGACCTTTGCTGTGGCAGCTTTTTGGCATCAGGCCTTCTATGGGAAAACCAAGGCATGGGAGTCCTGATGCTTTGGGCACTCAGGGACTGGGCACCTGCTCCTCCCCGCTGGGCCGATCGCATCCAGAGCAGACACTCGAGCTTTTCCCAAAATCACAGCCCCTGGAGGACCATCTGCAGAACTTGTATGCACCATTGACACTCCAAAATCAAAATATTTCCTCTCCCTGGGACACAGCGGCCTCTCCACACCCGCCCACTTTGCAATTGGGCATTACTTGGAGACCCAATATGAACCCTATAATAGAAATCTCACAGCTGGAGCTGAACTCAACTAACAGAACACACTTTTAGAACACGAGGAAATCTATCGTAATGTTTATGGGCACAGTTTCTGTACTCAGCCTGCCTAAATCCCAAGTCAGCATGGCCCATTGCTATTTGCTTTACTGTGGGTAAATCCCCCTCAGGGCCCTCATCTGGGGAAGGGAGGTAAGAAGAACACCTCTGTTATGACAGTGTTTGGGACATGCTCAGTACTGGCCTGACAAATAAGAACAAAATAGTGGAACTGGTGCTGTTGTCAGAACCACAGACGTTTTAGAAGTCTTGACAGAAATTGGTTGGCAGTCGGTCCCCTGAAGTAATCTTTAGGCTTGAGCTAATTTATAACCCTTTTAATCATAAAAGCAAAGACTGTCAGGACAGCAGCCATATAATAAGGAAAAAGAGTCACAGTGCCAGGTCCAGCAAGCAAGCTGAGGAGATCTGGGTCTTTCTCCTGGGGACAGGGAAATGGTTTGGGCTCTAGTAGGGTTGGGGAGGGGAGTGAATGCATCAAAAACCAGATGGCAGAAGTCCCAGCACAATAGAGAATATTGAAGCTTGAGAACTGTGTTTTCTATACTCACCCACTCACATTCTCATCCATCCATCCGTCTGTCCATCCATCCATCCATCCATCCATCCATCCATCCATCCATCCATCTTTGTTCATTCATTAGTTCAATAGTTCTCCATTTAATCTATACCTGGCAAAAACTATGTTAAATTTTGTTCATACAGAGGGGATTTTAATGGAACTTAGTGCAGTGGCAGAGATGCATTTGAAATATAATCACATCCATATTTAACTTAAAATTGTAAAATTTTTATGGTTTACTTTTTTAAAAAAGGGACTGTGATAGGAAATAGTGTGGGGCCTACTTTAGGTTGTGGTCAGGTGGGGTGCCTTATTGATGAACAGATAGAAGTTACTCAGGCAACTGGAAATTTGAACTTGTGCCTCCTAGTGTCTTAAGTCAACAACCTCATTCTGTCAGTTCTGACCCTCCTTGCCTTGTAAGCTATCACCTTTTCTGCTTCTGCAACAACATCCCCAATACCCAGTTTTCCCCTGTGAATAGGCAATAAGATAGTAAAGGCCTTCATTTTCTATATGCAGACACTTGGCCCCAGCTGGGGTGGGGGCTGTTGCTTATCCATAATCACCAGAACTCCTGAGACTGAGTCACTGCTCCCCAAGTGACTCAGTGCTCACCCCCTACGCTCTGATGTATGACTTCTTCCCAAGGAAAGAATGATGGGAGGCAAATGTCCCTTAGAAAAATGACTCCTATCAAAGTTCCTTTCAGGGTAGCCCCAATGCTGGAGACCTCTGATCTACTCGAAGGTCCCTCTAGGTTTCCACCATTAACAAATAAAAAAAGAAATAAATGAAATGAAAAAAATAAAATAAAATGAGCCATTACAGGGCATGGTAAAGCTAATACCTCTAGAATGTCAATCCCGTTTGCTGAGTTTGTATTCTGACTGGCCTGTCTTCCAGGTTGCTCTACCCCAGAGGGAAAGTATTTCTGATTATTTCTGACTCGTCTATAGACCTTTTGCTAGCACAGCACATAACTAGTGGGACTTCAACCCAGATCTTTTGACTCCAAGCCCAGTGCTTTTCAACTCCAACATATGAAGTTAGTAACAAATTCTGTTTGGGATGCATGGAGACTACAGAAATGGTGAATGTTTCACGTGGTGATTTCCCAGGGGCAGACCGAAAGAGGCAGATGGTCACTAATTTATTCAGCAAACATTTGCTGAATGCCAACAAGTCAGGCCTCAAGGATTTCCGGGTGAATAAGACCAATTCAAGTTCCACCCTCATGGAGCTAATAATTTTCCAGGAAATTCATACAATAAACACATAATCACCCAAATAATGATGAATTACAATGATACTGAGTTTTGGGTAGGTTTGTACAGGTCCTATTTTAGCCCTACCCATCTCAAAGAACAGCTCTCCCACAACCAGCTCCCCAGGGTGGAGGCAATAACCTAGGAGTCATCCTTAATCCCTCTCAGTTCCTATTACCAATTCCTTACCAAATCCAGTTGGTTTTGTTATTACCAATTCCTTACCTAACCCCCCTTATTTTGCTATTACTAATTCCTTACCAAATCTTCTTGGTTTTGTTCCTATGTGTTTTCTAGAATTTTGTACCTCTCTCTGTCTTCATTGCCATTGTCTCCACTCAAACCATTGTCTCTTGTCTGCACCATAGTAGTATCCCAGCCAGGTCCAGCCTTACCCACAGAGGCCCTGCAGTCCTTTCATACAGCCACGGTGATCTGAAAGGAAAACCTGATTATGCCACATATTATGCCTCACCTCACCTCTTCTCCTCTACCCTTCAACACTCCCATTTCCCATCCCACATTTAAAACATTATTGTCTCTTTGCTCTCAGTTTCCAGGCAAACTCCAGAGGGTATCCCACAGAGTTCTGGATATTCTGCCCTTCACTCTCTCCCACAGTCAATGCAACAGCCCTCACTCTCTGGCCAGCCACCTCAGCCTTCTTTCAGGTCCTAATACTGTATGTGCTTCGCTCTCGCTCTCTCCTGATGAGCAACCTTTTCATAGGTTGTTGCTCTGCTTGGAATGCTCATATGTTTCTCTCATTTCCTAAACAGCTTTCCCAGCCTCCCTAATAAGTAGGTGCAATTCCCCCAACAGCGTATCACAGTGGCACTCTTACTTCTATGTACCGTGTATAAGACACCCCCTTGTATAAAACACCCCCCACTTTTCCAACCCAAAATTAAGAAATCAATATTTTAAAGATTTTTCTGGTTTTCCTCTCAGGGCCTTCTACTTTTTGGCACCTTAAGGAGTTGTTTCTCCTGTTTTATCTACTGTCTCATCATACACTCAGTGGGAGGGGGGGTCCAAATTGTTTCTCTGTAGCTCTATTTCCATGCTCTTCTGCATAGCTGATTACACTCAGTTTGAATTTTGCAGAGTAAAACAATCACTTATTGCTATTTATCTTTTTATTTTTTTGACATCTTTATGGGCTCAGAATGCTCCAGTCCCTGTTGCATCTGCACATTCTCCACATCCACCTCCCATTTTGGCATCAGCTGATGTCAGGAACAATAAGACTTGTGATTGGAGGAAGCCTGTTTGACAAGGTATGGGCAGCTACGCACACACCTGGCTCCCTCCTTAGTTGATTCCTGTGTATAAGATGCCCCTCAATTTTTGGTCTAACGATTTTAGAATAAAATGGCATCTTATACACAGAATAATACAGTACTTGATTCTCTACTACCATAGACCTTAAACCCCATTAGGGATATGTTTGTTTTGGCTCATAGTTGTATCTTCAACGTCTTGCCCAGGGCAGGTACACAGTAAGTGTAGAATGAATAAATGAACAAATGAATGAATGAATGAATGAACTTACTGAGAAAGTTTGAGCTGAAAAGTGAAAGGCAAACAGAAGCCAGTTAGATACGGGACTGGGGAGGAAGGAATACTCCAGTGTGAAGACAAACTCCTTCAGTTTCCAGGGAGAACTGGGGCATCAGAGAGAAACTGTATGGAGATAGTGCCCTCCATCCTGGATGGGGCAGAAAAGCAGTCTCAGCTAATGCAGGGTTGGGGGTGGAGGCTAGGGGCTCTTTGCAATGGACATAGTTCAGTAAGAAGACAAATTTACATGGAGCATAAAAAAGTCAGAGTTACTTCACAAGATCCAATCACAGAGAGAAAAAAAATTGGTGTTTTTTTTTTTTCTTTTCCATAGACTAGACTATGGCACCTTCAGGGGAAAAAAAGCTCATTTGTACAGTGACACATGCTCCTAGGTGATTCAGCAAGAAACCAGTGACGGGCATCCCCCAGAGATAAAAAACCAAGGGCAGATGAGGCGATCACGGTTATTCTGCCTTCAAGGCAGACCTTCCCACTGCACTCTGAGCAGGGACAAGCTGGGCAGAGGAATGCCTCATTCATATCTGCCAACATCTGAGCCGTGGCACACTGGGCAGAAATAAGACTCCTGTTTCCCTTTGAGAGGTGTGGGTATCCTGAGGAATGGTGACTGGGCTTTAGTCTTAGCTCGGGTTGCTATAGAAAATACTACAGACAGAGTGGCTTAAACAACAGACATGAATTTCTCCCAGTCCTGGAGGTTGGAGTCCAAGACCAAGGTGCAGGCAGATACAGTGTCTGTGAGAACCTTCTTCTGGGTTAGACAGCCACCTTCTCATCGAGTCCTCACGTGGTCTTTCCTTGGTGAGTGTGAAGAAGCAGCTCTGGTGTCTCTTCCTTTTCTTACAGGGGCTCTAATCCCATCATGGGAGCTCCTCTAAGCTTCATTACCTCCTAATACCATTGCACTGAGGAGTAGGGTTTCCACATATGAACTCGGGGTGGTAAGTGGACACATTCAGTCCATAACAGCCTTGAGTGTGCAGAGTTCAAAGAGGGGCCCAAATTGAGCACAAATGTGCAGGGAGACAGTGCGTGGGGAAGAGTAGGGAACCATCTGTTCAGAGAGACATGGAAAGCTTTCTACCCTGACCCTCATTTCAGCCTAAGGGACTAATGAGCTTGATTAGTCAGAACTACCATTTCTCCCAGTTGGTAAAGTTTGGGAAAGTTCTCTTAAACTTTCAGGCAAACAGGCACTTGTGGCTAATTTGGAGTTAGCCTGTGGTCTGTCAGTGGGAGCAGACATGGTGGTGTTAGAAGGAGGATGTGAGAGTCAGGTGTTTCCAAGACCCCCTGCTTGACTGATGAGCTCACTTGGCACATCCTTCAATTCCTGGGGTGGCAGAAACTACAGACCAGCAGAGGACCCTGGAAGCCAGGAAACTATAATGCCCCTGCCTTTGAGATTTCCCTTCCCTTAGCTGGAGAAGAAAGACCCTGATGTATAGGTCAAGATGCCAACAACACAACAGAAAGGAATTTCGTGTGTTCACAGGCTGGAAAGAAGGCCACATGCTCCATGTGGTGTAGGGTAGGAGAGCCGCAGGGTGGGCAGGAGAGGCTCAGGGACCCATTCGGCAGATGTGACAGCCTGTGGTCAATTTTTTGAACTTGATTTGACATCAATGAAAAGCCACAAGAAAGTTCTCAGCAATCAAATGCCTCGAGAGTTGCGTGGGTGGATCATCCTGGCTATAGGTGGACAGAGATTAGAAGGAGTAAGAGATGATGCGGGAGTGGGGAGCTGTGGGGGTAGTACCAGGTGAGAAGGGATGGGGTCTGAGCCAGGTGATTACAGAGGAGATGGAGGGAGGAAGTGGTTTCCAGCCACGTCAGGATGAAGAGCAATGGAGGTGAGGGAGACTAGGTAGCCTACACCAGCATTTCTGACTGGCACAGAGTAGGTGGTGGGTAGCATCACTGTCTAGGCTGGGGGATACTGAAGAAGGATCCCTACTCTCTCTGTGCAGCTTCTTCCTCAAGAGAATCCCACAAGAAGCCCCTGGTGGCTGTGGTCCCTGTTGGTCTGTGACCCCCTCCTCTGCAGGGCGCTGTGTGGCAGTGGGTGCCTGGGGGGTTTTGAGTTTACTCTTCTGCTTTTGAAAGGACTGGTTCTCATTTCCTCCTCCAGACGACTCTGAAGTGGTATGTTTGGGAATGTTACATAATGGCCCTTCTCCATCTCCCTCTTATTTATCTTTGCCTGTGCATCTCCCTCCCCAACAGGATGGGCGACCACCTCCGTTTCAACAAAACAAACTTGGCAAATGCCTGCCTTGGAGGTCAGGTTGGGGCTTAGTCCTCTGGCACTGCTGGAAAGCCAACACCAATTCGGGGGACACATGCCCTCCTTCCTTAGATGTTTAGATCTCTGCGGCTCCCTTCCCTGTGGCCTCAGGTACATTTTTGGTGAGTCTAACAAAGAAAATGATAAAGGAAAATAAAGGAAGAATAATGAAGGACAGTGCATACAACTTGGCGAAAGAATGCCCAGTAAGTGCCAGCTACCTTAGTTACGCTGGCTTGACTCGAAGCCAGGGCACTTTGTCTTTGGACTGTTTCAGTTTTTCCACATGCAGGCTCTGCTTTCTCTCCCAGGTCTCCCGTTCAACACGAGCAGCCTCATCCGGGCTTTTTCTCCACTTCTCCTCCTTCTCCGTTGGTTTTAGGGCTTTGGTTCTCCCCCACTCCCTTACTAACTTCTGGCCCCACACAGATTTGTCCCCATCCCTTCTCCACCCGCCTCCCCCTCCCTCTCTCTTCTTTTCTCTCTCTTTCTCTCCTTGTCACCATTTGTTCTCCATCACCCTCATTTCTGGCTGGCTGAGGTTGGAAACATTTCAGGAATTTTTAATTGAAAATACCATGAGAACTGTTATCACCTCCGTTTCACCAGGGAGAGAGCTCGTGGCTTGGGGAGGATGATGGGTGACTCCTGGGGCGGGTGGGGTTTAATATCTCACCTAGGTTAACTGGGGCAGCTGGGCTCTGCTAACCTAGGCCCTGGGTGGAATGTGAGAGATGAAATATGATCTGACAGGAAAGAGGGTGTGTTGAGTAACTGAAAATTCCTATAAAGTCTGAGGAGGTGGGAGAGAAGTACAGGATGAGGAATTAGTTAAAAGAAACAAAACGGCCAGGAATTCTACTGGCCCTCTCCCTTGCTAACCGTCCACCACCAAAACGACTGGGAGGAAAAGAAGGTAGCACCTGGAAGCCGGGGAAGGCTCAGGAGCCTCCTTCTTCCCCGAGGAGTGCCTGGTGCCCGCCCCGCCCCCCCCCCTCTGTTCTCACAGCTGTCCTGGCCCTGACTCTGCGGCCTGGGTCAGATGAGCTCAGCCTCCTTTGATCTCCTCCCCTGTGAGGTCACCAGCTCCCCTCAGGCCTTCTCCCAGGTCTCAGGTCAGCCTTCACATCTGCCCGGGCCTCAGAAACTGGGAGGCTGGGGAAGAAGGCAATGCCGGGCTGTGGAGGGGGGTGGGCTGGCTATTTTTCCACAGTGTCCTGCCGCAACCAAAGGATCCTATTTGCAACCAGGTATCGTGAAATATGGGAGGAAGGCAGAGATGCTGGGGCAACAGGGAGAGAAGGTGATGCTGATAGTTTCTGACTCCTATCCTGCATCCTCAGCTGGAGTCAGGGGCTATGGCACAGGGTCCCAGCCCTGGAAGGAACCAGAGAGCACATCTCTCCCACCGGGCCCCACCCTGGGCCCTCTCCCCAACCTTCCACCAGCTTCACTTTGATCTGTCGCCTTCACTTTTAGCTGGGGTCCTGTGCCAGATTTTGAGAAAGGATTTCATGGTTGCAAAAAAGAAGTAAAATTTTGAAATCCCGTGATTTAGTCCAAGTTTCTCCTGTCTATTTGTGACTAAATGGAGACCCAGAGAAGTTACATGATGAGCCCAAATAATACAGCAGTAACTGCATAACCAGCCCAGCCTTGGGTCTCCTGCCCTCAGTTAATTTCCCCGTGACCTTGAAGGTGGAGGAGAGGCTGATGAGAGTGGATTTGCTCATCTCCATCCCTCCAGAAAGACCCTCACAGCTGCGGTTACACAGGTGGGAGCTGAGGCCCAAAAGGCTGCTTTGGTTTCCCAAAGGCATAAAGGTGTGCCTTTTGGGCCTAGAGTGGGGAAGTCAGTGGGACCTTTGAGATAAAGCATCACCAGTGAAGCGGTATAAAACTACTCACAGATTACATGTAACTCCCTTATCCTCAGAGCTAAGAGCTTTGGAAAGCATTACAAAGAAAGAGAGAAGAAATGAGAAAGGGAAAGAAAGAGAGAAAGAGGAAGGGAGGGAGAGAGGGAGGAAGGAAGAGAGAGAGAGAGAGAGAGAGAGAGAGAGAGAGAGAGAGAGAAGAGGAAAAAAGGGAAAGGAAAGAATATATCCATAAAATATGACATATGACCTTCTTATTCCTGAAGAATAGTCTGGAAAATGGGGAGATAAAGAAGACAGAGGCTTTTGGCCAGCTCCCACTACATGTCAAAGCTCAATATTGAGCCTTTATGGGGTATTTCCATCTGTTAATTTTCTGAAAGGAGACAAAAGCAGAGAAAATGAAAACCAGGAAAAAGACATAAAACTAAAAGCATGCCATGGAAGGGGATGTCCGGAAAAGTCAAACATCTGGGCAGGAGATGGCAGGACCCAGGGTGTTGGTACAGATGCTGCTAGGGAATGACCGGAAAGGGTGATGGCTCCTCCCAAGCCCGGGGCTGAACCGGGCAGCCTTCACCTCCCTCCTCCTGGAGGCCACACTGGGCCCACGCATGAGCAAGGCTGCTAGCACATGGTGTTTTCTTTTTCCTGAAATAAAATATCATCACCTGATCTGAGCTAAGTAACTGTGAACTTGTAAAAGTTTGTTTGTGGTTCCCCAGAGACCCAGTCAAATGGTTTTTCAGATGAATTTGTTCATTCAGACTCTTTGCAATATTTCTCTAATTGTTTCTCACAGCCCCGTCGTAAGGCATAATTATCCCAGCTCCCTCCCTCAACTTCGTTGCAGGTGAATCAACTGAGGCTCGTGAAGGTGGAGACAGGAGCAGCAGAATGCAGGACTGACCATTCTCCGGCCCTCAGACACTCGTGGGCATTTCCCACATCTAGAACTCTTGCGGAACTCGTAGAGTGCATGTTTCCAGCCAGCCCTGACCAGCAGACCAGGCGGCTATTTGGTTTGGCCAGGACACCGCATCCTGTTGGTACCATTAAGTAATTTCACAGCGTGTCAGGACTTTCAGCGATGCTAGGACATTTCAGTCTTAGGAAATCAGCTCAGGAGAGAAAAACTAATAAGAACCAGGGTTCTAGGTACTCTTTAAAGATATTGGAAACTCACAAGAAAAGCATTTTGAGGAGATACATCTAGGATTGAGTTTTCATTCTTTTTTAAAAATATATTTTTATTTATTTCAGAGAGGAAGGGAGAGGGAGAGAAAGTTAGAAACATCGATGAGAGAGAAACATCGATCAGCTGCCTCCTGCATAACCCCTACTGGGGATGTGCCCACAACCAAGGTACATGCCCTTTGCCGGAACCTGAGACCTTTCAGTCCGCAGGCTGACGCTATATCCACTGAGCCAAACTGGTTTTGGTACAGTTCAAGTTTTTAATGACCAGTTTGGCAGTATAGTGCATATGGCTAGCTATCAGTCCAGATATAGGGATTATATATTTTTGTCTGCCAAGAGCATCTTCTCCTGATGGAAAAAGGCTCCCCCTCCCCACATTTAAGCAATCCTATCTGATATAATCTGTCTATACTAATAAAAGAGTAATATGCTAATTAGACTGTGTCGTCTCTCCATCTTCCGGACATCGGACTTCCTTCTGGAAAAAGCCATGGTGGTGAGGGCCAAGGCAAAGGCTGTTAGGGGCAATCAGGCTGGCAAGGGAGGGTAGTTGGGGGTGAGATCAGGCCAGCAAGGGAGGGCCATTGGAGATGAGATTAGAACGGTAGGGGAGGGCAGTTGGAGGCAATTGGGCCAGCAGGGGAGCAGTTAGGCATTGATCAGGCTGGCAGGGGAGTGTTTAGAGTGTTTGGGAGCCAGCAGTCCTGATTGTGAGAGGGATGACATTCCTCAAGGGGTCTCAGATTGGAGGGGGTGCAGGCTGGGCTGAGAGACACCCTCACCCAATGCACGAATTTTGTGCACCAGGCCTCTGCTATATAACATTTTATAATTTAATATATAACTATAATAATGTGTCAATAAGTATACTATATTCATCATACATAACATTACACATTCGTGTAAATAATATAAATATGTCAATAAATATTATGATAATGTAACACAATAGAATAACATGTAGTAAAATGTAAGCAAATACCTGCCATATGCAAAGCACTGTTCTAGGCACTGTGTATAGGCACTGTGAAGCTGAAGGAGCCACCTGGGGTGGGTTGGAATTGAGCGTCAGACACACCTAAGGCAGGAGGAGAACAGGGTCCACAGGGCCCTTCCCTGGCTGTGCTGGGAGTCCCTCAGGGAGCTTGTTCCCAGGACCTGCGTCAGCACTGTGGTCAAGGGCCTTAAAGACACTCGGATGAGAAGCCATGAAAAGTTTTCCAGGGTTAGGGAGCTGGGAGAAGGACGCCTCTCTTCTTCTCCTCCACTTTCTACTCTGTATTAGATTAGACCTTTTTTCTCTTGGGCACAGATAGTCTTAAATATGTTGCCTTGCATGGAGTGTTTGGGGGAAGACAGGGTAGACAGGACAGACCCTGCTACTGAGGACCCAGTGGATTGGAAAGAGGGCTCACCTGGTTCTGAGTGGCGGGCCAGTCTCAGGCTAAGCAGGGAGGTAATCTGATGTCTCTGAGGAAAGAGTCAGGAATTTCTCCAGGGCCAGGCCTGGGAGGAGGCAGCTTGGGGAGTAAAATTCAAGGGTCAGGGGAAGAAACAGACTCACAGTGAAGTGGAAGAAGGCTGCCCTAGAGACCCAGAGTTCATCCTGTTTCTGCCTCTAATTTACTGTGACATGTGGGAAGAGTCACTTCTGCTTGGCCTTGGCCTTGGTCAAATGTAAACCCATTCCTCAGACTGGAATGAGGCTCCCTCCTGCCCTCAATTCTGAGATTCCAGCTGAGGCCTGGACTTAGGAGAAAGGAAAGGCACACTGCATAGTGCTGGCCCAGCACCATATTATGGATAAAAAGGAGAACTGGGGGATCTTTTCTCCCTCCCCACATGGGAATGTGTTCTGTGGGACTTTTTTCCCCTCCCCACATGGGTGTCTGTACTTGTCCTGTATAATAAAGAGCTAATATGCTAATGAGACTGAACAGCAGAACAACTGTCCAGACAACCTTCCAGACGACCGTCCTGACGACCTTGTGTACAAAGCCAGGGCTGCGAGGGCTGAGCCCCTTGCTCAAATTCCGTGCATCAGGCCTCTAGTTCTTTAATAAATTTCCACCTTTGCTATCAAAAAAATAAAATAAACAAGTAAGTAAGTAAATAATAAATAAATAGGAGAACTGGTCCAGAAATGGAAAATGGCTCTGGCCCCACAGTGGCCTTTTATTCAAGATAAATTTGGAAAATCATTTTCTCTCTTTGGGTCTCTATTTCCCAATAAAAACAACAGAATATTGATCTTCTATTTTTTGTGTATGACTATTTTAAAAATTCGTTTTAAACAAGATAAATCTTTTTACCATATCGCAATGTGACAGAAAACACAAAACACACAACAAGAAACCCAGACTTTCCCAGGGGAAGCAGTAGGGAAGGCTCCCAAGGTTATTCCTGTAACTCTGGTGAGCCATTTAATTTTTCTTGGGTCTCTATTCCCTCCTCTGTGACATAGAGATGAGAATTCCTTCTCAAATGGCTTCATAGTTAATCAGGGGGAAAATGAGACAAGATACGTGAAGGGGCTTTGCAAAACTCTAAATTGCTCTGAGATTGTACAAAGTCATGTTCATTTAACCCCTTTAGCATTTCTGCTTGTTTAGAAGTCAAGTTCTCACAAAAGCAATCCCAAAGCTTATAGATATGGAAAGAAAAAGTCCATGCTCTCCAGCCCAAAAGCATGGTGTGAGATTGGCATCGCACCTGCCCTGTCTGCGGATGTGGCCCAGGGCAGCTATGGTCAGGGACAGAAGCCAAATCCACTGCTGCCCACACACCATGCAGGAGAAAGAGGCTTACTTGGGGTTGTGGCATAAGAGCAAACCTTGCAAAAAGAGGTATGATAGCATCGTTCGGCTTTAAAATGTCTTCCCCGTCCTGTGACAAGCATTTTGTTTGGGATCCCTGTACCCGCCCCCCCACCCCCCGCAACTCCACACTGAGGCTGGTTATTCTGATAATCACAACATCTCTGCCTTGGGACATAGTTTGCACAAGTAGAGCTGTGACCTCCCCACTTCCTGTAGCCCCTCCGCCTGTCTGAGTCACCCATCTTGCTTTTCCACCTGCCCGCCACCCCTGCCTTCCCTGCCCGTGCTCACACCATTCCCTTGTGCTGCCCCTCACTCATCCTGTGCATTCATTTTGACTGGGTTCCAGCCTGTGGGACTCCCCAGTTTGGTTTCTAGCGGGGAGAGCTGGGTGTGGCTTAGTATGATCTTTGCTGCCCTCACTCTTTTGCTCCTCTTGCTTCAAACAGGCTCCTGCTGGCTTTAATTAAGCCCATGGAGCCTCCCCTAGGGCCGGCCCTCATGAAATGAGGTGACCCAGCTCACCAGGGCTGCTCCTCAGAGGACCCTGAGCTCCGGGCTTATCACAACAATTTCTGCTTCTCATTTTCCACAGAACATTGCAACCTGCACAGGGAAACATTGCCTGCCAGTGCAGGAGCCAGTCAGGGCACTAGAGCCCAAACAGGAAGACTCTGGATGTTCTCGGTGCCCAGAGCGATGAGCCTTTGGAGAGGCTGCTAGTGAGACACTTAGCTTTTTAATACCAAGGAAAATGGCTCCTAGGCAGAGCCATGGGAGCCAAGACACAGTCAGCAAAGCTTTGCAACTGGGCCGCTGATTGCCTTTATGGTACATGGTATTAAAAGACTGAATCCAGCCCTAACCTGTTTGGCTCAGAGGACAGAGGTCGGCTTGTGGACTGAAGGGTCCCGGATTCTGTTCCAGTCAAGGGCATGTATCTTGGTTGCGGGCACATCCCCAGTGGGAGGTGTGCAGGAGGCAGCTGATTGATGTCCCTTCCTATCTCATTAATGTTTCTAACTCTCTGTATCTCTCCCTTCCTCTCTTTAAAAATCAATAAAAAAATTTTTTTTAAAAAAGACTGAATCCAGGATGTCATACTGTGTGGAAGTCCCAATCATCTACTCAGTGGTGTCTATATTTCTAAGACTGGGGTTCAAGACCCTCAAGAACTTTCTCCCTTTTGCTCTATCCTAAAGCTGTTACACAGACCCTCAGGCTTTGCAAAAGGAAGGCACTAGAGAGTGCAGGATAGTGGTGTATCCATTAGGAGAGGATACATTATGGTATAGTCACAAACAGCCCCAGAATCTGTGGTTTACCATGCAAAAGTTTACATTCCACGGAGTCACTCAAGAAGCCAGGCTGACAGAGGCTCTACTGTTTTGTGGAGGGACCAAGTGGAACACACACATCCTCCTTAGCCATCATATGTGAATGCCACAGTTTCTGCCATGACTACTAAGAACACAAACAGTGGAGGCTCTGTCAGCTAGAAATAGATTACAATTCCAGTTCCACCACTCACCAATTGTGGATCTCAGTCAACCTAACTTCTCTGAATGTTGCTATTATAAACTCACTTATTAGCTCTCCTGACTCTTAATATAAAGAGTTTGCCATCTGGAGTTATTTACTTGCCTTATTGCACCTCCTATACCATTTGAATAGGAATGTTGAAAGGAGACATATACACCTTGTTCCTAATCTTATGAGGAAAGCATCAGTCTTTGAGTATTAAGAAGATATTACTGAGGAGAAACCAAGATGGCAGCATAGGTGAATACCTAAACTGCTGCCTCGCACAACAATTTCAAAACTATAGCTAAAAGACAGAACAGACATCATCCAGAACCACAGGAAAGTCGGCTGAGTGTAAATTCTACAACTAGAAGGAAAGAAAGGGGCTCACGGAGACTTAGAGGAGCTGCAAAAAGCTGAGATACAGATACACGTGCATAGAGAGGATGGGTGATAGAGTGCCTAGCTGGCTTCCTCTAGTGGGAGGGAGACGGAAACTCCCGAATGCACTGAACCTCAGTTCCAAGTGAGACTCATATAGGGGGAGTCTGGACTGTCATGAAAAGGGAGGAGTGCATGGGAACTTAGGGAAGCCACGAAAGGCAGAAGTCAGGAAGTACTCAAGCATGAGTGTGCAAGCATGAGTGTGCACACTGCTGATTGTGCTGCTGGCTTTCTCTAGCAGGAGGAAGACAGAACCTCCCAACTGTGCTGAAATCCAGTTTTGACTGCACTCAACCCCAGTTTCAGGTGAGACCCTGAGGACCCAGACTCATACGGGTCCTCGGAAAGCACGGAAACTCAGGGGAACTGGAAAGGTAGAGGTCTGGAGGTGCACGAGCGTGACTGCATACCGAGAGGGCTGCAGTGATTACCAAGGGACACTGAGACCCAGGGGCCTCTGCGTAGCACAGGGCTGACCGGAAGCCAAGGCTGTCTGCTAAGTCCTGAGACTCCATCCCATCTAAGCTGAACACAGAGGATTTTGCAATCTTGCAAGTCTTGTATCATAAGGCTGACTCCAGCACAGAAGTTTTCCCAACATAGACACAGCTGATCCTTGCAACCAGTTGGCTTGGAGCTCAATTTCCCCTAATGATACCAACAACAGTCAAGATGTAACTACAACAAGGCTGTACACACAGTCCACAAAGAGATGCACCAAGAGAGTCCACCTCAGATAACTGGGGAGGCAGAGCTACTGGGCCATATAGGACCCCTAGCACACAAAGCTACTCTACCAACTCAGGGAAGCAGCAAAAATGTGGAGACAAACCAACAGATCACAAACGAAAGAAATGGAAGAAAACAAACAACTGGATACAGAGTTCAAAACTAGGGTTATAAGGTGTTTCAAGAATTTCCTAGAAAAGATCAATAAATTTAGTGAGACCCTTGAAAATATGAAAAAGGACCAACTAGAAATTAAATATACACTGACTGAAATAAAAAAATATTATACAGAGACCTAACTGCAGACTAGAGGAATGCAAGAGTCAAGTCAAAGATTTGAAATACAAAGAAGCAGAAAAAACTCAACTTTAAAAGAAAAAAGAAAAAATAATCCAAAAATTGAAAGATAATGTAAGAAGCCTTTGGGACAACTTCAAGCATACCAACATCAGAATTATGGGAGTGCCAGAAGAAGAGAGAGAGCAAGATACTGAAAACCTATTTGAAAAAATAATGACAGAAAACGTCCTCCACCTGGTGAAAGAAATAGACTTACAAGTCCAAGAACCACCCAGAGACCCAAATAAAAGGAATCCAAAGAGGACCACACCAAGATACATCATAATAAAAATGCCAAGAGCAAAAGACAAAGAGAGAATATTAAAAGCAGCAAGAGAAAAACAGTTAATTGCCTACAAGGGAGTACCCATATGATTGTCAGCTGATTTCTCAACAGAAACTATGCAGGCCAGATGGAAGTGGCAAGAAATATTCAAAGTGATGAATAGCAACAACCTACAACCAAGATTACTTTACCCAGCAAAGCTATCATTCAGAATTGAAGGTCAGATAAAGAACTTCACAGATAAGAAAAAACTAAAGGAGTTCATCAGCACCAAACCAGTATTATATGAAATGCTGAAAGGTACTCTTTAAGAAGAGAAAGAAGAAGAAAAAGGTAAAGATAAAAATTATGAACAACAAATACATATCTATCGACAAGTGAATCTAAAAATCAAGTGAATTAAAAATATGATCAACAGAATAAACTGGTGAATATAATAGAATCAGGGGCATAGAAAGAAAGTGGACTGACAGTTCTCAGGGGGAAAGTGGTGAGGGGGATGCAGAGAGAGACTAGACAAAAATCATACACATATGGATAAGGATGATGGTGGGAGGAGCTAAGGGCAGAGGGAGGGGTGGGAGCTGGGTGGAGGGGAGATATGGGGGAGGGAAAGAGGAAGAATTGTAATAATCTGAATTATAAAGATTTATTAAATAAAAAAACAGAAGATATTACCTAAACAGAAGATATTATAAAGGTTCGGTATGTTATCTGTAATTTTGTAATTGCTTTCTCTAGTGTTCATATGAACGCAATGCTGGTCTTGTGGATTGAATTGGAAAATGTTTCCCCCTCTTCAGTTTTCTTGAAAAACTTATATCGAATTTGTGTTAGTTATTCCTTAAATGTTTAGTAAAATTCAGTGGTAAATCCATCTGGGCCCTGAGATGTTTGTTTCCATGGTGGGAAAGTTTATAACTCTAGGTTTTGTTTTTTTAACATAAAGATAGGGATTTTCATGTTGTGTTCTTCAAAGAATTTGTCCATTTCATTAAAGCTGTCAAATGTGTTGGGATAAATTTGTTCAAATTATTATTATACTTTAAATGTCTTTAAGACCCAGGAGTAGTGGAAAGCCTCCTTCATTCCTAATACTAATTTTTGATGTATAAGTAAATTGGGACTGTCAGTTATTAATTTTATTGATTTTCTTTAAAAAAAACTTGTTTCATTGATTTTCTCTATAATTTTTCTCTTTCATTGATTTTTGCTCTTTATTATTATATACTCCTTTTAAAAATTATATTTTTACTGTTTTTTATTAAATATGTTTGACATAGCATCTAGTTTCTTAATATGGAAATTTATGTTTGCAATCTTTCTTCTAATATATGCATATTAGCATATAAATCTCCCTCTAAGTAGTGATTTCATTATACCCCCTCAAAGTTTGATATGCTTTGCTTTTATTTAGCTCAAAATACTTTCTAAGTTACCTTTTAATTTCTTCTTTGATCTACAGCCCCTGAAATGTGTTATTTAGTTTTCCAAATATTTGGAAATTTTGTAGGTTCCTATTATTTGTTATTAATTTTATTGTGGTCAGAAAATAAACTTTGTATGATTTTGATCCTTTAAATTTATTAAAACTTGTTTAATGATGCCGAATATGGTCTATATTTGTAAACGTTCCATGTGCACTTAAAAAATGTGTATCCTGCTGTTGTTGGGAGGAAATATCATGGATATGGGGGATTTTGACTAGCCCTAACCAACAGAATTAGACTGACCAGGATCAGACATCACCTAGTATATGGAGAATGAGTAACCCTATCAGATTGAGCGTCGAGGTTTCTGGATAAACTGACTTAGCAGGGTTCTTGCTAAAACTGGATTTTATGAAGAAGTGCACAGATGGGGTAGGAGAAGGTTCAGGAGTTTAATAAAAGTTAGGTCAAACAAAGAATCAGTGACTCTATCAGAAAAAGCAATCTGGGTTGGAAAGATGGTTAGATCAACACAGTGGAATACTATGCTACCATAAAAAAGAAGGAATTCTTACCATTTACAGCAACCTGGATGGAACTGGAGAGCATTATGCTAAGTGAAATAAGCCAATCAATGAAAGAAAAATACCACATGATCTCACTCATTTATGGATAATAAAGAACATTATAAATGAATGAACAAAAAGATAGATACAGAGGTAGTAAAGCATCAAACAGACTGTCAAATTACAGTGGGAAGGTTAGCGAGAGGTGGGGTAGATAAGATATTAACCGAAGGACTTATGTGCATGCATATAAGCATAACCAATGGACACAAGACACTGGGGGGTTAGGGCATGCATGGGAGTGGGGTGGAGGGCAATGGGAAGATATTTACACATGTAATACATTAATAAAAAATTTAAAAAATAGAATATGAAAACTGGTTGAGTATTGTATCATCAATAGCACATTTTCAGAGAATTTATAATGATGTGGGTAATGTTTATGATATAATATTAAATTTAAAAAGATTCCCTATATTCTATAATCTTAAGAGTAGTAAAAACTTACTAGAATAAAAAATGTTAATAAAAAAAAAAAAGATGGTTAGATGAGGACTTGGTCAAGCCACCGGTACAAGACCTGTTCTTCAGCTTTCTCTTCCATAAAATAAACCATTTATTTGGTACTAGGCACTGATCTAAGGTCTTCACCCATATTAATTAATTTAGTCCTCCCAACAACCTTATGTGGAAGGCACTGTTTGTTTGTTTGTTTCTACAGTTTTACATATGTCTCCTTTTCCCCCAATTGACACCTCTGTCATTCCCACCCTAGGCAAGCCCCCACTATCCCAGTGTTTGTGTCCATTGGGTACACTAATAAGCATGTATATAAGTTCTTTGGTTTCTCTAACGCCCCCCACTCCCCTACCATTTATCTCTGGATCTATTCTTGTTCATCAAATTATGTTGTTCATTATATCCCACATATGAGTGAGATCATGTGATATTTATCATTCTCTGACTGGCTTATTTCGCTTAGCATAATGCTCTCCAGTTCCATCAATGTTGTTGCAAATGGTATAGTATTCCATCGTATAGATGTACCACAGTTTTTTAATCCACTCATCTGCTGATGGGCACTTAGGCTGTTTCCAAATCTTAGCAATTGTAAATTGTGCTGCTATGAACATAGGGGTGCATATATATTTTCTGATTGGTGTTTCTGGTTTCTTGGGATATAGTCCTAGAAGTGGGATTACTGGGTCAAATGGGAGTTCCATTCTTAAATTTTGAGGAAACTCCATACTGTTCTCTACAGTGGCTGCACCAGTATGCATTCCCACCAGCAGTGCATGAGGGTTCCTTTTTCTCTACATCCTCTCTAGTGCTTGTCGTTTGTTGATTTGTTGATGATAGCGATTCTGACAGGTGTGAGAAGGTATCTCATTATTGTTTTGATTTGTATCTCTAGGGTAATTAGTGACTTTGAGCATATTTTCGTATGTCTCTCGGCCTTTGGTATGTCTTCTTTTGAAAAGTGTCTATTTAGATCCTTTGCCCATTTTTTGATTGGATCATTTATTTTCCTTTTGTTAAGTTTATAAGTTCTCTGTAAATTTTGGAGCTTAAACCCTTATCAGAAATATCATTGGCAAATATGTTCTGCCATACAGTGGGCTTTCTTGTTGTTTAGCTGATGGTTTCTTTTGCTGTGCAGAAGCTTTTTATTTTGATGTAGTCCCATTTATTTTCTCCTTAGTCTCTCTTGCCCTAGGATCTGTGTCCGGAAAAATATTGCTACAAAATATGTATATAATTTTGCTGCCTATGGAGTCTTGTAGGATTTTATGGGTTCCCATCTCACATTCAAGTCCTTTAGCCATTTTGAGTTTGTTTTGTGTATGGTGTAAGTTGGTGGTCTAGCTTCATTTTTTTGGCATGTATCTGACCAAATTTCCCAGCACCACTTATTAAAGAGACTATATTGATTCCATTGTATGCTCTTGCCTCCTTTGTCAAATATTAATTGAGTATAATAGCTTGGGTCAATTTATGGGTTCTCTATTTGGTTTCATTGGTTTATATGTCTGTTCATGTGCCAGTACCAGGCAGTTTTGAGAATTGTGGCTTGGTAATATAGCTTGATATCTGGTATTGTGATCCCTCCAACTTTGGTCTTCTTTCTCAGGATAGCTGTGGCTATTCAGGGTCTTTCTTTTATTCCAAATGAATTTTTGGAAAGGTTGTTTCTAGATCTTTGAAATATGCCATTGGTATTTTAATAGGGATTGCATTGAATCCATAGATTGCTTTAGGTATATGGACATTTTAATGATGTTGATTCTACCAAACCATAAACATGGTATGTTCTTCTATTTGTTTATGTCTTCCTCTATCTCTTTTTTTTAATGTCCTATAGTTTTCCAAGTACAGGTATTTTACATTCTTAGTTAAGTTTATTCATAGGTATCTTAATTCTTTTGGTGCAATGGTAAATGTGATTGTGTTTTTTTTTTTCATTTTTCTTTCTGTGAGTTCATTATTGGTATATAAAAAGGCCATATATTTCTGGGTGTTAATTTTGTATACTGCTACATTGACAAATTCATTTATTAGGTCTAGTAGTTTTTTGATGGAGTCTTTGGGGTTTTCCATGTATAGTATCATGTCATCTGTGAATAAGGACAGTTTTACTTCTTCTTTTCTAATTTGGATGCCTTTTATTTCTTCTACTTGTCTGATCACTATGACTAGTACTTCTAGTACTAAATTGAACAGGAGTGGTGAAAGTGGACATCCTTGTCTTGTTCCTGTTATTAGGGGAAATGAGTTTAGTTTTTGCCTATTTAGTATGATGTTGGCTGTAGGTTTGTAATATAGGGTATTTATTATGTTGAGGTATGATCCCACTCTTCCCAATTTGCTGAGAGTTTTTATCAAGAAAGGTGTTAGATTTTGTCAAATGCCTTTTCTGCATCAATTGATATGATTATGTGACTTTTGTCTCTCAGTTTATTTATGTGATGTGTCACATTTATTGATTTGTGGATATTGTACCATCCTTGCATCCCCAGAATAAATCCCACTTGGTCAGGGTGTATGATCTTTCTAATGTATTGATGAATCTGATTTGCTAGAATTTTCTTGAGGATTTTAGCATCTATGTTCATCAAGGATATTAGCCTATAGTTCTCTTTTTTTTTGTGGTGTCTTTATCTGGTTTTGGGATTAGGGTAGTGCTAGCTTCATAGAAAGATCTTAGAAGTATGCCTCCCTCTTAAATTTTTTTGGAATAGTCTGAGGAGGATAGGTTTTAGTTCTTTGAATGTGTGGTAGAAATCCCTTGTAAAGCCCTCTGAATCAAGGCTTTTGTTTGCTGGAAGATTTAATCACTGCTTCAATTTCTTCAGTAGTTATTGGCCTATTCAGGTTTATGATTTTCTTTGTTGAGTTTTGGGAACTTGTATTTTTCTAAGAATATGCCCTTTTCATTTAGGTTGTCCATTTTGTGGAATAGAGTTGTTCACACTACTTTTTTCATAATCATTTGTATTTCTGTGAGATCAGTTGTTACTTAACCTCTTTCATTTTTTATTTTGTTTATTTGGGTCCTCTCTTTGCTCCTTGGTGAGCCTGCTAGAGGTTCATCAATCTTATTTATCCTTTCAAAGAACCAGCTCTTGTTTTTGTTAATCTTTTGTATTGTTTGTTTGTTTGTTTGTTTGTTTTTTGTTTTTGTTTTTTTGGTCTCTATATCATTTATCTCCACTCTGATCTTTATTATTTCCTTCCTTCTGCTTATGCTGGGCTTTTCTTATTGCTCTCTTTATAACTCTTTGAGTTGTAGGGTTATATCATTTATTACCATTGTTTCTTGTTTTTTGAGGTAGGCCTATAGAGCTATGAACTTCCCTCTCAAGACTGCTTTCACTATGTCCTATAGATTTTGGATTATTTTATTTTCATTGTCATTTGTTTCCATGATGTTTATTTCTTCTTTGATCTCTTTGGTAATCCAATCATTGTTTAATAGCATGCTATTTAGCCTCCAGGTGTTTGATTTTTTTATCATTGTTTATTGTAGTTGATTCCTAATTTTATGCCATTGTGATCTGAGAAGATGCTTGATATGATTTCTATTTTCTTGAATTTTAAGAGACTTTGCCTGTTCTCAATATGTGGTCTATCTTCAAAAATATCCATGTGCACTTGAGAAAAATGTATATTCTGTGGCTTTGGGGCAAAATGTTCTGAAGATGTCAGTACCATCTGATCTAGTGAATCATTTAGGATTGAATTTTCTTTGCTGATTTTTTGTTTAGAGGATTTGTCTGGTGGTATTAGTAGGGTATAAAGGTCCCCTACTATGACTGTGTTGTTGTCAATCTCTCCCTTGATATCCTGCAGAAGTTTTTTTATGTACTTGGGTGTTCCTATATTGGGTGCATATATGTTTACCAGAGTTATAACTTCTAGTTGAATTGCTTCCTTTAGTGTTATTAAGTGGCCTTTCTTATCTCTTGTTATGTCCTTCACTTTGATATCTAATCTGTCAGATATAAATATTGCTACCCCAGCTTTTTTTCATTTCCATTCGCCTGAAAAACCCTTTTCCATCCCTTCACCATCAATTGCATGAGTGCTTTTTTCTGAGGTAGGTTTCCTGTTGACAACAGATATATGCATCATATTTTCTTACTCACTCAGCTACCTTATGTCTTTTGATTGTGGCATTTAATCCATTTACATTTAAAGTTATTATTGATACGTAATTGTTTGTCACCATTTTTATTCTTTTTGCCTATGTTCCTTCTTCACTTCCTATTTCTATTTTTTACAGCAGACCCTTTAGCATGTCTTTCATTTTTGGTTTGGTGGTAATAAACTCTCTTAGTCCTTTTTTGTCTGTGAAACTTCTGATTTCACCCTCAATTTTGACTGATAGCCTTGCTGGGTACAGTATTCTTGGATTCTGACCCTTCCCTTGCATAACTTTGTATATTTTATTCCATTTTCTTCTGGCCTGATGAGTTTCTGTTGAGAAATCAGTTGCTAGTCTGATGGGGGATTCTTTGCAGGTAACTTTCTGCCTCTGGCCACTTTTAAGGTTCTTACTTTGTTTTTGTTGTTTTTCAATTTAATTATAATGTGCCTTGGCATTGGTATTTTGGGGTTCATTTTGTTTGGAACTCTGTGAACTTCTCAGACTCATGTGAGTTTTTTCTTCCATATATCAGGGAAGTTTTCTGTCATTATTTCTTCAAATAGGTTTTCTAGTCCTTGTTCAGTTTCCTCTTCTTCTAGCACACCTATTATGCAGAAGTTGTTTCATTTCATGTTGTCCCAAAGTTCCATTAGGCCCTCCTCCTGTTTTGTTAGTTTTTTTCTAGATGCTGCTCTGCTTGGAAATTTTTTCCTACGTTGTCTTCTAGCACACTGATGTGGTCCTCTGCTTCTTCTAGTCTACTGTTGATGCTTTCTATTGAGTTCTTTTTGGCAGTGATGTCATTTTTTATTTCTTCTTTGTTCTTCATTTCCTCTTGGTTCTTACATATACTGTTGAATTTGTCTTTCAACCTTTTCCATGACCTTATGACCATTTCTCTGAATTCTTTCTCTGACATATTGCTTGCCTCCATTTCATTTACTTCTTTTTTTTGGTGACGCCTACTTTTTTTCATATTTGGGTTGTTTCTTTGTCTCCCCATGATAGCTTCTCTCTAGGTGTCTGGTTATGTAGCTCTCTCTCTCCTTTGTGACTTAAAGGTACAAAATACAACACAACAAGGCACAACACACAAGGCACTGAATACAAATGTATTCACTATACTAATAACCCCAAATGAAGGTGACCACCAGAGAAAAGAGAATTAGGGAATAAAAAAAAAAAGAGTGCAAAATGATATTGAGAAAGGGGAAAAAATAGGAGAGAAAGAAAGAGAATAAAAAATAAGGTGGGAAACCATTTATATGGGGAAAAAATTTCAATAGAACAACAACAAATCCCAAAAAATGTGAACAACGAACACCCAAAGATGAATGCAAACTACAAACAACAACTAATAACAAGTAAGGAGAGGAAAAACAGAAGCAAAAAAAGAGAAACAATCACACAAACAAATTAAAAAACCAAACTAATCAATAATTAAACAAACAACAATAATAGGACAGAGAGAAAGGCCAAACAAAACAAAATAAAACAAAAAGCATAAAACAAAAACAAAAAAATAAATAGAAAAGGAAAGAGAGAAAAAAATTTGAATAGTGAAGAAAGAGGAGAAAAGTGTGTATGGACTTGGAGCAGGGGAGTGGAAATAAGATATAAAAGTTGTATGAATTTTTAAAGGGGGTAAGAAGAAAGAATAGGGGAAATCTAAAGCAGGTATAGGGTAAGAGAAACAGGACAACAAAAGGGAAAAAGTGAGGAAGAGAGTATTGGCATAAAGGTAAAGTTGAGATAGAGTAAAATGATCCTAAAGTAAAAAATGGAGATAAAATGTAAAACACTAATTCCAAAATAAAATAAAGAAAAAATAAAATGAAACTTTTAAAAAGGTAATATAGTAAAAATACTAATTAAAAATAAAAATATAATAAAAAAGGAAAATCAAGTAAAAGATAAAAAATAAAAGTGTGCAGTAGTGAAGGTCATTCACTTTCTCTACTGTTCTGTTTGGCACACCTGTTTCCTGTCAGGTAGTCAGGATAGTACAGTTCTCTGCATTCTATCACTCCTCTGTGTTGTAAGCCACAATCCTGTTTTCAAGCAGGTAGTATTTCTTTGTTTCTCAGCCTGTCTTTAGTTGTATTTACACAAGAGTCAATCTCTGATTCAACTCCTGGGTTGCAATGTTTCTATGTTGATATCTGGGGCTATAAGTCCTCTCTACCCAGTAATTAGATTTTGTTTTCCCTGCCACACTTAATACTGGGTTGGGGGAATGGACTGCCCCAGAGCTGGTTTTCTGATCATTTCTCCCCACTCTGATCCTCAGGTTCCACAAAAACAACTTTCCCCTAAAGCTGTGGTAAGAAAACTGTGGCTTGTGAGCTCATGAGCTGCAGTTTGTCACTCTCTTGACTGAGTTTGCCAACCACTGAGCTAAAGTCTCTGAGAGTGTTTTTAATTGGGAGGTCCTATGTACTGGGCTTAGTAATCAAAAGCAAGGATTAAAAGGGAAAAAGAAATCCAGAGTAAGCGCTTGGACTCACCACTGCTCCCCCTGGCACTGCGCACCACTCTGCACATGTCTCTGTGTACGTCTTTTTCCCCTGGCACTGCACAGCCAGTATACTTGTAGATCGTCAGGCTGCCTTTCTGTGCCCAGCCCAGCTGTGGGTTGATTTCTAGAGTTCCCCCCTGCCAGCATCCCTGTCTACCCCCTTCCACATTCATGGGCTATGCTGACCCCAATGACCACAGATTTTTGTGGGGCACAGACTTCCTCTGAAACTCTAGATTCTGTTGCACAAGTTTCTCCCTCCAGCCAAGATAGCAGACCCCATCATTTTCTATGTGATATCTGACCTTTCCATGAAAAGATTCAGGGCTTGTCAGCATCTGTGTATTCGTGCTGGTTAAGGCCCAGTGTTCGTGGGTTCACAGCTGGTTCCTGGATGTTGTGGTTATAGGGTCCCCAGAGGTATCCAAGTTCTTCCCAGTTGAAGATAAGGCTAGGCTTCTGATCACTCTCCTCTTCAAGATGGTGTCATCTCTGTGGCAGAACTGGCCACTCTAGGAGAGATGTCAGCAGCCATAGAGGCTGCTCGGTCAGGGGATCCCAGGCCAACAATCTCCAACAGTCTCTTGGAATATCGTTGCCCCTCACTCACAAATAGACACTGCCCACATGTCCACACACTCTCTTTTCATTCTCTCTCTCACACACTATCTTGTAGCCTGCCTTCCCATCAACAGCCATCTTCCCCAATCTCAGAAAAAAATGGAAGGCACTGTCTTTATTCTCATCTTATTCTGAGGCATAGAGAGGTTGAATAACTCACCCAGTTCTAGCCTTTCTCCAAGATGGCCAAACTAATTTTTTTTAACTTTAACCACTAAAAATTGGAATAGTGACTCTTAAAAAAAAGCTTTGAACTCTAGAAACAAGTCCTTCAAGGTGACAAAATGTTTCTCTCAACATGTGACAGACACCTCTTTTGCAGCATTGTTCTTAGAGCTCTTATCCCTCTCAGCTCTTCTCCCTTCTCAGAAAAACAGGGAATCCCATTCTCTCATAAGAATTTCTAGAGGTCAGTGGATATAATGAAATGAGGAGGACCTGGGCTAAATCATCAATAATCTGTGAGACCTAAGCCAAGGGGTTCAGTTCAAGTGAACTGATCAAGTATTTAATGCCCCAATCTTAGTGTAATAAAGATAACCTCCTGGACCTGCCTATCACATAGGAGAGTAGACAGAAGAGCATGTGGGAGGAATAGAAGCCAGAGTTTGTTTTCTATAACGCTCTCACTTATCTCTTGCTTCTAAGTAGGAAATATTTTGGAAATGGAGTAGTTCAACCCTAAAACAGATGACCTTCTAAGTGACTCTTAAAAAAGACCTCTGAAAGCCAAAAAACAAGGTTTGGGAAGCAGAGACCCAGTGTGAAGGAAATGTTCACACCTGTCCAGTCTGGGGCCCAACTGGTAAAAGGAGAGAACACACTGGAGAAGTCAGGAAATGGCTTGACGTTTTCTCATTTTCCATCCCTTATGTATCCTGGCTCCATGTGCTGGGGGTGCAGGAGCTCAGATTTCATAAACAGGGTCTGAGGAGGCAGGAAGCTCATGCCGTGTGAGCTATTTTCTTCCTCACTTGCCCACATTTTACAAATCTCTTTTCTCCTTTACTTTTCTGGCTTCTCAACCCCTTGCCTCTGGCACCATAAAGTCTTGGCAGGCCCTGAAACCAAATTTATTTGGGTTGAATAAACAGTTAAATGAGGTTTTATTTTCTTGTTTCTGCCCTGAATTGGAGGAAGGGGAGTTTCAGTGCTAAGCTGGCCTCTTGGGAAACCATTACGTAATTCTTCTATTCCTCCAAGAAGATTTCTTATAAATAATCCTTAGTTACAATAAATGATCAAGATGTTGTGGAAAATCAGGTCATTTTATACAAGGAAGGTGAGCAAATTGAATGGAATGAGCCCAAGGCCCAAATTTGGAGGGTGACACCTCACTGCATCTGTATAGCCAGCTCTTTGGAGTGCTCGACCTGCACTGGCTTCTTTGACCCTTTTTCTCAACAGAAAAGCTGTCTTTGAAAAGCATCACTCAGACATGAGTGATCATTGTAGCTAAGAGATGTTCCATAAATTTTTACATGCTTACCCAGGGAGTGACTTGGGGGTACCTGTAAGTAAATACCTACTTATTAATAATATTTTGTGTTTTAATCATAATTAAGATAATTTTAGAATCAAACAGTATCTATTTATTGATCAACGACTCACAAGGCTAGAGATACATTCAAGGATGATCCCATTTGATGATTTTCACCTGTGTACTGGGACAACAGAGATTGCTGTGAGCTACAGATCCTGGGTGGTTTTCTTTCTCTTTGTGCATTTTTGATAATGGGGTGAGAAGTATGAAGATGAAAATAAAAGACATTGTGTGTGTGTGTGTGTGTGTGTACTCATGCATATTTGTGAGTTTGGATGTACCAAGTAGTTTCATTGATTAGGTGACTTAACCACTGCTCATATGAACAATTCTAAAAATACAGCAGGATTCTCTTGCAAACATCATTTTGACAATTAAGAAATAAAATATCTTCACTAAAATAAACAAAACACAAAACAACACAGCAGTATTATAGGGATGGTATCCTACAAAACAGTGGAGAACAAAATCATCTGTTTGTTTCTACCACCATCCCTACTCTCTCAGGCTTCATCTGATGACAAGGAAGCCATCCAAGAAAAAAAAAGTATATATATATATATATATATATATATATATATATATATCCAATATAGAGATATTTTTGGAAAGGAATAAACTCTCAGAAATTCTTGCCAGTGTCTAACTACCCAGAGAATTTTGAGCACAACTGATATCCTATAAAGTTCACTCAACCTATTTCTTTTTTCAGCATATAGGCCAAGTAGCTGTTTTTCAAATACTTACGTTACTTCAGATAATGGACTATAAAAGGCCTAAGGGAAAAAATGAAGAGTCTTGTGCCATCAGAAAGTCTGATTCCTGATTAAGGGACTGCCTGGTTAAACTCTTCTGAACCAGTGGAGAAAATGAGGAGGCCAGGGCCAGAGTTCTATTTGAGTTCTACAAAACTAATGTGCTGATAAATCCCTTGGCCTCCATATCCTTAACAGCAACAAAATTATATATATATATATATATATATATATATATATATATATATATATATATGCCTAATATTCAAATTGTCCCCATTTGAGTTCAACTACTTGCTATGACGTATGCTGATTACCAAGGGTGGCATGGAACGAAGGAAGGCCTCAATCAGCCCTGATTGCTGGCCAGGCCATGGGGTCATACCTGTGCACTAATTTTGTGCACTGGGCCTCTAATAATAAAATAAAATGACAGAGATAGAGGCTGGATGTTACTATCTCTAAGCTACCTTCTCCTCTAATGTCCTAGGGTTCCAGAAAATGTCCAAGGTCTAGATATCATGTCATTTTTGTGTGGAAGCAACAAATAGAAGCAATTGAACTGTCTTAGTGGTCAAATATTCATATCTTTTAGAGCATTTAAAGGGTGGTCTCATCTACTTGGCTAAGAAAATCAACAAATGACACCTCTTCCACCCTCTAATGTTAGTCCCATCTGTACCAGGAAGAGTCTGCACAAACCTCTATTAATGTCTCCTCGATTGTGTCCAAAAATAATGATGGTAATGATAATGATAATGTAATTATCCCAGTTTATTGATGTCAAGTGTATGTTGATTACAAATGGAACAGGAAGTATTTACTCGCCTCCTGCTTCTCCAGGCTGGTTGTGAAATCAGAGCTGGGCTTTGGAGCAAGCATGAAGCCTGCACCTTTCATAATTGTAATGGGAAACAGATGTGGTTCCGTCCCACGAAGGCAAGTGATGAAAGCAGTAAATGGGTCCCATGCACATATGCTCTGCCCAGGTGGGGTCCACTTCCAGCTCCCTCTCTGAGAGCCAATACTGTTCTGCATTTCCTCCAATTAACTCTGATGATGGAAAAAGATTAACAAGCATCCATCCCAGGGGCTTGCACATAGTAGGGTGCTCATTCAAATTTATTCATTTATATTCCAGTGATGACAGGGCATCTCAAGGAAAGTGATCTGAAAGCCACTTGACACGTGTGCTCTTAGAGTGATGCTGGGTAAGATGGGAATTTCTTGATGTCGAAATGAGCCATTAGTGGGAGGCCAACACTACAGTGAAGAAGGATCCTTTGAGGGGAACTACAGTAGGTGCTAAGGACTGAGTCCCAGCGATGGTGACAGGGAAAGAACTCAAGTCTGAAGAGTTGGAATGTCTTGGGAATCAACAGGTGGGAGTGTCAGGAATTCTGTGCAACAATGCTCAACAGTGTCTTTCTTGCTCTCAAAGGGCCTGCAGCACTCAACTCTCCCACTACATTCAGTTTCTCTGCTAGAAGAGTGTGGGGTAGGATTTCCTCTCTTCCTTTTATTTTCCTCAGCATTCACTGTCCCTTTCTCTCTTGCTCCATCCCCCAAATTTTGAAGTGTATTTCTGCAAGAAGTTCATTTTTAAAAAAATCTTTGTTTCCTCAGATGAATAGAATAAGAAAAGTATTTGAATATGACTATGGACAGGCAGATAAATCTTCATTAACTTTTTATCAATACCCATCTTTCATGAAAATGGAGACAGGTGGGCACTCGTAACACAATGTAGAGACAAAAGACTATGAAAGATAAATTAATAAAAAATTAATTTCATTTTAAAACCTAAAATATTAACACATCTTAAAAGCCTCTTTATCAATTATAGAAGCTCAATTTTCAATTTGTTTAAAATAGAAATGTCTTGGTTTGAAAACTATACTCTGTTGTATCTGAATTTTTTAAAAATTATGACCTTCAATTTTGCTCTAGTGTTCTAGAATTTCTTAACATCATATATGTAAGTTATATATGTTCTTTTAAAAAATTCTGTGACTTTAGGGTTTATCACAATGTATAGATTACTACCAAGAAATGAAATGATTCCTATAGCTCAGTGGTTCTCAACCTTTTTAATGCTGCGACCCTTTAATACAGTTCCTCATGTTGTGGTGAACCCCAACCATAAAATTATTTTTGTTGCTACTTCATAACTGTAATTTTGCTACTGTTAATAAACATAATGTAAATATCTGTGTTTTCCGATGGTCTTAGGTGACCCTGCTAGTGGTTCTCAACTTGTGGATTGCAACAGTATAATATAGCTGAATATTTTGAACAACTGACACAGATTTATTCCCAAATCAAATTTTTATTTTTAATATAAAAATATTTTCTTCATTATACAAATATATATGATCATTATACAAAATTCAGAAAGTGTATGTAAATCAAAAGAAGAAAATGAAACCAGATCCATAATCTCAACCTTCATAAGTTAGTCATTCAAAAAATATTTGCTAATATTTATGATGACATGTTTTAGAAAGGGAGTACAAAAGGATTGGGCTGTAGGACAAGTGGGGCTGTCCCAAGCACACATGGCCATCCCCTTCATCAAACAGCTACTATGTCCCAAAATTGTGGTTGGTTCTGTGGAGACAGCAGTGAGCAAAAAGACAAACACCTCCGCTCTGGTGGAGTTTATATTCTAGGGTTAATACTGACCACAGTTAACATTGAGTTATATATTGTTCCAGTCATACATAGAGATATCCTTTTCTTTCTTTAAGTAAAATCATTGTGTATTTTATCATTTTAATGATAATATTTTAAAGTACACAATGTGCCCTTTTGAGTTTTTATATAGAGGACCCTCAGTGTCATTTTTCAGTATCTAAGGAGGCCATGCTGGGAAGGATAGAAAATAAAGAGACCTTGCTCTAGGACTCCTGCATCTTCTACCAACCAGCTATTGACTTAAGTCTTATCCTTCCCCCTCTTTGGTCACAGCTTCTTCAGATACAAAATTTGGACATATGTTCTGCCAGGTGGAGTCCTCTTTCACATTCCTTTCTGTGAGCCAATACTGTCCTGCATTTCCTCCAATTAACTCTGATGATGGAAACATTAAAATGCATCCCCCAAGGCACCAAGGTACCTTGAAGTTTTAAAATCTGTGACTCCATAGTTTGTGATCTTCTTCTAATAATATGGGCCAAATTTGCATTAGTGGGGGAAATTCTCTATAAGGGAGAAGGGGGGGAACATATGTAA
Source organism: Lasiurus cinereus (assembly GCA_011751065.1). Taxonomy (NCBI): domain Eukaryota; kingdom Metazoa; phylum Chordata; class Mammalia; order Chiroptera; family Vespertilionidae; genus Lasiurus; species Lasiurus cinereus. The sequence continues at coordinate 43,595,381 of JAAGEH010000076.1, forward strand.
TACTTTCAACAATAAAGAATTATTTTTTAAAAAGGAGAAAATTTCTGCATTAAGATACACTTTATAATGTGATGAATATCATAATTATATTATGGACATGGTAACATTTTGCATATGTTTATGTGATAAGTAAACTATGGAAGCTTTATTTTCCCCAAATGCTTGAAAGAAAAGGTATTTCTTAAGCTATTCAATAGGATTATTTTTTAGGTAACATGATCAACCAACAGTGATGCCAGCCCCTGAACTCTGCGGAAAAGCAAATACTGTTCATAAAAGTCAGCACAAGATGTTTTTCTGTTTTTTAGAAGCATTGAAGAGATCCAGTATCACCTTTGCTTCTGGTGTGTGTATGTGTGTTTAATATGTTTTTATTGATTTTAGAGATGGAGGAAGGGGGAGACAGAAAGAGAGAGATAGAAAGAGAGAGAGAGAGAGAGAGAGAGAGAGAGAGAGAGAGAGAGAGAGATTGATGATGAGAGAAAATCCTTGGTTGGCTGCCTCCTGCACTCCCCCGACTGGGGATTGAGCCTGCAATCTGGGCATATGCCCTGACAGAGATTCAACCAGTGACCTTTTGATGCATGGCACAACCAACTAAGCCACACCAGCCAGAGCTACTTCTGGTGTTTTTTATCTAGATGCAGGTGAACTTGTTCCTTTCTTCTGAATTTTAGCAGAGGGAGAGTAAAGTTCCATATACTGTTAGTTTATCTGTGTATTTTTGCCTATTGTTAATATATTGGTGAAAATAAAAAATCACTGAATTTCATGAGATTTGGCCAATTGTAGCTCCATTTGTAACATTACAAGTATTTTCAAGAAAATTCAATGAGCAAATTTATAGTTATTTGCTAATAAACTTTTCTTTTAAATTTATGAAACATAACGTTATATCTGTTTTATACTACTAAATTAAGTTGATTCTAAATATGTAAAGAACAATTAAAATAATCATATTCATATACTTCAATATTCCTCAAGTTAATATATCCAGTCATAAGTGAAAATAAATGATTTCTTATAGAACTGATTTAACTGCAAAAATGCCATAATTTGCCTGGTTCTTAGCCAGCTATATAGTGTGTTTATTCTATAGGCAGTTCATTCACTGTCTGCAGAAGGCCTCTAATTCTACAGTGAAGGGCTGGCTGTCAGTCTTGACAGGAGCCTAGAAGGAAACTGGAGAGGGAGATGGGGAACCAGGGAGTGCAGGCACCATGGAATGTGCAGGAGTGAGGGCCTGGTAGCATTGGCTCTTCTGGTTTTTAAATATATTTTATTGATTTTTTACAGAGAGGAAGGGAGAGGGATAGAAAGTCAGAAACATCGATGAGAGAGAGACATCGATCAGCCGCCTCCTGCATGCCTCACACTGGAGATATGCCCGCAAGCAAGGTACATGCCCCCGACCAGAATCAAACCTGGGACCTTTCAGTCTGCAGGCCTACGCTCCATCCACTGAGCCAAACCGGTCTCGGCTGGCTCTTCTGGTTTTTAAAGAGAAGCCAGAAGCATGAGTTATATTGAGAAAAAAATTCTATAATGAGCAATATTAATGTCAGCTATTATTTAATACACTGTGCAATCTCCCCCAAAATCTGTGGCCCATAATCAGCCAGTGGACTGCCGGGTGCTGATGGCTCATCCTTAAGTGCCCAGCAATGCGAGAGCCAGATTCAGTAGGAATCAACAGAAATGGAGCAGCTGTGGTACTGGCCATGTGGGGAGTGTCAGGATCATGAGACAGTGCGTAGAGAACAAGGAGTTTAAAGACAGGAACATATATGTAGTTGCCCCAGACTTATAATTTAAAGCGAAAGACTCAACATGGTAGAGAGAGAGATAGCTGATGCTCAGGCTTGAAGGTGGGTCAGTGCAGTAGGGGCATCTCTCCTCTGGTTACTGCTTCATTCAATGCAGCAGTTGGGGCACAGGCAGAATGGCCTTTCTTCAGTTAAGGGGTGGAGAGAAATGAATACCAAATAAGCCTCACTCTTGAAATGAAAAGACATAGCCTGAAGGCTATGGAAGGAGGGAGTCTGGCACCACCCAGGGGAGACTGCTAGAACCAGCTAAGGAAGAGAGTTGGGGTGATGGGGAGGGAGCTGCTGCAGAGAAAGCAGGAAATAAATACCAAGAGAACTTTGTAATCATTTTGGAAGCTTTGTGATTTCACTATGCTTATTACTCCTATGAGCACTCTGTGCATATTCTTATAATGAGTTGATGAAATACCCCTAGAAAGAAGTCAGTGAGCATGCATGTTTATTTTGAAGACCAGCAAATGGAAGGTGGGTACTATGAAGACACAAGGTGTCTTTCCTTTGGGATTGGGAATTGGCATCAGTGAAAGGAGAAGAGAAAGCAGGCTGAGTCTCTGGATATTTGGGAAATTTGGGAGAGGAAAGGGCTGCTTGAATAACCACACTGGGAAGGAGAGCAGAGACCAGCACTGCGCTGGTGAAGGCTGGAATGGCTCTCCGCTCTCATTCACATTGCCAGACCCAATACAGTTGAACTTGAATTTCAGATAAACACATATGCTTATACACAGAGCAATATTTAGAGCAAACTTATACTAAGAAATTATTTATCTGAAATGTAAACTTTTTAAAAATATTTTTTTATTTTCAAACACAGTTGACATACATCATTCTATTATTTTCAGGTGAGTGTACATAGAAATTTAAATTTTTTATTTGTCAAATCTGGCAACTCTGCTTTCATTCCTTGCTAGTTCTCTGACCCCACTGTACCACAACTGATAAGGGGCTGCATGAGCCCAATCCAGGAGAGAATGATCCCAAAGTAGTGAGCTGAATTTGAAATGAACTCCCTACCAAAGGGCTTCAGGCCCAGGGACGGAGTCCCCACCTGGGCAATAAAATACCATACTTTGGCTATTTGAGTCAGACACTCATTAGCCCACCTCCTGCCAGCATTGTGATCCTTGGCAAGTTTTGTGACAGCTCTGAATCTCAGTATTTGTTTGTTTGTTTCCATCTGTAAAATGGAGAAAATGAGAGATCTCACTGCTGCTTGGCAAATATTAAATGAAATGATAATACAACATTTCTAGCCCAGTGCTCAGATAAATGGCTTGATAAAATGGTGGAATAGTTCTTATTACTCTGTTTAGGAGGTACACTTCTTGATGAATCAAATTCCCATGGGTAATACCTCATCAAGAAAAACAGCTCCCATATACACCACTGGACATTTCAAGGGGTGTTGTAGGTTAATCTGTTCCCTCAAAGTTCCTGAAGATTTATTAGCAGGAATAGGGAGGATAGGATAAGCTTATACTATTTGTCTCAAAAATCTCTGTAATTCAGGATCTGCTTGTCCACCATCTGGTTATTGCTCTGAAACAGAGCCAAGCAAACACCCCACTCCTTACTCCAGGTAGACAAGGGAGACACTCAAACCATCACTGTCACATAGTTCTAACACCTCAAGCAAACCCATGCAGACACACTAAATCTAACACTGAACTGGGAGGGCAGGTAGCTTGCTCCCTCCCAACATTCCTTTCATAAACTCAGATCCCCCCAAATTAAGTGCATTGCCAAGGAATTTCAAGGCACAACAAAGGCGAAGCTTGGCATTTGCAAAGAAGACATTACTTTTAGCTTGTTTTATTAAACACAAAATGTTTTGCTTAAGTCTGTTCGTCTTTGTCTGGACCACTGTGCTGCAAAGTATAAAAATTATCAGCTTCAGCTACATTTCTTTGGCTTACATTTTCATGGGTGAAAACAGACGTGTTTGGAGATGAAGGGCTATCATCTTGACAGGAGTCATCCAAGATGCTAAGACTCTAGTCTTGTGTTCCATTTGCAGCATGTGGAAGAAATACAGCTGTGGCAATCTTTTCTTCCTTTCCCTTCAATTAGGAGGAAGCTGCTAGAACAGTCATCAAAAATGAAGAAAGAACAGAAGTTAGATAGTAGTAATATTTTATTTCTCTCTAGAGTCATGCCACAGAGTATCGATGTTGCTGAAGAGGGCCCTACAAGGCCTATTCTTGACTTTGTTCCATGAGACCTTCAGCAAACACCAATCTCTCAGAGCTTCTTATCTCTCATCTATGAAATGAGATCAAACTAATTTCTATTCTACCTACCCCAGTGGTTATGGTGATAGCCAAAGGAGATAATGCATGTGAAAAGTTGTGCCCTTGAACCCCACCCTCAGCCCACAATTTCTTGATCGATAGTCCCTGCATTCCAACTGTCATCAATACAACGACACACTGTAAATGACATGGACTTTATTTCCCACTACCTAATAGGTGTATCTTTCTGGATTTCCAGTGTTATCTTATGGCCAATAAATTGAAAAACAAACCCATTATATCAGTGAAACCCCTACCCAGACCTGCTTTGTAAGCCTGTGATGTATTCAAGGTTCAGTCTGACCAATGAATCTTGAGTGGAGCCCATTGTGCTTCTGAGTGTCTTTCCCGCCCCAGACTTATCCAGACTTCCCAGGTAAACCTGGACAATTATTACCTTAAAAATGCCCACAATCCTCCAATAGTCATATTTGGGCTTGGAAGATGAAATTGCAATTCTGCTTCTTGTTTTATGAAAGAAAAAATGTCCTAAATTTTAGGATAATCAATTTAAAACTGACAGGCTAAGTAGAACTGCGTGATTCTCCCTCTCTAATATCCTGCATTCCATGCGATAAGGAACAAAGAACTGGTGTTGAACAAAGAAGTCTCTTAGACATTTGCGTTCTGACTGTCTAACTGGGGTGAGCATAACCAGGCAAAAGAATCATGCTATCTGAGGAAGAGAATGTAAGATGTTTGAGGCAAGGACTCTGTCTGTTGAATTTCCTACTGAATTCCTCATGTGTAAAACAATGACAAGAATATAGTAGGCAGTCAGAAAATATTTTGAATGAATGAAGGAGGGTCATGTTTTCAAAGAGGACTACTAGTCCATGAGCAATGTTGCATATTTTATTTTTATAAATATCACATTCCATCCTGAAATTTATAACAAGGCTGGTGGTATTCTCTTGGGCTGCACAAATATTTTACCCATTTTTCAAATTACTTTCAAACTCCTACATAAACTGAATTTTATTATTGGACAGTTTTCAAGGTTAAAATTTCCCCATTGTAAGCCTTATAGCTTTCATTTCTTAATGTTTATTTTCTGTGTTTTATGTAGAATTAGTTCAGTAATAGTAACCAGTTTTTCTTTTCCTCCTCAGAAGATAATCAAGAGCCAATTGCAGGCATCACTAATTGATTATAGCACTCTTCCTGCTAAGGAAATATGTGTTATTAACACTGTTTTTAAGGTAGCCACAACCAACCAATCAGAGTGGAATGTGATTTTTATCCATTTTAATATATGTTTATTCGATGTTGTTTATATGCCTGGTACTGGAGATTTGCAATTACTAAAATAAGCAAAAATTTCTATCCTCATAGAGCTTGCATAAAGATGTAGGAGAAGTGTCAGTAATTAAGATAAAAAGCAAAATATATAAGATATTAGGTGGTAATAAGTCCAGTAGAGAAAAATACACTAGAAAACGGTGATAGAGAATGTTGGGAAGAAAGGAATTGTATTGGTAAATACAGTAGCCAGGTGTATTAGTTACCATTTTCTTAGTAACAAATTACCCCAGAATTTTGTACTGTAAAATAATAAACATTTGTTATTTCACAATTTCTTTGTGTCATGAATTCATAAGGAACTTATCTGGGTAGTTCTGGGTTGGAATGTTTTATGAGATTGCATTTAAGCTGTCATCTGGGCTATAGTCATCTGAAGGCTTGAATGTAGCTATAGTCTGGTAGCCAACAAAGAAAGCTCTTCAAGAGTTGGGAGTCATCAGCTTGTTAGCTATTGACTCATCAAGGAAGATGAGAACTTAACAATTCCCATTGGATCTATAAACAGAAGGCCACTGATCACTTTGATAGAACAATTTTAGTGGAGTGATGGGGTAAATGCCTTATTGGAGGGAATTTAAGAAGGAAGAGGAGGAGAGAGATTGGAAATAGCAAATATAGGCACAGTATTTGAGGAATCTGAGAAATTTTGCTGAGAAGAAAATGGTGTCAGGAGAAATAGCCATTTGCCATCCAGATTGTCATTAATGCTAGAATGGCAATAGAGAAAGAGGTTAGGAGTATAGGCTCTGGAATCAAATGTCCTCATTTCAACTCTTAGCTTCTTACTACTACTTGTGTGAACTTGGGCAAGTCATTTAGCCCATCTGTGCCTCAGTTTCTTCATTTTTCACATGAAGATTATAATAGTACTTCCTCATAAAGTTGAAAAGAATAAGTTCCTTCATGTAGAGTGTTTGAAATAGGTAGTTTTTGGCATATGGTGAAAATTCAGATAAAGTGTGATTGACCAGCTACATGTCCACAGCTCTCAGTGGCACCTACAGCACTAGAGGAGGGAAATAATGAGTTAAATATTAAGCCCAGTGATGACTCAGAAAGATGGAAAAAGCTGATGGCAGGGCTAGCAACTCTGTCCCAGGTCCACTCATAACTGAAGACATGCATTTTTTTTCAGTCAGGCACTGTTCAAGGGACAACAGTTTCATAGCGTAACACTTTGTTTATATCTCTTAATTTCCTGAACTCCTCCCTGGAAAAAGGACTTGATTCTTTTTTGTCTTAGCTAATGTAGTAGATGCTCATTGTAAGATTCAAAAAAAATTCTGTTTTTTTTTCTTTTTAAAAATCCATTTTTATCTGATGCCCTTCAGCAAATGTAAATTCCTCAAGTGAAAGGGCATTGAGGCAGAGAAGAGTCAACAGTTTCCATCAAAAAGTTTCTAATGCCTGAGAGATTTTTTAAAATTATATTTGGATTCTTACTGTATTCATCTTAGAAAATTTTTGCAAATGTTGCAATAGTTATTTTTTAAACAAATATCTCTTCAACTTCCATTTTCTAGCCCAGCTTCCTCACTTCATTAAATGCAAACTTTTCTTTAAAATTACAAAACTGATATTGATTGATTTACTAATTTAAAAACATCTGCATGGATGAGTTGGCCACACAATCAAACTGGAACCCTTTTGATTGAAAGGGGGCACTCAATAATTATGCAAGGATAATAGATGTAAACTGGTTGGTCCTGAGTAATCAGAACATATTCCGGGAAATTGGAATCATTAGAACTTCCAAATTATACATAGCCAGCTTTCAGGAGGAAGAGAGTTCCCCAGAGAGAGAAAATGTATATTGAATTTAATGCAATAATCTAAGTTAATTTAGGACCTCAAGATCATTAAAAACTCATTTCAGAAATCATTAAAAAGACCTTTTGTTAATATCTACTCTTCTTTCCTGCTCAGAGAATCTTAAACAAGTACTCAGATTTTAGGTGTTTTAGACAAAGAGGAGTGGCCCACCATTCAGTAGTAGAACTTCCTCATAGAACTGGTCCCCAGGGCTCATGCCCCTCTAAACATGAACAATATCCTCATTTTGAACCTGAATTCAGAGCCACCCATAATCATATTGGTACTAACTCAAGGAGGTGGATTTGTAAGAAGAAGGTGGGAAGATGTGTGTGCTTCCTGTCTCAAGACACCCTTGACTTCAGCATGTTCATCATTGAGACTAATTGCTCTCGCCTCTGACTTTCAACCTCCTGGACTAACTGAGCAAGCCTGGCTCATGTTCTGAACCTTTGAGTGGATACACAATCTCATCCTGATCAAAGATATATTTTACCTTTTATCATTATAAGGCTATTCAACTAATGAAATGCTCCTACTCTGTATAAAGGATGATGGGAGGGGAATGCTTGCTCAATAATGTCTTCATGATTTACTTGTTTGACCTGACCATCCCTAAGCCTGGACCTATTATTATAGCATTTCCTTTCAGGTTAAAGCAAAGAAAGATGGTTTAAGAGCTAAGAAGCAGAGACATGAAACAAGACAAAATATTACTAGTAATAGATTGTCAAGCACCAAGACAATTAAGGTTGCCACTGATTCCTGTGCTTCATTGGACACTATTATCAGCTTTTTTTTCCATTTCTCTGATGTAGCAGTCCATAGAGTTGAGATCTTTAAGAAAGGAAAGGAATCAAATGTACCTGGTAAAGCTTCAACATTTCAACCATTGAAAATACTTTCCAAATTCTTGCTAATTCCAGCCTACCTTATCTAATCTGCCAAACAATTATAAAAGCAGTACTATTAAAAATGTTGTGTTCCATGGACCATTAACTTCAAAATTTCCTGGGTTACTTGCTAAACAAGTGCACCTTACAAGAACCTACTGAATCAGATTCTTTAGCATTGGTGATCAGAAATATATTTCATTCAAGCACCTGAATGTACTTAAGTATATTAACATTGAACAACTATTTTTTTAAATGTATTTTATTGATTTTTTACAGAGAGGAAGGGAGAGGGATAGAGAGTTAGAAACATCGAAAAGAGAGAAACATCGATCAGCTGCCTCTTGCATACCCCCTACTGGGGATATGCCCACAACCAAGGTACATGCCCTTGACTGGAATCAAACCTGTGACCTTTCAGTCCCCAGGCCGATGTTCTATCCAATGAGCCAAACCGGTCAGGGCAACATTGAACAACTATTAATCTAGAGCAGTGGTTGTTAAGCTGGGCACATTAGTCACTTGAAAAACTTCTGAAAACCCCAAATGCCCAGGCCACTCCTCTGCCCAATCAAATAAAAATATATGGAAGTGGAGTCCCTCTCTTTTGAAAGTTTCTCTGGGGATTATAATGTACTACCAAAATTGAAAACCACTGCAAGGCTGAGATCCACTACAAGATCCATCATAGCATGGCTTCCCTGTTCCAAGATGATCACATCTAGGATTTTGCAGTTGAGAGTGACTTGCCTGTCTGACTGTAGGAACTGGGGGATATAAGCCTGTATTACTCAAAACATAATCTGCAGACCACTTCCAGTCCATGAACTCTTTCCCTATGAAATAAACAGTACATTGATGTACGTTCTGATGCAAGCTCCTTTCCTTATCATGGAGCAGTAACGAAGAGTTTGTGGATAAGCACTTTGAGCAGTGCTTGTTTAGACCAATTGCCCAGGAATGAAAGGGCCATTTCAAGAGTCCCCATAGCAGTGCAGTCCAGCCATTGGCTTATGGAACAGGTGAGGCCAACCTGGAAACAGCACCACCAAGGAAAATGTGCTGCATTTTCAGAATGCTGATGCATTGTCCACAGGGCAATGTGTTGGGCATCAAAAAAGGCTCAGCATGAGCCTTCCAGGAAGCCCAAACACAAGGGGTCAGCATGATGAAGACACTGTGACCCTAAAGTTGTAAACTTTGTGCATTTTAGTTAATCATCCAGTGTGGACAACAGAGAGTTGGCAAAACATCTGACTGAGAGTCCAGAGCACTTGGTGGTTTCTGGGCTTCAGGACACAGAGAGCAAGTCCTAGTCATGGCTCTGTCAGTTGTAAAGGATAGAAAATCAACCTAATTTTACTTAATGCAGAAAAAATATTATTAGCTCACATGATCTCCCCTCTGAGTGGCAAGTATGGTCACTGACAACAGCAGGCTGACAGTCTTTCAGCTTAGCACACGGACGGCCATGATTCTTTTCTGATAGCTCCAACAAAAGTACTAGGATTGACTCTTATTGAGCCAGATTTGGTCATTTCCCCATCTCTAAGTTAATCATTCTGACTTTGATTGAACATATCCAAGTCACGTGATATTACTGGTGCAGGATGTATAGTAAGTCTCACTTGAACCACATGGACTGGGACTGGATATGAGGTGGGTCCACCAAAGGAAAACTGGTGAATTCATAGCAATAGAAGGGGAATGGATGCTGGGTAGGCAAAGACAACAGCTGTCCCCCAAAAGAGCTTCTCAGAATCACCAGCTCTGTATGCTACAAAGAGGTCCGAATCTATGTTTCATGCTTCCACCATAGCCAGCATCCCCAGTTTGTAGAGACATCTGGAGGTCCCCAGGTCAGTGACCAACCCAAGGAATCATGGCACCCACTTCTCACATTTGCTCTGAGAACGTCATCCAAAGTAAACATTTTTAGAGATTTATTTTTTTGTTGCTTCTTTAATTCAAGCACAATAATCTAACATTTTTTTCATTCACTGATTCATTCATGTACGTATTCATTTGAAAAGCATTAATACTGAGTTCTTCTGATGCTGACAGTTGGAGATACCTAGAGAGACAAGGCATACTACTCTCTTTCAATACTTGATGCAATTTCTTTTTATTTCTGAGTTCCTGTCTCCTCCCAATCCTGGAGCAGAAACCCAGGGGGGTAAAATGAAAGCTTCATAGGTGGTTTTTATGGTGAGGATGTAAAAAATCATGTCACTGGGTTTTCTTCAGCCAAAAATGAGATAATCTGCTTCTGCGTTCTTAATGAAAATCCCTTCCCATTAGCTTTCCAGGGAAATGGAACCTGGATCTGGATGTAATGATTTCTCCTCAGGAATGCTTAGCCAAGTGTGACTTTGACAACTGCTTCCCAAACGAAATTTCAGAAATTGCACCAAAAAAGGTCTACATTTTTAGATAAAATGGGTGGCAGGAGGAGAGGGATGGAAGGTGAGGCTGCACTGGCTGCTGGAGAAGTTGGGGTGAGGTATTGCTAGGACCAGAAACCTGCTCCTCTATGGTCATGAATTTGCTTACAAGTAGGAAACTGAACTGGAAAAGGGATCCCTAGGAATCCTGGGGGATAGCACCTCCCTTCCCATAGCAACCTAGGTGGAAATGACTCGTCGAAGCCAGTGCCCTAAGCTACAGGCAAATTGCTTTTCCTTGTAGGCAGGGTGCAAATGTGTCCCAATTTGCCCAGGATCATTCTAGTTCGTACTTACTGTGCTGACATAATTATCAATGCCAATTTTCATTGTCAGAAGGGTCCCAGTTTGTGACAAGTCCCAAAGTGTCCTTATTAATAGCTTTTAGCATGAACTTCCTCACTTTGAGCAATGTAGCAATATCTCTCTGCACACAGGAATCTTGCATCAAGCCTGTCATAAGCCAGGTACCTTGGAGCAACAGGTTATGTAAATGAATGAATGCATAGGGTAATTCACAAAACAATGTGAATCACTCTTCAACTTGCCTGTTCATTGAAGCTGCCACTGGGTATTCTTGTCATCTCTGCCCACCCTCCAGACTTCTCAAAAAACAAGATCTGGATGCCAGAAGGCCAGGACATTACCTGGAGTAAGACATGCTGAAACTCACAGAAAGCAGCAGTGATTGAGCCAGAATGTATGTGCACAAGGCAAGAGGTGAAAATCCCAGCATGGGACTTGGCACTACTGAGGAGGAGCCCCTTTTTAGTTGGGTGGATACCAGTTATGGGCAAGCTGAGGAAGAAACATTCTCCAAATTCCAGAGAGGGTGGTTTTGTAAAGGGTGTGTGTGTTTTGGGGATTGGAGCGGGGGTGGGGAGGGTGTGGGGGGGTTGCAGATGTGAGGGAAAACCAAAGAGAGAATTATTGTAAAATAACTTTATTAAGTAGCAAAACCAGCAGCTGGACCAGATTAGCTGTTCCCTTCTCTTTCCTATTTTTGGACTTGGAAAGAAAATGTGCAAAATAATTCCTGTTTTGGAGAAGAGAAGGATGCTGTTGGGGAGGAGGCATGACAGTGGCATGGTCAATGGGGTATGGACCAGATTGGAGAAGCAGAGGGAGCTGAAAGTCTGCACAGCTGCTTCCCAGGGGCATGGGGACACCAATGTGGGAACGCAGCTCTCTTCTCAATAGCTGAACAAAACCTGAGGGTCAAGTGCCAAACCCGAGGTTCTCACAGGGTGGCAGCTGAGGCCAGGTGCAGACTTCATGGCAGAGAGATGACCTCAGGGCTACATCTGTGGGGCAGAATCAGGAGGCAGACATATTAGTCTTTCTGCTTTTCCCAATCTCCTTTCCCTTCCATTTAGTGCGTGACATTCTCCTGCCTGATCTTGACTCTTGTCAAAATCTGTCAGTTTTCTAGTGAGGGGCACATTCCCATTCAATGTAAGTGATCAATCAGAAGAGCAGGGCTCTCCCTGATGGATATACCACTAATGGCAACATTTCAGACATCTCTGACAAAGTAAACCAGGAACAGGGAAAGCATTTTGGGAATGACCAAGCCTCGAAACTCTCCTACATTTCTGATGGGAGTGTAAGTTGGTGCAAACACTTTGGACGTTGTTGTCTACTAAAACACATGCCCTCCAACCTAGCAATTCACTCTTGCCAACGAGGAGTAAGTATGCATATGCTTGCTAAAAGACACATACCCAGATGTTCAGAGCAGTCGCAAACTGGAAACTACTCAAATGTCCATCAACAAGTACACTGGTATGTAAATAATATTATATTCGTATAATGAGAATGAGTCATCTATAACCACTAGCAACAATACAGCTGAATCTCACGAATGCAATGGGAGCTAGAGAACCAGGCACAAATCATAGATCCGAATTTTTGATTCCACTTATATAAGTTTCAGAACAGGTAAAACTAGAGGATGCTGTTAGAATTTGGAATAATGCTTACCCTTGGGAAGGAGTATTGACTGGAAGGGTTCTCTGGAGAGCCGGCAGCCATCAAGGTGCTCTTAAAGAAGTGTGGGAGTGTGTAAATATAAAAAAGCTGTTCACTGATACATGCATTGCTCTGAATATTTGACATATTTCAATTTTTAAAAAGCTTTAAGGTCCCCAAACCCCTCTGCATTTGTGCTATGTGAATAGTTGGGCTTCAGGTAGGCTCCAGGTAGAAAGTGAGTCCCTATATGATTCAAAGCTGACTCACTGCTACTGCAACCCCTTGTCCTGGTTCTGTTCGTGGCAGGCCACAGACGTATCCTCATATCTCCATGTCTTCCTAAGTGTTTATTTCTGGGCTAAGCATATCCCCTCCTTCAGCCCTCTTGCTGAGGGACAATATTTCTGTTTTAGAACTGCCACAGGCAGAGAGGACTCTTCTTTCCGGGAGAGGCCTTGCATTGATCTAGTTGGCTAGGCAGAGGGTTCTGTTTGTTTTTGTGTTTCCTCATTTTTCAATGGGGGCAGCATTCCAGCTTCCAGTCCTCCACAGAGGTGGGGATGCTTTCATCAGCCAAGAAGTCCTGGACCCCAGAGCAATCTCAACTCCTTGAGTAAAGTGGGGACCCAGCAGGGCTGGCCCACCATCCACAGCCAAGCTCCAAGGCTGGGCCTGGAAAAGATTTCACCAGGGCACGAGCTCTGCACTCTTTTAGTCCTTCTCCTGAGCCTCTCACTCTCATCTCATTGAAACCAGCAAAGGGCTAAGTCCCCTACTCTCAGGTTCTCATTCATGGAAGTAAACATAATTCCTGCTCCAGGAGTGACTGTTCATGGAAAGGGCACATAAGTATTAGTATGATGGTCTTGAGGGGTAAGTTACCCTTGGTTAAACCCATTGGATTCCAAGAAAGAGGAAAAATGATTCACTCCCTAGTGAATGTCAGTGAGGCCTTCCCACTTGAGAAGGGAATCTGACCAATAGTTTCTATAATGGTTTTCATGTTCATTATCTTGGTTGACTTGATTTCTGAAGTAATAAGAAAAACTGATTTCTCATGGCAACACTCTGATTTAGATGTAGCCACAAAGTCACTTAAAAAGAGACAAAACCTATTCATACAGAATCTAAGCAGCAAGAAAAATGAAAAGACAACTTTGGTATTTCAGCAGAAGGGCACTGCTAGCCAGAGAAGACAAGGCCCCTGAAGAGAAATTTCCACTGTTTTAGGTTTTCTTACATAACCATTTCTAGCTGTCCTCCAGACCATGCCAGCTACATAATTAGTAGTGCTCAGCGCAAAGTGAAACGAAGAAACCCTTGTTAAAAAATTATTGTGATCTCAAGACAGAACAGCAAAGCATTATAAGGAGCGTGGGGCCCTGTGTGACTGCAGAGGTAGTGGACAGCCCGTGAAGCTGGCCTTGGGTGCAGCAACATTGCATGGATATTCCTTTAAGGTTGGGAAAAAGTCAAGAATGTTGATAGTTTACACAGTAATGAAGGGCCTGGTCAATGTGTAAGAAATGAAGAGGGGGAAGGCAAGAGGATTGAACATGGAGACATAACATTATCATTATTTGCAAATATTATGAAATTCCTAGGACAACCAATATATCAACAGGGGAACAAAACTATTAGGGTTAATACTTGTAGCAAACTGACCAGATACAAGATCAAAACAAGAATATAAACAAGCTGAAGGGTAGAGATGGAGCATGGACTTGTAGGAGGATCTCTTAGGAGGGCTGCTGCCACCTTGTTAGTAGGAGTTGGAGTGAAGGGAGAGTCTGCCTCCTTTGCATTGCCACCCAGCAAGGGCTTCAGTGTGATCTTTGGAAAAAGTGCTTTGTATCCTCTAAATTTGGGGGCATGTTTACACTGGGTCTGCACAAATCTAATGGCTCCCCAGACAGGAGGCTGATGGATGGTCCAAGGCACAGAATGGAGGGGCACAGAGGGTACAAATCAGGATAGGAATCTTTTGCTTGCAGTCATTCAAAAAGAGATTCAACCCAAGAGAACCACCAGGAAGCAGAGGAGTAATTTACATTGAAAGCTCTAAATGGGGTGACCTTAGGATCCTAATATAGGGTGGCAAGAACCCTGCCACAAGTGCAAGTCTAAAATTTTATTTTTTCCAAAACACATTTTTCTTGATTTTAGAGAGGAAGGGAGACAGAGAGAGAGATAGAAACATCAGTGAAAATCATTGATTGACTGTCTCTTGCATGCCCCTTATTGGAGATGGAGCCTGCAACCGGGCATGTGCCCTTGATTGGAATCAAACCTGAGACCCTTTAGTTTGCAGGCTGACACTATCCATTGAGCCAAACCAACTAAGGCAAGTCTGGAGTTTTAAATGTTCTGTTTACAAATCAGATTTGTAAAGATGGAAATTGGGACTTAATCCTTGGATCTGCCACCTCTCTGGTCTGTGAATTTGTCCAATATTTATAAGCAAGTGTTTCCCCTTGTGAGTGTAATATTATTCCCACAACATCTACCTACCAGGCTTATGGTGACAAAAAATAACATAACAATTCCCTCCAATTATATCACTGTATGTAGGTTGTAATCATAAATGTCTTTTTTTTTTTTTTTGGTTATTCCTTTTACCTCTTTAAATTTAGTCTGTTAAGTTTGTCCTCTTCTGCTCCTGAATGAAATTTAGGACAAGTCTCATGAGTTTTATGGTTTCAAGTAATAAAAGCAGTCTCAGCTCAATAATTCATATTTTCAGTTCAGTGAAAATTAAACTTTACATTTCACCCACAGTTTTAGCTTCTGCACGTTTGCAGTGTGGGCCTGGAGCAGGCGCGGCTGCAGGGGACCATGGTGCTGAGTTTGAGTTCTTGAGCTTTGATCCTGTCCTCCCAATTTCATTAATCACAGATTCTGACCCTGCTAGGATCAAAGTGTGGGAGAGAGTGGAGCAAGGTGGCAGGAAAGTTTTCACTTGTCTGACACCGTAGAAACCTGGAAGGGGGGCTCTCTGGTCTCCAAGGTTTTCATGGGGACAACTTTGTGAGTTTCTCAGAGACAGCCCCTCTCCCCTCTGCCCCAAACTAAGAAGAGCATTTAAAGTTTCTCCATTCAGTAGAACATGTGCTATCGGTTTTTGTATATAATATTTATTAAATCAAGGCGGTTCTCCTACTCTTGGATTAAGTGATTTCTTAAAAATCACAAATAGGTCAAGGCTTTTTCTGGCAGTTTGAGATGTCACATGTTTTCTGTTACTAAGTCTGTTAATGAGGAAAATTACATTGATAAAGTTTCAGATGTTAAGGCATCCTCACAGTTTTTAGATAAATATTTAATCATGATGCAGTCTTTTTTTAAATATGCTTTTTAAAAAAATAAATCTTTATTGTTCAGATTATTACAGTTGTTCCTCTTTTCCCCCGATGGCTCGCCTCCACCTGATTTTCCCCCATGCCCTTACCATACACCACGGTCCTCATTCATAGGTGTATGATTTTTGTCCACTCTCTTCCCGCAACCCTCATGCCCCTTCCCCCCGAGAATTGTCAGTCCAATCTCTTTATGTGCCCCTGATTCTATTATATTCACCAGTTTATTCAGTTCATCAGATTTCTTTATTCACTTGATTTTTATATTAACTTGTTGATTGATATGTATTTGTTGTCACTTTGTTTTTCATAATTTTTATCTTTACCTTCTTCTTCCTCTTCTTAAAGAATACCCTTCAGCATTTCATATAATACTGGTTTGGGGGTTAGGAACTCCTTTAGCTATTTATTATCTGTGAAACTCTTTATCTGACCTTCAATTCTGAATGATAGCTTTGCTGGGTAGAGTAATCTTGGTTGAAGGTTCTTGCTGTTCATCACTTTGAATATTTCTTGCCACTCCCTTTTGGCCTGCATAGTTTCTGTTGAGAAATCAGCTGACAGTGGTATGGGTACTCCCTTGTAGGTAACTAACTGTTTTTCTCTTGTTGCTTTCAAGATTCTCTCTTTGTCTTTTGCCCTTGGCATTTTAATTATGGTGTGTCTTGGTCTGGTCCTCTTTGGATTCCTTTTGTTTGGGGTTCTCTGAACTTCCTGGACTTGTAATTATATTTCTTTCACCAGGCAGGGAAAGTTTTCAGTCATTATTTCCTCAAATAGGTTTTCAGTATCTTGCTTTCTCTCTTCTTCTGGCAGCCCCATAATTCTGATATTGGTATGCTTGAAGTTGTCCCAGAGGCTCCTAACACTATCTTCATATTTTTTTATTCTTTTTTCTTCCTGTTTTTCTGGTTGGGTTTTTTTTTTTTTGCTTCCTCATATTTCAAATCTTTGGTTTGATTCATGAGGTCCTCTAGTCTACTGCTGGATTTCTATATATTATTCTTTATTTCAGACAGTGTATGCTTAATTTCTGACTGGTCCTTTTCCATTTTTTTTATTTTTATTTTTTTAGCATTCTCATTAAGATCCTTGAAGGTCTCACTAAGTTCCTCAGAGGTCTCACTAAGTTCTCAGCAGTTTCTAAAAGATTCTTGAGCAACCTTGTAACTGTGATTTTGAACTCTATATCCAGTAGTTTGCTTTTCTCCATTTCTTTCATTTGTGACATATTTCTTTGTCTCAGCATTTTGACTGCTTCCCAGTGTTGATGGAGTGAGTGGCTTTGTGTGGTAGGTGACCTACAGGGCCCAGTGGCTCAGCCTCCCCAATAACCTGAGGTAGATACTCTTGGTGCACCCCTTTGTGGGCTGTGTGCACAGTCTTGTTGTAGTTAAGCCTTGATTGCTGTTGGTACATTGGGAGGATTTGACCTTCAGGCCAATTGGCTGTGAGGACCCTGCTGTATCTATAATGGAAGGAGTGCTATGCTGGAGACACCCTTATGGGGCAGGACTTTCTTCAGTGGGGCTTTGGTGCTCACTGAGTCTGCCTCTTAAGGGTGTTGCTTATGGATGTGAAGAGTTGAAATCTGGTGTCATCTCACACTCACCAGTTGAAATCTGGTGTCATCTCACACTCACCACTAGGTACATTGGCTCCTGGATTTTCAAGGAGGTGCAAGTTAGGAGATACTTTCTGAGGCCACCCAGCAGAAGCTACAGCAAGATCTGCAGATTTCTCTTTTCTTGGGGTTTGGAAGTTTTGGAGCTGACCCAGCTGCAGTTTGTTAGTTTAAGCGGTGATTGGGCTGGCCATTCATATGCAAAAGCTGCTGCATATAGTTTGAGTGGGTTTGTAAATTGGGTGGGGTGGCATCTCAGGGAATCACTAGGGCATGGTAAACAGCAATGGCTGCCAATCTGCCCTTGCTGTGTCTCTGTATTTCTACTCCCCAGTGCAATAAACAATGATTCCTGCATGCACCTCTGGGAGAAAGCTATCCTCACTTTCCAACCCGGTGCCAGACAGTCCAGTTTCTCCCCATAGGAGTCTGGGTTCTCAAAGTCTCACTGGAAACTAGAGTTCAGAGCAGTTGGGAGCTTGTGTCTCCCTCCTGCTTGAAAAAGACAACCTCGTCCTCAGTTGCCAGCCCTCTCTGCATGCGCGCACACGTGTGCTTTCATACTGATTCTTTTCCAAGGCTCTGCACCTCCTACACAGTCTCAATGTGCTCTTTATTTTTCCTTTTAGTTGTAGAACTTCCATTCAGCCAGCTTTCCCGTGGTTCTGGGTGATAGTCATTTTGTCTTTTAATTGTAGTTTTGGTGTGGTTGTGAAAGGCAGTACATACAGGTGTTTACCTTATGCCACCATCTTGGTTTCCCTCATGATGCAGTTTTTTAAAAATTCAACATCTGATTAGTAAGCTAAAAACTTGTTTTGATTCTCACATTAATTGAATTTGTAATCAATAGGATCCCGATGTCATAGAATGAATGGGGTAGATTTTTCTTTGTTTCTGTTTTTTGGTACAATCTATTTAGGATTAGAAGTCTCTCTTTCTTGAGAGTTTGGTAGAACTCACCTGAAAGCCATTTGGGCCTAGATTTGGGAGGAAAGAGAGATGTTTAATTTATATTTTGATCTCCTTAATACTTACTAGTCATCTCAACTTCTCTATTTTTTTTTCCTTGTTCAGATTTAGGTATTTTGTGCTTTCTTGGGTTCTTATATATTTTCTTAAATTTTAAAGCAGATGAAACACATGACTTTTTATAATAGCCTTTAAAATAACAGTTTTACAGAGATATAATTCATGCCATAATATGCACCTTTTTAAAGTGTATGATTCAGTGGCTATTCACAGAGTTATGCCACCATTACTGCTATCTAATTACAGGAAAGACTCAAGGCTGATGTTTGAAATATTTTCCAACTAGGGAGTGCTTGGACTTCTCCACTCAGGACCCATATTGACCATAGCCCTATAGCAGAGACTTAGGAGTTCCCTGACCCTCCCCACAGTAATTATTTAGGTCTGTGCTCATAGGCAGTTGAGGGGGGTAGATTGCAAGGAGTAGGCCACATGGCACAGGCAGCAGGATGCACTCAGGGAAGTCAGGGGTGCAATGTCTACCAACAATTGTGTTCATAGCAGTCATAGTCACAATAACCCCAAATGGAAACAAACCAAGTACCCATCAAATAATGAGTGGATAAAGAAAATGTGGTTTATACATATGATGGAATATTATGCAACCATAGAGGGAAATGAAATAGTGATAAATGCTACAACATGGGAACCTTGAAAACATTATGGTAAGTAAAAGAAGCCAGACACAAAAGGCCACATAATTGTGCAATCCTGTTTATGTAAAATGTCTAGAACAGGAAAATCCATAGAGACAGAAAACAGAGTAATGGTTGCCAGGGGCTGAGATTTTGAGGAGAATTGTATCAAGCCTGCATATCAATTTGACATCTTTACTATATTTAGTCTTCCAATCCACAGTGTTGTCTCCATTTATATATAATTGATTTTTTTACAGAGAGTAAGGGAGAGGAATAGAAAGCTAGAAACATCGATGAGAGAGAAACATTGATCAGCTGCCTCCTGCATGCTTCCTACTGGGTATATGCCTGCAACCAAGGTACATGCCCTTGACTGGAATCAAACCTGGGACCCTTCAGTCCGCAAGTCGATGCTCTATCCACTGAGTCAAACCAGTTTCAGCTCCATTTATTTAAATCTTTGATATCTTCATTTTTTTCATGTTTCTGAGTTTATTATTATTATTTATTAAGTCATGATTCAGGATCCCAAGATAGAGGTCACATGTACTTAGGTCTCATTTCACTATCCTGCAAGAAAGACCAAAGACAGGGGAGATGGGGGTGGGGACAGTTCTGATCTTCGCAGGAAATGTACCTTCCGCCCTGTGTTCATTCCAGGCTGATCCCCAGAATATGGGCCAAAGAGACTTGTACTATTTGCAATTTTGGAGACATCAGCCCTTTTAGTGAGCAATGCCTTCCCACAGTGATGCGAGGGCAGGTAGTCCTGCCAATGGTTTCTGCTCTGGTTCTAGTGGTTTGACAATGAGAAATATGGCTCTTAATTTCCTCGGTTTATTGACTTTTGTGCTCAATGTAACCAATTTCCCAACCGCATCTGGTTACCCACTTCAACACTGCTGCCTCTTTAGCCGCTAATCATGGCACTACCTTATTCCACACACACTCCCCTTCCCTTGCTTCGCAGATGCTACTCTTGATAATGGCTCTATGAAGGAAAGACCAGAGGACAAGGGAAGGAAGAGATGAAAGGATAAATATATCCTACCATGTTTTTAGACATCAGAGATGTGTTAACAAAAAAAATGAAACAACAAAATTATAAAATCAGTTTATTGACTCTTTTAGTAGATTTCTTTGTAAATGTGGAGAATAATTTGTCCAGAAGATGTAACTTTCCTCCTAATTCACAGCCCTCTGTTAAATAATGGAAGTGTTGTCTCTATAATCTTAAGTAAGGATTAAGGAGTAGGGTTTTGCTCTAATTTTTGAGGGAGGGGACCCTGTCAGGTGGAGATGGCAGCAGACTGGCAGGGTGTCTGTCAGACACAAGTGGAGAGGCACTGGGGATGCAAAGCTTAGTTCCAGAACTAATCCTAGAAATCATCCAGCTCAGCAGTTCCAACCTCCTGCCATCAGCAACACACAACAAGGGTGGATGACATTTGCATGCTTTATGTATGGGATGTGTCCAGATGGCTTACAAGTTGCTACTCAGACCAGGCAGGCTATAAGTTATATTTAAATCTCAGCCAGCAATTCCAGCTTTTCCATCCAAAGTTAGACACTGGGCACAGATCATGTGATAAAGCTAAGACTGGTGAGTTGGACCAAGCCTTCATTGTATACATGAGAAACTGAGTCTTACAAAGCATAAGCAACTTGATTAAGACCTCACAGACAGAACATCAAGATTATTCTTCTTGCCTTAATTGGTTTGGGTCAGTGGATAGAGCATCAGTCTGTGAACTGAAAAGTCTCAGGTTTGATTCTGGTCAAGGGCACATGCCTGGGTCACAGGCTCGATCCCCAGTGGGGGACTTGAAAGAGGCAGCCGATCAATGATTCTCTCTCACCATTGATGTTTCTATCTTTCTCTCCCCATCCTTCCTCTCTGAAATTAATAAAAAAAGATTTTTCTTCTCTTTCGTTCCTCTTACAACATAGGTTCAGAAATTCTGAAGATCTCAGCTGGATCTTAAGTTACTAGTGCAATTAGGCTTCCATATTTCTACAGAACTTCTAAATTGTCAGAGAGAGCAGCAAACATGTCTATCTGTTCTTCAGAGCTTTATGTAGTTGCTTTTATTCTCAGATTCCAATTTTTTTTGTTTTATATGCACTTAATCAGAAACATCTTATGAAAACTTTGAATTCTAAATTAGATCTTAATAAGGAAAACATTTATTTTTTTTAATGCTTGTAAAGCATTCTCTGAAAATACTCTTTTGTTCAGCATTCTTGGATTCCTCTTGGATCCTCATTGGAACACCCAGAAAATCTTGATTGCATACATGCAAAGCATGTCAAAGAGGATCTCACTCACAGTATACAAGTCCATAGTAATTACTCAAACATAGTAATCGCCCATGAGGTTAGCAGTTATTAGGGATGCAGCATTGTATGCTGGTTATGAATTTGGGTTTTTGAGCTAGACAGCCTGGGTTTGAGTTCTGACTCTCACGTTTTCGTCCCACTTAAACTCTGGTCTCACTGTGTAGTTGTGGGAATTTAGGTAAGTTAATTGACCTCTCTGTGCCTTGGTTTCCTCTTCTACAAAATGTCACATAGTAAGGACCCCCTAAATGTTTACTCTAACAATTATACTAGGTATTCCTGTTTCCTTTCCCAACCAGACTGAAGGCTCTCCAGGCAGATGTCATAGATTACTGTGGAAAGGTTCTTATAGCCTTCCCACTGAAATGAACAGTGGTACATTTCACTCAGTACATAATTGTTATTTGTGGAATGATAGGGTGTGCTATGGAAGCCAACCTGAACTAAGGGGCAGGCCTGCCTCTGAAGGACTGGCCCATAAACCCAATCTTCTTTGCTGAGAAGCATGGCTCTCAAAGCCACATCTAACATCCCCTGGAGGTCTG
Organism: Lasiurus cinereus; assembly: GCA_011751065.1. Taxonomy (NCBI): domain Eukaryota; kingdom Metazoa; phylum Chordata; class Mammalia; order Chiroptera; family Vespertilionidae; genus Lasiurus; species Lasiurus cinereus. The sequence continues at coordinate 43,617,464 of JAAGEH010000076.1, forward strand.
TGAGCATTTCTCAGGGAATACAGACTCATTTCAAAAAGAAGTAACCAGTGTCTAGGTGACTCTCAATCCATCCTGGGAAGAAAGGAAGGCAAATTCTCCTAGAATGGCTTTCAATGGGAATTCACCTGCAAAACTTGGTTTCCTAGAGTCTGAGGAAGCAGCTGTCACCTGTTTCTCAGTCCCACCACTCTTTACCTGTGAGCTGAGGCATGGAGGGGCAGGAAAGGGGAGAACCCTGCAACATTTTCCAGACAGATCACTCTGAGCACTTGATACTCTCACACTGGGGTCCCTATTTGCTCCCACTCGGGGGTACCCCCAAGGAGAGAGGGATGAAGAAGGAAGCTCTCCTTATTCTCTTTATACACCCTCCCCACCATCTGTTCTTTTCATGTTTCCCTCACTCCCTCTGGAGGTGGAAATAACAAGAGTATAGGAAGGCTATAGAAAGAGTCAGAGGATGTACCTCTAGAGGAGCTTCTTCCTTTGGTGGCTTCCAAGCAAGTAAGCTGTGGGCTTATGGTCATAGGGCCCGACCACAGCTATAAACTCAGCACTTTAAAAAAGGATTTACTCACACAGTAGTCCATGAATGGGGCTAGTCATTGGCTACTTATTACTAGTGCCTGAGAAGATAAGTTCAGAATTTGGGAGTATTAAGAAACAACAAAAATTTGACAAAGTAGTTTTATTCTTGTTGAATCTAATAATAATAAAAATAATAAGATTAATAGATGACACATTGTAGAAATAGACCAGGAAGAGGCACAATAGAATCTTCTGAAATGATGGAAATATTCTATATTCTTTATATAGTTTTGGGTTACCCAAGTATATACATTTCTTAAGACTCTTTGAATGATACATTTAAGGCTTCCACATTTCACTATATATAGATTTTACCTAAAAACAAAACAAAACAACAACCATAAACAGATACTAAAACCTAATTAATGATTTGCATGCTGAACTGTCTAGGGGTAAAGTATACTAATATCTGCAATTAACTTGGAATACATTAAAAATAATTTGGATCAATAAGTGAATAGAGGGATGAATAGATAAGTGATAAGACAAATACAGTGGTACCTCAAGATACGAGTGCCCTAACATATGAGATTTTTGAGATACGAGCCATCGAGCGAGTGAGCGATTTTTGCTTTGAAATAGGAGCAACAGTTGAGATACGAGTAATCTCGAGGATCGGCCGGCTGCACACGACCCACCAGTTTACCGTGACTCGAGCGTCTCATAGTTTCCCATACCTCAAGGTTACGGAACGAATTAAACTCGTATCTCGAGGTACCACTGTATAATAAAATCTCAATGGCAGGTACATGAGAATTCATTGTGTAATTCTTTCAGCTTTTCTGTATGTTTTAAAATATAAATTTAATTTTTGGGGAAAATCAAGGTTTGTATGTTCTTTTTTTATAATAAAATTTTATTGCATCTTACAAAAGTATTGGTTTATAAAGGTTTGGGGGGGGGATGGGGTCTGTGCCACAGTTTGATGGACAGTTCTAGAACTCACCAGGAAAGCCTGAAGCCCAAAGTTTCCACAGTGCCATGTGCTTCTCAGGGGCCTTGGTACAACCTTTTGATCGAATGGCTGACAATGTGGAAAGTCATCATGGGTTGGGGCCCTTTTTCCACTGGCCTCAGGAAGAAAGAAGATGTAAGTGAGAGAGAGGCATAGGTTACTGAAGTGGACAGGGCCTTGCCGTGATCCCAGATAAAGTTCCAGAGAGACCTCCTACCAGGCCTTACAGTGGTTTCCAAGTTTGACTGTATAGCAACATCACCTCAAATTCAAGGAATATGAAAATTATGGAAATATGACACCACCAAAGGACCATACCTTTCTAGTAATAGACTCCAAATAAATGGAGATCTGTGATTTGCCTCATAAAAATAATTAAAATAACAATTTAAGAAAGCTCACTGAGCTGCAAGAAAACACAAAAAGATAATTGCCTGGTACCAGAAAAATAAATATATGAACAAAATACAGAGAGACAGAAATCACAAAAAAAGAGCCAAACAGAAATTCTGGACACAAAGAATACAAAGACTGAAATAAAAAATACAATGGAGCCCTTGCTGGTGTGGCTCAGTTGATTGAGCATTGTCTCATACAATGAAAGGTAGCTGGTTGGATTCCCAGTCAGGACAGATGCCCAGATAGTAGGTTTGATTCCCCCGTTGGGGTACAGTGCGGGGGTGGGGGGGATACAGCCAATCGATGTTTCCCTGTCACATTTATCTCTCTCTCTCTTTCTATTTCCAAATAAATAAAAACATATTTTTAAAAAATATAATTGCCGAAACCAGTTTGGCTCAGTGAATAGAGCGTCGGTCTGTGGACTGAGAGGTCCCAGGTTCGATTCTGGTCAAGGGCATGTACCTGGGTTGACCCCAGTTGGGGCACATGGGGAGGCAACCACTCATGTGGGTCTTTCACATTGATGTGTCTCTTGCATATTGCTCGCTCTCTCTCTCTCTCTCTCTCTCTCTCTCTCTCTCCACTCTCTCTAAAAATCAATGGGAAAAAATATATCCTTCAGTGAGGATTAAAAACAAATACAATAGAGAACCTCAATATCAGATTATTTTAAACAGAAAAAAAAGAGTCTGTGAAGTAAATTATTCAGTCAGAACAAAGAAAAAAATTAAAAAGAGCGAGGAAATCCTATGTAAAATAAACTGTGGGATATCATTAAGAGAACCAATCTACCTCTTATTGGAGTTTCATAAGGAGAGGAAAGGAGAATAGGCAGAAAGCTTATTTACAGAAATAAATAAGTGAGAACTTACCAAATCTAAGATTTGGACATTCAAGTTCATAAAGCTAATAAATTGGCCACACAAAAATTTTAACCCAAAACAATCTTTTTCTAAAATACATGATAATAAAACTCCCTAAAATTAAAGACAAATAACGAAAGATAATTTTAAAGCAGAAAGAAAATAATTCTCACATAAAAGGAAACCTCTTTAAGGCTATTTGTAGATTTCTCAGCAGAAACTTTGCAGGCCAGAAGCGAGTGGGATGACATAATCAAAGTGCTATCGGGGGGGAAAAAACTGCCAGCCAAGAATATTTTACCCAGTACAGCTTGTCCTTCAGAAAGGAATCTAAGACACTTTCCCAAATAAACAAAAACTGAAGGATTTCATCACCACTAAGCTAAAAGAAGTTCTTCAAACTAAAAAAAAAAAAAAAAAAAAAAAAAAGACACTAATTAGTAACATGAAAACTTGTGAAAATATATAACACACTGTTAAAGGTAAATATATAATAAAATTCAGCATAATGAACCAGAATATTATGGTTTGTTAACCACTTAACTCTAGTAGAAAGGTAAGGGACAAAAGCATTAAAAGTAACTATAGGTACAATATTTTGTTAATGGATGCACAATATAAAATATGTAAATTGTGGCATCAAAAACATAAAACATGGGGAAAAGTAACTGGGAAGATTCTTTGTACACAAATGAAGTTATTATTAGCTTATAATATACTGCTATAATTATAAGATGTTTCATTTAAGCCTTATGGTAACCACAAAGCAAAAACCTACAGTGGATACACAAAAGATAAGGGAATCAAAGATATCACTCTAGAAAATCATCAATTCACAAAGAAAGAGACCAACAAAAGAAGAAAGGAAACTACAGTATGCTAGAAAATAGTAAGGGAACTACAGTATACAAGAACATAGTAAGATGGCATTAAGTCTTTACCTATAAACAATTACTTTAAATGTAAATGGATTAAATTTCCCAATCATAAGGACTAGAGAGTAAAGGGAATGGGGAGGTATTGGTCAAATGGTATAAACTTTTAGTTATGAGATTTACAATTTCTGGGCATCTAATGCATAATAGGGTGATTATAGTTAATAATGTTGTATACTTGAAAGTTGCAAATTGAGTATATCTTAAAAATTCTTATCCCAAAAAGGGGGTAACTAAACTAACTGTGAGGTGCTGAGTTAATTAACTGTATGAGTTAATTAATATAGTTAATAACACAGTTAATTAATAGTTAATTAATTAACTCTTAATTAACTGTATTAATTAACTTGATTGTGATAATCATTTCACAATATATATATACATATATATATATCCATACATCATGTTGCACACTTTAAATATATGCAATCTTATTTTTTAATTATACCTCAGTAAAAAAAAAAAATAGGCAATTACCAACCGATTAGAATGGTTCCAGTTCCAAAGAGAGGGTCTAGGTGCTCCCCAAAAATGATAACAGCAGTTAGTGTTGATTGAGCACTCACTGTGTGCTTATGACTTTGCTAAGTCCTTGACATGAACTAGCTAATTCCTTTCTACAGGACTGTGACCTGTCCCTGTTATGGTTTCTGTTTTATATATGTGTTCACCAAGATGTGAAATGACTTTCCCAGCCTCACACAGGAATTGAAAGTGATGCCTGCATGTACATGGAAGCAGTCTCATTCCGCCGCCCCTGCTCTTAAACATGATAGTACCTGGGAAGTCACTAGAAATCTGCAAGGTGTCATTTTAAGAACCTTTTCTACTACAAGACCATCATTTAGGTCTCACAGGGAGACATAGAAAAAGACAGGAAAGGTCTACATTTTTACTATCCATCCTGAGAAAACTTTGAAGTCATGACAAAAGGTTTCCTAATTTCCTCTTAAACATTCACTCTTTTATGCAGCAACAGTCTCTTGATTAATTCTAGTGTAGGGATCTGTAGGAGATTAGATGTGAACACTCTGATAGTGCTTATACCTCTTGGCTTTCTTCTACCTTTGCTAGATTAGGGTGGTGATTGTTCAAAATTAATTCAATAAAAGCTACTTTTCAGGATTGGCAGCTCTTAAGTAATTTTAGAAAAGTAATTTCACCACCACAAAAAACCTCTATGTGTGGGTTTCACATTACAAAACTACATGCAAGGGCAGCACTGGTTATAGTAATAGAAACGCAGAGAGGAAGCAGGCATCAAAGGAAGGTAAATACATTAAATCTCTTTCTCTCAGACACACAAAACAATTATCTTTTCAAATGCCAAAAAAAGTAATGTAATGATCTAGATAATACAGGTACCAAATTCCTGCTCTTGAAGAAAGAATGGATAGAACATTTGAGAAATGACTACAAAGATCAAATTCCCTATATAATCCCTCCTCTTCATTTTCCTTTGCCCAAATGCTTTGCCTTTTGAAATGGAAAGCATGAGTTGAAAGTCCAATCAGCCCAGTCACCATTTTTTTATTTAAAAAAAAATAGCTGTGGAGGCCTCTGGCTATGCTGTAGAGGCTCCATACTAGCCAGAATCTTGGTTCAGCTTCCTAGCACATCAATTCTGAATTCTCAGTGTGTGGGAGGTGTTCAGACTCTGGCAGATAGAACCATACTAACTAAACACATGAGAGACTTCAAGATCAGCCCAAAGGAAAATTTATTACTTTCTATGAAAGAATGTTCTAGTGAGTTACCAATAACTGGTCCATGGCTTAAGGTACTCCTCCTGATAGGCTAGTCCACTTGGGATTAGAGAGTTGTTTAATGAAGATGGGAAAGAGAGGCAAAGTGCGGTGTTTCCATACTCTTTACTCAGCTGTGGGACTGTTTATTCTGATGACAACAGCCCTAGAATGGCAGGTCTTTGATCTGCATGCCTCCACTTTCCCTCTCATGCTGTGTAGACTTCATCGACTGATCTCAGCACTCCTTATTAAACCGAGTCATTACACTCTAAATAGCCAACAAACTTGGAGTTCTAGAGGGATAATATATTATGGGGATTTCTGCACTGTACAACTTCAAGAGCACTGCCCGCACAAATTTCTGTGCTGTACCTCATGGTATTCCTGTGAACCCCAACATTCAGAAATATTTAAAAATAAGGCACAGGAGATAGGCAAACAGTAATCAAAATGCTATCTTCTAAAAAAAGCAAGGTAGAGAGAAAAAATGGCTGTGGAATAGACAGACGTATCCCAAGCCCTATCCCAGAGCAGACAGAGGGAATGGCTGAGGGCTGCACGGGGAGCATTTGATGGTGAGTTGAGGGACAGCCATACTCCAGGAGAAGGTCGGGGACTGCTAGACAAGGCTCTTCTGAGCTGGCAGCCCCTACTGGTGCAGGGTTCCCTCCCAGAGCCTCCAGCTTGGACGGGGAGACCATGCAATCTTGAAGGGGAGGGTGGATGTTATCGGAAGCCTGAGAATCTACAACTGCTGCAACCCATCGAACAGCCGCAAACCCCAGAACATGGGTCCTCACTTGGTGCAAACATGCGGATTCACAGGAACTCTACACTCCACCATGGAGTGTAGATTTTTGCCTGGGATGAGGTGAGATCTATGGTCCCGCAGGACAGCCAAGCATGTGCACTGAGGGAGCTGGAGGACTGGAGGAAGTTTGCGCCTGGAGAGATCCATGGCTGTTGGGGCTGGCATCATCCATGAATGTGGAAGTGGTCCTCAGAGCTGCTAATAGAGGGAATCTCTAGAAAGCAACCCATTTTGATCTGAGGTAGAGGGACATCCTGGGAGTTTTAAAAGTGTGCTGGCTGTTTGGACATGAGAGGGAAGGGGAGTTTGCGCACTTGAGCTCTTTCCTCTTCAGATCCTTGCTTCTGATTGCCAAGCCCAATACATAGGATCACCTTAGGAAACTGCAGGGGAAAGTTGTTTTTCTGAAACATGGGGATCATTGGGGGATCACCCAGTTGGGGACACCCTAGGAGACTGCAGGAGAAAGTTGTTTTTCTGGGACCTGGGGATCAGAGCGGGGACTGACCGTCATAGAACCAGCTCCGGGCAGCCCACTCCCACAAACTGGTATTGAGTGCCACAAGGAAAGCAGGATCTAAGCACAGGATAGAGAGGACCTATAGTCTTGGAGGTCAATCCAGAAACACTGCCACTCAGGGGCTGACTCACAAATTTATTCTTGTGTAATAAAAAATAAAGGAATAAAAAAATTAAGACACACTGCTTCCTTAAAAATGAGGACTGGCTTACAACACTATAAGTAACTCAGTAGAATGCAGAGAACTGCAATACTGTCTTGATTAGGAAATAGGCATGCCAAACAGAACAATAGAGGAAATGAATGACCTTTACTACTGCACATTCTGTTTTTCGTTTTGTTTTTTTTCCATCTTTTATTTTAAAAACTATTCTTTTCCTTTTTTCTCACTTGATTTTACCTTCTTAATTATTACATTTTTATTTTCAATCAGTATTATTATTGCTACTATTTTACCTTTTTGTTAAAAAAAGTGTCATTTTATTTTCTCTTTATTTTACTTTGGAATTAGAGTTTACATTATATTTTCATCTTTCCTTTAACATCATTTTACTTTATCTCAACTCTAGATTTATGTCATCACTCTCTTCCTAACTTTTCCCCCTTGGTTGCCCTGTTTCTCTTACCCTTTTCGTAGAATTAGATTTTCCCTATTCTTTCTTATTATCCCCTGTTAAAATTTCACCCTATTTATATATCTAATTTTCAATCCCCTGCTCCAAGTCCATACACACCTCTCTCTTCTCTGTCTTCACTATCCAACAATTTTTTTCTCTCTATTCTTTTCATGTTGTTTGCTTGAATGTTGATTATATCTATTTTTATGCTTTTTTGTGAGATTGTTTTGCTTATTCCTTTTTGTTTTGTTTTGATTTTTTGTTTGTTTTGTTTTTGTTTATTTATTGCTTCTGCTTTCCCTCACCTCACTTGATATTAGTAGCTATTTGCAGTTTGTATTAATATCCAGGTACATGTTGCTGGCATTTGTTGGGATTAGTGGCTGTTCTATTGGAGTTTTCTCCCCATATATACTCTTTGTTACCTTTCTCTTTCTTATTCTCTTTCTTTTCTCTCTTACTTTTGTTTTCCACCCAAATTAATTTTGGCACTTCTTTCTTTTTTTGTTCATTTTCTTTTCTCTCTTCTTCTTTCTCTTCTATACCCTAATTTGCCTCTCTCTGATGGTCACCTTTATTTGTGGTTATTAATATCGTGAATACATTTTTGTTCAGTGCCTTGTGCATTGTACCTGGTTGTGTTGTATTTTGTGCCTTTAAATCAATGCAGGAGAGAGAGAAATATATAACCAGACACCCAGAGAAGAGAGACCATGGAGAGACAAAGAAATAGCCCACATATGAAAGAAAAGCAGGTGTCACCAGAAAAGGAAGTATATGAAATGGAGGCACAATCTGCCAGAGAAAGAATTCAGAGAAATGGTCAGAAGGTGGCTGAAAAGAATGGAAGACAAATTCGACAATAGGAGTAAGAACCAAGAGGAAATGAAGAAGAACCAAGAAGAAATGAAAAATGACATCCCTGCTGTAAAGAACTCAATAGGAAGCATCAAAAGTAGACTAGATGAAGCAGAGGACTGCATCAGTGAGCTAGAAGACAAGGTAAGAAAAAATACCCAACTAGAGCAGCTTCTAGAAAAAAAAATTGAAAAGAAGCAGGAGAGCCTAAGGGAACTTTGGGACAACATGAGACAAAACAACATTCACATAATAGGGGTTCCAGAAAGAGAGAAAACTGAACAAGGAATAGAAAACTTGTTTGAAGAAATAATGACAGAAAACTTCCCTGATATAGGGAAGAAAAAACCCACAAAAATCCAAGAAGCTTACAGAGTCCCAAGCAAAATGAATCCCAAAAGATCAACACCAAGGAACATTATAATTAAATTGGCAAACACCAATGACAAAGTAAGAATCTAAAAAGCTGCCAGAGAGAGATAGAAAGTTACCAACAAAGGAACCCCCATCAAACTAGCGACTGATTTCTTAACAGAAATTCATCAGGCCAGAAGGGAATGGAAAGAAATATACAAAGTCATGCAAAGGAAGGGTCTGAATCTAAGAATACTGTACCCAGAAAGGCTATCAATCAAAATTGAAGGTGAAATCAGGAGCTTCACAGACAAAAAAGGACTAAGGGAATTTATTACCACCAAACCAGCAATGCAAGAAATGCAAAAGGGTCTGTTGTACAAAAAAAAGAAAGAAAGAAAAAAGTAATAAGGAAGGAAGGAAGGAAGGAAGGAAGGAAGAAAGAAAGAAAGGAAGAAAGGAAGGAGAGAAGGAAGGAAAGGAGGAAGGAATAGGAAGCAAAGGAAGAACTCAGGAGTAAAGAATAAAAATGGCAACAAATAAGTGTCTATCAATAATAACTTTAAATGTAAATGGATTAAATGCCCCAATCAAAAAGCATAGGGTAATGAATTAGATAAGAAAACATTACCCATATATCTGCTGTCTATAAGAAACCCACCTCAGAAAAAAGACTGAGGGTGAAGGGATGGAAAAAAGTTTTTTTCAGGCAAATGGAAATGAAAAAAAAAAGCTGGAGTAGCAATAATTATATCTGACAAATTAGATCTCAGAGTGAGGGACATAAAAAGAGATAAGGAAGGAAACTTCATAATACTAATGGGAGCAATCAAACAAGAAGAAATAACTCTGGTAAACATAAATGCACCCAATACAGGAGCATCCAAATACATAAAAAACTCCTGGATGATAACAAAGGAGAGTTTGACAGCAATACAATCATAGTAGGGGACTTTTGTACCACATTATCACCATTGGACAAATCCTCTAAATAAAAAATCAGCAAAGAAACATCAATCCTAAATGACTCAGTAGACCAGATGGAATTAATTGACATCTTCAGAACATTTCACCCGAAGCCTTAGAATATATATTCTTCTCCAGTGCACATGGGTCATTTTCAAAGATAGACATATATGGTGTCATAGGCAAAGTCTCTTTAAATTCAAGAAGATAGAAATCATATCAAGCATTTTCTCAGATCACAGTGGCATGAAACTGGAAATCAACTACAATAAAAACAATCCAAAGAAATCAAACACTTGCATACTAATAGCATGCTATTAAACAATGATTGGGTTACCAGAAAGATCAAGGAAGAAATAAAAAAACAATCATGGCAACAAATGACAATGAAAACATAACCATCCAAAATCTATGGGATACAGCAAAAACAGTCTTGAGAGGTAAGTTCATAGCTCTACAAGCCTACTGCAAAAAAACAAACAAATAAACAAACCAAAAAAAAAACGAGAAACAATGGTAATAAATTACCTAACCCTACAACTCAAAGAATTAGAAAGAGAGCAACAAGAAACGTCCAGTGTAAGCAGAAGGAAGGAAATAATAAAGATCAGAGCAGAGCTAAATGACATAGAGATCAAAGAAATAATACACAAGATCAACAAAACCAAGAGCTGGTTCTCTGAAAGAATTCCAGGCTCACCAAGAAACACAGAGAGAGGATCCAAATACATAAAATCAGAAATGAAAGAGGTGAAATAATAACAGACCCAATAGAAATACAAAGGATTGTTAAAAAATACTCTGAACAACGGTATTCCTACAAAGTTGACAACCTGGAGGAAATCAACATATTCTTAAAAAAATATAACCTTCCAAAACTCAATCAGGAAAAATCTAAACATCTCAATAGACCAATAACTATGCAAGAAATTGAAGCAGTCATCAAAAATCTCCTAGCAAACAAAAGCCTGGGGCCAGATGGCTTCATAGGAGAATTTTACTCAACATTCAAGGAAGAATTAAAACCTAGCCTCCTTAGATTATTCCAAAAAATTCAAGAAGAAGGAACACTTCCAAACTCTTTCTATAAAGCCAGCATCACCCTAATACCAAAACCAGATAAAGACAAAACAATGAAAGAAAATTTCAATAAAAGAGAATTTGTTGAGGATTTTGACATCTATATTCATGATCCCTCAGTACATTGGAAAAATTATTCATCATGACCAAGTAGGATTTACTCCAGGAATGCGAGGATGCTACAATATCTGCAAATCAATAAATGTGATACATCACATAAACAAATTGAGAGATAAAAATCACATAGTTATATCAATTGATGCAGAAAAAGCATTTGACAAAGTCCAACACCTTTTCTTGATAAAAACTCTCAGCAAGGTGGGAATAGAAGGATCATACTTCAACATAATAAAACTATATATGAAAAACCCACAGCTAGCATCATACTCAATGGGCAAAAACTAAAACCATTTCCCCTAAGAACAGGAACAACACTCTCATCACTCCTGTTCGACATAGTATGGGAAATATTAGCCATTGCAATTAGACAAATAGAAGAAATAAAAGGCATCCAAATTGGAAAAAAAGAAATAAAGCTGTCTTTATTCACAGATGAGATGATATTGTATATATAAAAAAAGACTCCATCAAAAAACAAATGTACTTAATAAATGAATTCGGCAATGTAGCAGGATACAAAATTAATGCCAAGAAATCTATGGTATTTCCATACACCAATAGTGAACTTACAGAAAGAGAGACTAAAAAAGCAATCCCATTTACCATCACACCAAAAAAACTAAGATACCTAGGAATAAACTTAACTAAGGAAATAAAAGAATTATATGCAGAAAACTATGGGACACTGAAAAAAGAGATAAAGGAAAATGTAAATAGATGGAAGAACATGCCATGTTCATGGATTGGGAGAATCAACATCATTAAAATGTCTATTCTACTCAAAGCATTCTACAGATTCAATGCACTCCTCATTAAAGCACCAATGGCATATTTCACAGACCTAGAAAGAACTCTCCAAAAATTCATCTGGAATAAAAAAAGACCTTGGATAGCTGCAGCAATCCCGAGAAAGAAGAACAAAGTAGGTGGGATCTCAATACCAGATTTCAAGCTGTATTACAAAGCCACTATTCTCAAAACAGCCTGATACTGGCACAAGAACAGACATATAGATCAATGGAATAGAATAGAGAATCCAGATATTGACCCAAACCACTATGCTCAATTAATATTTGACAAAGGAGGCATGAACATAAATGGAGTCAAGACAATCTCTTCAATAAATGGTGCTGGGAAAAGTAGACAGATACATGCAAAAAAAAAAAAAAAGAAAAGAAAAGAAAAAAGAAACTGGATCACCAACTTACACCATACACAAAAATAAACTCAAAATGGATACAGGACTTAAACATAAGATGGGAAACCATAAAAATATTAGAGGAATCCACAGGCTGCAAAATCTCAGATATATGCCAAAGGAACTTCTTCACTGCTCCTAGGGCAATGGAAACTAAAGAGAAAATAAACAAATGGGACTACATCAAAATGAAAAGCTTTTGCACACAGCACAAGAAATCATCAACAAAAGAACAAGAAAGCCCACTGTATGGGAGAACATATTTGCAAATGTTATCACTGATAAAGGTTTAATCTCCAACATCTACAGCCAGCTTATATAACTTAATAAAAGGAAGATAAATGATCCAATAAAAAAAATGGGCAACAGACCTAAATAGAATCTTTTCAAAAAAAGACAGAAGGAAGGCCAAGAGACACATGAAAACATGCTCAAAGTCACTAATTATCTGAGAGATGCGAATCAAAATGACAATGAGATATCATATCATACCTGTCAGAATGGCTCTCATCAATAAATCAACAAACTACAAGTGTTGGTGAAGATGCAGAGAAAAAGCAACTCTTTTGCACTGCTGGTGGGAGTGCAGACTGGTGCAGCCACTGTGAAGAATAGTATGGAATTTCCTCAAAAAACTAAAAATGGAACTCCCATTTGACCCAGTAATCCCACTTCTAGGAATATATCCTAAGAAACTAGAAACACCAATCAGAAAGGATTTATGCATTCCTATCTAGTTCATAGTAGCACAATTTACAATCGCTACAATTTAGAAACAGTCTAGGTGCCCAGTCAGCAGATGACTGGATCAGAAAACTATGGTACATCACACAATGGAATACTATGTTACCATAAAAAAGAAGGAATTCTTACCATTTGCAACAACCAGGATGGAACTGGAGAGCATTATGCTAAGTGAAATAAGACAGTCAATGAAGGAAAAATACCACATGACCTCACTCATTCATGGATAATAAAGAACATTATAAACTGATGAACAAAAAGATAGATCAGAGGCAATAAAGCATCAGACTGTCAAATTACAGTGAAAAGGTTAGGGAGAGATGGGGTAGATAAGAGATCAACTGAAGGACTTGTATACATGCATATAAGCATAACCAATAAATGCAAGACACGGGGGGTTGAGGGTATGTAAGGGAGTGGGAGTGGGGTGGGGAGGGCAATGGGAAGATATGTACACATGTAATACATTAATGAAAAAATGGAAAAAATAAAAATAAATAAAAAAGCAAGATAAGTGTGTAAATGAGGCTTTTGAACTGTGGGTAAAAACCCTGCTCACACTTTGTCTCTGACTTAGACAGTGTCCCATGTAGTCACATGCAGCACTGGAAAAATGCAGTCCTTCCCCACAGAAGATCTGGTTCACTGGGCTTACAGCCTACTGATAAACAGACCAGGAGGAGGGAAAATGGCAACTGGCAGGAAAGTAGGGATGGAGACAGTGTGAGAGAGTGCGGGAACAATAGAGAAGAGTGTAGATGTGTGTGGTGTGTGTGTGTGTGTGTATGAGTTAGGGATAGTTTGATTCTGCAGGTCTTCCAAGGGGCTGCCAAACTGGGCAGTCTTAGATGGTGGAGCCCCTTATACAAAGCGGACACTTCTGGACGGCCAGTGCAGGCACAGACCATGACATCTTGAGAAATAGAGCTGCTTGAGACTAGAATCCTGGCCTCAGCACCACCTAGTCATGTCTCAAAGGCAAACCAGAACCCTGCAGTCACTGGGGACACAAAACTGCGACTACAGCTTCAGACCAACAGACAACAAGAATCCAAACTTCCCTGCAACAGATTTCTGTGAGTCAAAGAGCCTATCCCGCCCCGACCCCCCCCCCCCACACACACACAGGATCGCAGATAGTGCCATAGTAACTGGTAGATCTGCCCCTCGCTCGGGCACAATGCCCCTAGGGAAATTTGAGTTTGGGAGTGCGTTCACTGACTGCAGCGCTGCTACGGGAATTGGAGCCCTGCGCATGCACAGACTGAAATCTGCTCTCCACAACACAATTGGGCAACCAAACCCGAAGCCCACGGAGGGCCACAGGGCAGCAGTGCCACCTGACTTTAATTCTGGGCAAGCGCTCACGGAAGTCTGTTTTCTGCAGCACAGGCACACTACAGTGCTACTGTGCTACCCAATCCCCCATAGTGACTAGGACCCAGATTCTCCAAGCAAGAGGCAGCACTGAGTGCCACTGACTCTGTTTCTGACTGTGTGCGCCTGGGATTCCTGACTCACAGCGCATTCACACTAAGAGTCAGTGACGCCAATTCTTGGTGCATGTGCACACATGGACCCTGATTCTCAGAGAGAAGCCGCATGAGGCAGCAGAGACTCTGAGACTCGATTCTCGGTGCAGACACAGGGAAATTGACTCCTGGTATGTGCTAGGGGATTCATTTGTGGCACACACCAACAGTGCAGTGCAGGCGGGGTCCATGATTCCAGGTGTGCACATAAGACCAGACTGAACACTGGTAACACTGACCCTAGGTGAGCCTGGTTCCCACCAACCCATGGCAGCCACACGTCCTAGTGTCGGAGCATTTCAGTGACACTCAGGTGGTGCGACGCTCCTACAGCACACGACCCAGGTCCAGGCAACTCGAAATTTGAACCTTCTGGTGATGGTCAGAATGGGGAGATGACACAATCCCCAGAGGAAAGAAAATAAGGAGTCTCTAATAAAGGAAATTAGTGAAATTGAAGCATGCAACATGACTGAAAAAGAATTCAGAGTAATGGTCATGGAATTCATACGTCAAATGGATGAGAAAATCAACAACCTATGCAAGAATCAGAAAGAAATGAAAAGTGATATAGCTATAATCAAAAACACCATGGAAAGTTTCAACAGTAGACTAGAAGAAGCAGAGGACCGAATTAGTGAGTTAGAAGATCAGGTACAGAAACAAGCCTAATCTGAACAGCAACTGGAGAAAAAAATTAAAAAGCAGGAGGAAAGCCTAAGGGAGCTTTGGGATAACATGAAACCAAGTAACATACATATAATAGGGCTACCAGAAGGACAAGAAGAGCAGGATTAGAAAATCTATTTGAAGAAATAATGACAGAAAACTTCCTGGATATGGGGAAGAAAAAAGTTACACAAGTACAGAGAGTTCCAAGCAGGATCAATCCCAAAAGACCCAACAGCAAATATTAACAACAAAGAGAGAATCTTAAAGGTGGCAAGAGAGAGACAGAGGATTACCTACAAAAGATCTCCATCAGATTATCAAATGACTTTTCAACAGAAACACATCAAGCTAAAAGGGAATGGAAGGAGGTATACAAAGTGTTGCAAACCAAAGGACTGAATCCAAGAATATACTATTTAGCAAGACTATCAATCAAAATTGAAGGAGAATCAGGAGCTTCACAGACAAAAAAAAAAAAAGGCTAAGGGAGTTTAGCATCATCAAACCAGCAATGCAAGAAATGCTAAAGGGAATACTGTAAAAAGAAAAGATAAAAAGGTAAGAAGGAACACAGACACAAAAATAGATATGACTACAAACAAATACCTTTCGGTAATAACTTTAAATGTAAATAGACTAAGAAACCCACCTCAGAACAAGGGACTCACACAGATTGAAAGTGAAGGGGTGAAAAAATATCTTTCAGACAAATGGAAATAAAAACAAAGATTAAAGCAGTCATCAAAAATCTCCCAGCAAACAAAAGCCCAGGGCCAGATGGCTTCACAGGGGAGTTATACCAAACACTCAAGGAAGAACTAAAACCTATCCTCCTCAGACTATTCCAAAATATTCAAGAGGAAGGAACACTTCCAAGCTCATTCTATGAAGCCAGCATCACTCTAATATCAAAACCAGATAAAGACAACACAATGAAGGAGAATTACATGCCAATATTCCTAATGGACATAGATGCCAAAATCCTCAACAAAATTCTAGCAAATCAGATCCAGCAGTACATCAGAAAGATCATACACCATCACCAAATAGGATTTATCCCAGGAATGCAAGGATGGTACAATAACCACAAAGCAATAAACATGATACATCACATAAACAAATTGAGAGATAAAAATCACATAATCATTTCAATTGATGAACAGAAAGCATTTGACAAAATCCAACACCCTTCTTTGATAAAAACTCTCAGCCAGGTGGGAATAGAAGGATTATACCTCAACATTAAAAGCCATATATGAAAAACCCACAGCCAACATCATACTCAATGGACAAAAACTAAAACCATTTCCCCTAAGAACAGGAACAAGATAGGGATGCCCACTCTCACCACTTCTGTTCAACATAGTGCTGGAAGTACTAGCCATTATGATCAAACAAGAAGAAGAAATAAAAGGCATCCAAATTGGAAAAGAAGAAGTAAAGCTGTCCTTATTCACAGATGAGGTGATATTGTACAAAGAAAACCCTAAAGACTCCATCAAAAAATTATTAGACTTAATAAATGAATTAGACAATGTGGCAGAATACAAAATTAATGCCAAGAAATCTATTGCATTTCTTTACACCAATAGTGAACTTATAGAAAGAGAGACTAAAAAAGCAACCCCATTTATCATCAAACCAAAAAACTTAAGATACTTAAGAATAAACTTAACTAGGGAGGTAAAAGACCTATATGTGAAAAACTACAGGACACTGAAAAAAGAGACAGAGGAAGACATAAACAGATAGAACATACGGTGTTCATGGATTGGTAGAATCAAAATCATCAAAATGTCCATATTACCCCAAGCAATCTATAGATTCAATGCAATCTCCATTAAAATACCAAAGGCATATTTCACAGACCTACAACGAACTTCCCAAAAATTCATCTGGAATAAAAAAAAGACCTCAGATAGCTGCAGCAATACTGAGAAAGAAGAACAAAGTAGGTGGGATCTCAATACCAGATATCAAGCTGTATTACAAAGCCACTGTTCTCAAAACAGCCTGATATTGGCACAAGAATAGACATATAGATCAATGGAATAGAATAGAGAACCCAGAAATTGACCCAAACCACTATGCCAAAATTTTTTAAAAAATATATTTTATTGATTTTTTTACAGAGAAGAAAGGAGAGGGATAGAAAGTCAAAAACATCTATGAGAGAGATACATCGATCAGCTGCCTCCTACACACCCCACACTGGAGATGTGCTTGTAACCCTTGACCAGAATCGAACCTGGGACCTTTCAGTCTGCAGGCTGACACTCTATCCACTGAGCTAAACTGGTTTTGGCACTATGCCCAATTAATATTTGACAAAGGAGGCATGAACATAAATGGAGTCAAGACGGTCTCTTCAAGAAATGGTGTTGGGAAAATTAGACAGATACATGCAAAAAAATGAAACCAGATCACCAACTTACACCAGACACAAAAATAAACTCAAAATAGATAAAAGACTTAAACATAAGATGGAAAACCATAAAAATACTGGAGGAATCCACAGGCAGCAAAATCTCAGACATTTGCCAAAGGAACTTCTTCACTGATACTGTTCCTTGGGCAATGGAAGCTAAAGAGAAAATAAACAAATAAATGGGACTACATCAAAATGAAAAGATTTTGCACAGCAAGAGAAACCATCAACAAAACAACAATAAAACCCACTGCATGGGAGAACATATTTGTCAATGTTATCACCGATAAGGGTTTAATCTCCAACATTCATAGGAAACTCATACAACTTAATAAAAGGAAGATAAACAATGCAATGAAAAAAAAATGGGCAAAGGACCTAAATAGACACTCTTTGAAGGTGGACAGAAGGAAGGCCAGATACATATGAAAATATGCTCAAAGTCACTAATTACCCAAGAGATGCAAATCACAACGACAATGCAGTACCATCTCACACTTGTCAGAATGGCAATAATCAACAAATCAACAAACTTCAAGTGTTGGCAAGGATGTGGAGAAAAAGAAACTCTTTTTAACTGCTGGTGGGAATGCAGACTGGTGCAGCCACTGTGAATGAAGTTTTCTCAAAAAACTAAAAATGGAATTCTCATTTGACCCAGTAATCCCACTTGTAGGAATATATCCCAAGAAACTAGAAACACCAATCAGAAAGAATATATGCACCTCTATGTTCATAGCAGCACAATTTACTATAGCTAAGATTTAGAAACAGCCTAAGTGCCCATCAGCAGATGAATGGATTAAAAAACTGTGGTACATCAATAGAATGGAATATTAACTGCAGTAAAAAAGGAGTTCTTCCCATTTGCAATAACATGGATGGAACTGGAAAGCATTATGCTAAGTGAAATAAGCCAGTCAGAGAAAGGTAAATACCACATGATCTCACTCATTTGTGAAATATAATGAACAACATAAACTGATGAACAGGGACAGATCCAGAGACAGAGAAGCATTGCCAAACCTCAGAGGGAAGATCGGGGAGGGTGGGGGAAAGGAGGAGAGATCAACAAAAGGACTTGTATGTATACATATAAGCCTAAACAATGGACATGAACACCAGGATGGTGAGGGCATGAGTGGTGGGGGGGACATTGGGGTGTTAATGGAGGGATGAGGACACATATGTAATACCTTAATCAATAAAGAAATTTTTTTTAAAAGGAGCAGACCAGAACACATCCTCATTGCAGACAGCAGATCTGACACCAGGAGCTTAGAAGGGGCTGAGACACATATGCAGTTCCTTCTGACTCATCCCTCAGATTAGCCTCTATCCTCTAATAAGTAAGGGGGACCCGGTAATCCCACTTGAAGGTATATATCCCAAGAAACTAGAAACACCAATCAGAAAGAATATATGCACCTCTATGTTCATAGCAGCACAACTTACTATAGCTAAGATTTAGAAACAGCCTAAGTGCCCATCAGCTGCTGCAACCCTGTCCCCAATCTCTATATCAGTATGTCTGGGGAGGGGGGAGGGGGCTGAACTTTGCATGTTTAGAAAGTTCCCAAATGTGCTGCTGCTGGTCTGGAGACCACACTTTGAGAACCACTGCTGTAATGGAAGCCCCTGTGTTAGAAATTTTCCTCCAATCGACCATCAACAGATCAGGGTTAGCTCATAAAACACCACGTAATTGCCAGACCTGGCTTATAAAGAATTAGTTTGTTCAACACCAGATGAAACCAACTTTTAAGAGCTTCCACAACCGTAGGTCTTCCCAGGGCCTTTATAAAGCTCATATACACATAAATATTTAGAAGGAACCTACAGTATGCAGGTTGATCAGAGGTGGGAAAGCAGAGCACAGCCAAGGGCCTTATGTTCTATTGATCCCACTTCGGGAAATACCAGATGGGACGAGAACTTCCTTCAGTTGCATTTCAGTCTTGAATATGACCTGATCAACATAGCTGTTTCTCATGCTTCCTCATTAATTCTTTCCTGCAATCAGCAGAGATTTATTTAATTTTCACTGCATCCCAAACACTAAGATTAGCACTGGGATACTAAGATGAATTCTCTGGACTGCAGGGGCTTCCATTGTGAAGGGTGGATGTCACATGTCAATGTAATGAGCACTATCCCACCATAGCAATCGCACCAGTCACATGGAGAAAGAAAAGGAAGAGCTCACTCTGTAGATGAGGAGGGGATGAAGAGGGATTCAGAGACTTCCTGAAGGAAGGGCACCTGAGCAAAGTCACAGTGCAATAGCAACTTTATCCAGGGATTCCAGGCTGACGGAACAGAATGCCCAGAACTCAATGGGAAGAGAGCGCCCATGAGGCTGGAGCTCCAGTGCTGTGTGGATGGAGTAGTGAGTGAGGTGGCTGAAACAATGAGCAATGTCTGTTCTGCTATGTAGCACCTCCACACATTTACAAGGCATCTTATGAAGTTAGTCCTTTCTTCTGTGAAGGGCTCCCTTCATCCCATTAAGTCACAGAAGATAACTTCATCAGGCTCCAGACGGCTGTGTACTGAAGACATTCTCTTCCTTCTGCTTTCCCTTGGCATCTTTGTGTTCCTGCTGCAAAGAACTGGCTGGAAATGAGGATTCTTGCATTTCATGTGTCACTGTGGGGATGGTGCCATGGGCTTGATGGACCAGAACACAAGGCCCTTCCCAGCATGCCCTTCTTTGGTCTGTGCCATGTGGCAGCCAGACATCACACAGCAGCACCTGTGTGTGGGAGGAAAGCATTATGGCTAGACACTGGCCAGATGTTGACATGAGCCTACTCTTTGTCTCTTCAGTGGCTAACTGAGGACAAGGAGAAAAAAGACAATGAGAAGAATTTTACAGAACCTGTGGATTCCCTTTATAGCCTTAACTTCAAAGAATATCTGATGCATATGTTTTCACAGATTTTTTTTCTTGTTTATTTTTCCAACTAGACTTGGAAATTCTATTTCACAGCACATTTTGCCCATTTTGATTTGCCAAACCAGATTTAGCAATTACATTTCACAGTACATTAGAGATATAAACAACTCTATTGAACTGCACACAAACAGCCAACTCTCTCAGGTCCAAATAATGCAGCTCTACTTGGAATTCCCTTAGTCCCAATGGACAGGGAGGGGAGTCTTTTTGTGTCATTCCTGCATTATTTCTTGGATAAAAATGGCACATCCAAAGGCTCGAATCTGGCATCAATTTGAAAGTTAACCTAACACCAACTTTTATTTGTGAGATATTTGGTAGATTTTACCTTTTTATAATCAATTGGCCAAATGAAGACACTAATGGTTTGAAATCAGCACCTTTCTTTCTCTTTCATATTGTCCAGTCAGTACTTTTGGCATAGAGAAAGGAGAGGAAGTACCAGAGAGACAAGGTGAAGGCCGCCACTTAAAAAATGACACAGCTTTATTACTTCCCATGGTGGGTTCCGTAGTAACCCTTCAGAGGCCAGAGCTTTTAGGGTTTCAGATTGTGGGTGTCATACATCATCCTCAAGACCATTTTGGCCTCTTAGATGACTGCAGAACAATGAGTGTATTGATCAATCTCTCCCCTGTTTTCAAATCTGTGTAGCTGAAAATGAGAAAATGCATCCTTTTAGTTAGCAATGGATTTATGATGATATCTCTTTTCAGCCAAAGCACGGGTAACACTCAAAGACTAGTGGTCACGTGGAGCGAGATGGTTATATGACTCCTCAATGGCTCTCAGAGGGTTTATAGTGGCCAGCTTCCCAGACTGGCGCATATCTCAGTTCACATCTGGTGGTAGGAAGTTTATTGAGAGTCTGGATTTCGTATTTATAAAGCTTCCATTACCTATTTTAACTGGGTGTTAACTTGATAAAGAACTTCACTGATAGTTAGGATTGTCTTTTTCTCACTTTTATGAACTGCTAAAAATGTTTGCAAGAGTCAAAATGTGGAAGATGTTTTTCTTTCCTTCCTTTCTCCCTCCCTCCCTTCCTTCCGTCCATTTCTGAATTAGGGGGCCAGATTTTTGGGTTCATGTTTTGTATTTTTTTTTCAATTGTAATGAAATGTTTAACACATTTAAAAGTCCTTTAGCAGAAAGAGGAGAGACGAACAGACCAATTTTTTCTTACAAGTTCAATCCAATCTCCAACTCTGTCCCAAACAAAGTTATATTAATTTAAGCATACCATTTAACCTCTTTGAAATTGCTTCCTTATTTGAAAAGTGGGGATAATAAAAATCTGCTCTCCCTGCCTCACAAGATTGTTGTGAGGATCCACTGAGATTGATTTTCATGAATGGCTTTTGTAAAATGGTGGTTATAATTATAGCCAAGCATTAGCTATAAATTACTCCCTTTAGGTTCATTCATGCTACAGGATAGCCACATACCGATCCTATCTGATCACATATGTTCCCCTATTGGTCAACATTCTTAACAAATTGCTTATTCTTCCATTATCTCATCCATATATTCAACTCTTGTTCCCAAGGCTGTGAAATACCAATTACTCAGTGTGACCGCTAGAGGGCACAAAGCCTTTTTGTTTCCTTTTTCTCATCTCAAGAGAGTTAATTCTTGAGCCATGAGATAGTACTCTTATATTATGTTACCTATTGGAGCAGTAAGTAAATATGCAAATATGAAGAATTAAAAATAAGCTGATGGTCCATGGTCCTTGTCTCTTTTAAAAATATCTCAGAAGGAAACAGAAAATGTATATTTTCTTAACTAATTAAAACTGAATTAAAGGAAATTTGTGTATCTATATGTGGGTATATATATATACATTTATCTCTTAATTCTGTTAACTGAGAAGACCTAGAAGCAATGACACCCCAAATATCAACAAGCACACCTAGCACCCAGATCTTGGTTTCTAAATACCATTCTCCAATAAAAGAAGGCAAGTCTCCTTTGAGAAATAATTGATCCCAGGGCTAAAAGCAGGGGAAATACAACCTTAGAACACCTTATGGCAGTGGTCAGCAAACTTCGGCTCTTTGGCCCTTTCAGTGTGGCTCTTCCACAAAATACCACAAGTAGGCATGCACGTACAGTGCGATTGAAACTTCGTGGCCCATGCGCACAAGTCAGTTTTCGGTTCTCAAAAGAAATTTTAGTCGTTGTACTGTTGATATTTGGCTCTGTTGACTAATGAGTTTGCCAACCACTGCCTTAGGGTATCATAGAGGATGGAAGCATTTCAAAAAATTATGACTACATGTCTAAAGAACACCAGAATCAACTTGAAGGAATGCCTAATTGCCTAAGCTGGGACCATCTGAGCAACAAAATATATACTCATAGTAATAAAATAAAATAAATAATCATGAATTTAACTGATATTATAAACCACTGAATAAATGAGTAATAAGGGAGAAGAAGCATTTCTTCTTACAGTATAATTCCAATTAATAAGGGAATAAGGAATCATGGGAATAGAAAAATCACCAGTGGGCAAATACCATAGTAATAGTTATTACTGTCAAGAACCATCAAGGATTGGTAAATTAGTGGGCGAAAGTTTAATAAGAAACAGGATATTTTCACAGTCTCAATGTATCTCCCCATAGGATACTAGTCTATAATAATAAAAGCATAAGATGGTAATTAGACCAGATGTCCTTCCAGATGACCTTCCGGATGAAGCTGGGACTTCGAGGGAAGCCTGGGTCCCGGGTGCCTGCCAGTGGCCAGAGGGAAGCTGGTGCCAGCATCCAGGGGAAGGAAGGCCTACTCTTGCATGAATTTTGTGCATTGGGCCTCTAGTTAATTATAAAGGGGGAAACTGAAGCTTTGTAATGGAGAAATCTGATACCAACTTTACCAAGTATTCAAAGGTAACATTCATTATAAGATATATCACTATTCTGTACCTCCCAAAATGATGTACTGAGAAGGACCCAACATGAAATCTGTAGTAATTTTTCCTAACATATGTAAATTCAGCTTAACTCCTGAGGAATCATAGATTAATTTAAATTGAAGTACATTATGAAAAACTTGGCTAGTATTCTTCAAAATGACACAAAAAAAATGAGGAACTGTTACACACTGAAGGATATTAAATAGATATGACAACTAACTGCAATGTCAGATCCTGGGTTAGATCAGGAAAAATGACATTCGTGGAAAACTGGTAAAATTCAAATAAGATCTGTATAATATTTAATAGTTTTGAGTAAGCAGTAACTATTATTAACTAACTATGATTAACTAGAAACTAGAAGTAATTTCCTTGTTTTGATCATTATATTGTCGTAATATAATATGTTGATATTAGAGGAAGGGTAAAAGTAAACTCTTGTTTCAAGAGTAGAAGTTTAAAACTGGATTGAAATTAAGATTTGGGAAATACTTAAAGAGGACTAATCATATGCCTAGCACTGTCCTAAGTGCTTTATGTACATACTAGAGGCCCAATGTACAAAATTCACACAAAAGTAGGCCTTCCTTTTCCCAGCTGTCAGCACTGGCTTCCCTCTGGCACCCAGGATCTGGGCTTCCCTCGCAGCCCCAGCTTCGTCTGGAAGGTCATCTGGAAGAACATCCAAAAGGATGTCTGGTCTAATTAGCATATTATGCTTTTATTATTATAGGTTGTCTTATTTAACCCTTGCCATAACAATGTGAGAAAGGTGCTGTATTATCTCCAATATTTTATATGAGAAAATTGAGGCAAGAAAACATTAAGTCAATTGCCCCAAAACACTTATCTCCTGTGTGGTAGATGCAGAATCTGGCCATAAGCATCTGGCTTTGAAGTCCCTGTTGTTACCATAACATTGGGCTGTTCGTCATGTAAGCACCATGTACTTAACTATTCAGCAAAGAACTATTTGCTGAGTATTTATGAAGTGAAAACTGCTGTGTTGAATCCACAGTCTGCAAAGATGTTCTTCTCTTCAAGGAACCTCTAATCAGGAAAAGAGACAGGGCATGATCACCAACAACACCAATGATCATTTACTAAGCACCTATTATGCATTTTGTGTATACAATATTTCATTAAAAACATTTTTTTTATTGATTTCAGAGAGAAAGGGGAAGGAAGAGAGAGATAGAAACATTAATAATGAGAGAGAATCATTGATTGGCTGCCTCCTGCACAGCCCTCACTGGGGATCGAGCCCACAATCTGGGCATATGCCCTTGACTGCAACTGAACCTGGGACCCTTCAGTCCAGAGACTAATGCTCTATCCACTTAGTCAAACTGCCTAGGGCTACAATATAGTGGTACCTCGAGATACGAGTGCCCTAACATACGAGATTTTTGAGATATGAGCCATCAAGCGAGAGATTTTTGTTTTGAAATACGAGCAACATTTGAGATAGGAGTAATCATGAGGATCGGCCGGCTGCACATGATCCACCAGTTTACCGCAACTGGAGCGTCTCATAGTTTCCCACGCCTCAAGGTTACAGAACGAATTAAACTCATATCTCGAGGTACCACTGTATTTCATTTTTTAATGGTAAAAATAAAAATGAGTCTCTGAGAGATTTACATCCTATCTAACAAAAGAGTAACATGCAAATTGACTGCACCTCCACTACACCTACTAGCCACGCCCACCAGCCAATCAGAGTGATTATGCAAATTAACCCAACCAAGTTGGCTACAGACACAGAGAGAGCAGGAGGAAGACTTGGGTTGCCCCTGGGAATTGAGGAAGCCAAGCTTTTCTCACACCCTAGCAGACTCTGCTTAAGGCAACAAAGTTTCAATGGCTGCCTCAGAGCAGCTAGCAGGAGGCTTGGCTCTGCTCCAGGCTACAAAGTTTCAATTGTAGAAGAGAAATAAATCCCAGATACCAAGGCCTCCACTTGGGTCCCCAGGAGGTGTGGCCAGCCTGCAAACCACCACAAGCCCCTCGCCCAGGCCACCCAAGGCCCCAAGGGAACACCCACCCTGATCTAGGACACCCTTCAGGACAAACCAGCTGGCCCCCACCCATGCACCAGGCCTCTATCCTATCTAATAAAAGAGTAATATGCAGAATGACCATCACTCCAACACACCAGATGACTGTCCCCATGTGGTCACAGGATCCTGCTCCCATGTGGATACAAGATGGCCACCACCAGATGGCCAGCAGGGGAAGGCAGTTGGGAGGGACCAGGCCTGGAAGGGAGGGCAGTTGGGGGTGATCAAGCCTGCAGGGGAGGGCAGTTAAGGGTGACCAGGCCGGCAAAGGAGGGAAGTTGGGGGTGATTGGGCCTGCAGGGAAAGACAGTTGCGAGGGAAGGGAGACCCAGGTCTGCAAGGAAGAGCAGTTGAGGGGGAGCAGGCCTGCAGGGGAGGGCAGTTAAAGGTGACCAGGCCTGAAGGGGAGGGAATTAGGGGTGACCAGGCCTGCAGGGGAGGGCAGTTAGGGGCAAATAGGCTGGCAGGGGAGCAGTTAGGCATCAACCAGGCTGGCAGGGGAGTGGTTAGGAGGTGATCAGGCTGACAGGCAGAAGCAGTTAGGGGCAATCAGGAAGGCAGGCAGGTGAGCAGTTGAAAGCCAGCAGTCCTGGATTGTGAGAGGGATGTCTGACTGCCCATTTAGGCCCAATCCAGGTAGGATCAAGGGGTCCCAGATTGGAGAGGATGCAGGCTGGACTGAGGGACACCCCTCCCCCCCACTGCACAAATTTCATGCACTAGGCATCTAGTCCTATCTAATAAAGAGGTAATATGCTAATTGACCATCATGCCCTCACAAAGATGGTGGCGCCCACAGCCAATAAGAAGGGAATATGGTAATTGACTACACGCCCTCCAAGAAGGTGTCACCCACAGCCACAAGATGGCGACACCCAATCTCCTCAGCCTGGCTGGGGTGGCAGGTGTACAAACGGCCAGGCCCGCCCTCAGGCAGGCCCAGTCACTCCACGCACCTGCCTCCAGAGTCCCCCATTCTTTTCAGCCCCCCAGCTGCCCAGGGCTGGACCAAGGTGCAGGCAAGCCTTGGATGGCAACAGCCACCCAAGGCCTCCCGAGTCTTAGATAATCAGGGCAGGGCGAGGCTTGTGCTGCTGGCAGTGGCAGCAGCAGAGGTATGATGGGGTATCACCTTTCCCTGATTGCCAGGTCACCTCCTGCCCCTGAGGGCTTCCAAACTGTGAGAGGGAGCAGGCCAGGCTGAGGGACCCCCTGCTTCCATTGCATGAATTTTTATGTACAGGGCCTCTATTTGATATACAATTACTTTACCTTACAATAGAGGTCACATTATCTACTAGTATAGGTGCTACTTGGCACTGAAGGTAATGATCAGTCTGAAAAGTAGAGAAGCCTGGTCCCATGCCCTTTAGCTCTCATTATCTTTTGTCTCTTTGGCTCCTCTAGATTCCAGAGGCTCCACATGTTGCCATCCAAGTGCAGGCCTTGATGGTGCAGTGAGCTGTAGGGGTCTGTTCTGGCTGGTCTGTGCCCTTGCCACAATGATTGCTAAGCAGCTTCGATACCACATCTGGGTTTATCAAATAGAACACAGTGATTGTATTACACGGAAGAGATACTGCATTAATACTGAAGCCATCTCTCCAAATCTGGTAATGTTAGTTGACTGGTGTTATATGCCCCACAAGTACTCCCAGAAATGAGAGCGAGAAGCAGAATTACCAATTACAGAGAACTGCTTGTCTCTAAATTAAAAATAGAATCACTGGCTAGGCCATGAAATAATGTCTTCAAGTGAGATGACCTTGAAATGTTCTCTTAAATCCTGTGTAAACCTTGAACCGTTGAGTGCTTCATCTAATGCTATTTTGACTGGGATACCAAATTGGGTACTTTTGAAGTCTAATTAGAAATTCCCATTTGATGAGATCTGTTTAGAAATCTATGACTCTTCAATTAACCTAACACTTCTGAAGGCCGTGATGCCTGTGAACAAGTTCTAAATGGGACCAGACTATGACTTGAGTTCAGTCTCATAAAAATTTATACTTCTTTTCCTACAAATCACATTTGCTAAATTAGTACTTCTTATAAGCTTAAAAAAAGAGAAAAAAAGTCACTGTTTTATGATTCCCAAATAGCTAACTATAGGAAAAATTGCAGTTCCCTCCTCTTATAATATAAAAATGTTGGACTAGAGCCAAGTTTCTAGCCTAATTTCTTTTTGTAATTGGAAATGGTTGTTGAATTGCTAAAATTTATTTAAAATTTATTGTTTGATATTAGGATAATGGCATAATATAAGTTGGAAGCTGTGTGTGTGTGTGTGTGTGTGTGTGTGTGTGTGTGTGTGTTAATGCATGGAACAGTTAAATAACCTGGCAATTAAATATTCTTTAAAGACTTTACACAAATTACTCTTACGACTAAGTCTGTGAACACTGATGGGGGTGGGTTTAACACTATTTTGCTCTCTTCTCAAACCAGTTTTGATAAATCTTTCTCATAGAAAATCATTTATTTTAATCAGATTACAAATATTTGAATAAAAATAGTACATAATCACCACATCTTTTAAAACAAACCCCTTCACATTCACACTGACCTCCATTAGTTGTCTGGGTTACTGTTGAGGCTCTTCAGCTCCTTTTAGAAGATGTACACTCCGCTTTGCTCAAAGATCCAGCTTAGTGTGTGCATTTATTGCTGGCCTCAGTCTAATTTCCATTTTCTATCTTATTTAACCCAATAGCTGTCTAGACTTTTAAAATTCAAGTATATTTCTTTTTGTCTTCATTCTTTATTTTTATATTTCATTGATTTTTTTACAGAGAGGAAGGGAATGAGATAGAGAGTTAGAAACATTGATGAGAGAGAAACATCGATCAGCTGCCTCCTGCACACCCCCTACTAGCAAGGTACATGTCCTTGACCGGAATCGAACCTGGAACTTTTCCGTCCACAGGCTGACACTATCCACTGAGCCAAACCGGTTTGGGCTCTTCATTTTTAAATAGTTTCTGTTTTTTATTGCATTGTGGTCAAAATGACCTTATATTTTGTGGGTTTGGTACTCCTGATTTTGAGTCCTTTAAATTTCTTTTTCTTTGTTTTGCTCTTCTCTCTCTCTCTCTCTCTCTCTCTCTCTCTCTCTCTCTCTCTTAAAATTTTTTATCTTCATTCTGCAAGTGTTTAGGGTTTTCTCCGTAACTCTTGGAGTTCTGGCATCATCATCTCAGAATTTTTGTTTTCTGTTCCATTAGACATCTTTGACTGTATATTTCAAATGATTACTTCTTCAGCCACATCTACATTATGCTTTTTTTATTTAATTTACTTTGGCTAACATTTTAGAATTTCTGAGTAATTTGATGGTTCCTCTCTGTTTTATGGCTACAGTGCCTTTGCAAATATCCTGAAAAATAATTGTTATAGTTCTCTTTCAGTTTTCTCCTTGCTCTATCCTGCTCTTATCTTATTGCTTGCTAAAGTTACCATTATCACCTTTCTCTTCCCAATACATATAAATGCCAGCTGAAAACAATGAGCATTTTCTAAAGTTCTGTTAAAAAATAGAGAAAGTATTACATTGCAGACTAAACAACAGAGTTTTCCCCTAACTTTCTTTTTCCATAGCAGATGCCCATTCTGTGCACCCTATATCCACACGCACATGGAATACACAGACACACACTTCTCAAGTCACCCTGGGCTGTTGTGTGGGTGTTTATTTATTTTCTGCTTCAAAGTCCAATTAGGAGTCACACTTTTTCTCCACACTGAACTTACACACAAATGTTCTTGTTTAAATCACTATTTCTTCAATGGCCCAGCCGACCATTCTAAAATAATAGGGTAGTGGAAGGCATGTTAGAATGAAGACAGAGTATGAGGACTCTGTAACTAGGAGCCCTCTGCCTTCTTGGTCAAACCACCTCTGTTGTGATTTGTGTGTTTGGTGTTTGATCAGGTTTGGGAAAACTCACCCTTACATGTATAGGAGCTTTCTCCTTCCATAGTTTGGGATATTGTTGTTGTTGTTTTCCTGCCATTAATAGTATCCCATATTCATTATTGCTTAGAAATTCAATTTCTGGTGGCACTCATTTCTGTTTTCCATCACTATTTGTACATTTTCCCCCTGTAATTTCAAAGGGATTTTGGAAGAGAAGAGACTTTGAACTCAGTGTATCATCTTAAACTCAATCAATGCCTGAGTCCAAGTTTCTATATGAGCCCACTTCAACTAGTTTTACCTATTTCTTTTCTTTTTTTCTATATCATTCAGAGCATTCTGTCATTCAAAGAATTTTGCCTTTACTTTCCCTTCTCCTTTATTACCACTCTAGAGTGTTACTGAGAAAATAGATTCTCACCTGTGCCAGGTATTCCTTTGACATGCTGCTCTTCATAAAAACACAGTTGGCTCATTCTGCAAACACTTACTGAACACCTATGTGATAAGCACCTTGCCTAGCTCTAAGAGACAGCCATAGCCAATCACACAATTCATCTCTTAATTAATAACAAGATAATCTTGCATAGCATACCATATTTATTCCTCAGAGAACGTTACAGATACCTAAAGCATTTTTCTAGGTAAAATCCTTAACCACATATACATGCCAGACCTGCAACAAAATGAGAAGCTGTCACAGATGCCTGGATAGAAATTATTATGAAAATTTGAAAAAGAAAACACAAACAAACATAAAAACTGGGGTTGATGGTTAGATACCAATAAAATTTCTCTCCCTGGACAATAAAACAAAACAAACGAACAAAAAATACCAAGGTTACATCACTCTGGGGGAATGGCCCTGAAGGCAGAACCTGAGCTTGGAGAAACACATTCCTCATCTTGGCTCCTAATTATCTCAGAATAAAGAATTAATCATGGCAAAGGCCTAACATGTGGGAGGTTGTTCTGAGGTTCTTTGACAGAGGTGTCTAAAACCCTGGTGACCCTGTGGAGGTTAGAAGATCCCTAATTTTTTGGTGGCATTGCCATTTGTTTGGTCAGAGAGGAGAAGTCAGTTGGAGGCGGGTCAAGTTTGGCAGAACATCTTGGGTAGGAGAAAGGAGGGGCAGTGAAGACAGCTGTGGGGTGACCAATCAGAGAAGGAGAAAACCTTTTAAACCACAAGCATCTTATTTAACATTTCAAAGGCTTTCATCCTGACAGCAACATCCTTCAGACAAGGAGTGGAAGAAGAGTTGAGCACCCCAAGGTTCAAATTTCTTGCACATTTCGAATTGATGTCAACCAAAAGGGAGTCTCTGTCGTCCATCATTTAAACTTATTTGACCTATCTTTCTCTATCTCTTAAAGATGTGGTTGGGATTACCATGCTGTCATTTGCCAAAACCTTAATTATTTTGCATGTACCTTGGCAAAGAAAGGCAAGGAAATGGAAAGACTAATGATGTTTGGTCTGAAAATAGAATAGAAAATGTGGACAACTAAACTCATTGGTATGTTATCCCCTCAAGTGAAGTTTAGATACAGTTTCAGCCATCTGCTTTGTTGACATCCAATCAAACTTGTAATTAATTTTTTAAGGGATGCAACTCTTGGCCCACAAGATGGGTCACTGTGACTTCAATAAAACCAAATTGGGTTCCATAGGAAGAATGCTGTCATAACTGAGATAAAACCAATTTGGGCACATGCAGAACTGAGCAACTAGAATCCCAGAAATCAGGGCACAAGATGACAACCCTGAATGAAATGGAAGACCTAGCACTAAAAAGAAATACTACTCTGAAGGAAACCACAGGGTGAGGACAGCTGTGCAGACCTGAAGTCCAGGTCCGATTCCTTCATCCTCTCTCCAGCTGGAGAAGGATTGACCATGTGAAGTTTTCCCTGCTTAAAGGTAATATAAAACTGTCAGCTTTTCTAAAGAAGGCAATTTTCCCCCTCAATATTTCCAATACAGGTTTTCAATAACATACAGGCATTTTTAATATAAAATTATTTATCTCTAGTATGCTGAGTTGCAAAAGGTGAGGAGTAAGTGGTATTGAACCCTGACACAGGAAGTAAAAATCAATTGACATTCAAATTCCACTTTACTTCAAAAAGCATTCCAAGTATATAGTGACTTTGGGATCCTAACAACCAGCGACTTAAAATCCATCCAGTGCATTCAATCATGATTTATTGAGCACCTACTCTGTGCTAGCCCCTGTGCTGGGCATGAGGTCTACAATGATGATCTACACAGGCCTTTGGCTTCTATTCACAAATGCAACTTCTTTATCATCAGCTTTCATTGCTTTAGAGCAGATGCAGGCAAGAGCAACTCCTGCCCAGGCTCATTACTTTAGGTGGCTTGTCTCCAGCCTTGCCCCGGCTCACAGGGCAAAGAGCCCAAAACCCCAATCTAGGCCTCATTCCAGGTGGTTGGCACCCCAGAATTCCCTGCTCAAATCATGAAACTCTAGTTCAGAGTGGCTGCAAAATAGCTATATTTTGGGCATATGAACAGAATATGAAAGTGTGGGCTAGAGTAGCCACACATGTGCATTCAAGGTCTCCTGTGGTGGGGGATGGAAAGTGAAGGTGAGTGGGCCTCCGTCCAGGGCCCCCCCACCTCCCTGTACCACCTTGTTCCAGCAGAGAACTCCAAAAGCCTGAAAACTAAATCCAGCCCGGCTTTCCACATCGTTATGGAATTAGATTTGTCAAGGTAGAGGGATAGAACATATTTTATTTAACAGTTTCTTGGTTTGATTTATAACTTTTAAATATTTAGACACATGGTATGTGAGCCCTGCAAATGTGAGGGGAGGGATGGACCTTCAAAGCAGTGGGAGGTGAGGCTGAGGGGTGACATCACGATTCTTCTCACCCCTGGGGTTTTCCCCATGCCCCATCAAAGAGCCGCTGTGGACTGGATGCACTTCAAAGAATGCTTGTTCTCTACACAGTCTATTCCCCATCCTGGGTATTTGAGCATTAGCTGCAAGATTCAACCACAGGCTCCCCGTGTTAGGTACAGTCAGCTGGCTACATTGTGTAGCCCAATTTGTTTGCATGCTGGTTAAGCATGCCAGGTCAAAGTTCAGTGGCATCCCCCCATGCCAGAGCAAGGCATTCCCTCCCCACCCATTCCTAAGCAGTATCTGTAATGTTGTTCACCGTGTGAAGCTCATTTGCTCCTTTTCCATGAGACACATTATACTTGGAGCCATGGTCCCAGAACAGTGGGATTAGACTGAGACTAACATGAGCAATCTTCCTCCCAGTAGTATGGGCTTTGGCCCCATGCCTGATAGGAATCTTGGCCTCTTGCTAACCATGTAACGGACAGTTACTTAGCCCTTTCTGAGTTTCTTGTTTTCCATGAAAATGGGAAACGGGAGATTGAATGGGAAGGAGTATAAAGCAAAAATCAAGAGATTGATTCATGGTAGATGCTCTAAGCTTAAATTGGCCTTCAGGCCCCATCATCCCACTTCCAATATGTGTCCTTATTCTTAATCTCTCTCCCTACTGGGCTGCCACCCAATGCAGGAACTTCCCTTCCCCATTGCAACACACACACACACACACACACACACACACACACACACATCTTTGTGGAACTGACAGTATTGTGTCCCTCGGACTACTGGCAATGTCAGAGGTCTCAGCCTACCCCCTCAGCAAGCATCCTGATCCCATTTGCTCATCAGCCCTCCACATCTGGATGAAAACCCATTTGAAGAGAAAAGCGCTGCCTTGCTGAGTGCCTGCTATCCCTGAAACAATGAACACAAACTTGGAGGAAACAGAGAACTTTCCCCTGAAAGTCCCACCCTGACAAACAGAAGGGGCCAGATGTGAGGGAGCCCAATAGCCCAGGGGCGCAGACCACAGGGTCTGGAATCAGACTGGCTAGGGCTTGGCTCTGCCACTTGCTTAGTGTGTGCATTGGGCAACTTAACATCTCCGAATGTTAATTTCCTCCTCTGAAAACTGGGGCAAAATCAAAGGAGACGTAAATGATTTCAGTTAAGCCCTTAGCTCTGTTTCTGACACTAGTAAGTACTTGAAGATGGCTATTTTTATTATATTAGCAGTAATATTATTGGTAACTACAATTGCATGTGGTAAGAGTATGAACAAAATGCCACCCATTGTAGACGCTTAATTCTGCCTAAGGAGTGCAAGAGGGAGAAGGAGATTAAAAAAAAAATGTCAGAAAGGAGATGGCCCCTGAAGTAGGCCTTCGAGAACAAGGAGACCTTTGCCAGAGAAGGCAAAGGCCTTGCAGGCAGAGGAGGCCCCCTGCTGTGACAGCGGAAGTGAGTTCTCCTGGACCCCATATTCTCTGAGGGTAGTAGATGAGGCTGGAGGAAGGGTATTCAGATCAAGAAGCACCAGGAGGGGTTGCAGTACCATGCTAAGCAGAGAGCAGTAAAAATCCCCCTGTAATGTGCTGCTGCTATTTGCTAGGATAGAGGCAAGCAGTGATACGGACTGAAGGGAAGGACCAGGTTTCATATGCCAAACACAAACACTGAGACAGACTGTGACAAGCCATAATCAATTTTAATGCTGCCTGTTGGCCCACATGGGAATAACCCCTAACAAAACAAGCTGCCTTGAGAGCTCAGTGAGGGCTACATAGAAGCCGAGGAATTCAATAGTTAATCCTAACTCAAAGGACCCACTTATTTGTGAGAAAATACATCTCTAAATTCTTAACTTAAAAAAAAAAAAAAGTAAAAGGCCTCCATGGATTACCAAGAGATTCATTGTGTGTAAGCGAAAATATGTAATATGTGAGTGCTTTTCAAAAGATAAATAAATAAATAAAGTTGGGAGTATTTCCCCAAAAAAGGTCTTTCGGAGAAGGAGGTTGGAGCTTTTTTCTTTTTTCTTCTTTTTCTATTTTGCAGCTGCAGCAGAATAAGTTAAAAAAAAAAAAAAAAAGATGCTCTGGCCAGCCAACTTCCTTTCCAAACATTTGGTCCTGAGTAGCTCCTGCAAAAAATAGTCAAGTGTAATGGACGTGTAGGAATGTGGCAATCCATTTGCTTTATTTCTCCCAAATTATGGCTGATTGCAGGTTTGGGGGAGGGGACGCGTGGGAGAAACTGGCTGCTGTTTCATTGGGTCCTGTTTGGCCTAGGAATGCATTTCCAGGACATTCTATCTTTCTCTGCTGGGCGGTTTGCTCAGGTCCTACCACTCACCCTGAAGGTCTGATAGTTGAAGGAATTACTTGAGGTATATTTCTGCTCTTTCATAACAACAACAATATATCATGGCAGCAGGTGAGGAGACCTGCACCTAGAATGAAAACGCAGATTAGCCAGAGGTGACCCTGAAATCACCATTATTTTTTAATCAGCTTTTATGAGCAATTCAGAAATTAACCAGTTATGTACTGATACTCTGTATAACATGTGAATAAAAAGGTAACGGGATAAGATTTACGTGCATGATATGGAAAGATGTGTAAGATATGTATGCAAAAAGAGAAGTGTGGGAAAAATATGTATAGTTTGATCCTGGTTTTATGACTCACAAAGGAAACAACAGAATGCCCTTGTATGTTTGGGGAGGCAAGAAAAGATGTCTGGAATGATGTATAATGTATTATATACCCACCTCTTCACTGTGGTTATTTTTCTAAAGAATTAATAAGAAATGGGAGCAAGAAAAGATCTGCTTTTATGTTTTTTTTACACTGAGAAGTATTCTTTTGTAATTAAAAAATAAAGAGGACAAATAGAATGGAGAAAAAAAAGGATTGAAAGAGATTTCATGATATTTTTATTTAGTGGGAGGATTATCTATGAACTATCTCTAAGTATCAGACACACAACTCAGGGATTATCCTCCACTGTCTACAGGGTCATCACACGAGTTCAGTTAAATGGTTGCCTAGGGAACAAGTAGAAATACCTGATGTATGTGGACTGTACCCCTTCCTTCCTTCTATGCTTTCATTGGGATTGTTTTTCTCAGGCAATGACCTCCTCGACATTTTTAGTGGATCTACTGCTCAGCGGCCAGGTGTTTCAGGCTGGGGTATGTATAGAGTAATTACTGCTCTTCCAGGGGATCACACCCCAGCATCAGAGATGGGCACTGGGCTGGCGTTTGCCGTTGGTCTCTATAAATCTCTAGGACCCAGACACCAGTCATGAAGAAACTTGTGAATCTGGTATCATTCAAATCCATTACATCACCCAGGTACTCAGAACAGTGAGCTGAAGGCATTCTGTTTCTTTACTGCCTACTCTTGTTTGTTGAAACAGCCAGCAAAAGAAAGTATTGGAGCCCTGGCCAGTTTGCTCAATAGTTAGAGCACCAGTCCTCAAAACATAAGGCCGGGGGTTCGGTTTCCAGTTAAGGGCATGTACTTCAGTTGCATGCTCAATCCCTGGCCCCAGTCCGGGTGTGAATGGGAGACAACCAATCAATGTCTCTCTCTACATCCCCTCCTTCCTTCCCTCCACTCTCTCTCTCAAAAAAAAAAAAAAATCAATGAAAAGTTATCCTTAGGTGAGGATTTAAAAAAAGAAGAAGAAAGTATTGAAAATATATGGGGGAAATCAAATTGAGCTACCAGCCTCTGTAAAGGAAGAAACTAGAACTATCCTGGGCTCAAGGTACAGCAAACAAGGAATGAATTGGCTTAGCCATTTGCCATCGTTGTGTCATTCCTTCTGAGATAGAAACACTCTGAGGCCGAGCTTA
This sequence comes from Lasiurus cinereus, assembly GCA_011751065.1. Taxonomy (NCBI): domain Eukaryota; kingdom Metazoa; phylum Chordata; class Mammalia; order Chiroptera; family Vespertilionidae; genus Lasiurus; species Lasiurus cinereus. The sequence goes on from JAAGEH010000076.1 coordinate 43,653,466, forward strand.
GGCTCCATGTTCACCCTATGGCTGAGGCAATGGTACCTCCTCGAAGGAAAATCAAGGTGCTCTTCCCAGATGGAAAAGGAAATGGATGTTGGACAGGCAAAAATAGCAGATGTCTGCTCAGGGACACATGTTGTCTGTTAAAGATGCATTCCCCTATAATGGGAAGAAGGAATTCCTGAGACTCATCACCCCACCTCCCATGCTAGTTTCCTTCTTACCAGCTGGACTATCTGCTTCTTCAGATAAGGCAACCTTTGCGATTGGATTCAATGGTTAGGGTAACTCTGGAAATAATGACATATTTTCCGTTTAATTGATGGCTATTTTACCAGAGGGTTTTTCAACAGTGCACTGGTAACATTTTGCCCTGGGTATTTCTTTGTTGTGGGACTGTTCTATGCATTGTAGAACTGTTAGCAGAATTCCCAACCTCTACCCACCAGATGCCTTTAGCATCGCTTCTCAACCCAAGAATTGACAATCAAAAAACCTTCCGGCATTGTCAAATGTCCCCCGGGGACAAAATTGGTTCTTGTTGAAAATTATTGTTTCACCAAGATAAATGTCCTATCATACAATGCCAGGCCTGAGGACTTCAAGGTCCTGCTGGATGCTTTAATAATGGGCCTTGAACTTGTTATATTTTTGTCCTTCTAGATAGTCCTCCTTCGTAGGCATTGGCATACCCTGTTTAAGCTCAGGGCGTCTGTTTGATAGAGCAAAGCAATCTGAGGACAAAAAGAACTCTACCCCCATGCAAGCGATGCTGGCCCCACAACAGCATGCGGCCACGTTCCCGTGGACGGAGAAATCAGAGCCCTCAGATAGTCCTTGAACACAAGAGAAAAGAAATGACACAGTGCAATTCAAGGTCATAAGAGAAACAAAGGCATTGACACATTTAGGGTGTGTTTAGAGTCAGAATTCCTTGTGAGAAACATTTTGAAACCCTGCATCAGGCTTGTTGCCCTTGTTTGAAGTGGTGGATGAAATATTTAAAAACTTCTCCTCCTCAAAGCCAACGCAAATTTTTGCTTCCATCAAAATAATAAATCATTTTCATATTGAAAAGTATCTGGCACTTGGGCCTCTGCAAACATTTTGGGTTTAAAGGGCAAAACCAAACCAAGCATTTGACAGCTGAGTACCACCTTTGTTTACACCCAGCCATTGTCAAAGAATATTTCTAACAAGGTATGAACTAGGAAATCCTGCTTCCCTCCTCCCTTGTATGGACCTTTTGACACATTTAATAAATACAGAGAAAGTTGATGAAAGTGGCCTTACCTTATCTAATACTGGGAGTTATAGATTAGGGCCAGGCCAAATGTCATCTAAATAGCTTAGGCACAGCTCACTGGAACATAACTTTGCCCCTATGGGTTGCCACGGACCCCTTTTCATAGATTCACTTCCAAAGGTTTGACAAGACTAGTTGAAGGTCTAACTTAATCTTCTCATTCCCCCAAAAGGATGTTTTCAGTTAGATTTTTTTTTCACCCTTACTACATAATTTTCGTATGAAATAAACAAGAGGAATTTACTTAGGGTGGGCAACACTTAAACCTTACTCACCCAGAGCATGGTTTTCTAAGGTATCACCAGGCACTGGCGCGTTATTAGCATTGCTTTCTGGGAGGGCAGCGTTCAGAGTTGCAAGGGCTTTGGGCATAGCTTATAACTTGATTGACAGCCTTAAGCTTCCAAAGTAAATTTCTAAAACCCCAGTAATTTCATCTCAGACATGTGAAACTTCAGAATTCCAAAGGGAAAAGAAAGTGTTATTTTTAAAATAAACTTTTAAGTTTGAAAACAAAACCAGACAAGCAGTGCAGAAAGAACTGTTCTAAATTGAATTTCAAAGTGTGTCTTTGAGTCTGGAGGGCCCCCTCCCCTCGCTCCCAGCCACAGCCCTAATTCTGGACTCCCTTGCACTGCGAGAATGACTACATAGCCGGCCCCTGCCCACTTATCACTAGTGTCTTCTCTGATCCACGTTGTAAGCTGCTACTGATGTCGTCTCCCGAAAGCCTACTCCAGATCATGCCTCTTTTCCACTCAGAACCTCCATCCCCACCATGGCATCCAAAGGAAAGCCCAAATTGCTAGCTATGGCACTCAAGGCTCTCCAAGTTCTAGGTGTTGTTTTTTGTTTGTTTTCTTTTTCTTTTTCTTTTTTTTAACCTTATACCTTAGTTCAAGATAAATGAGATTTATCAACTTTCTCTAAACTAGAAATATACTTTTCTACTTCTGTGCCTTTGCCAGGGCCAACGTCCTGGGTGTATGACTGGTGCTGTCATGCAAATTCTCCACTTAGAAGGACCTACAGCTTGGTTTAATAATCTACTATCACCATGCTTACATTCTTAAACATTTTATTTTTTGAGGTGTGTTTGTCAGGTGCACACAAGCAAAGGATATACACTCAACATAGGTTGATTTCTTAACATTTGCATATAGGGTTTGTGATGTCCCTGGAGCACAGAACTCTGATGGTCTCCCTGTGAGTGCGGAAGGGATGTTCAGAGACCAAAGTCTGTCCAAGGTAAGCGGGGTGCCTTGATGACTAAGGAAGCAGGTATCCCGATAGCCCGTGCCTTTTATATGAACCAGGACTTGCTTCAAATAAGGAAAGAAGATGGTATTGTTTTATGAAACACAAATGATTGAAGAATCCTACCATCTTCTTTCTTGTCCATGTTACTTCCCTGGATGACCCAACTCCTTACGCTGCAAATGATGACAGGAAAGATAAAGGAAAGGATAGAGCAACCCATCATTCTTTTTCATTCTGTTCTTTCCTACTTATCAATAAGCTGAAGTGTAGAGTGCTGGTGGAGTGAGTGATTTTCAAGAAGTGAAATAAAAACAGCTGAGCAAGTTTTGTGCAGTGTTTCCATTGTTCTGGTAAGAACAAAATACATATGTATGTGCAAACCATGAAATAAAAATTCGATAGTTTTGATGCTCCTGCATATAAGTTAATGCCCTTACATTTGCACTGAAAACGGGCATAGCACAACAATAAAAATGAACCGTAAAATTCATGCTAATAATTTAAAATCATAATTTCCTTAACTTAGGACAACATTAAATAGCAAATAAAAAACACCATGCCATGTCAAGGGAGAAACTGCAGAAGAAAGAAAAAAATATTTATATTTCTGTACCCTCAGTGGCACTTTGTCTCTTCCTTCTTTCTCAACAAAGGGCCCTGCATTTTTGTTTACCACTAGACCCTGTAAATTCTGTGGCCACCTTGGCCTTAGTGCAAACACCTTTTTTTTTTCCCTTTAGAAAACCTCTCCCCTTTTCCCTGTCCTCTCTGCCACTCCTGAATCTCTGCTTGTCAAAATCCAACTCTGATTCTTCTAAATCATCTTTTGGCATTGTCCCTTTGCTTCCAGAAATGATTGTTTCCATAGCATTGGGCAACTGTGAGTTACTTAACAGAGTAACTTAGTATATATACCCTTACTCCTAATAGGTACCAACTAAGCTTTTCTTAGGGCTGGAATGCTCAGGCTGTTTTTTGCTTCCATATAGTTCTTTGTACATCTTATCCTTAATCAGGCCTCTATAAGTATCTGAGTGGAGAGAGCAGTGACATGGTCAACACTCCTTTTGCTGCCCACAGCTCATGTGCAGAGAGACAAGGTGGGCGAAGGAGATGATCTCAGTCTATTGTACCTCCCCACCCCCTGCAATTAGTCTATGTCTCTCTACTCCCAGGTTACTTCAATATCTAATTTGGGTTTTGTTTTTCAGTACAAAGGAAAACCTTTGTCAGATAACTCCAAAATTCAAAGGTTCTAATTACACCAGAATTCAAGGTGGTCTCTTGCTATGAACTGAATTGTACTCCCAATAACCCCAAATTCATATGTTGAAGCATTAACCTCCCATCTATAATATGGCTGTATTTAGAGTAAGGAAATAGTTAAGTAGGTGAAATCATAAGGGTGGAGCCCTGACCCAATAGGATTAGTGTTCTTATAAGAGGAGACACCTCAAAGCTCACTCACTTGCTCTCTTTCCACTGTGTAAAAACACAGCAAGGCAGCAATCTGTGAGCCAGGAAGAAAGTTCTTACCAGGAACCCAATCAGATGGCACCTTGGTCTGGAAAGTTCCAGGCTTTAGACTCTGAAAAGTAAATTTCTTTTGGCTAAGCCACCTAGTCCACGGACTTTTGTTATGGCAGCCCAAGCAAACTAATACCTCTGTGGCTCTTCACACTGCTGATAGTAGAAGCTGATTGACATGGAGAGAGTTTTGGCCCAGGTAAAATCAGCTGTCAGGAAACCTCCTCAAAGGATATATGGGAGGAGAGGGAATATTTTGTCATTACATTAATAACTGCAGTTGTAAAATAGGCATAATCATTCCTAGAGCAGTGCTTCCCAAAGTGTAACTCATAAGTCATCTACACAAACATACTAAATCAGAGTGCCTAAAGGTAAGGCTCCCAAATCTGCACTTTGAGTAAACACCCTGACCTTTGAAAAGCTCTGAGGCAGAGCTGCATGAAGAAATTCAGGCGACAGAGACTCTGGGTGGAAAGGCTGAGGTCATGACTTCATAGTTGATGAAGAAATTTAATACTAGTGGCAACTGACATGCAAACCAATGCAGGGTGCAGGTCAGCAGATCACAAAGAACTCAGCACCAAAGAGAGAGAAGACTGCAGCCAGAATGAGGAGAAATGCCCTTCCAGTCAGTCCTTGATAAAAATTTCACCAATAACCTAACAAAAGGAAACTAAGGTAACACCAGAATCTCACTGTGGTCAGGGCTGTACATGTTGCTTTATGTGATATGTAAGTGACTGAAGAGTCCATTCTACATAATGCAAGTCACAGTATGACTTTATATACTTTATCTTTTATTTTTAACCTTTAAATTCTGACATAAAAGGCCCACTTGGAGTATTATTTTTAACTAGTCACCCGGTGTATGAAATTCGTGCACATTAAAATGGGGTTAATTAGAGGAAATATTTTAATATTTCTATTTGGCCTTTCTCCATAATAGAAATGTCAGAAATAAAAGAAAATTAGTAAAATGTATATGAAAATCTTCCTCCTCTCAGAGGTTGGGGCACACCAGAGTCAAGTCCCCGCCACACACAGCACCTCAAAATCATGCGAGACCCAGACCCAGCCAGCCCACCCCCATTGGTTGAGATCAAGACACAGCCAGCCCCATCCTTGTCAAGCCCTGCTGGGCAGGGTGTGCAGCCTCTGGTCCCTTGGCCTGGCGCGGGGTGGGGGCATACAGCCTTAGGTTTCCCCATCAAATCCTGCTGGGAGGGGGGCACGCATGGGTCCCCCAACCCAGCACCTGGCAAGGAGCGCAGCCTCAGGTCCTCCAGCATACCCTGAGGTCCCCCAGCCTGGCACTGAGGCAGGGGTGCAGCCTAAGGTCCCTTGGCTTTGTGTGAGGGTGAGCGGTGCCACCTAAGGTTTCCCAGTCCGGCACCAGGATGGGGGGCACACCTTGAGTTTCCCCTTCAAGCCCTGCTGAGCAGAGGGTGTGGCCTGAGGCCCCCCCTCAAGCCCCATTGGATAGAGCGCAGCCGCAGGTCCCTGCTGATAGCTCGTTAAGGCTCCTTATGGGAACTCAGCCTGCACTGTGGGTACAGCCACCTTATGTTACAGAAACCCTGACTCCACTGTGGGCACTGCCATCTTTGTGATGGTGTGATGGTCAATTTGTATATTCCCTCTTTATTAGATAGCACTGGTTTCCCACTATGGTCTTGACCCTGGACCCTGGAATGAACCAGTCCAAATGCATCTTGCCTCATGGGCTTATTCCTTCCAGTGCATTCTAAGGGACCTCCAGAATGTACCTCACACCTACTCTAGGCCAGGCACCATACTAGGCACTGGGCACACAGGCAAATTAGATATAGTTCCTGATATGGGAAGGGTTAGGGTTAGGGTTAGAGTTAGGGTTAGGGTTAGGGTTAGGGGATGTGAGAAAGGAGGTAAACCTAGTGGTTTTTAGTTTTGGTTGAATTGGGTGGCCTACATTATGTTTAAGAGTTTGTCTATCTATCTATCTATCTATCTATCTATCTATCATCTATTGAAGCTTTGTAAAATAACAGACACTTATGACTTTAATCTGAATCTGACTTCTGTCCCTAAGATTCCCCCTTCTATTGTCAAGTTTATTGAAAGGGAGAGTTCAGCATTTAAGGTATATTTGTCAATTCTTTTAAAATGGGCAATAATCACATTATAATTCTATAAGTTTGGGTTTTATTTCTTAATTTTAGTAATCTTTTAACCTTAGCATCACATAGATGATGACCATTTTGTGTTTTAGCTGTAGTTTTGAAATTGCTGTGCAAGGCAGCAGTTTAAGTGTTCACCTATGCCACATCTTGGTTTTCCCTCTAAAAACATACATATTTTTTAAGGTGACTCTATTAATAATTTTCCAGAACAACAGGCATAAAGCATGGTGTTTGATGATCCTACCCTTAGAAGGTGCTGAATATGCAAATCTGTGTTTGTTTACATGAGTTTTCCTGGGGGAGATGATTTATAATTTTCATAATATTCAAAGAAGTCTGTGACACATAAAGGTTAATAGTCAATAGCATATTCATGTTTAGAGGCAAGTGGCATAGGGGAGTTGGAAGAGGGATTACATCTTCATTCAAATATTTAAGAGAGTGTAACCTCCAACTAGTTACTTGCCTTGGAAGGCTTCTGTTTACTCATTACTTACTCTGCAAGTGTATGTATAAGAAGGTCCTTGTCACCAATGAATATTTAAATGTATAACTAGTGTATAAATATTATTCTCCCCTTTGCCTCTCCTAATATTTCCCTCTGATTTTTGTGCATTGTTAAAAACAAATTATATCATGATTAAATCAAATTACAAGAAAATGTACTCATAATTTCATCATCCTAACATATGCTTGCCTTCCTTCCTAGTTTCTGACTATTCTTAATATCATAACCAGTCTGCATATAATTTTTCCTTCTGTAGTTATTCTCCACTCAAGATAGTAATCATACACTTTATTTTCATAGTCTATCAGGTTGAAGTACCATGATGTGTCTGTTCTTTACCATATATTCCAGTTTAATATTTTAAGTAAAATTAGAGGTGTGTCTTTATCTTTCCTTTCCCTTTCAAATAATTTCCTCAGAAGCATATCCCAATAAGAAATTCACAATTTCAAAGAATATGAACATTATTACCACTGTCAACGTGTGCAACCAGATTGCTTTTATAGAGCTGTTGGGTTCATTTAGCTCTAAGAGTATAATTCATTTCACTCTAACCTGTTCAGCGGAAATTATTTTATGTTTTTAATTCAAACTCTGTCATGAATTGGTTCTTTGACTTGCTTTAACTTGCATTTCTTTTATGACCAGCAAAGTTGAATAGGAACAACTTTTGCCATTGCATTGTGAACTTCCTTTTATGTAAACTTTGTGTCCTGTTCTCATTTATCTTTTTTTTTTTTAATCTATTGATCCTAGTGCTTTTAGTAGGGGGTCTTCACAGTATTAGTCATTGATCTTATTTCTTTTTAATTTATTTTTCCCTTTTTTAATGCCTAACTATAAAACTAGCATGTGTTAGTTGTAAAAACAAATATTTGTATTAAAAATAATTTAAAATGGGGGGGGGGGAATCAACTATCTATCACTATTTAAGTTTTAGCACCTTTTTGTATCTCTTTTAGTTTTTAAAGTTGATTGATGTGTTGAGAAGGAGGTAGCTCTAGAGACAAAGGAACACCAGGGCCTCGATGCAGAAGGACACGGGCAAGGGCACAAAGGGCAGAATGAGCAGGAGAGAAGGGAGCATTTCAGCGACTGGAAGGTGGAGGACGTGTGGTGCAGTGGTAGGCACACACTGAGTGGGAGAGCAGGAACCTGGGATGGAGGGTCTTGACATCAAGAAAACTATATACTTTATCTTAAGGGCAAAGGAACATATCTAGAATTTCTTTTTAAAATATTTCTTAAATATACTGAAGGAATACTTGCTTTTTGTAGGTAGTATTAAAAAAAAAACATATAGAGAAGTAAAAAGAGGGCAAAAAAAAAATCATCTAGTATTTCTACCACCTAAAGAAAACTCCTGTTAATACTTCATCGCACTGGAGGATTCTAATCAAGGTCCCATTCGCTATGTCCCTTTTGCTGCTGATAGCAATGTGGGAAATAGACTGAAGGAACTTGGATATCAAACAGTTGAAGCAAACATTTCTTTTTTGAGCTGAAAGTTAGAGCAACTGCCTATTACCAACAGAATTTATGGTTCAGCCTTCCTAGGTCTCTAAGATAGCAACCCCTTTAACTCCTACAAAACTGTTACACCTCAATTTCCCCAATTAATCACAACCATCAAGCCATGCCTCAGAAACAATCAGGCTTCTGGTCCTGTGTCCTCAAATATCATTCCCATACCTCCCAAAGCAGCTGAACCAACAACTTTTGAGGCGACCAAATGGTGGACACATCACTGGCATACCCTATGTCCACACTTGGATTTTAGCCATCTTCTACTGACAAATTTCTTCAGAGTATCCATGTAGGGGCCTTCCTTCACACGATGGCCTGAAGGGCTGCAGGGTGACAAGCCCACACCCACCTCAAAGAACATCTGGAAGAATGGGGCAAAGGACATTCTTGACCCTCCTCTATGATCCAGACCACCGAGGGGTTGGGGAGAGCATCCTGGCTTTCTTGGGGCCAATCCAGTTCCTGGGTGAGGAGAGTTTCAGTCTTTCAGAGTGACTGCAGCATACATCCTAACTTCACGTAGGAAAAATGAACTTTATCCTTCCTGCCTTAAAGGGTTTTAATGAAGATACAGTAAACCTAGCTCTTTGGAAAGATACAAAATGCTATGAATTTGGAGAAAATAGGCTTAGTTTTGCCCCCACACTAACATAGCTATCAAAATGTAATATATGCCCTAAATGACTAATTCCAGATATATTAGTAGGGGCATCTGACCTGGGGATATAATGATAGATAGATAGATGATAGATAGATAGATAGATAGATAGATAGATAGATAGATATAGATTTGATAGATTTGTATATGTTTTTATTTGTTATTTTTATATATAAAATACTTAATTGGGGTAGCCAAAATCACTCTTTTAGCCTCAAGCATGCCTGTGTTTTACTTTGTTAAACTAATATAATCCACCCCCACCCACCTTACACACTCTGTTGTTGATCTCCTAACTCTCCGGGTGGTATTTTCCTTGAGGGCGGGAGCAGGGGGTGATGGAAGAAGTCACTTGAATTAGGACTCGAGATAAACAACAACAGAGAGACTGATGGGACTTTATCCAAACATATGATCCATGGGGCTTTGAGGCAGGCCATTTGGTAGCTGGCATATGCAACATCCATTCCAAACCCCTTGAGTGATATTATTAGTGAGGAACTGGGAGTGGGTGGGTGTGTTACCTGTATCAACCTCAAAACAATATATTTTATCAATGTTTCTTACAGTTACCTAATATTTTCAGTTTTTTTTACTCTGCCAGACAACCAATTTTCTCCAATGGAGAAATGCTTTTAGACTCGATTTGTGATGCACATCATTTTTAAATACATTCACAATTTAGATAAAAAATTTGTGTCAAGGAGGTAATGATGAGTTGGAGCGAACATGCTACCTTTCCTGATGAATTGAATTCAATAATAGTATGTGCATATGCCTGTGCTTGGTAATGGCAATACCAAAGTAAGTGATATATTTGATGCAAATATTCTAGAGATGGTTGCTGCATTGTTGAGAAGGGTTTCTTGAGTATCCAGGAGCCTGCTGAACACTGCACTATCTGCTGCCCAGTCACTGGCAAAATTCTGCTCAGGCTCAGCATATCTCAGTGGTGGAGTTCCTCTTGTGCACCAAGATATCTGTCTCTTAGAATCCAGCTTGTGAGTCCCATCTACTTGTGCATTCTGTACTCAAAATGTCTGTCTGGAAATTTTCGTGATTTTTATTTTTCTCCTAATTTTCAGCTTATTCTAAGAAATTCTTCAGCAGATCAAGAAGAAATGCTGTGAAGAGACTCATCCAGGATGATACTGCTCACTCAGGGAGACAGGAGTCAGGATTTCGATCCGGATCATTTAACTCCAAGTCTCATCTTCATAATCTTGGCAAACAGCAGCCAGTTGCAGGACGCCCACTCTGACCCAATGACAGAGCGTCAAGAAAGTCTAAATGAATTCAGTAACCTGTTTTAGGCCTGGTGGGTTTTTTCTTTGCCTAGGTCTCTCCTTATCTTGCAGGAATATTCCTGTGCTGGGGACAAATTGAGGAGCAAGGCTCGCCTCTGCTCATGCATGAGTCAAACCATTTGTTTTGTTAACCTCATGTGAACATTACAAATGTGAGATGGAGCAGAGGCCACATCCTTCTATAGATTAGCAATTTCTTGAGTCAGCATGGCCCTTTTACCTTGACCTTCAAAGGAAACACTTCAAAGGAAAAAGCCAAGGTCCTCTTCACATGGTGGGAACTCTGAGGTGGCTCTTGCTTTGAACTCAGAAGGTTTGGGTGTCAATGCCAACTGTCTTGACTTTGCTGCATGTGAGTGTGTAGGTGGGTGGGAGGTGTGTGTCTCTCTCTCTAAATACATTATGTGTTATTGGTATCCTTCCTTCAAATTTTTCTTTAAATGGAAAGGCCTGTGGAATAACATTATATGAAAAAGTTTCCCACAGATGGGTTTAAGCAAATGAACTTGTGTTTATACAAAGAGTGACCACGTGTTTTTGGCAGACCATGTTTTTTAACAAAAGCAGCCAGGGAAAGAGTCTAATCCCTAGTAATTAAAAAATATGGGTTTGTGGGTAAAAACAGCTCTATTTTCCCATCTTTAAATCATCAGATTCTAACACAACCTAGAGTAGCCACCATGAAGCCACACACCCCACTCTTCCACAACTGCAGGAATTCTGTTTCACAGCCTACCATCTGGAGATACAGTTGCATCTCCTAGTCCTGCCTGTGCACTCAATTCATGTACCGGAAAACATTTTAAAAAGTTAAAAGTACAATATAAACAGAGCTGTCTTTATCATATTAAATAAGCTTTGAGATAGGAGAGAGGTGATTAGGCCCAATTATGGCATATCCAGTTACTCTGGGGGCCCTTACCCATGGAAAGCAAGGCCTTGTGAAAAATAACAAACTTACATTTGGCCATGTCTCTGCTTTTATTTAATCTTAACTAGGGAATGAAGTGGTGGCTACAACCTTGGCTTCCACACAGTTTTATCAGCTGATGAGAAGACATCTCTTTCCCCATCAGCTAATCTGTGTAGAAGAGCAGTTTGGCACAAAGAAGAGGGGAATGTGCTTGGGTTTGTATGACTATTGCTTGAACTAGTTTGCTTTTTAAAAATTTGATGAAGATAGTCCTCCTCCCTCCACACACACAAACACTGTTCTTTTATCTTTTGCAACATTTGTTGATATTTTCTCTTACTCATTCTTCTAGATAACTTGTAGAGTCATTTAGGTAAATTCTAAGAAAATTCCTGCTGGCATTGCATTAAATTTGCAAATTATTTTGGTGAGACCTGACAGCTTTGAGGTATGCATTCCTCCTACTCAGGAACATGATGCATTGCCTGCCTAGAATATCTGCACTAATTTATACCCCTGCCAGTAATGTAGGAGAGGCCATTTCCTCCACACTCCCTCCCACCAAAAATTCAAATGGCATATGTGTGTGATATATATGAAGACATTACAAACACCTTACTGAGAACTGATTATTTAGAATACGTAAATACACTTGTTATTATTAAGCAATAATAGTTGATTAATTATTGAATTACCCTATTCAATAATCCCACTGAATTATTGGTGGATGAGAGTGTGGAGAAAATGGCACTCTTCTACATTCCTGATAGGAGTCCAAATTAGTGCAAATATCCTAGGAAAGCAATCTGGCAGGACACATCAAGAACTATGGAACTGTTTTCTAGGAATTTGACCCACCTTAGGCATCATGGCTGTGAAAAAGTGTTTAGGGCCAAGGATATTAATTACATTAGCATTAATAATAGCCCCATAAAGTGGAAACCTCCTAAGCTTTCAACTTCACAGATTGAATTATGGTACATCCTTTTGATGGAATACTTTGAAGCCATTATAATTTAGGGACAACAATTTAGAGTATTTAATGATAAAGGATTATACACAGCATGTGTCTAAAGAAAGAAAACAAGTTACAAAATAGTGTAATTGTATGATCCTAACTAGTAAGGAGAAATTTCTTGGGCAAAAAAGTTGAAGAGTTGTCTCAGAATAATGGTTTGTGAGAAGTTTTCATTCTCTTCTTTTAATTTTCTAGGCTTTTTTCTTTCTTAAAGTTTTCAAACAAAGAACAAATATTCTTTTTGTAGAAAGGCAAGAACTTTAACATGTCCTATAAAGTGTGTCTAGGTGATTTGCGTTTTTATTGCTAGTAAAGATAAGTGAGGAATCTGTCATTTGAAGTTGGTTTTTTAACAGAAATGCATTGGTTTGAAATATACTCTTTAGTATAAATAAATGCCCTTTGCTGCTTTTTTTTTTTTTTGGTAATTTTTTATTAAAAGAGGTATCAGCTTTCCATGAGTAGCTTTTTTAGCCTAATAAAATTATCTTATTTTCCTTATTAAACCAATGTCCAAGCTCTATTATATCAGTAGATATTTAAATCATGATCTACCCATGGAATAAAAGCCTCATGTGTTTCTGCTGTACAGTGTCTAGAAGCATGACAGTGGACAAGTTACACACTCTGGACCTCAGTTTCTTCATCTATAAAATGGTACCTCACAAGGTGTTACAGGATTATTAAATGAGTATATGTAAAGCATGAATGGCAGTGGCTGGTACATAGAAAGAACTCTATAACAGTTAGCTCACATTATTATTACTATTATTATTGATTTATAATATATTGGTTATCTTCTTACAGCCTACTTGCTTGTATTTCATTTAAGATTCATATTTCTAAGTGAGCTTGGTCTGCAGTTTTTCTTTCTTTTTCTAATGATATCCTGATAGGCTTTGGGTACCAAGGTTATGTTTGTTTTATGTAATGAACTGGGTAGCTGCCCATCTTTTGCAATGTTCTGGAACAATTTATATTTCTTCCATTTTCTTCAAAAAGGGAAATACAACAGTCAATTATATAAAATGGTTAGTATGCCAAGTTGTAGAACATGATACCACTGCTAATCATACCAGCATTCTCAGGTATACTACAATTTGGGCCAAATAAATGCAAGTAATTTAATTATATCATTTTCAATTTAATTCTATAGACATTTATGAGTATAGTGTTCAATAAGAAAAAGAACTGACAGAACAGCCTATGAAATATGACCCAGTTTTTTTTTATAATTCACATGTGCACACACACTCGAGAGTATGTGTGTTTCTGTGTGCGCACACACATACTCCAAAAGGTCAATGGTAATTTCTAAGGAGAACTAGTAATAAGGTAATTTTTTATTGTTTTCTTTCTTTAAACTCACCTGCCTTTTTCTTTTACACTGAATATATATTATTCACATAATAAAAAAACCAAACAGATATTTTACACTTCTATGCAACCTATGGTTATCTACTCAATACAGATAATGTTCTTGACCTTCAGAGATAAAAAAGATCCATGTGACCCAATCTCTGCTCTCAGAAAGTATATAATCTAGATCTAGATAAAGTGGAAACAGGCAAAGATGACACAGTTGTACAAACCCAGGGCTGGAGGTAGCATGACCTACCTTCTCAGTTTGCCCAGGACTGAAGGCTTTCTTGGGATGCAAGAGTTTCCAGTACTGAAACTCAGACAGTCCCAGGCCACCTTGGTGGTCACCTTTGCTGGAGGAGCCTACAACAATGCAGTGCTAACCAAATATCTATGTGCTTCCTGTATTTTCCAGCCTCCCCTGTAAGTAACTTGGGGCCCTGTAATTGAGCTCTGAGGAGCAGGAATGTGAGTGGAAGTGATGGGTTGGTTCCAGTGTGGGACAGTTGAGAGTGGGTATGCATCCTTCTGGCCTTGCCTTTCTCCTCCTCACCTCACCTGGTAGGTGTGTGTGGGCATTAGGGAAGTAGAATTTCCTAGACTTGGCCACTCCTCATTAGAAAATCTCATGAATACAGAGGTAAGTTGAAAAGGATGCTGAGGTTTTCACTTTCGTGTCATAAAGGATGCTGATGCTGTTCACAGAAACAGGGAACCAGGGTGAAAAGCAAGTCCAGGAGGGAAAATGGCAAAAGTAATTGGATCCATTAAATAGGAGACTGAAGGGAAGAGAGTGAAGAATTCTGAGAAAGAGAAGTCACGGAAGTGTGAGAGAAGCAGGAGAGTGCAATATTCCAGAAATCAAAGAAGAGAATTGCAAGAGAGGAAAAAATGGACAAGAGTGTTGCCGCCTGCAGCATGATAGAGTGAGCCAAGGACTGAGAAGGGACCATTGGGTAGGACCTTCATGCAGTTATTTGGAAGGTCATTTCATAGGTTCACTGATATAGAAGAAAAACAAAGAGTTAGAGATGTGGGTGATGAAAATGGCAGGCACACAAGTGTTTATGTTCACGGTAGAAGCAGCTGACCAGTCTGCTCTTTTAATTCAACAGATATTTTGAGCTTCAACTATTTGTCAGGTCCCGCATCTGAGGATGAACAAAATGTGCTCTTTTCCCTCAAGGAGCTAATAATCTCTAGTAGGGGAAAAACAGAGAAATAGGCAGTTTTAGTACCAGGAGATAAGTGCTAAGACAGAGTGCATAAGTTGCTCTGAGAGTACAGAGGCCCTGTTTTGGGACCCAGGAGTCAGGGAAGGCTTCCTGGAGGAAGTGCCCTGAAAGCTGGGTCTGCCAGGATGTGAGATCAGCAGCAGGGGAGTGGGCCAGGCAATGACATCGGGTTGAGGGGGCAGGGAGAGATGGTCTTTCAGGCCATGGACAGAGCAGGTTCACAGGCCCAGAAGAAAGAGAGAGCCTGACACTTTTAGGGGACTACAAATGGTTTGTTTGGTCTGGCTGGAGCTTACAAATAGGAAATGCACAGGGAGGGCTAGACAAGTCATCAATGTCAGATCATTGAGGGTCATTGAAAACAGGAATGAGATGGCTGTTTGAGAGGGCACCTGTTTCAGGGAAAAGTGACTAAGGTGGACCATGTGCGCTGAACAACAAGAGGCAGTGGGGAGGGTAGATGAAAGGAGATGAATGTATCTGTAGGGCTGGTGGGAAGAGTAGAGGTTGGGCTTAATCCCTGGCAACAGAGAGAAGGGAGAAGCAAGTGAGCACAGGGGGAGTCCAGGTGCTGTGGGGACCACTGAGGACCCTTGGCTTTCACCCTCCCAATAAGACAGAAAGTAAGTAATTACCAGAGGTAAAGTGGTTGGGGGTAGATGAAAGAACAGGTTTTTAAATAGCAGCTGCAGGGGCTGTGATCGGGAGTCAACTAGGATGCATTAAAGAATGGCTGCAAATTAGTGAGGGCACAAATTCTTCCTGGGGCCTTTATCAGCCACAGGAAATGAAATTTGTTCTTTTCTTTAAATATTTACTAATGTCATTGAGAGTGTTCTTGAGACACCTTTCCCCTTGGCTTGGGAGAGGAAAATGTGGTTTCCACTAGTGGGCTTTCTCTGTGCTCTGGAGCTGTTCTCAGCCCTGGGAAGTTTCTCACTCCCCTCTGGGAGCCCAAAGTGGGGAAAGCTGGGAGCTCAGGGCTGCTCTGGGTCCCACCAGCTCCTGTCTGAGGGGAGTGGCAAAAAGGAACCTGCAGATCTAACCCGCCTTTCTACAGCGGGGACCCAGGCAGGCTGCCTGCTGTGCTCTACACTGGAGAGCACTCCCACCTCCTGGAACCAAGAGAGTGCAGAATGCTGAGTGCCAAGAGCCTAGAAAAACAACTTTTAAAATGTAACCTGCCAGGTGATCAAGGCCCAGGTCTACAGTGACAAGTCTTATTGATAGGAGGCTCCTTTGATAAGATAGGAGGAGAAGGGCACTTCAGCTCTGTGTTCTTCCTCCCTAGGACATATAACCCCAGGCTAATCATGAGAAAAACAACAGGCAAATCCCAGGGGATGAGCATCCTGCAAAATACCCTACCTGGTGCTCCTCACAACTGTCGGGCAACAGAAACAAGGAGAGTGAGCCTGTCACAGCCAAGAGGGCCTTGATGAGACAACAAATAAATGTAATGTGGTGTCCTGGAGGATGGAATCCTGCATAAAAGAAAAGAGAAGGACTAAGAAAATATGAATAGACTGGGTTTTGTCATACTCATGCATCAATATTGGTTCATTAATTATAACCAGTGCACCACCCATCACCAAGTATGAATAACAGGGACCTGGGTGTGAGGTGGGGGAACTCTCTATACAATCTCTGCCATCCTCCTATATAATAAAAGGGTAATAAGCAAGTTGACCCCAAGGACTGTTGCTATGATGTGTACTGACCACCAAGGGGCCGATGCTCAATGCAGGAGGTGCCCCCTGGTGGTCAGTGCACTTCCACAGGGAGAGTGCTGCTCAGCCAGAAGCCAGCTCATGGCTGGCCAGCAGAGCAGCAGTGGTAGTGGGATCCCTGGCAGTGCTAAGGATGTCCCTGTGGGGAGTGGGCCTAAGTCATTAGTCAGACACCCCCCAAGGCCTCCTGGGAGGCCAAAGGGATGTCTGACTGCCAGCTTAGCCCTGATCCCTTGGGAGTGGCAAGTGGACTGTGAGAAGGTGCAGGCTGGGCAGAGGAACCCCTCCTACCCCCAAGTGCACGAATTTTCGTGCACTGGGCCTCTAGTGTTTTTGTAAATCTAAAACTGTTCTGAAATTAAGTTTATCAGAAGTCATATAATTATCTGACCACTAGGTTGCACACCTGAAATTAGTATAATATTAGAAGATCAAGTGTAATTGAAAAATGAACATAAATAAAATAATACAAAATTAAATTGAAAGTTTATTTTTAAAATATGGACCAGGAGAAGGAAAGTTTCATCAATGTTGTAGCATTTGTCTTCACATCAGTTTGGCATGTGCCCTTGACTGGAATTAAACCTGGGACCCTTCAGTCTGCATGCCAAAGCTCTATGCACTGAGCCAAACCAGTTAAGGCTAGGTCTATTTCTCTGGGCCCTGCAGTTTTGTGCACTCTGAGCACATGCATGGGTTTGCTCTGTTCATTCAGCCTGGTCAGGGCACAGATCTCTGCAGAAATGGTCAGTGTGGCATCTCGAGTGTTTTCATAAGAGAACCTGAAACTGAGAAACAGCAGTTCAGTATAGCTCATTTGGTTGCACTTACGCTATTATCTGAAAAAAAGGGATTTAATTGAAGAATATGGACTGAAGTGGGATCTAGGTCAAGTATAGAGAACACTCCAAGCCTGACCATACCCTCCCTGTCTTGTGAACCACTAGATCTTTTTCTTTCTTTCCTCTTCCTTCCTTCCTTCCTTCCTTCCTTCCTTCCTTCCTTCCTTCCTTCCTTCCTGCACGAGGGGGTGAGGGGGGTGTCCCTCAGCCCAGCCTGCACCCTCTCCAATCTGGGACCCCTCAAGGGATGTCGGATTGATTGGGCCTAAATGGGCAGTCGGATATCCCTCTCACAATCCAGTACTGCTGGCTCCCAACTGCTCGCCTGTCTGCCTTTCTGATTGTCCCTAATCGCTTCTGCCTGCCAACCTGATTACTCCCTAACCACTCCCCTGCCAACCTGTTTGCCCCTAACTGCCCTTCCCTGAAGGCCTGGTTACCCCTAAATGCCCTCCCTTGCAGGCTTGGTCCTCCCCAACTGCTCTCCCCTGCTGGCTTGATCGCCCACAACTGCCCTCCCTTGCAGACCTAGTCTCTCCCCTGCTGGCCATCTTGTGATGGTAGAGGCCTGGTACACAGGTGGGGGCTGGCTGATTTGCCCTGAAGGGTGTCTCAGATAAGGGTCGGGGTTCCCTTGGGGCATGGGGTGGCCTGAGTGAGGGCCTGTGGTGGTTTGCAGGCCAGCCATCTGGAATTTATTTATCTTCTATAATTGAAACTTTGTAGCCTTGAGTGGAGTCCACAGCCAGCCAGGGTGTGCAGGAAGCTTGGCTTCCTCCATTGCCAGGGAAGCCCAATCCTTCTGCTTGCTCCATGGTTACAGCTATCTTGGTTGGGTTAATTTGTATACTCGCTCCTGATTGGCTGGTGGGCATGGCTTGTGAGAGTAGTGGAGGTACAGTCAATTTTCATATTACTCTTTTATTAGATAGGATATATATATACATAATAAAAGCCTAGGTGGCATTGCGTGATGCTGTCACAAGATGACTGCCATGACATCATCACAAAATGGCCACCATGTTGTTATCACAAGATGATCACTGCAATATAATCACAAGGTGACCACCTTCATGTCATCACAAGATGGCTGCCACAAGATGGCCACCCCCATGTTGTCACAAATGGCCACCACAAGATGGCCACCTCAAGATGGCCAGTAGGGGAGGGCATTTGTGGGCAGTCAGGCCAGCAGAAAAGGGCAGTTAGGGGCAGAGGCCTTCAGGGAAGGGCAGTTGGGTGTGGCCAGGCTGGCAGGAGAGAGTAGTTGGGGGTGATCGGGCCAGCAAGGGAGGGCAATTGGGAGCAATTGGGCCAGCAGGGGAGCAGTTAGATGTCAATCAGGACAGCAGGGCATCAGTTAGGGGACTATCAGGCAGGCAGATGAGCGGTTAGAAGCCAGCAGTCCCGGTTGTGAGAGGGATGTCCCCTAAGGGGTCCCAGGTTGGAGAGGGTGCAGGCTGGGTTGAGGGACACTCCTCCACCTGTACATGAATTTTGTGCACTGGGCCTTTAATATTTATAATAATAAAAGGGTAATATGTTAATTAGACCAGGAGACCTTCCAGATGGCCTTCCTCACAAAGCCATGGTGGTGGGGCTGAGGCAGAGGCAGTTAAAGACAATCAGGCCAAGCGGGGAGGGCAGTTGGGCGTGATCAGGCCAACAGATGGGGAGAGTTGGGGTTAAGCGGGCTGGCAGGGGGGGCCAGTTGGGGGCAAACAGGCTGGCAGGGGGATAGTTGGAGGTGAGCAGACAGTTGGGAATGAGCAGGCTGATGGGTGGGACACTTGGGGTGAGAAGACTGGCAGGGGGGCAAGTGAGGGCGAGCAGGCAGAATGGTTAGGGGTGATCAGCCAGGCAGGCAGGTGAGTGGTTAGGAGTCAGCAGTCTCAGATTGTGAGAGGGAAGACTGACTAAACTGGCAGTTGGACATCCCCTGAGGGGTCCCAGGTTGGAGAAGGTGCAGGCTGGGCCGAGGGACACCCCTCCTCATGCACGAATTTCATGCACCGAGTCACTAGTCCTATTTAATAAAACAGTAATATGCAAATTAACCATCACTCTGCTATACCCACAAGTCACGCCCATAAACCAATCAGAAGCAAGTATGCAAATTAACCCCAACCAAGATGGCTGCAGCCATAGAGCAAGCAGGAGGGAGGCTTTGGTTTCTCTGGCAATGGAGGAAGCCAAACTTTCCACACTCCCTGGTGGGCCCAGGCCTCTACTCAGGGCTACAAAGATTCAAAAATAGAAAATAAATAAATCCCAACAAAAATGGCAGCAGCCACCAAGCTGGAGAGAGCAGGAGGCTAGGGTTGCCCCTGGTGATGGAGGAAGCCAAGCTTTCCACACACTTTGACCAGCCTAAGCCTCTGCTTAAGGCTACAAATTTTCAATTATAGAAGATAAATAAATCCCAGATTCCAGGGTCTCCTCTTGGGTTGCTGAGGGGTGTGGCTGGCCACAAACCACCATAGGCCCCTCGCCCAGGCAGCCTCATGCCCCAAGAGAACCCCCACCCTGATCTGAGATACCCTTCAGGGCAAACTGCTGGCCCTCACCCATGCAGCAGGCCTCTAGCCTATCTAATAAAAGAATAATATGAGATTGACTATCACTCAGACACCTAAGATGGCTGTCCCATGTTGTCAAAGATCCTGCCTCCATTTGGACACAAGATGACCACCACCAGACAGCCAGCAGGGGAGGACAGTTGTCAGGGACTAGGCCTGCAAGGGAAGGCTGTTGGGGACGATTAAGCCTGCAGGGGAGGGCAGTTAGGTGTGACCAAGCTGGCAGATGAGGGAAGTTGGGGGTGACCGGGCCTGCAGGGAAGGGCAGTTGGGGGGAACCAGGCCTGCAGAGGAGGGCAGGTAGGGGTGACCAGGCCTATAACGGAGAGGAGTTAGGGGTGAGCAAGCCTGCAGGGGAGTGCAATTAGGGGAAAACAGGCTGGCAGGGAAGCAGTTAGGCATCAATCAGACTGGCAGGGGAGTGGTTAGGGGGTGATCAGGCTGACAGGCAGAAGCAGTTAGGGGCAGTCAGGAAGGCAGGCAGGTGAGCAATTGGGAGCCAGCAGTCTGGATTGTGAGAGGGATGTCAGACTGCCCATTTAGGCCTGATCCTGATCAGGCAGTCGGACATCCCTCTAGGTTTCTCAGATTGGAGAGGAGATGGTACAGGCTGGGCTGAGGGACATCCCCCCCCTCATGCATGAATTTCATGCACTGGACCTCTAGTATATATATATAATTTATTTCAGAGAGGAAGGGAGAGGATGAGAGATAGAAAAATCAATGATGAGAGAAAATCATTGATGGGCTGCCTTCTGCACGCCCCTACTGGGATGGAGCTCACAACCTGGGCATGTGCTCTTGACTGGAATCAAACCTGGGACCTTTCTGTCCGCAGGCTGAAGCTCTATCACTGAGCCAAACCAGCTAGAGCTAGGTCTCTTTCTCTGAACCCAGTAGTTTGGTGCCCTCTGTGCATGCACAGGCTTGCTCTGCTCATTCAGCCCTGGTCTCTCTGGATCAGCCTGAATGTGGTCTCCATCTGCCCTGTCCTCTCCCCCATCTCAAGGCAACCTCCCAGCTGTCACCCTGGATATCAACTGCTCCCTAGTTCTGGCAGATCCCTTTAAGAGTGACCCTTCATTTTATCTTATTTCTTTTTGTTCTGGAAAGTGTTTAGTTTCAGAAAAGTATAACGAATAATATAACACACCCATTTTCCCACTATAAAGGATTAATTGACATTTGGTCATATTTGCTATTGGCAAATATTTGCTTTCTAAATTTTCTCCTGTGTGTGTGTGCCTTTTCAAATATGCAATATATGGTCAGGTTTTTTTTGTTTTGTTTTGTTTTTAGAAAGTAAAAGATTATAAACAAAATTCTCTTGAGCCAAATTCTACATCCTTCCTCTTTTGAGCTCCTGCACCAATCACCATCACTGTTTCTTTTTTTTTAAGTTAATTGGTTTTATTTTATTTATTATTAATGTATTACATGTATACATATCTTCCCATTGACCATCACTGTTTTGATGTAACTTTTTCAGTTTTCTCTTATCCACACACATACACATATCCACAAACAGTACACTGTCTTCACTTTTGTGTGTGTTTTCATTTACATGAATATTATCACGTGGTATGAAATTTCCTTTTTCATTCAACATACTGATATTTTTCTATATCCATATTGAAACATATAAACCTAGTTCATCCTTAACCACTATATGTATTCATTCTTTTAAAATCCTCACCCAAGGATATTTTTCCATTGATTTTAGAGAGAGTGGAAGAGAGAGGGAAAGACAGAGAAATATCGATGTGAGAGAAACACATCAATTGGTTGCCTCCTGCAGGCGCCCCAACTAGGGCCCAAGCCTGAGAGGAGTGTGCATCCAAAGTATATGCTTTTGATTGGAATCAAACCTCGTCTGCAGGCTGATGTTCTATTCACTGAGTCAAACCGGCTGCAAGCATGTCAAACTCAAGGCTTTGGCTAGGGCAACCACAATATGTATTCTATCAAGTAAGTAAATTGTGTAAAATAAAAGCAAATAAAACAGATACCCTTTGTCCATCCCTATTAATGACAATGTAGTCAGGGATTTATCTACAGGTTTTGCCAGGTTCAGTCTACATATGTGAGAGATGGGCTGATTAGCCCAACTGCTTTCTCTCAACAGATCTGCCAGGATTGCAGAGAGGGCCTTTTTCTCCTCAAGTTTTGAATAAGCTGAAAGCGAAGCGTAGAGCCAATAGAAGCCAATAGATAACCTTTATTTATGGAGTCCAGGTTGGAGGATGGGACAGGGGAGATTCACATTGTTCTTTAAGGAAACTCCATGCCTGGGCAGACCACCACCCATCACAGACAACTGAGAACTGGGACAGGCTCCCCGCACCCCCAACCTCATAAACCCCCACCCCCAGCCTCTCCTTCAGCCACCTAAGGGCCACCCTATAGGAGTAGCAGAATGCATGGTTCCCTGGAGGCAGCCTCTTCCCAGAATGATCAGGTTAGTCACTCCCTGGGGCAGAGGAATGCGGGGAGAGGATTTCTAGAACAACAGGAACGGAGTGAAAAAAAGTTTCCCCTAACGTCTTCCAAGGCCAGTGGCCGGCAAACCATGGCTCACGAGCCACAAGCGGCTCTTTGGCCCCTTGCATGTGGCTCTTCCACAAAATACCATGTGCGAGCACACACGTACAGCATGATTGAAAATTCATGGCCCATGAGCAGAAGTTGGTTTTCAGCCTGGGCGAGTCTATTTTGAATAAGGGGCCAAAGAGCCGCATGTGGCTCGTGAGCCGCAGTTTGCTGACCACTGTCCTGGCTATTAGCTATGTAGTGGCCCCTGTCAGGAGCCTGTGTGGGATCTAACCAAGTGTGAGAAGGGAGGGAAGAGCTCTCCTGGGACAACAAATGCCTCCCTGCGCCTCCAGCAGGGCTTGGAGCAAGGACTGTGAGCAAGGAGGGGCCACACTAGGAATGATGCCACAAGCAGATTTTTTAATGATATGCTTCATTTCAGGGGCAAGCTATAATGCATATGCCATGGTTGAACTGAAGCTATTTACAAATGATCTATCCAAGGCCCCTTCTCTACTTCCCATCCCAGAAACAAGGCAGAAGTGAACATATGATTCTTTATGTTGGTATCTGAGGAATGTGCACCATGTCCATCTGAAGAAGAAGAATAGCATCTATTTATTGAGCACTCACTATGGGCCAGCATTACACTAAGTACTTTCTATAAAACAGTGTTTTTAGGAAGGTACTATACACCCCATTTGCAGATGAGGAAATTGAGACCAGGTTAAGTAACTTTCCTGAAAAAACAACAGTGGACAAGGAGAAGCCCGCAAGAGAATGTGAGACAAGGTACGGCTGGACACTGCGCCGAGGAAAAGCACTAGGGCTGGGATGAGCAGGGCACCCCACACCAGCTGTCCTGGCTTCATAGCCATATCTCTATTGGTATCATTTTGTCCTACTTGCAGTTCTGTCTGTTTTAATCTAATTTTTTCAAAGTGCTTCAGTTAATGTCCTGCTTCTTTTCTGGGTAATGATTTCACACTTAATTTGGACAAGAAAAAAAGAAATTCTGTAGTTAGGCTGAAACTGAACCAAAGCTTATTTGGTGATTTTTTCCTTGCTCAAGGCCCTGGATAGTGGTTTGAAAAATGGATTCTGGTTTCAGAAACTAATCAGTCCCAGACAAATTTAAGAAAACATTTGGGGTCATGAAACAATTATTCAAAGATGAGCACTTAAATTTTTTTAAATTATAAATATAACAGTATGTGCTTATTGTAAAAATTTTGAAAAATTCAGAAATGTATGAAGGAGAAAATTACAATTATTCCTAAGGTCACAACTGAGACAACCCCCTACTAAAATCCTGGTGTGGTTCATTCCTCTGTGCATGTGTATGTTTTAATAAATGACATCATATCGCATATACATTTTTAATCTTTCCTTTTTCACTTAAAACACACCATAAACACTTTAAATAATAAAAATGGCAATAGCTTATATTTGTTGAGTGTTTATTACATTCTTTATATGGATTGTTTCATTTAATTAAATAGAACTCTAAGAATAGGGTCTATGATTGTTACTGAGGTTAATTTTTTTATATGTTTATTAGCCAAGTACATCTCATTTTATTTCTTGTTTTCCAATTGAGGAATTAATCTTATTCTCATTGATATTAGAAATTTTTATGTAGTCAGGATATTAACCTAAAAGGGAAGAAAATGTTTTCTTTCTTTTTCCATTTGCCTTTTTCAGTTTTTTTTCTAATTTCAACATACTGAAGTCATTAATTTTTAGATACTACATTATGAATTTTTATCTATTGTTTCTTCATTTTTATGCTTAGAAAGGTGTATTCCAGCAAAAGATCAAACAATGTTTAGTCTAGATTTTTAAGGGTTTTATTTTTTATATATACTTAAAATGTAAGTGTAATATATTTAGAATTTATTTTATTATGTAGTGTGGAGGTAAAGATGTAGCCAATAATTGTTCTAGTTATATGAATTGACTATTATATTATAAATTTTACATATGCTGTGGTCTGTGTCAGGTGATATACCAAACTTGCAAACTGTTCACCAATTTTTTTTTTAATTCCTCTGGGTATACAACATGTCCCAGGATCCCTTGCAGTTAGTTATAGTCATATGACCAATGGGGTGTGAGGGAAGTGATGTGTGGCACATCCAAAAGAGCCTATAAAAATAAAATCTCACAAAAGCAATTCTCTATTATCTTTTCCATTTCCAGCTGTGTGGTAGGATACCCAAGACAATCTCAGAAACTCTGTGAGGAGATGGAGGATTTACAAAGTGGAAAGAGCTAGGCTCCTGAATCTCTCTCTTTTGAAGAAGATTCACTATCTGAAATGCCTATTTTTGGACTTTATGTGTATGAGAAATAAACTTCTATTATACCTAGCATTATATATTTAAGGGTCCACTTATCTGTTAGTGAATTCTTTTTTATAATTCTTAAATATTAATTTAAGAATCATTTTGGTTTTCTCCCAAGTTGCAATTCTTAATGAAATTGCATTAAATTTATAAAATAACTTGTGGCCTGGTGCAGGATTTGTGCACATTGAAAAGAAATTGATTAGAAGAAACATTTTAATAGAAGTGTCAACCAAATTCATGACCGACAATGATAGATCAAACACTCGTGTGTTTAATTGGCAGCAGTGAGAGCTTTATATGTATGGCGCATGCACGAGTCACCGTTTGTTTTTAAATTGCCCATTTGTGTCATATGTACCACCCAGTTAGTCCATCAGATGGTCAGACGGATGGACAATTAGTTACTTAGCTTTTATATATATATAGGTATGAGAAGAATTGTTATGTATGTGATAGTCAGTCTTGTAATATAAAAACATGCTATTTTCTACCTTTACTTACGTATTATTTTATATCCTTCATTAAAATGGGTAATTTTCTTCATAGAGAACCTGCTTATTATGTATGTTTAAATATATTATTTTTATGAAATTTTTATTGTATACAAATTGTTGTTATTGGTATGCTATATAATTATCTTTGGCATGTTTTATATCTGACCTTAATGGTTTATTAATTGACTTGGGGGATACTCTAGGTGAGGGGCTAGTAATTTTTCTCAGGGAAAAAACAGGTAATATATATTTTAGATTTTGTGAGTCATATTTGGTTTCTTTCACAACTATTAGATTCTATTATTGCAGTTCAAAAGCAGACATTACACAACATGTCAATGAAAGGGCATGACTATCCTCCAATAAAACTTTACCTGTGGGCCATAGTTTACCAACCCCTGATCTAAATAAATAATAATATTATTTTCAAATAACAATATCTACTATTTTCTGTTTTAAGACTTAAATATTGTCTAGAACTTCCCTAATATATTGTGAATATAAAAATACAGATGATATTATCATATGTATTTCTTCCTTAGATTGTCTCTAATGCTTCATGGTTAAGAATGATATTGATGGCTATTGATGTGTGTGTGTGTGTGTGTGTGTGTGTGTGTGCATGTGTGTGTGTGTGATTTTTAAAGTTGGATTCAATATCATTCTATACTAATTTTATGAGAGTTTTCAGCATGCAAATGTCAAACTAAAAGAGGAAAATAAATATTTTAGAAGATGATTTTTTACAAACCCAAGATATAAGAAGTTGCTATCTTTTAAAAAATAGTTCAGTTTCCTTAATTCCATTTATGTCAAATCAAGGCTATCACAGTCTCATTTGCTTTGAATGGTCCTAAATAATTCCTATCACTCTGGATATCTGATCAAATTCTTCATCTCCCCACCCTCCATATGTTATTACCCTCGTCTGTCTTCAGCAAAAATTCTATTAGATCAGTTGAACAAAGAATTATCCCACATCTTAGTAATTTATCATTCGTGGAGCCCCCAATAAAGTCCCTTCCAATAGGGAGAACACGCCATCTTGCAGAGGGAGGTGGATGTCTGTGGTGGTCTGAATGCTGTGGCTGAATTACTCACCGAACAGCCGGGGACCCAGAACACCGTTCTCCAATTGGCGCAGACACACCAGCAGCAGATTCAGAGATCCACACGGCACACAGAAAGGTCAGATTTCGCCTGGGATAAGTGCCTGTGTGCTGTACCAGGTCGGGTTGTAGTTTGTGCCTTTGAATCAATGTAGGAGAGAGAACTACATAACCAGATACCCGGAGAAGAAAAACTATGGGCAGAAGAAGAAACAGCCCGCATACGACAGATAGGCAGGTATCACAGAAAAGGAAGTAAATGAAATAGAAGCAGAAATAAGCCTGCCAGAGAAAGAGTTCAGAGAAACGATCATAAGATGGATGACAAGAATGGAAGACAAAATTGACAATCTGAGTAAGAGCCAAAAGGAAATGAAGAAGAAGCATGAAGAAATGCACAAAGAAATAAAAAATGATATCACTGCCTTAAAGAACTCAATAGAAAGCATCAAAAGTAGACTAGAAGAAGCAGAGGATCGCATCAGTGAGCTAGAAGACACGGTAGGAAAAAATACCCAAGTACAGCAGCTTCTAGAAAAAAAAATTAAAAAGCAAGAGGAGAGCCTAAGGGAACTTAGGGATAACATGAAAAAAAACAACATCTGCATAATTGGGGTTCCAGAAAGAGTGGAAACTGAACAAGGATTAGAGAACCTGTTTCAAGAAATAAAGACAGAAAATTTCCCCAATATAGGAAAGGAAAAACCCACACAAATCCAAGAAGCTCACAGAGTCCCAAGCAAAATGAACCCCACAAAACCGACACCAAGGCACATTATAATTAAATTGGCAAACAGCAACGACAAAGCAAGAATCTTAAAAGCAGCCAGAGAGAAACAGAAAGTTACCTACAAAGGAACCCCCATAAGACTAGCTACTGATTTTTCAACAGAAACTCATCAGGCCAGAAGAGAATGGAATGAAATATACAAAGTCATGCAAAGGAAGGGTCTGAATCCAAGAATACTGTACCCTGCAAGGTTTTCAATCAAAATTGAAGGTGAAATCAGAAGCTTCACAGACAAAAAAGGACTAAGGGAATATATTATCACCAAACCAACAATGCAAGAAATGTTAAAGGGTCTGCTGTAATAAAATGAAATAGGAAGCAAAGAAGGAACTCTGGGCTAAAGACTAAAAATGGCGACGGATAAATACCTATCAATAATAACTTTAAATGTAAATGGACTAAATGCTCCAATCAAGAGACATAGGGTAATCGATTGGATAAGAAAACATGATCCACATATTTGCTGTCTACAAGAAACCCACCTCAGGAAAAGAGATGCACACAGATTGAGGGTGAAGGGATGGAAGATGGTATTTCAGGCAAATGGAAATGAAAAAAGAGCTGGGGTTGCAATACTTATATCTGACAAATTAGATCTCAAAGTGAAGGACATAACAAGAGATAAAGAAGGCCACTTCATAATACTAAAGGGAACAATCCAACAAGAAGATATAACTCTGGTAACTCCTATATGCACCCAATATAGGAGCACCTAAATACATAAAAAACTCCTGGAGGGTATAAAGGGAGAGATTGACAGCAATACAATCATAGTAGGAGACTTTAATACCCCACTGTCACCACTGGACAAATCCTCTAAACAAAAAATCAGCAAAGAAACATCAATCCTAAATGACTCACTAGACCAGATGGAATTAATTGACATCTTCAGAACATTTCACCCCAAAGCCACAGAATATACATTCTTCTCCAGTGCACATGGGTCATTTTCAAAGATAGACATATATTGGGTCATAAGAAAAGTCTTTTCAAATTCAAGAAGATAGAAATCATATCAAGCATTTTCTCAGACCACAGTGGCATAAAACTGGAAATCAACTATAATAAAAACAATAGAAAGAAATCAAACACATGAAGACTAAATACCATGCTATTAAATAATGACTGAGTAACCAGAGAGATCAAGGAAGAAATAAAAAACATCATGGCAACAAATGACAATGACAACACAACAATACAAAATTTATGGGACACAGTGAAAGCAGTCTTGAGAGGGAAGTTCATAGCCCTACCAGCCTACTGCAAAAAACAGGAAACAATGGTAATAAATTACCTAACCCTACAACTCAAAGATCTAGAATGAGAGCAACAACATAAGCCCAGTGTACGCAGAAGGAAGGAAATAGTGAAGATCAGAGCAGAGATAAACAACTTGGAGACCAAAGAAACAATTCAAAAGATCAACAAAACCAAGAGCTGGTTCTTTGAAAGGATAAACAAGATTGATGGACCTCTAGCCAGGCTCACCAAGAAGCAAAGAGAGAAGACCCAAATAAACAAAATCAGAAATGAAAGAGGAGAAATAACAACAGACCCTGTGGAAATACAAAGGATTGTTAAAAAATACTATGAACAACTTTATTCTAACAAATTGGACAACCTGCAAGAAATGGACATTTTCTTAGAAAAATATAACCTTCCAAAACTCAACGAGGAGGAATCTAAACATCTCAATAGTCCAATAACTATGGAAGAAATTGAAGCGGTCATCAAAAAGCTTCCAGCAAATAAAAGCCCGGGACCAGATGGCTACACAGGAGAGTTTTACCAAACATTCAAGGAAGAACTAAAACCTATCCTCCTCAGACTATTCAAAAACATTCAAGAATAAGGAACACTTCCAAACACCTTCTATGAAGCCAGCATCACCCTAATACCAAAACCAGATAAAGACAACACAATGAAAGAGAATTATAGGCCAATATCTCTCATGAACATAGATGCCAAAATCCTCAACAAAATTCTAGCAAATCGGATCCAGCAGTACATCAGAAAGATCATACACCATGACCAAGTAGGATTCATCCCAGGAATGCAGGGATGGTACAATATCCACAAATCAATAAACGTGATACATCACATAAACAAATTGAGAGATAAAAATCACATACTCATATCAATTGATGCAAAAAATCATTTGACAAAATCCAACATCCTTTCTTGATAAAAACTCTCAGCAAAGTGGGAATAGAAGGAGCATACCTCAACATCATAAAAGCCATATATGATAAACTCACAGCTAACATCATACTCAATGGGCAAAAAGTAAAATCATTTCCTCTAGGAACAGGAACAAGACAGGGATGCCCACTCTCACCTCTCCTGTTTGACATAGTACTGGAAGTATTAACCATTGCAATTAGACAAGAAGAAGAAATAAAAGGCATCCAAATTGGAAAAGAAGAAGTACAGCTGTCCTTATTTGCAGATGACATGATACTGTACATAAAAAACCCAAAGGACACCATTCCAAAACTAATTGACTTAATTAATGAATTCGGCAATGTAGCAGGATACAAAATTAATGCTAAGGAGTTTGTGGCATTTCTATACACTAATAGTGGAATTACAGAAAGAGAGACTAAAAAAAGCAATCCCATTTACCATTGCACCAAAAAAATTAAGATACCTAGGAATAAACCTAACTAAAGAGGTAAAAGACCTATATGCAGAAAACTACAGGACACTGAAAAAAGAGAAAGAGGAAGATGTTAACAGATGGAATAGCATACCATGCTCATGGATTGGGAGAATCAACATCATTAAAATGTCCATACTACCCAAAGCAATCTATAGATTCAATGCACTACCCATTAAAATACCAATGACATATTTCACAGACCTAGAAAGAATTCTTCATAGATTCATCTGGAACAAAAAAAAGACCTCGATTAGCTACAGCAATTCTGAGAAAGAAGAATAAAGTAGGTGGGATCTCAATACCAGATTTCAATCTATATTACAAAGCAACAACTGTTCTCAAAACAGCCTGGTACTGGCACAAGAACAGGCATATAGACCAATGGAATAGAATAGAGAACCCATATCCACCCAAATCACTATACTCAACTAATATTTGACAAAGGAGGCATGAACATTCAATGGAGCCAAGATAGCCTCTTCAATAAATGGTGTTGGGAAAATTGGACAGATACATGCAAAAAAATGAAACTGGACCACCAACTTACACCAAATACAAAAATAAACTCAAAATGGATACAGGACTTAAACATTAGAAGGGAAATCATAAAAATACTAGAGGAATCCACAGGCAGCACAATCTCAGATATATGCGGAAACAACTTCTTCACTGATACTGTTCCAAAGGCAATTGAAGCTAAAGAAAAAATAAACAAATGGGACTACATCAAAATAAAAAGCTTTTGCACAGCAAAAGAAACCATCAACAAAACAAGACAGCCCACTGTATGGGAGAACATATTTGCAAATGTTTTCACTGATAAAGGTTTAATCTCCAAAATCTACAACCAACTTATACAACTTAATAAAAGAAAGATAAATGACCCAATAAAAAAATGGGCAATGGACCTAAATAGAACCTTTTCGAAAGACGACAGAAGGAAGGCCAAGAGACACATGAAAACATGTTCAAAGTCACTAATTATCCGAGAGATGCAAATCAAAACGACAATGCGATACCATCTTACACCGGTCTGAATGGCAATCATCAACAAATCAACAAACGACAAGTGTTGGCAAGGATGCGGAGAAAAAGGAACCCTTGTTCACTGTTGGTGGGAATGCAGACTGGTGCAGCCACTGTGGAGAACAGTATGGAGTTTCCTCAAAAAACTAAAAATGGATCTCCCATTTGACTCTGTAATCCCACTCTTAGGAATTTACCCTAAGAAATCACAAACACCAACCAGAAAGGATTTATGCACCCCTATGTTCATAGCAGCACAATTTACAATAGCTACAATTTGGAAACAGCCTAGGTGCCCGTCAGCAGATGAGTGGATCAGAAAACTGTGGTACATCCACACAATGGAATTCTATGCTGCCATTAAAAAGAAGGAATTCTTACCATTTGCAGCAACCTGCTTGGAACTGGAGAACCTTATGCTTAGTGAAATAAACCAGTCAATGAAGGAGGAGCATCACATGATCTCACTCATTTATGGATAATAAACAACATTATAAACTGATGAACAAAAGGATAGATACAGAGGCAGTAAAGCATCAGACTGTGAAATTACAGCAGGAAGATTAAAGTTAGGTGAGGTAGATAAGAGATCAATCAAAGGACTTGTATGCATGCATATAAGCATAACCAATGAACATAGACACTGGGGGGTTGGGGTATGCCTGAGAGGGAGGGGGGACAATGGGGAGATATGTATAAAAAATTAATTTAAAAATTCCCTTCCAATAAATCCCCACTTTTCCTGATTGTATTTGGAATAGTGGGGGAGGAGGGTTATTGGCAGGGTATTTGAAGTTGAGTCCAATTTCTCCCTTACTGCAAAACTCCACTGTAGTCATTGCCCAGTCCCTCAACAAAAGTCTTCCTTAGTGTTTTTAACGTGTCATGAGTAATATTTTTTTAACAATGCCCAATGTCAGCTCTATAATGAAGAAGGCTATAGAAATAGGAGATGGAAGTAAGAAAAGCGCCATCACCATCTTTGGGATCCAAATTCACTACCACTGGTAGGAATGAAGACTTCTAAGGTGAGTCCAGCCTGAGTTTCCTCTATCAGGCACTGTGTCCTGCCCAGAGCTTTCCTTGCTGTCCAGGCAGGGAGTTTCTACATCAAATTCCTCTTCCACCAGCCACTTTAAGTGCTGTGCAGGGTGCACCTCTTCAGCCTTCCAGAAGAGGAGGCTGGGAGAAGGTTTCTACTTCTCTGACTCTCCCAACTCATCTAGGAAGAAGCCACATCACTGCCATATATTCCATGGACTTTGACCAATGGTCAAATGAGGATCCCAAACAGAATCTGAAATTGGTAGGAAGCCAAAATGAGATGGCAGAATCTGGGACTAAACTATAGAATTCAAGACATTTGATCAAACTGAAATTGCATTTTCTTAGAGGAACAAAACTAGAAGGATATACACCAGTTTTCTTTTGTGTTTCCTAAATTTTTAATGTATCTAGAATAAGCAAACATATGTTACATAAGCATTCAGGGAAGGGGGGAAATAGTGTATCTTCTTTACTTATTTGGATAAGGAATTTTTGAGAGACATCATTAAATCAAATAATTTTGTGGTCTTTAAAAGATACATAGTTTCTGGACAGTCAAGAAATTTTCTGCATAAACTAGTCCAGGTACAATGGAAGGCAATAAACAATGTGGTCCCTCATTCCTAGCCTTGACCCTCTAGGTTCCTTTAAATTTATGTCCCTACCCACCTGGGCATATCAAAACAGGGGAATGGGGAGAAAGGAATAGCTCAAGATGCTGAATTACTGGTACAGATGTTGAAGGATGATTACCACTAAAGTCACAACCATGCTCCATTACTATACTCCCGAAGTATTTCTGAAGGCATCAACAAAACCATCCCACCCAATTTATTAGGTATTTGCTCTGAGGGCAGTTCCATAAGCATTCAAACATACTATTCTAAGCCAGCATTTACTAACCTACAGACTTCGGAGCCCTGGGATGAAATAGCAGATGACAAGGAAGAGATATGAAGCCATATGGAAACCATATTTTAAACATTGATTGGATGAATACTATACATTGCACATATTTGTATCATTTGCCAAATGTGTATAAATATTGCTATAGAAAAAAATACAAACATACTTTTCAATGGTAATGAATTCATCACTGTTTTTTATTAAGTATTTATCCATTAATGGATTCTAAATTAAAATGTCCAGTGACTATCATTTGCATATCTTTGGACTAAAATATGTTGGGAATACTGTCTCAACAACTTGCACTTTCAACTCAAGCTCCAAGTTCTTTAGAAAGTTTTCTTAGCTTACTCCAGTGAGCAGCCATTGTCCCTTCTCTGAAATTCTTCTCATTGTACATTGTTCTATCCTGTTTTCTTATCGTCTCCACTGGGATCTTTTCCTTCCCTCAAGTAGATTGGAAGCTTGATAAGGGTAAAGGCACTGTTTTCTGCTTCCTTGTCACTCCCAATCACTCAGCCCAATGGGGCTTCAATAATTTAAGAGCAATCACCATTTTCTAGGATCATTCCTGTTACCTTATTATAGAAGCTCCTCAATTTACAGAAAGTTTTCGTGCTATAGGTCTACCCATAAGGCAATTTTTGCAAGACCAGAATTAGTTAGTACATTTTCTTTCTTCATTTGAGAAATGTTTCCATTTACAAGCAACTTTAAATTCCAACTGTGTTGGGGGCGGGGGGAATGGCCTACTTTTGCTCTGGTTCAAGACTTTGTTCTTTTTCATGAAAATCAGTACATTTGTAAGTAGACAACCTTCTGTACACCACAAGCCCTGGCAGATTGCAGGCTAATTCTCTTCTCTGCATTTTGCTTTATGTCTAAATCAAGACTGTGCTTTCATTATTTCACTTAGAACTGCTCTTCCATATGCTCCCTGGAAATTATTTTTCTCATTTGTTCATAAATTCCAAGTTTGTTTTCTCTAGAATACAGGAGAAGCAAAAATAGAATGTTGAGCTGTGAGGGGCAGCGTCTGCTGGAGCTGAGTTTGTTCTGGGGAGTGATAAATGATGCTGGGTTCCCATGGGTTAGAGGGCACCCAACTTCAAATAACTACAACATCCGATAACAAAGTTTTTCTCCATCATTTGCAATCCAAACACTAAGAACACAGCCCTGCGGACCCCTCATCCTTCATGTTCAATTGTAAATCCTGATTAAATAGCTTGCAGGTGTCAGGATTAAAGTATATGCAGTGGGAGCCTAAACAGAGGGCCAGCTGGGTTCCTCATTTGCCAGTCGCAGTTTCTTCTTTGTTTTGAAACTGTTGACAGTACAACTAAAAATGTTCCTTAGGGCCCAGGCTGAGTTAAATAACAAGCAGGATGAGTAAGAGAACAGCTGTAGATATTTTTCTGTGTTTAACATACCTGCCTTGTTGATTTATAGGAAGACCCTCAAATAATGTACATTTTGTAATGCAAACATTTAACCTTTGGAGCCCAGTCTGTGATAGAGACATCAGAAACAGAAAAGGTCTTGATGGACCTTGTATTCCAAACTTCACCCGCTTAAAGGAAACATGAAATGATGGAATAACTTGATTTTATTATTCAAATGGCCATGGTGATATTGTCTAGGCCTCATTTGTTACTCACAGCTAATCAGTATCAGTGAACAAAGTGAAAGAAGCCACAGAAACCAGAAAGGCCTGCGTATAGCAATGCATCTTGGGAATTCCTCTCTCTCTCTTTCTGCATGGGCTTGACAGAGGAAGCCAGCTCTGCACTAATCATCTGTCCTGCCTTTAGGGAGGGTTGTGGGGTGGAGCCTCAATGGACCTGAGAGTGGGGCTTTGGGCCACTTCTAAGTTCCTGCTCATGCACATGGCACAGATACACATACTGAGTTTCCAGGCAGTGTGGTGTCCTGACAATTCATTTTTGTTGTGCTTAGCTAGACTGTGGTATTAGGGAACCTCAAAGCAGCAGCAGGGTTAAACAAGTGTGAATGGTAAAGCCTAAATCTTTTATGCCATCACTGTCAACTATGGGCTCAGAGCCTATTGCATCCATGGCCCTGGGGTGGGCACCAACCTGAAACTGCAGATTTAAAATAGTGCCTATGGCTATGGTAAGGGTCATGAAATCCTGACCAACACCCACCCCACCCCAAAGGACTCATTTGGGCTCATGTGGTCATCCCATTCCCCTTGCTAGTGATTTACTTGGGAATAAGGCCTGAGACCCAACTCAGGCCAATAACAGGTGAGGGGAAGCCTGCCAGCGGCTGAGGTCTAAAAAATATAGACACAAAAGAGACATCTTTTCCTTCTCTGAGCACTATCTTGTCTGGATGAGGAGGGCCAGCCTGAGAGCAAAGCTGACACAGAGACTGGGTAAAGCAAAGAGGCCCAGAAAATGGGGCTCCTCATGACATCACCGAGTGGCTGAGTTAATCCCAGAGCCCACCCTACTGCTGAATCTTGTGTTCTATGAGAGTACATTTCCAAATTGTTTAAGCCAGTACGACATTAATGTGTTCTGTTCATCAAACACACTCCAAGGAATATAACTTTAAACATGCTACCCTCTAAAAACAATCATGCATATTGTCAGTAGAGGGACAAAAAGATTAGAGAGTAAGTTGATTTTACCAAACAACAACTTTGTTTACTTCTCCAAACACGGAACAACTGATTGGACATATTTGCATTTGAGGCATGCTTTTAATTAATTGGCTCCCTGGAGGCATCCCAGATGTCTCAGAACCGATGAGGTGGATAGAGGTCCCTCCTCGAATCATGCCTAGCCCAAGAGCCACAGAGACCAGAACTGTCTAAAGGAATTAGGAAAGTTAACATCTGCAAGGATCCTTTTGGAGTCAGGATGTTGGCTTCAGCTGGGTGAGAGTCTAGCACAAGGTGGAACAGTGGAGAATGCACTTCACACTCAAGGGACATCCCTTTGGTTACTCAGCCAGACCCCTTCTTGGCAGTGTCATCAGTGATAAAGAAATGGGACTCCTAATAAACCGTGATGTTGGAGGGGGATGTGGCTTTCACTTCCAGAAGGTGCTTTGTGAGTACTACATGCCATTAACCATGCAGTTACTAGTAGAACCTGACCATTGTGCTAGGCATTGCAAACAAAGACACCTAGAGATGGCCTGCAAGGGTCCTAAAACTTCCAAAAAATGAATGCAAAAGCCTGTTGATGTGTGTATTGAGCCATTCAGAATTCACCAAGCTAGTGTTTAACCCACTTTGCACTGAGTCTTTCCAAATGATCCTATGGCATCTCACTCCATCTTTGAAAATGTCTGGGGAAAAAATAACAGAGATCACAGCTTACAGTCATTACCAGGACTCAGGCTTACTACACACTTTTTAGATATGATCTAATCAAATACAACAATCCTATAAAGTAACTATTGTTACTTTTCTCACTTTACAGTTGAGGAATTTGCTCCAACTCACAAAGATATAAAGTCAGATTTGGAACTCAGATCCCAGACTATTGAAGCCAAATGTGCCATTAACAACTTTCCCTCCTGCCAAGACCCACACAAAACATCCATCTCATCTTAGGTGATGCTTGGAAGGTCACACACTTGACTCATGGAGAAAAAAGCTGAGCCTGGCTGCCAGGTTCCTGCACCAGACTTGGACCCAGCTCAGTTACCTCACCCAAAACATCCTTACTCTAAACCTCAATAATTCCCTGAGGTCTCTAAAGGGTTGGTACAAAAATGGTTTTCATTTACTTGGACACATTGTAAGTGTGATGTGGTGTAGTTGAAAGTGTATGATTTGGGTACAAGAGAGATTGAGTTAATCATTATAAAACCCTGAGCTAACTGCTTGACTTCTTTGTGTTTCAATAACTCCTGTTGCAAAATGGGAATATACTAACTGTTGTTGAGGAGCTCTGGGTAAAGGGGTGATAAAATGATCTGTGTAGAACATTCACATAGGAACAAAATATGAACTCAGTATTATTTTATTCTTTCCTTCTATTCTGAATGTGGCCTGCACCACTGCATTTCTGGGTTTCATAGCTGGCTTAGAGAATTTCCTTTAAATGATGATTGAAGAGCAAAGAAATAATTAGTATGTGAAAAATTATTACCATTTTAATTGTCTTTGTATTTGTCTGTCTTTGTATTTGTCTGTCTACTAAGCTATAACTTTTTTGAGGGCAAGGCATTTGTCTTATTATAATGAGCCTACTGTGTGCCTGAGCTTGGCACACAGTAGGCCCATTACAACTAAGCATGAGAGTGGGATGACAAAAAGAATTAAGGCAGAGAGAAACCAAGATGGCAGCATAGGTAAACACCTAAACTGTGCCTTGCACAACAATTTCAAAACTACAACTAAAAGACAGTACAGGCATCATCCAGAATCACAGGAAAGCTGACTGAGTGGAAATTCTACAACTAGAAGGAAAGAGAGGCACCATGGAGACTCATAAGAGCTGCAAAAAGTTGAGGTATGGAGACACGCACATGGAGTGGACAGGGGTGGCTGAGTGCCTGGCTGCCTTCCTCTAGCGGGAGGGAGATAGAAACTCCTAACTGCACTGAACCCCAGATCCGACTGAACTGAACCCAAATTCTGGGCGAGACTCATATGGGGGTTGTCTGGACTGCTGTGAAAAGGGAAGAGTGCATGGAAACTTAGGGGAGCTATGAAAAGGCAGAGGTCTGGAGGCACGTGAATGCTAATTGTGTCCCTAGCTTTCTCTAGTGGGAGGGAGACAGGACCTCCCAACTGCACTGAAATCCATTTCTGACTGCACTGAACCCCAGTTTCAGGTGAGACCCTGGGGACCCAGACTCATACGGGTCACCAGAGCGCAAGGAAACTCAGGGGAACCGAAAAGGCTAAGGTCTGGAGATGCACACCCGTGTGCACAGAGAGGGCTGCAGCAATTACTGAGGGACACAGACCCAGAAGCTGCATAGGGCAGGGCTGACAGGAATCCAAGGCTGTCTCTGCTCAGCCCTGAGACTCTCCCCATCCAAGCTGAACAGAGAGGCTTTTGCAATTTTGCAAATCTTGTATCATAAGGCTGACTCCAGCACAGAAGTTCTCCCAACATAGACACAGCTGATCCTCACAATCAATTGGCTTGGAGGTCAATTCCCACCAGTGATACCAACAACAATCAAGACTGAACTGCAACAAGGCTGTACACATAGTCCACAAAGGGGTGCACCAAGAGAGTCAACCTCAGGTAACTGGGAAGGCGGAGCTACTGGTCTATGTAGGGCACCTAGCACACAAAGCTGATCTACCAACTCAGGGAAGCAGCAAAAATGCAGAGACAAAAGCAACAAATCACAAACGGAAGAAATGGAGGAAAACAAACCCCTGGATACAGAGTTCAAAGGTATGGTTATAAGATTTTTCAAGAGTTTCCTAGAAAAGATGATAAATTTAGTGAGACCCAAGAAGAGTTGAAAAAGGACCAACTAGAAATTAAACATACACTGACTGAAATAAAAAATATTATACAGAAACCTAACAGCAGACTAGAGGAATGCAAGAATCAAGTCAAAGATTTGAAATACAAAGAAGCAAAAAACACTCTACTGGAAAAGAAAAAAAGAATGAAAAAATGAGAAGATAATGTAAGAAGCCTCTGGGACAACCTCAAGTGTACTAACATCAGAATTATGGGGTACCAGAAGAAGAGAGATAGCAAGATACTGAAAATCTATTTGAAGAAATGACAGAAAACTTCCCACACTTGGTGAAAGAAATAGACTTACAAGTCCAGAAAGTGCACAGAACCCCAAACAAAAGGAATCCAAAGAGGACCACATTAAGACACATCATAATTAAAATGCTAAGAGCAAAAGACAGAGAATATTAAAAGCAGCAAGAGAAAAACAGTTAATTATCTACAAGAGAGCACCCATAAAATTCTCAGTTGATTTCTCAACAGAAACTATGCAGGCCAGATGGAAATGGCAAGAAATATTGAAAGTGATGAATAGCGAGAACCTACAACTAAGATTACTCTATCCAGCAAAGCTATCATTCAGAATTGAAGGGCAGATATAGAGCTTCACAGATAAGAAAAAGCTAAAGGAGTTCTTCAACACCAAACTAATATTATATGAGATGCTGAAAGGTACTCTTTAAGAAGAGGAAGAAGAAGAAAAAGGTAAAGATAAAAATTATGAACAATAAGTACATATCTATCAACAAGTGAATCTAAAAAGCAAGTGAATAAAAAATCTGATGAACAGAATAAACTGGTGAATATAATAGAATCAGGGGCATAGAAAAGGAGTGGACTGACAATTCTCAGAGAGAAAGGGGTGAGGGGCGTGCAGGGAGAAACTGGGCAAAAATCATACACCTATGGATGAGATCAATGTGGGGGGAGATAAGGGCAGAGGGAGGGATGGGAGCTGGGTGGAGTGGAGCTATGGGGAGAAAAAGAGGAACAAATGTAATAATCTGAACAATAAAGTTTTATTAAATTAAAATAAAGAAGTAAGGCAGTGTTGTTAAAAACACAAGATTTGTATCTATGCCACTTCGGATACAAAAACTGCTAAATGTCTTGCCTTGGGACATAAATTATGTGAAATAAACTTGAATATTTCCTTCATGATTAAGGATGTTGCTAATGAGTATGAATCTCAACAGTTTATTGTACAAAATGAGACTCATTGGGTGGAGTTATGATATTCTAGATAAAACCCAGATGATAAGAAATATTTGCTAAGTGAATTTATTTTATTATGATATGCTTCATTTTTTCCAAAAAAAAAAAAATGAGGGCAAGAAAATACATCCAAAGAACTAATGTTTGTGCTAAATCAAAATACCATTGTGAGCTTTTTTCCTGGCTAGTTAGTCATCATGAAAATGGCAATGATTCTCATGTTTTTCAGCCTTGCTGACAATATCTATGTTTACTTTCTCTTATCATTTCCTAAAATTGTCTGTTCTAATTTTATTGTTATTGTAATCTAGATAGATAGATAGATAGATAGATAGATAGAACTTTACAGATTAAAATACTTGTGTCACAGTGAATCCTCATAAAAAACCTCTATGGTAAATATTATTACCCACATTTTACTAATGAGGAAACTAAGGCTCCAGATTTTATATCACAGAGTAATAAACCAAGCTGAGACCTTCCTTCCTTTCTTTGTTTCCTCTTTCCCTCCTTCCTTCCCTTTTTCCTTCCTTTCTCATTGCCTTCTTCCCTTCCTCTGTTTCTCCTTTCTCCTCCTCCTTCCTTCGTCTAATCATTAAGCATGCATCTTTCAAGCCCCAGCTCAATGATACTTATGTCACTAAGTACTAGGGACACAAAATCATATTAAACAGAATCCTAGCTAGTGTTTGACAAACTCATTAGTCAACAGAGCCAAATATCAACAGTACAACGTTTGAAATTTCTTTTGAGAGCCAAATTTTTTAAACTCAAAATTCTTTTAACACCACTTCTGCAAAATAGACTCGCCCAGGCTGTGGTATTTTGTGGAAGAGCCATACTCAAGGGGCCAAAGAACCACATGTGACTCACAAGTTGCAGTTTGCCGACCAAGGTCCTAGACTAATTGACTCCAAACTGGCACCCCTTCCATTGAACCAAATAGCCCCCCATCCTGGATAAGCCTTTTAACCTCTGTTACTCTGCCTCTGACCACACCTTCTGGACCCAAAGGCTTCACCTGGATCACAGTGGATGGATGTGCTTCAGGAAACCCTGCTTTTAGGCCATGTGTCTTTCCGTTTATGCAGGGCTGACCATAGAGTTCCCACCAGAAAAATATAACACTCCATGCCAAGAAAGCCTGTGCCCACTTCAGGATTGGCCCCTGCAAGGCCCAGCCAGAAAGCAGTAAACTCACACCTATGGGACTCTCAGTGAACCTACCCAGACTTGCCAACCCCAAAGCAATGCTGCTCTGCAGATGTGAACTGTATGCCTGAGCAAACATCCCAGTCCCTTATCTCATTTAATTCTCCCAACAACTAGGAAAGTAATGACATCATCCCATTTTACAATTGAGATTCAAAGAGATGACCAACACACACCCAAAGTTACACCCTTATCCGAGACTAAACTGGAATTGGGTCTAGATCTAATTTAATTCTAAAGTTCAAATTCCCAATCCAAATGAAATGTTCCTATCACCTGAAGAAAGATGGAAATCCATTAAATGTAAAGAATATATAAAAGAGATTCCTAAGGCTTCCCCCTGGACTTCACCACTCCCAAAAAGGTAATGTCAAATGTTTGGCCTGGGAAAAAACACTAAGGCATGGAGGGCCCTTAAAGTGGCCAGCTCATCACCTAGCTGGTGACCAATCCCAGGGTAACTCCAGTTTGCCAACTCTCAGCTAAGTGCTCTGCTCAATAAGCCATATAGCCTTGATTCACCTGAGCCCAAGAAAATGGGACCATCTGCTAAAACACATTCGTGGGCATATTTTTACTTTCTTGGTGGACTATTTACTTCTTTGAATCAACTTCCTAGACAGGGCTCTACCTATTTTGCCAGACCTCCCCAGTTCTCCATTTGGCCTGAGATCCTTCTGATTTCCAAGAGACGGGAGAATCCCCTTCTCAGTGCCTTGGATGACAAAGCCTATGTCCCATGTGCACC
Organism: Lasiurus cinereus; assembly: GCA_011751065.1. Taxonomy (NCBI): domain Eukaryota; kingdom Metazoa; phylum Chordata; class Mammalia; order Chiroptera; family Vespertilionidae; genus Lasiurus; species Lasiurus cinereus. The sequence goes on from JAAGEH010000076.1 coordinate 43,694,960, forward strand.
GACAGAGGTCACAGGACGCTCCGGGTCCACAGATCTCAGCTCTCCTGTCTCATGAGCATTCCCCAAATCACTTTACAGCAGGGACCAAAGATCAAATATTTTATGGGCGCTTGGGGAATTATTCCTCCCCAACCCATCTGCCCTTTCATCTGCACACCCACTGCCCAGAATAGCAAACAGATCATTGCTCCTAAGCTGTTTCTCCAAAGACTTCACAGCAGGAAAACAGAGGTTAGAAATATTTCAAAAGCTTGGCTACAGCTGTCTGCAGGAGCCCATTTGAAAGGCTTCGTACAGAAAATCTCCTTCTTGCTTTAAAGTGCCAGGCACTGGTTTTGCTCAGCTCAGACAACTGCAGTGTCACCATCACCCTTGCCCTCTGTCTTGCCTTCTTGGGTCTGTCCAAGGGCATGTCTAAGTGGCCCTACTAAATGGCAGGAATCACATTCAGGAATAGAAGCTTCTAGATCTCCATGACCAAGCGTACTTGTGGTTTGAGAGGAATTCCCACCCACTTGAGAGGGTTTGCATTGTGCACCAGGCTTTACTCTCCCATGGCATGTCCAGGTGCCCCTGGGCTGATGAAGCATTTGCAGACCCCAACGCTAACCCAGGGTAGCAGCCTCTATGGAGTGGGAGTCTTTCTGATGTGGTTCCTCAATGGGTAACTCTCCTAAGAAGAATAAACTCAGAGCAGTACTTTCCTTAGACCTAGGCATAACGTGTCCCTCCTCTGGGTCCACCCTGGTCATTCCCTGGCCATTTCCCCTTGGAAATTAGGAATATCCAGGCTTTAAGGACTTACCCACCTAGAGCCCACACCTCTTTCTCTTAACTGTGATCTGGTGATCAGGATGCCAGAATTTCCTACCCCAGATTCTGAGCCTACTCAGTTTCCTACCCAGGCTGTGGTGAGCCCCATTCCTGCATCTTTCTGCCAAGGCTGGGGAAAGGTAGCAATACTCAAGTCCAAGGGTGGCCAAGGGCAGCAGTTTGTGGAGTGCTGTGGATACTGCTGGGATATGCAAGGCCTCTCAAGAGATGAGGCAGAGCTGGGGAGGCAGAGAAGCAAGCAGGAGGGGCGAGGGGGAGGGAGGAGGAGGGTAGTAAGTGGGAGAAGCCAGGTCCAGAGCCAGCCTTTCCTGCACCACCTCATTCCAGTTCAGAATGTGAAGTCCAAAACAGAGGCCTGTTTGTCAAAAGAAGAAGATATTACATATTTATAGAGCTGTATTGTAGCTTGCTTTGTAACTTTCAAATACTCAAACACATAGTATGTGGGATTTCTTACTACTTTTGCACCCAACTCATAATGTTAATTCTTTCATTCAGGCCATAATTTTGTTGAATCATGGCCTGTGCTAAGTGTCATGCCAGGAACTGGGTACGTCAGAGTGGACGAGATGGTTACAGTCTGGCTAGCAGGGGAGGCAGGAGCCATGGCATGAGGAAGGCCACAGGGTGGTGGAATGAAAGCTCCCAGTCAGTGTCAGGCAGGAGATAGTGAAGGGAGGACTCCTTTTTGGGTGAGTGGTCAGAACTAACTCTATTTTCAGACCAAATTTAACTAATAAATAACTCTTTGAGGCCTCTGACTAGCAATTGAATTACTAGTGTTTTGTTTAACCTGTGCTGTACAAAGCTTGGAGACACCAAGGACACAAGCCCTCCTCGATGATGCCCAATCTAAAAAGACATGTGGATATGAATTCAACTAACTCAGGGTCGAGACAGAGGCAAACGGTAGCCAGTAGCTGTACAAGCCAGCGGTAGTGGGAACACAGAAGGAGATGTGATTAATTCCTTCTAGGTGTTCAGGGATGGTTCATACCAAAAAGAACATTTCAATTGAGTTTTTCAGGATAAAGTAGAGATTAAAAAGAGCACAGAAATCTGGGCACACATCCCTGGTTGAGGGAAGAGCTTGAGCAAAGGCAGTGAGATAGGCAGTTGTATTGAGTGCTGGGGAATGACTAACGGTCCTGCATGACCTGGGATATATAAGGATGTTGGGAGCATGCTACAAAGGCAGTTTCTGGGATCAGATTTTGGCAGGCCTTGCCTACCAGGATAAGGCAAGTGATCGTTCTGCAGCAGAGGGAAGACATTTTAAAATGCTCATTCTAGTGACAGTAACTGGAGGCATTGGAAGAAATGGAAGATAAAGAAGCCAGAAGAGGGCTGTTTCAAAAATTTAGGCAAGAGGATCTGAGGTATGAAAAACGAGGTTTTGCTGGTAATAAATAGAGATTCAGGCCTAGTAGTTTTGAGTTTTGATCTAAATAGCAAAGGTAATTATCTGTCTTCAACCTCTTCCTCGTGGCTACCTTCTAATTGTTAAGGATCATTGATGGCTAACCTAAGCAGACCTGGCGCTCCTCAGATGGCTAAGCAGCAGCTCACAGAATCGAACAGAGGTGGAAGAAAGGAGCTCCAAGTCTCCAGGTAGCAGCCAAGTCAGGATAGTCCAGCAGAACATGGGCCAGTCTCTGTTTCCCCCTGTGCTTTTGTCCCTCCTCTCATGATGCAAATTTGAGGAAAAGCACATCTGATGACCTAGCTGGGGTCACTTTCTTGCCCTTGTACTAGGGGAGAGCAGCTCACTCTGATCAATAGTCTCATGAAACTCCAACCAGGAAACAGAACACACCCAAATAATGGATGTACCCTCTGCAGGCAGAAACTCAGGCCGTTCACTGTGTATGCCCAGTGCCTAGAAGAGTGCTGGCACCTAGGCTGTGCATGATTAATATCTACTCACTGCCAGCAAAAGTGGCAGGTGTCCACACCACCTTGCCTGGCTCCTCTCCCCCAGCACTGACATCTCTGCCCTCCCAGGGTGCTGCGGGGAGTGTCAGGACACTGAGAACACCCCCAGGTGTTTGGGGAACTGGTCAATCCACCTTAAGCTCCTCCTCAACCCAGCTGATGTGCACATGCCAATTTTTCACCTGTCCCTGAGTGCTTTCCCTGGAATTTCTTAACACTAATGATTTCCTGTAGGATGGGATGTTTGGGATTTGGGCTTTGTTTTTCATTAAATACTGTTTCTACTCAAAATATGAGTTCATTTCTTCTGGAAGTTATTTTTCATTATCTTTTTTCTCCCCCAGTCCTTGCACTGTGGGCCTTCCTCTTGCGGGCCCCTGTAATATTAGGTTCCTGCAGAGTAGCTGGAGAGGTGGGGGAAGGGGTGGCGATTACTGCTGGCAGTTTTGCAATTTTTCCCCCATCCAGGACACTGCAAGGCGTCTACAATGGGCTGTTTCCTGCAGTGTGATGTGCCTTCCTGGGGGGAAGGCCACTGTTAAGTGGGGGTCTGTCTCTGATATCAGGAGATGGGCTCCAGAGGGCACATGGAAGCTGCCTGTATCTGAGAGAGAGCCAGCCCCTGGCTCCAGGAATTAGATCTAAGCATGTTTGGCATGAAGTTGCCACTTTCCCAATCAAATGGGCCTAGCTCTCTTTAAGGCTCAACATCCACATTAACCAGTTAACTGCCATGTGTCCAAAACGGAAACCATCCTAACTCGCCACGTTATTTTCAATGTAATTTTAAAGAGCAATTTGGAATGAATATTATAAAAATAAATATAGTACTCACAATTCGAGTGTTCTTGAATATTTTCAGTTGAAAATTCTCACGAAAAAATGATTTTAAAGTTGGTCTATAGACATTTATGGCAGGCAAATGGTTAAGTCACCATAAAATGGAAGGTTTATGGTCCTAAAAGAAACGTTGAAAAATGTATGCCTCCTATAACCCCTAAAATATGTTGTCTAGATTTTTTCCACCTGGGTAGAAGGAATAGTTTGTGGATGTGATAGGCTAGGTTGTGTGGATGTGCAGGGCAGTTAAGGGGAACTGTCCCAGCTGAGTTTGGGATACCAGGAGCCTCCATGGTAGAACAACCCTCCCTAACACAAGCTTTGCAAATTCAGATTCTCCCAGAATAAAATCCAAACTCGGGATCATGGTATTCAAGACTCCCCTGGGCCAAGCATTGTTTCTCTGTCCACACCCCTCACTCATGTGTTTGGCCCCACTGGCCTCCTTCTTTCCCCAAGCTCTGTGAGCAGGTCACCTGCAGGAACTGCCCCTTCCTGGCCTATTTCCTCTGGCATCTCTTTCTGTCCCTGGATGTGTGAGAGAGACACATCAATTGGTTGCCTCCTGCAGGCACCCCAACCTGGACCAGGGATTGAACCTGATGTCAGTGCCCTTGACCAGAAATTGAAACCTAAACCCTTCAGTGCATGGGCCAATGCTCCAACCACTGAGCAACACCAGCCAGGGCAACCATTTTTAAGTGTAGAATTCAGTGGTATTAAGGACATCCATGTTGTTGTGTAGCCATCACCACTATCCACCTCTAAAACACTTTTCATCTTGCAAAACTGAAACTCTGTTCCCATTAAACAGTAACTCCCCATTCCATCCTACCCCCAACCCCTGGCAACCACCATTCTACTTGCTGTCTCTATGAATATATAAGTGGAATCTTATAGTGGTCCTTTTGTGACTGGCTTATTTCACTTAGCATAATGTGCTCAATATTCATCCATGGTGTATCATGTGTCAAAATTTTATTCATTCTTAAGGTGGAATAATATTCCATTACTAGAGGCCTGGTGCATGAAATTTATGCATGGGTGGGGGGGTGTCCCTCAGCCCAGCCTCCACCCTCTCCAATTTGGGACCCCTCATTGGATGTCCGACTGTCAGTTTAAGCTTGATCCGGGCAGTTGGACATTCCTTTCACAATCCAGGACTGCTGGCTCCCAACCACTCTCCTGCCTGCCAGACTGATCGCCCCCTAACCACTCCCCTTCCTGCCCCATAACCCCCAACTGCCCTCTCCTGCCAATCTGGTCACCCCAACTGCCCCCCCCTGCAGGCCTGGTCACCCCTAACTGCCCTCCTTTGCTGGCCTGATCCCCACAACTACCCTCCCCTGCCAGCCATCTTTGACCACATGGGGGTGGCCATCTTGTGCGACGGCATGAGGGTCAATTTGCACAATTACTGCTTTATTATAGGATATTAAATCACATTTTGTTTACCTATTCATCCATTGATGGACGTTTGGGTTGCTTCCACACTTTTAGTTAGTGTAAATATTGCTGCAATGTACATGGGTGTACAAACATCTTTTCGAGATCCTGCTTTCAACCCTTCTGGATAGACAACCAAGTGGAATTGCTAAATCATATGGTAATTCTAACATATGATCATGTAAAGCAGCCACACCATTTCACATTCCCATCAACAGTGCACCAGAGTTCCAGTTTCTCCACATTCTCATCATTTGTTATTTTCAATTAATTTTATAATATCCACCCTATTATAGGTGTATAGTGGTATCTTGTTGTAGTCTTGATTTGCATTTCTCTAATGATTAATAATGAGCATTTTTTTTCATGTGCTTATTCATTTTTACGGCTTATTTGGAGAAATATCTATTTAAGTCCTTTGCCCATTTTTAAATGTGTTTTGGGAGATTATTATTCTTTAAATATCCTAGATATTTATCCCTTATCAGACATATTTTTTACAAATATTTTCCCCCAATCCCCATTCTGATGTTTCTTCATTCTGTTGATTGTTCTTTGATGCACATAAGTTTTTTGTTTTTTTAATGAAATTCATCCATTTTTTCTTTTCTTGCTTACACTTTTGGTATCATATCTAAAATATCAGTGCCAAATCCAATGTTATGAAGCATTTCTCCTATGTTTTCTTTTAAGAGTTTTGTAGTTTTAGCTCTTAGATGTAAATTTTTGATCCATTTCAAGTTAATTCTTATATGTGGTATAAGGTAAGAATTCATCCTCATTCTCTTGCATGTGGTAAAGGATGAGTTTTGACAGAAATGAAAACCAAACTACAAACTGGAAGAAAGTCTACATGATCAGGCTGAGGTAAAGCACCTGGATGGAGACAGAGCCGAGGCTAGAACACAAGACTCCTGTGACTTAGTCCAAAGTCCTCTCTACTCTTCTGGGAATATACACCCTGGGAGTAAGTGTGTCACATCGAAATAAAATGAAATATAGGGGTGTTGGGTTTTGCTCCAGGTGAGGTAAACTAGTCCCCTGTCCAGATCACTGTGCCAAGAGCAGGTGATGGGCTTGTTTATCTTTTTGTAGATAAGATGGTCAATCTTCAGGACACCTGTGCAAAACTAGACATGAATAGCAGCCAAAGAAGGATACTGCAGGGAAACTGGCTCCTTGTTACTTTGCATGGTGATTTGATGTAATTTATCATTAGTTACTAACAAGAGGACAATAATGCTAGTGGCCTTCATGCATACACATTTGTGCCCAGTGGCCAGCAAACTGGAGAAAAACTTGTTTCAAAGCATTATCTTAAGGAAGGAAAGGAAGATGTGGGGACTTTGATAAACTTGTTGGACTACAGAAGGGGTTAGCAAAGCACAGCCCAAGCTAAGTTCAGTTTTAGGGGACTACAGCCATGTTTATTTATTGATATGTTGTCTATGGCTGCTTCTGCCCTGCAACAATCGAGTTGAGTAATTGTGACAGAGACATATAGCCTGCAAAGCCTAAATTATTTACTATCTGACCTTCTACAAAAAGTAGTTTGGACTTGAATAATTAAGGAAAAGTTAATGGACACAGCAGCAAAGCCCCGTGACTACAGGGCAGCCCAAGCCTCCAGGACTCTGAGCCCCATGGGGAGAAGAACCAGTGGGAACCTGAGGCATGTTCTAGCTGTTCCGCACTCACACTGATTCCCTGGCCCAGCCCAGAGCAGATCTGGTGGCTATGACATTGCTGAGCACAAAGAAAAGGGAGCCAGATCTGAGTCCAACCACATTCATTGGTCACACTCTCAAGACAACAGCTACTGTTCCTGTTCGAAGGGCAGAGTGGCAGCTTGGAAGTAAAGATCAGCCACATGGGACAGAGCAGGACATGGTACCTCCCACTGTTGTCATTATTTTCGCTTTCTTACACATGTTGTTAATAACTCATCACTTTCAAAATTGATATTAATTAGTTTTCACTTCAATGTTCTTGTGGGCTGTCCTCAGCTTCCTTGCCTGGTCTGGTGGAAAGCACCAGAAAGGCAAGGGTCCCAATTAATCTCGGCCCTGTCATATGAGCTGGCCTTGCAAAAGGGACCTGGTTTCTCTCACTTCTACTTCCTCATCCGTAAACAGTAGAATAAGTCCAAGGGTTGATGTGTGAATTCAATAAGAAAATGGTCCTACAATTGCCAGAGCATTCCAATGATGCCCATTTACTTTCCTGAGTCTGTACAGGCATTACCCAACAGCAGCTTCGCCTCCAGAAGCTCTTATCTTCTCTCCTCCACATTCCTCCCACTCCCTGAGGGCTCCAGACTGAAAAAAAACTCCAGGGGATCAAGACATTGACAAACAAATGTGCTACAATGTAAGGGATTCTGAAAGTGCACTTCAGTCATTCTGTTCTCTAGTGAATAGTCTATTGTTTGAAAGTGTCTGTAGAGACAGGGTCCCAGGAAGTGTGCCCTAGGCCATCCCTCTCTTCTGGATCCCTGAAGAGAAGAACAGTTCTAACACCAATCAGGGCCTCTCCAGTGCTGATGGAAACGCCGACTTTGGTCTTAGAACTATTTCCTCAAGGTCCACAGAGAGCAACAGCACCCTGCTTCTGTTTCCTGCCCTTGCCTTCATCCACCACAGCCATTTCTACGTGCCCAGATGCTGAGGCCTCCAGATGAGCTATTGAGAATGTTTGTTACACTGGTGTTTATGTAGCAAAATATTGTTGGACATTTAGACATAAATGGCTGGATAATTCAATCATGGTGCTATTCAGCTATTTGTAATATGTAGTAGATATGCATTCATTGAAATAAAAAGATATTTGACCTCCATTTAAGTGAAAGCAAATTTTACAATTATATAAATATAATAAGGAAATTAATTTTTAATTTAATAGTTTACAACTATTTACTCATATATGAATATGTAAGAAGTTAATAATAGCTTCCTCTGGTTGTCTTATAGATGGATTTTATTGTTTCTTTTATGTATTTGTGAATTGTCCTAAGTATAAAAATATATTATTTGTATTTCAGAATTGTAACGGAAAAAATTATATAATGCTACGTATGAGCTAAAAAGAAATGTTTTATATGAGGTTAAAGAAAAAAACACTGGAGGTCCCCTACTTCAATGTACACATGTAAATAAATAGAGAGGGAGCTCAGCCAGTGTAGCTCAGTACTTGAACATTGACCGATGAACCAGGAGGCTCTATTCCTGGTCAGGGCACATGCCTAGGTTGCTGGCTTCATCTCCGGTAGGGGGTATGCAGGTGCAGCCAATCATTGATTCTCTCTATAATTGACGTTTCTATCTCTCACTCTTCCTTCCTCTCTGAAATCAATAAAAATATATTTTAAAAATTTAGTGGGAAAATAGGCCCTGTCCTCCAAGAGTCTGTCACACTAGTAGGGTGACAGCAAAAGAGCTGAATGACAGAATTTCAAGTCTTGCTTCATTTTTTTCATTATGTTTAAAGACTGAGTTTACAGCCTTTACACTGTGGGACATAAGCACTAGAAGACCTTGCAGGGACCATGTAACTCTTGTGTTTTCTGAGAGCTGGAGTGGTGTGCTGGGCTTTCACAGCAGCCTGGCATCCTTCTGCTCACTGTGGGCAACCTCCTGTCCTGGTCTTTCAATATAAAGGTCTTTTTTTTGTTGTTAATATATATTTTATTGATTTTTTTTTTTTTTACAGAGAGGAAGGGAGAGAGTTAGAAACATTGATGAGAGACATTGATCAGCTGCCTCTTGCACGCCCCCTACTGGGGATGTGCCCGTAACCAAGGTACATGCCCTTAACGGGAATCAAACCTGAGACCTTTCAGTCAGCAAACCGATGCTCTAGCCACTGAACCAAACCAGTTTGGGCAATATAAAGGTCTTTACAAGACTCTGACTTCATCCAACCTCCCTTTATCTCAGCGGTTACAGTCACCATGCAGTCATCGACCCACTGGGATGACTAATACCCCGAATGAATTCTGGAGCAAAGGAGCCCTTTTGTTACCAATTGGAAAGAAACCTTGACTGGGACTTGGGAGATTCATGTGGTCTGCACCCTGCCTGGTGACGTGTGCCTCCACAAACCCAGCTTATTCATAATCAACTAATGGAAGCCATTCAACCTGACAAGACTGCAGTGAGGATCCCACCAAATAATATCACTTTCAGAAAAACCACATTGTATGATAAGTAGGTATGTTCATTGTGGTTATTTAATGGCCTTCTTGTTCAAAAAGACCCAAGGTATGATTTCACCAAAATCAAGCCCTGCAAGCCAGATGCTAAGGAGTCTACTGGCAATGTTATGAGAAGAGCAAACAGTGAGTTTTAAGTGAAGAACTGATAACTTAAGTAAAGAACAGCAATCATCAATGCAAATTTCATGAAATTGTGACTATAAACAGTGTAAGAAGGATCTGTTTCTTGGGGAGGGCTGTGTGAATTTTCTTAACATGAACTACCCTCCTCAGAGCAACTGAGTGGTTTTCTGGGTCTCTGCTATGACCCTCATCAATTTCTACATTATAGTGATACCATGCAAAAATGCAAACAAGAGCCCTGGCTGGGTGGCTCAGGTGGTGAAGTGTCATTCCGTGCACCAAAAGGTTAACAGGTTTGATTCTGGTCAGGGCACCTGCCTAGCTAGGTGGTGGGTTTGATCCTCAGTCTCTCTCTCTCTCTCTCTCTCTCTCTCTCTCTCTCTCTCTCTCTCCTGCTATCTCTACAATAAATAAAAACATATCTTTGGGTGGTTATTTTTTTTTAATGCATACAAAACCTGGTGCCTTCTCTCAAGTGAGGAAGCAGAGATTAAACAGATGCTTTGATTCAGACTTCTAAGTGTAAGCACAGATTGCTGTAGAAGCTCACACTGGGGAGACTCAACCAGAATCGGGGGTGTCAAGAAAGGTATTTTGGATGTTTAAGCTGAGTCCAAAATACAGGTTAGACTGAGCCACGCAGTGAAGAGAACTTAAAGGGTCCAGAATTCAAATATTTTACTACTCAAATGGAAGCTTCCTTAAAATGTAAAGTTTGAGATAAATTCTAGAGACAGAAAACAGCATAAATTACAGCCTGCAGAGCCCAGCTGCCCAGGAGTGCTGTATTTCAGGGACTTTTCACCACAACTGCTTTCATTTCAACTCCCTGTTGACTTCAGCCCAGCCTCACCTTTGAGATCCGTGTGGAAAAGAACAACGTGGGAACATTTTCTCTTCTAGGAACAAGAGATCGGTATGTAGCTCAGGTGGTGGTACCCAAACTCACTTTCTGTCACACTCTCCTTGGATGAGCTATTCTGCCTGATGTGAGGAAGGGCCCTGGGAGCTCCACATGTCCCTTGTTGAAAGGGTAGGTCAGAGGCAGCTTCTCTGCCCTGTCAAAGAGTTGGGCTGGCACTAAGAGTCAGGCTTCTCCTCTTGCTGAGAGCCGGCCAATCCAATCTTCCTGCCCTTCTCACTTCAGAGCCCCAGTGGGGAAGTGTGTCAGCCAGAGCCCCTCCTTCATGGGCATTTGTCCAAAATCAAAGCCCTCGTTCAGACTGCTTGGAGCATGCCCAGATTATCGGGGATTTGTTAGTTGGTCAGAGCAGGCTCCTGGGCAGGGTGTGTGATCCAGGAATGGGGCCATTTTGCTAAACCTGGAAAGATAGGAGGTGACGGCCAAGCCTTCCAGAGAGCACTTCCACCTCTCCCTCACCAGCACCACACACAAGGTCCCAATTGCCAGAAAGCAAAGGGTTATAGGGGGCTGAGAATTTGAATTCTTTTTTTTTTAATCTTTACCTGAGGATATTTTTTTCCCATTGGTCTTCAGACAGAATGGAAATGAGGGAGGAGGGGAGTAAAGAGAGAAACATCAACACGAGAGAGACACATGGATTGGTTGCCTTCCACACATGTACCCTGACCGGGGCCAGAATCAAACCCACAACCCGGAATCAAACCCGAGACCTATCGGTTCGGGGCCGATGCTCTAACCACTGAGAAGCACCCAGAGCAGAAGTGAGATTATTATTAGCGACCTAAAAGCCCTGGATGACCCCCTCCTCACTAAACAGACGAGTGGCATATGAGCTTCCAGGGTGGGTTAGAACAATCCATGGGAGTTGGGCAGCCCTGCCCCACTCTAGAAACCAACCTGAGCCTCAGTTTCTTCCTCTTCAAAATAAGAGGAACCCTCCCCGCCTCAGGGGGGTGTCATAAAGACTAAGTCAGATAAGGTATTTAAGGCTACCTGGCACGGCGTCTGGCCTGTAGCAAGCCTGCCGCATATGGTAATTATTATTATTCTCATAAAGTTATATTAGTGTGGAATTCTGCCAATAAATTATTGACTAGTAAGATTATAGATTTTTTTTAAAGTTATAGTTCAACCTTCTGTTCCTTTAAACCACCTTTGATGTAAATAGGAATTCTTGCTATTTAGAAGCTCAGGTACACAGCTAAATCAGAAACATATGTGTTTGCCCAGATCCATGTTTTGTTTTCTTTTTCTTAAAGCCCCCCCAACAAACAAACAACAAACAAACAAAACAACAGCAATGACGACAACAAACCTCTCTTTCTGAGCTGCTGCCTCAAAGTAGTCCTACCTCAAATAGAAAGCATTAAAATGTTGAAAAAGAGAGAATCGTGTTCCTTTCAGGCCACAGAGCACCCCACCAGCATCGTCGCAAGAGATCATATTTGCAGGAACTGAAATGACAGATGCTGTCAGTGAAACTGAAGAGGCCTCAGGAGTATTGTTGTGGTTTGGCTAAATGATGATCAGATGAAATATCGTTGGTTAAGTCTTACCGAGGATGTCTTCACATTAGAGCTATTTGCAAAAAAATAAAAAGGCGACATGAAGCCAGCAATGGGCTTGCTGTTTTTCTCATGTATGTTTTTCATTTTGATATTATATCATGAACAGCTGTAAGGATAATGTTAATCGTCCCTTCTGGAAACATTCATCTCAAGGGCTTATTTATTATTTGGTTTAAGTATTTAAAAGTTAAAGCATTTCCAAGCTGTCTCTATTGAAATAGTTCTAATATTGCAAAAGGGCAATTATTTCTGAGATCCTGCTCTTAAGATTTCCATTTAGGAGAGAAAATAATAACCCATGTTCTATGGGTTTGTTTAATGAGACAGAAAGGTGCATTTTTTTTCATTGAGAACCCAAAATTTTGCCACATAAAATGTGGGGCTGCAAATTCTGAGAATGTAGAGATGATTGATTTGGGGGTATTGATATGACAGAAACATGGCACACTCTGCAATCCCAGGAGAATAACACCTTATAGTCGTGTGGGACTTTACAAATGCTTTCTATTTTATCTCAACCTCACAATTGTCCCATTAACTAAGCATTCGTACCCCTTTATTGATGAAGAAACTGAGAGTGGGAAAGTTTTTGTGGTTTCCACAAGATCAGCTGGTTGCATTTTTTATTTTTTATAATTGAAATGGCAGACACTGTGCTATGTCAGGCAGAGTTTCCACTAAGCCAGGCTGTATGAATTAGGACAGAAAATGCAGGCTCAGGCCTCTTGTTTGGCAAGCTGAGTGCTTGCTACATTGCCTTGCTCTCACCCCCTTGGACTGGCAACTGTGTGCAGGACACAATTTGCACAATCACACAAGAATCTACCCTGGCACTAGGTCTGAGGTAGACACAATGGACCAAAAATGGCACAGTCTTGACCTTCAGAAGTTGATAATCACTCAGATAACAGAGGTCATAAAGCACAATGCCACATATTTTTGGATACCACTGTCAATGCATTCTCTCTTATTCTGTACCTTTTTTCTGTTTATGTTTCTAAACTTGAGTTTCTCCGTTACAGCTCAGTCAATAAAACCCAACAAGACTGAACAGCAGAGTTTCATTACTCCTGCCCAGTCTGTCCTTGGTATTCAGTGCCAACTGTTGCCTTTGCTAGTTGGAAATGCATCATAAAAATTCACTTCCCATATCTCAGACAAAAAACAAACAAAAAACAAACAAAAAAACTCATCAAATTTTCTTTTCCTCAAAGTAAACTATGATATGAGAAAGCACAAGAAAACAATCTGTCTACCTCATGTGGACTTGAAATTAGTAAATGCAAATCTTAAGTGAAACATGTGGCAAAATAACTAAATGTGAAATTTTTCACTGCATTGCAATACTTTTTAAAAATGAATTTTAAAAAAAGAATCCGTTAAATGGACTTTGCAGTTGTATCTTTGGAAATGAGATCCCTGGGTGTTGAGAGGATTTTCCCTGGAGACATAATAATGAGGAGATGTAAGAATGCTGAAGGAATTCAAAGCATCACTTTGTGGAAACTGGGTTGGGACCATGTCAGAGGAACAACAAAGGATGTTCTGTTCACCCTTGACTGTGCTTCTCCTGGTCTGGATTCCTTTGAGGTTCAAACAGGGAGTTGTCCTTGGCAGGGCTCCACTTAATGAATATGCCATTTCCCTCCCTCCCTCCCTGACCACAATGATGGGGTAATTTATTCTCCTGAAACATGGCAAGAAAGATATCTCTCCTCAATGGTACCCCAGTTCTTTGACCTGGGACAGGGGAAGAGGCACAGGATTAAGTCCTAAACTAAAGGTTAACTCTCATGAGACAAAGAGGTCTGGGTTTCCAAACTCAAGAGAGGCCAGTTAGAAGGTGTTTCTAGGCCCCTTATACCCAACGACACTCCCATTCATCTGCTGCTTCTCCTGTGGCCATGAAGTGAATCAAAGTGATGGATGCAAATACTCTTGGTAAGTGGTTACGAAGTCTTACACTCTCCTGTAGAGGGCTGTGTTTACACGTGCACTAAAGTGGTTGGTCACTGGCTTCTATTGGCCCATGGCTGCCTGGGGCAGCGAGCTGTGAAGAAAAAAGCTGGGGCTTTAGAGCCAACCTGCCTCATCACCTCCCAGAGTTGAAGCCTTGGACAAGACAGCCAGCTCCCTGGAGCCTAAGTTTCCTCCTCAGTAGAAGAACAATGTTAACATCTCTCTTTAGAACACAGAGTAGCAATAACAACACCTGCCATGAAGAGTTCTCACAAGGTTTGAAGGATGTTAGGTGCCAGCCACTTCGGGGTCAACATGAGTAGTTAGGGTTCTCATCATCTCAGCTTTTGCTCTGGGATTTTTTTCTGGCCATATTTCTAAGATCGAGGGCAAGTTCCTGACATAAAACAAAGGACTTCCTACCTCCCACTTTGTTCTCACCACTGTGGTTCCTCCCAAGAGGAGGCTTCTGGAAAGCCGTGGTCTGAATTATGAAATAGGCACAGAGACACACTTATGGACACAGAAGAGTAACCAGGGGATTCATTTGTCTGCTCTTTCTATGCCTTTCTCCTTTCTGCTTGATCTGAACATATCCTTTCCACCCTCCCCTCCAAGAGTTCCCTCTTTTTTTTATAATTGAGACCAGGTTGGCTTGTTTGCTTTTCTGAAAAGACAGGCTTTAGAGTAACAGAGCTGGGATGTTCTGCTAAGGAGTAGGTGCCAGGACAGGGACTGCCCTCTCCCCACCAGGAAGCTTGGGGCACGGGAGCTGAGCACAGGCACACAAGTGCTGGGGCCCACTCTAAAGGTGAGGGGACCTGATCCTCTTTTTGATCTCGGCTTTCACCCCGCTTCTCACAGGCTGCCACCGGTGTCTGAACTCTTTCCTATGAACTTCCATCTCTATCTCTCCCTCTCACTCACTCACACTTTATTTACTTGCTTAGCTCTTTCCCCACTTTTCTTCCTCACAGCTCTTTCCCCTCTGATGTCCCCTGGGTCTTTCTTAGGCTCTGTGTCCTCTCTGGGGCTCAGTTTTGCCTCCAGCCTTGCCTTTTCCCTGCCCCCTCCTTCCTTGTTCTAGGGCACAATCAAAATTCCAGTCCCATCAAGCTTGGGGCAGTGGAGTGGGGGACTTGTGGGGGAGGGGGGATAGTGCAGTCCTGAGATCCAAAGAAAGTAGGAGGCCCCTTTTCTGGTCTTAGAAAGTGCCAATGGCTTGGTTTAAAACAGGCTCTGTCTCTAGTCTCCCCTCCACCCGCCCACCCCCACCCCAACGCTATCAATTAGAAGCAAATACCATTGAGCTAAATACCACTGTTCACGGGGCAAACCTTCCTAACTGGAAATCATTAGCTTATTACTTTTTTTTAATAAATCATGGTCTAAATAACCAAATAATGAATCTCTCACTAAGCAGCATAATCAATCTTCATAACCCACGGAAATACGCTCTGGAAAGATTGCATTTTACTGCTGTTGAAAACCTCAGTTTCATCAAATAAAGGAGCAAATTGCCATTCAGGAAATTATTCTTGGGCTAAAATATGCAATCAACACTTAGCTTCCCACCTGCACAGTCCTAGACTGCACGTGGGGTAATGACATTTGACATGGGGTTTGTAACACTCCTGACCCAGGAGAAGGGTTTTCATATTTTTAATTTGTAATGTCTGGCAAGATTCCCAAAGTAATTTTCAATTAAAGTCCCTGGTACTTGTCAAACATGAAGACATTACCCAAAAGATGGAATAACTTCATTATGGGGAGACATATTCACTTTATCAAGTTTTTCAGCTGAGTGTGCAAATACTGTGCTCTTTTCTTGTCCAAACACTATAACTGAACAAAACTGTATTTTCTGTCTTCTAGCCTCTCATGAACACACATTTAAGGGGAGGGAGTGTCTGGTTGTCTGGTCATAAGCTGTCGGTGTTACTCCTTTCATCTTTGGGGGGATCTGCTGCTTCTTCCACCACGTTTCAGGTATGTTTGTTTATCCCTGTAGCTGACTCGGCTTCCCCAGATGAAAATACTTAGGGGCTGATACTGGACCCAAATTAGGCCAATCAGAGTTCTCCACAATGCTTCATACTGGGCTTAGGAGAAAAACTATCATCTCTCTGTCATGTTGCTATTACCCTGAGTCCAGATCTTCCCCTGGGAGAAATAGATTCAGGGAGAGAATAGAGCCATTATGCAGAGAAACCCAAAGACCCAAACCTGGAGTAGAGGGTGCTGAACATGTTTGAATTCCTGCTGTCAGCTGCCTGGAAAGCCAGCTCTTGCCATGCCCTTTCTACAGCAGATAATGTGAACCAACACTTGCTTCTTATTTGACTTAAGTTTATGCAAACAGAATTTCTGCACTTGCCACCACAAGAGTCCTGACTCATACATAAGTGATGCAAATAAGAATGAGTTTACAGAATAAGAAAATAATGATGTTTAGAAATATTTTGCAAGTATTTTCCACATAGAGATAGATAGGTGATAGATAGATAGATAGATAGATAGATAGATAGATAGATAGATAGAAACATATTATGTGTCTACACTGGGCCAGATAGTTGAGATACCAAGATGATTAAAATATGGTTACAGACCTCAAAGGGCTCACAGAATGGTAAGAAATAAAGAATATAAATAATCCTATTGTTATAACAGGGTTTTACAGGGTCATACAAAGTGCTTTGAGGATGATTAGCTGCAACTAGGCATTCAGGAGGGCTTCATGGAGAAGAGAGCTTTTTCTGAATGCTGAAGAGGGAATAAAGTTGAATAGGTGGAGAAGCATGCAAAGATGCTGCAGGCAGAGAGAGTATGTGCTAAATATCAGAAGCTCAAATATGTGTGACATTTCTTAGGAGTATCCAATAGTTCAGTGTGGATACAGCACTACTACCTTCAGGAGAGGAAAAGGGTGATAAAAGATGAATCTGAGAAGGTAAATTAGGAGAAAATTATAAAAGTTATAACTTCATCCCTTGGCAAGGAGATACAGAGGTGTTTTCAAACTTAGAATTTTAAGAGCAGTCCAGCAAGTGAGTGGACTATAGAGGGGAATGACAGGAAACAGGAAGGCCCGAAAGGGGGCTCTTGTAATCCAATTGACCATTGATAAGGGCACAAAGCAGGGCTGTGGATATGCAAATGAATGAGAAAGAATACATCTCTAAAAGATATCAGAGGCAGAATTACCAGAATGTGGTCATGACAGAAAGTGAAGAGAGGTGAGTAAGGACCAGGCAGGAGCACCTCCAAATTTCTAGCTTGATAGAAAATGGGTAGGTGGTGATGCTGTGAATTAGAATAAGAAACAGAAGAGGGGAAAATCTGAGTTTACAATTGGGAGTTGAAAGATTGAGTCTAATCTCAGCTCTTCCATCACCCAAGTGTCTGACCTTGGATACATTGCTTAACTCAAGTTTTCTCAACTATAAACTAAAAAAGGCTGGAAATTTTCATCCCAGGTTTCTTCCTAGCTTGAGCAGTGTGAGATTCAAAAGTCAGGACATGGGCACGACAAAGTCTAAAGGTCAAAAACTTGAAGTTAAGCAGGGCTCAACTGAAAGTCCCAATGAGCCGCAAACCAAGAGTGCATAGTCTGTCTGAGCTTGCTGCTGGAGAGGAACCAGCCTAGAGAAAAGAGTATGAGGGCTTGGGGAGAGTATAGTACAGTCTTTTGCAGCACACTTTACAGAAGTCATTTTCTACTTTCTATGTAGCTTAAGATCTGTAAAGACCCACTCCCCTGGGTATATAGGGCACATGGCCTAGATGGCATTGCAGAGCACTAGAGAAAGAAGACGCTACTCAAAAATGATGGTGGGACAATCGACAATCCTCACAGGGACACTTGGAATTAAATCTATACTTCACACCAAACACAAAATTCATTCCAGGTGGACCAAGGCCCTAGTGAAAAGCAAAACTTTTAGAATCATTATAGAAAAATATCTTTATAGCCTTAGGACAGTGATGGACTTTGGAAAAAATATTTTAAAATAATTTTAGACTTACAGAGGAGTTTCAAAAATGGCACAAAGAGTTCCTTTATATTATTTACCTGGCTTCCTTTAAGGTTAACATCTTATATAACCATAATTTCAAAACTAAGAAATTAACATTGGTATAATACTATTAACTAAACTATTTGAATTAAAGAATGATTTTTTCAAAGACAAAAAGAATGGCAAAAGAAGCAATCACAAAATAAAATAGCAGCTTACAAAATAGGATAAAATATCTGCAAACCACATATCAGATAAGAGTTTAATATCCAAAACGTTGAAAGAACTAAAACAACTTAACAAAAAAGCAAACAATTTGATTTAAAAATGGAGAGAAGAACTAAATAGACATTTTCCAAAAAGATCAACTGGCCATGAAAGAATGTTCAACAATATTAATCGTCAGGGAAATGCTGAGCTATCACCTCGCATCTGTCAGAATGGCTATCAACAAGAAGCCACAAGACAAGTGCTGGTGAGGATGTGGTGGGAAAGGAACCCTTATATGCTGCTAGTGAGAATGTAAATTAGTCTACCCACTATATAAAACAGTATGAGGGTCCTCAAAAAATTAAAAATAGATCGACCATATGATCCAGCAATTCCACTTCTGGGTACATAACTAAAGGACACGAAAACAGGATTTTAACCCTATATACTAGTATATGCGCACCCATATTTTTTGCAGCATTAGCCACAATAGCCAAGATAAAGAAACAACCCAATTGCCCATCAGCAGAGGAATACACAATGAAATATTATTCATATTTGAGAAAGGATGAAATCCTGACATTTGTGACAGCATGAGTGGAACTTGGGCATAATTATGTTGTGAGATAAATCAGAGAGAGAAAGATAAGTATTGTATATCACTATTGTGGGGTCTTCAAAAAGTCAAAACCATTTAAAACACACACACACACACACACACACACACACACACACACACAAAACAGAGTAAAATGGTGGTTACCAGGGCATGGAAGGTGGGAAGATAATATTGATGAGTTTAAGGATACAAACTTGTAATAAGTAAAAAATAAGTCTTAGAGATCTAATGCACAGTATAATAAATACAGACAATAATATGGTATAATGATGTAATATGATAAAGATTACTTCAATGGAAATCATATTACAATATAGAAATGTGTCAAAGTTAAACACTATACCTCTTAAATTTACAAAATGTAATGTCAGTAAGGCTTGTGTAGAGCAGCAGATCTCCAACTTGGCTGCAGATTAGAATGACTAAGAGAGTTAAAAACTTCAGCAGCCCAGATTCCACCCCCAGAGATTCTGATTTAATTGACATGGACGCAGCTGTTATATTGGTAGCTTTGAAAGCTCCCAGGTGATTCTAATGTGCGGCAATTTAAAAAAAAAAAAACTTTTTTTAATAGAGCAGCTTCCCTTTCAAAAGTGTCTGGGTAGAGTCACACAGTGAATAGTCCATAACACCTGGGGAAACCATCAGAGCACAGGTTTCCTAGGGAAATGGGCCAAACCCAGACATTTTGCACAAGACTGCACAATTATGTGACATGAGAAGTCAGGAGATGTGCTGGCCCCCGATCGAGGACATGAGAGTGGCCCCAGGAATAATGACATCCTTTCTCTTTTGACCAATAGCGATTTCACACCAGGGTCTTTCAGCAGTGGCACTATGGACAGTTTGGACTAGACATTTCTTTGGCAGGATGTTGAGCAGCATCCTTGGCCTCTGTCTACTAGAAGCCAGCAGCACCTTCTCACTTCTGTCAAAATGTCTATAGACAGTGACAAATGATCCCTCACAGACGAATCTATTGCCCAAACAGGTATCCAAGTGGATAACAGGATGCCACACTCTCCTTGCAGGCAGAGCTAGTGTTTAGATGTGGCTTTTTGCAGCCCCTGACAGGGACCCAAAAAGCAAGGGAAGGGGAACAAACCACAGCATCCCACTAAGCTGGTGAGTTAGGGCTCCAAAGAGTTCTCTCCCTTCTTCTCCAGTCTGTGCTTGGGGGTGAGGGGAGGAGGGGCTGGTTAGTTGTGTTAGGTTGGCCCTAGAGAGGTGTTTGACCCCAGCTTTCAGGGGCTTTCTTCCAATGGGAGGTGGTCATATCTCTTCGCCCCTCCTCACCCTGATTGAGGCCCTGGTGACCATTTCTAGAGAAACAAGGAAAGTACCTCTCAACATCCTGTTACCAAGGTTATTTTTTAAGCTATGCTCGAGGTTCTTGCACAAGGCACATTGGAACAGGGGCTTTGCTCAAGTTGGTCTGATATATTAACCTGTCTGGGAAGGAGCTTGTTCTCTTGTAATTGTAAAATAAACACGGGGCTCTGAGCTTGGGGGAGGCTGGGCTTTGTCAGGGTCCAGGTTGATCTTCCCCCGTGGCCCTCACCACTGAATAAAGAGCAAGAGGCCCAGAGTAGGAATCATTGCCTTTGGCAAAAAATACACAGTAACATTTGAATTTGAACACCTTTCCAAGTTCAATAGCCAAAACTATTTATTGAATGTGTTGCCTGGGATAGCCCAGAAGCCAGGACCTCTGGCCTCTACCAGCTTCCACTTACACACATGTGCACAAATAAAGCAACTCCTATGATTAGGGATGTTATGGCTAAGCAAGTGTGAAGGGAAAGTTCGATAGAAATGGGGAGCAGTGGCAAAGGGGATGGAGGAGTTAGTAGGCAGAGCACTTGGAAAAGGACAGTGCAGTGAGGTCTGAGTGAAGCCCTGGAGGATGGGAGTTGGAAGGAAAGAGGAGAGCAAAGAAGGTGTTCTGAAAAGGCCAGGAGCTCTTGGTCTCAAACCTCAGTTGTTCCCAAAACACCCCTTGTAGGTTGCTGGCTTTGGTTGTTTTTTTGTTGTTTTACTGACCCAAGATTACATTAAGAAACACACATTGTAAAATATATATTAAAAAAAAACAAAAAAGAAAGAAACACACATTGTATTGGGTGCTCACATCCCTTCATTCTCCTTTCATCTGGAACAGTCTTGCCATCCTGCAGGCATTTTAATGGGATTTAAATTAATCATTAGGACTCTAGTCCCACTGGGTGATGAGGGTTGAAAGATGACAAGTGACAAGGTGGCTGTTAGGATATGCTGTGAAACTGTTGGATATTTAAAAAACTCTACATCATATATCGGCACCCACTTTACAAAAGAGGCTTTAGAATCTGTAGAGCCAAGAAAATACTTAGAAGTCATCTGGTCTACTTTTACAGAGCAGTTGCCTTAAGTCTTTTTTATTTTTTGAACAAGATGGGAAACTAATTCATCATTTTACAGATGAGAAACTAAGGCTCATGGAGGCAACACGACTTGCATATTATCACTTGCTTTAAAAAACAAAAACAAAAAAGCCTAATGCAGTTGAAAATCGACTTATAAACCAGGAGTTCCTGGTTCAATTCTCAGTCAGGCCATATATCTGGATTGTAGGGTCAATCCCCAGTGGAAGTGAGGAGAATGTGCAGGAGGCAGCTGGTCAGTGATTCTTTCTCATCACTGATGTTTCCAGCTCTCTTCCTCTCCCTTCCTCTCTGAAATCTATAAAATATATATATATGGCAGAACCTATGTTAAAACCTGTGTCTCCTTGGTCAGCATCAGGTCTCCTGTCATCCAGGGCTCCTGTCACCCTCCAGAGCCTGTGCTGGGCTCAGGCGCCATGCTGGAGTGAAGGAGGCGAGGCCCCTCCCAGCTTCACAGCACAGTCTGGAGAGCTGATGGAGTCAGAAGACATTGGCTCCCCTCAGGGCAGCTCTGGGGTGAATCACAGCCGGGGAGGCCGCTGCAGCTGCTGAGATTTCCCATGGGGACAGAGGGATGAGCCAGAAAAGCTGTCTGAGGTGTCCCACACACCAGGCCCATACAAATGACCGGCAGTTTCCGTTGGCAGACTTCATCCCTCCAGATCTCACATAATTGACTTTGGACAGATATTTACGGGGATTTTTTTTTTTCCTTGCCCAGAAAGGCAATCATGTCCCAGGGACAGAAGAACTTCAGTCAGCTGAGGAGCACATAATCCTTTTTGGCCTCAAAGAAAAGGGGACTTCTCAGAAGAGCCCATCACTGGGGTCCAGGTCACAGCAATATAATAAAGCACCCTCCTTTGTTATCTTTAGTCCCTTCCTTTCTTGTGGTTTCCCTCTTTCCAGGCGCCCACCCCTCCCAGCATATCCAGAGCTCCCATTTCTCTCACCACATCTCCCAGGCAGTATCAAAGCTGCAAAACCATCTTGTGCTTTTCTCCCACTGGACTCCCATTTGTTCAGTGTCCTGCTTTCTCTGAATTGTCTCAGAGAGAAGTGCTGTGAACTAATTTAGGTGAAAATGACCAGCAGTGTGACTTGCATTCTTAAAGTACATCCCTCAGATACCAGGTCTTTGAACCAAAAAAAGCACTTGAGAGATTATCCCAACTGTGTGCTAGGAAGCCCTAAGGTTCTGCAGAGGGGTTCCAGGGTGCCACTGGGCTGAGAGGGCTCTTAGGAAGTTAGGAAGTTCTGTCCTACAATTTCCATTCAGAGTGTTTTGCTTTTCAAAGGAAGTTTAAAAGTCAGTGATCAATGCTACAACATGAATGAATCTTGAAAACATCAGACACAAGGGAGCATGTTATCACATAATTCAATTTACATGAAATGTCTAGAATAGGCAAATGCATAGATCAGTGACTGCAAAGGGCTAGGAGGAGTGGGCAATTGAGAATGACCAGTGATGGGTACAGGATTATTTTAGGAGTGATGAAAATGTTTCAGAATGAAATAGTGGTGACAGTTCTACAATATTGTGAAGATACTAAAAATGAGTGAATTGTATTTATTAAAGAAGGGTGGATTTCATAGTGTGTGAAGAATTATATCTTAATTCTTTAAAAATCAGTGACTTAATTCACCCCTTTGATTTTTCAACTGAGAAAGCTGAAATCTAGAAGGATGGAGAAACCTGCACACTTGTAAGGCACACAGCCCAAAGTCAAAATGGATCCCCAATCAAATTTCAGACTTCATGGTGACCTAGCAAGCAGGTAGGGAAGATTTCCTATGTTCTTCAAATCACGTGAAAAAAACCAATAGCCTCTGTAGCCTACCTAGAAGCCTGGCCCTAATCAGAAAGAACAATGGCTCCTTCCCATGTCCCTCACTCCTATAATTTTCCCATGTAGTGGAGGTACAATGCTGCAATGAGAAGAGCACAGGACCCAGACCAAAGCCTGGGATGAGAACAGAGGATTGCAGATGCTTGTGCCCCGTTGGAGGAGCCAGTGGAGGCCTGTTCTTCACTAACTGAGCCTTGGCCGGGCTTCAGAACTGCATCTACATTGACTCTCAGCAGCCCTGGTTCCGGTGACTGTGTACTACGTAACCATTAGCAAACCTCTTCATCCCACGGCTGGGTTCCTTCCCTATCAAAATTGAGTTGATAATATGAGTAACACCTTTGGAGAACTAAGTAAATTAACATCTGTAAAGATCCAATGCAGGTACAGTTACATTTATTACTACATGAAGATGCTTTGAAAGGCCCTCAATGCCCAAGGACTGTGTTCTGTTTTAGCAGTGACAACCTATTAGAATTGCATGTTAGAAATTACCTAGGTTCATGACTATAAAGAGAGGTCTAAAGCGGGGAGAGTGATCATAGAAAAGCATAGCTTCAGGATAAAGGGTTACATGTTTCAATACAGAATCGCTCTTTCTCATCTTTCTGCCTAATTTTTTTAGGGTGCTAGCAGAAAGACTAAAACGAAAGAAAAAGTCTGACAAGCTAAATTCCACAAGTGAATATGAGGGTCTGGGGCTGGTGTGGTGATGGGAGGGAATGAGGGGCAGAGGCTTCAAGAAGATGGTGACACTGGAGCTGGCTTTGGAAAAAGAGGAAAATATGCTCAACAAAGAAAATTGTGCAGGAAGGGCCCAGAGGCGACAACTTCGTGTGTGGACATCAGGGGGTGCTGCTTAGAAAGAAGGGCCAGTTCCTTGAGGTGAGTTGGCCGATGGTGGTGGCAAGAAGCCAATGCAGAGATGAATTTGGCTTTTCTCAGACCACCTCCAGAACCAGTGCTCTAAATTGTCCTCCTAGATATAACTGGAACCAACCAGGCAGCTGGAACCTCTACTACATTCTCACAGACAATCCCCAGAACATGCCCTGAGGGGAAGGGCAATAATTCCCACCCAAATCCACGTGGTTTTCATCTACAATTCCAGCAATCAGTTGAATGGGAGCATTCTTACAGTGACGTGTCTAGAGGAATCCAAGGATTTTAAGGAATTTTCACCAAGGAAATGTGGGGTTTAGCTTCACAACTTCAGTCAAAGGAGGCACCACGAAATCCATGCTCAGAAATGGCTCATGTATTCAAACTCTCTAACATTCTTGTGAGTGTAAACAGTGGGGTGAAGGAGAGGACTGAAGATATTTTCAGGCATCATGTCCATGTTTTTTGTATAAACAAAGGGAAGAAATCAGGCTCAGAATCAACTGGCACCTTTACACCACAGATTATTACACCTCTCTGTGGGAACTACACTTATCATGACATAGAATATGCCAGTTGGGCCTTCATTAACTGCAAATGGAAGACTTGTGAAATAAAGCCCAGGCCTCATATTTGGGGAATTGGGTGATGTGGAGAATATCTGCCCTGGTCATCCTGGCTGGCATTGAGTGAGCTCTACTTTTTAGTAGTTCTCAGAGCAATTTACTCTTATATTTATCAATGCAAACCCCCAAGTTCCCACATCACTTATGACACAATAATCCATGAAGTGCCAGAGAGTAAATGTTACTTTTTCCACTACAGTGAGCAATCAAGAGAATGGAATTATCTCTCAGGTTAAAAGGGAGAAAAGAACTACAGAGTTTTGCCTAAACTGAGAAGGGTGAGCATCCTCTTTCCATGTCAGCCAATTTTAAGTACTCTGATAGTAAGGGATCATGAGCTGCAGCTCAAGGCTCTTGAGAACTGGGGTCATGTACATCTCCTTGTGGATGGACCTCAGTGTCCCCCCACAAAAGAAGCTCAACAAATAGTCATTGAATTCATGAATGAACAAGTGGTATGGTGCAGTATTATTTTCAGATGCACACATAACCCCATATGAAATAGAATTAGTATGTTGTGTCACATATAGATAAATAAAATATATTGGTGCCTTGAATGTGTCGAGTATGTAATGTACTGGAAGTATGTGAATGATAGCATATGTTCCTCCCATTGGGGAGAATGCTCATCAATCTCCATTTTCAAAGTGTCAGCTCAACTACTTGAACATAGAGCTAAAACATTTGGACCAATAAAAATTCAGGACCCCAGGCATCTGTCTGAGAAATCACCTGAGTACTGACAGGAATCTATACCTTGCCAATTATTCATTTGAGATATGGTCTCTCTGAGACAATCCAAAGACACATAAAGAAGGTATAGTGATGAGTAGGATAGGAGCTGCCTCGTCAATGGCCACATGTAGCTAACCTAAATGGAATTGTGCTATAAATGTAAAATACACAGCAGACATCAGAGACTTGATATAAAAAAGAATTTAACACATTAGTAAATGTTTTACATTGATTATATGTTGAAATAATAAAATTTTAGCTGCATTAGCTTAAATAAAACATATTTTTAATAAATTTCACTTGTTTCTTTTTACTTTGTTAGTTGTTACTAGAAAATTTTACATTACAAATGTGATTCACAAGAGCCAAAAGATGGAAGCAATTCAAATTGCATGAATGGATAAACATGAATGGATACACACACACACACATACACGCACACACACACACAATGGAATATTATACAGCCTTAAAAAGGAAGGAAATTTTGACACTTGCTACATCATAAGTGAACCTTGAAGACATTATGCTAGGTAAAATAGGCCAATAATAAAAGGACACGTATCATATAATTTTACTTACATGAAGTAGCCATACTGGGTGGTTGCCAGGTACTGGGAGGAAAGAGAGTGAGAAAACATTGTTTAATAGGTATCATGTTTCAGTTTGGAAATATTAAAAAGTTCTGCAGATAGATGGTGGTGATGGTTATACAACAACGTGAATGTACTTAATGTTACTGAACTATATGCTAAGAATGGTTAAAATGAAAAGTTTTGTGTTATGTATGTTTTACCAAAATAAAAAGAGAGAGAGAGATAAAAAGAATGCAATGAACTGAAAGGACTTTTAGAGAGTTCCAAAAAAAAATTTTTTTTAAAGAAAAGAAAATCTTCATTTTATTAGATCTTTAGTTTCTAAATGTATAAAAATGCTAACTTCACTGCTTCTCATACTTCAACTCAAGAGACTCTCTACTTTTAAGGGGATCTCTCACTGATTATATAGAAGAGTTTTCTATGTCATTCAATCAGGAATTCCATGGTTGCTGAGCCAGGCGACCCCAAATGTGAGTGTATATGACTTGATAGAGGCAGAGAGTTCTGATTTGGGGCTAAGGAAGCAGGAAGGAGGGTTTTTTGTTATTGATTGCAGGGTATCCCAAGAGAAAGGAGAGAGGTGAGAGTAAGAAAGGGTTGGCACAAGGGGCCCATTCCCTACCAGGTCCCTTGGGACTCCAGAGGGACAAAGAAGTCAGGGCAGAAGAGAAAGGAAGCTGCTGTCATGAGGAACCATCTGAGACATAACAAAGGCAGGGCCACTTGAGGTCCAGGTGACAAATATAGCACCAAGCAGGGGAAAGAGCTCTTCTCCTTCCATTTGGGCACACCAACCACCTGAGGGCGACGGTGGAAGCAGAATCTGCTCTGGCACAGAGACTGGCATTGCCACCAGGCATGGGATTAAGCCAAGAGCAGCAGGAGGACCAGAGCAGGAGCCACATGGTGACTACAGATGCCAGCTGGTTTGTGGCCCCATGGGGGCTTCACTGTCTACAGCCACAAAAATATTTGGATAGGCTTTGTAGGAGGCTGGAGGACTCTTATGGGCACACAGGGGAGCCAGAACAGGAACTCAGAGTTATTGACATGAATGTGACTTAATTTGCAGTCAGACTGGTGAAGCCTGGGAGAGGGTTTGTGTTCCATGTATGCTGTAAGGGTGCCCCAGTTTTGCTCCAGAGGAAAAAATATCCTGTAAATGCCAGAGAATGGTTTGGTAAAATAAATTGAAGTTCCCTGAACAAACAAAATTCCAAAGGCAAGATGATTTAATTCAGTTTGAAAGGACTGTAATGAACAACAAGGAGGAAATCCATTATCCAGAGGAGATTCTCTGAAGAAAAGATTCCAATGCTAGAAGCTAGGAACACTTTTCCTGGCAAGAAATCCCCTGGGGTAGACAATGAATGCTTTTCTAAAGTAATTAGAATGCATGTGACCCTGCGCCCCTGGCATAGCCAATAAGACCAAAGATACACAGCCCACCTAGCACTAGGATAGCTGATCTGTAGGCTGCCAAAGCTATGAGCGTGATACAACTTGAAAAATTATCAGAAGCAACCATCCTATATAATAAAGAGATAATATGCAAATTGACTGTCACTTCAACACATAGATGGCCACCCCCATGTGGTCAAAGATGGCTGCCCCCATGTGAACACAAGATGGCCAGCAGGGAAGTTGTGGGGGCCCAGGCCTGCAGGGGACCAGGTCTGCAGGGGAGGACAGTTGGGGGCAACTAGGCTTGCAAGGGAGGACAGTTAGGGGCAATCAGGACAGCAGGGGAGGGCAGTTGGGGGCAACCGGGACAGCAGGGGAGCAGTTAAGCATCGATCAGGCTGGCAGGCAAAAGCAGTTGGGGCAATCAGGCAGACAGGCAAGCAGTTGGGAGCCAGCAGTCCTGGATTGTGAGAGGTATGTCCAACTGCCTGTTTAGGCCTGATCCCACTGTGGCATTGGGGTCCCAGATTGGAGAGGGTGCAGGCTATGATGAGGGACACACAGACACATACACTCTTGCACAAATTTTGTGCACCGGACCTAGTTTTCAAATAAAGAATAAGGCATTTGGCAGGGGACTTAAAGCAAAAGTATATATTGGGTCTTGCGAGATTGTACGAGAGAGGGAACTCTCTCTGTACCTCTCCCCATAACTCCTGACTTTTGTGCAAGAGAAGGACACATATGGCTGGACCAGGTTTCAGGGCACTGAGTGGGTAGTGTGTCCTAGTTTCCTCATCCTTCTCTTGCACCCAGGTGAGATTAACCAGGGCCTTTCCCAGCACAGGGAGAAGTCTGAGCATTTAATCTTTTTCTCCTATTCTTCTTAGGGTGCTACTACTACCCTTTTGATCTCAACTCTATGCTAAAAATTTATGAAAATTTAATGTAGTATACAAACTGTTCTGAATTATAAAAAGCAATAAATAAGTACAAACAGTCCCCAACTTCTGATGGTTCAACTTTCAATTTTTCAACTTTATGAAAGCAAAAACAATACACTTTCACTAGAAACCATACTATGACTTTGAATTTTGTTCTTTTCCTAGGCTATGATTTATCATGCAATACCCTCTCGTGATGCTGGGCAGTGGCAGCCAGATGATTTTGACCAACTGTAGGCATAGGCCAAGATAAGTGTTCTGAGCACAGGTAAGGTAGGTGAAGCACAGCGTTAGGCCTCAGTGGTCTGCAAACTGCAGTCATTCTGTTGACTAATGAGTTTGCCAACCACTGACCTAGACTCTCGATTCCAATAATTACAGGCTGTTGCTGTTCCTTGTGATTAAGCCTCTATCCAGTGGTCAGCGAACTCATTAGTCAATAGAGTGGCAAACCGTGGCTCGTGAGCTGCAAGTGGCTTTCGAGCCGCAGTTTGCCTACCACTGGGTTAGGTGTACTAAATGTGTTTCTGACTTGCGGTCTTTTTAACTTAGATGGGACATAACCTCATCACAAGTTGAGGAGCATCTGTATAAGGTTTGATGGCTGCTGCTCTTTTTATCTTTACCATCCCCTTTGTGATTTTCATTGTTTTTTAACAGAAGCATACTACAAGTCCCCAGATGGAATTTTTACGTCACGAGATATTTTCACATGAAAAGGAACAGCACACTCAGAAGGAATTGAGACACTCTGTTCTTTGGAGAGAAGAGTGAGATCCAAGACTTCTGTAGATTATTGATGTCCACTGATGCCTATTATGTTGATCCTGGGAAATCTGGAAGGCCTTTGGAATCATTAAAGAATGCTTAGACTATGTCTAGTTTACTTGTTTAATGTTAAGTGTATTTCCTTGCATTTACTTGTTTAATATTAAGTGTATTTCCTTGCATTAAAGAACACTTAGACTGTGTCTAGTTTACTTGTTTAATGTTAAGTGTATTTCCTTGCATTTGAATTCTTCACAAATTTGAGATCTGTCTGTGCTGACTCAGTTATTAAATTGTGGATTGTGCACTTTATTAGCCAATTGAGCCAGATACACTTTGATTTGGACCCAGACCACCTGAGATTTCATGTCCAGCTCCAAAATCCTCCATGTCTGTGCTCCCCTGCCTCACCACAGGACCCCAGGGCAAACCCGCCCTAACATCCTTCGTCAACATGTAAATTAAATCAGAGCAAAACTAGCTCGCTGAATCACTTTTATGTAAATTAAAGCCCTTTGGGAAAACCAGGGCACCGCACAGAGCCTCTGCCAATGAGGCTCCTGGTCCAGCTGCAGCTGGACCTCCCAGGGGCCAGCTACCTATGCACAGCTGGCGGCCACCCAGTATCCAGTACTCAGTATTTGTGCAATCACTCAAGTCTGCAGGGAAGGCCAGTTGGGAGCAACTAGGCCTGCAGGGGAGGACAGTTAAGGGCAATTGGGGCGGCAGGGCACCGCACAGAGCAAAGCCAAGGCAGGCCATTGTTTTACATTCTTTTAATTTTTTAAAATTTTAATTGAAAATAATTTCAGACTTACATAAAGCTTACAAAGAGTATATGTATACCCTCCATCTGGATTCCCTAAAAGTGAATATTTTAATTATAATATAGGAATCAAACCAGAACATTAACATTGCCGCACCCCTTAGAATCTATATGGCATACTACATTCAAATTTCATCAGTTGTCTAACTGATTGTCTTTTCTGGTCCAGCATCCAGTCCTAGGTCAATGGTTGCATTCAGCTGCCCTGTTTCCTTAGTGTCTTGGAGCCAGTTCCTCAGCCTGTGGCCCACAGATAGCAGACATCCTGCTCACCTGGGCATCAGCAGGGAGGAGTCTGTTCTCAGTGGGGAAGGTAAGTGCTGAAGGGAAATAGGCCACATAGTCAATGGACACTGAGGACACTATCCCCTGCAGAAACCATGGGATGCTTCATCTCTGTCTCCCCACTCCCACCCCACATAGCAGTGAAACACCACCAAGAGCTTGATGGAGTGTACCAGGCCTGGGGCAGTCAGCATTTTCATTCTCTCTCCTTTCAGAGTCTTCACAAACTGCATTATTACTTACTCTTTTTCTTTTTTTGTCAAATAATTTGGATTTTCCACAGAGAAATTTTTTATCCTTAGCAATGCTGTTTAATCAACAAAGATTCCTTTTCATCATGTTTTCCACAACCATAATCAGAATATGATTACTATATGTCAAGAAGTTATACTCACAGTTCTCTCTCTCTCTCTCTCTCTCTCTCTCTCTCTCTCTCTCTCTCTTTCACACACACACACTCACACATGTGTTTCTGAATACATATTAACAAGTTTTAGTTGTTCTTGAAAAATGCATAGTAGTTAAATGCCACATTCTGGAACTAGCTCTGTCTAAACACAGCTCTATTCCTTACTAGCTCTGTAACCTTGTGCCTCAGTTCTTATCTATGAAACCGGATAATAATAGTGTAGACCATATATGTTAGAAGGAGTAATGCTTGCACAGCATTTAAAACAGCTTCTGGGATATAGTTAACACTATATGGTTATATATTTTAAATGTTTAAAAATAAAGAGGCCAGTGAGACTACTTTACCCAATTAACACCCTTGCTATTAATATGCAATTGGATATAAATCTTCCTAAAATGTAATTGGTCACTTCACTTACACAGTTAAAGCTCTTGGGATGTTGGCCGTGCTCTAAAACCAGCAGTTTTCAGAGGGAATTCAGTCTATGGATGTGTGTTATGTTCATTTGTGTTTTGCATGTGCATTTTTTTTCATTTGTTTTGGGCCAACATGTAAAATGAAAGATGTCATGGAAAGTGAATTTCTGACATTTCTCCAAAATTCAAAGTTATCCACATGAGCCTTATGTTCCACAGAACAATAATGTTGAAAGGAGCTAAACAGAGACAGATCCCCTTTAGGAAGGGAATTGATAGTGCATCAGCCACAGTCCTCACCTCTTCTCATAGTCTTCCTGACACTGAAGTGAGAGTGAATTTATGATCCCATGTACACTGTTTTTCTCATAGTAGAAAACTATTTCTCTTTACCTCTATCAAGAGTAGAACAAATAATTTTTCAAGTACAGGTCTTTCACATCCTTGGTTAAATTTATTGCAATTTTTAATGCAATTGTAAATGAAATTATTTTCTTAGTTTTCCTTTCTGATAGTTCATTATTAGTGTATGAAAATGCAGTAATTTCTGAATATTATTTTCTATCCTGCTACTTTATAGAATTCATTTATTAAGTCTAGTAGTTTTTGGTGGATTATTTAGGGTTCTCTATATACAGTATCATGTCATCTGTAAATAGTGACAATTTTGCTTTTTCCTTTCCAATTTGGTTGTTTTTTATTTTTTCTTCTTGTCTGTTTGCTAACTTCCAGTATTATCTATACTAATAATAGCCTACGTGGCGTCACACCCTCACGTTGTCACAAGATGGCTGTCACAAAATGGCTATCACAAGATGACCATTTGCACAGTAGAGGCGAAGCCCAGTGACTGTTCCACGCAGTGAGGGCTTGGGATCCCAAGGCTCTGCTCTGCATGGAGTAGGCTGGTCCTGGCAGAAGAGGTGGGTCACGGAAGGGGAGGGCAGTTAGGGGCAACCAGGGTAGTTGGGGGCAATCAGGCCAGCAGGGGAAGGCAGTTGGGGGTGATCAGGCAGGTGGGGAAAGGCAGTTGGGGACCATCAAGCTCCAGCAGGGAAGGGCAATTGGGGGCCATCAGATTGGGAGGTGAGGACAGTTGTGGGCAATCATATTGGCAGGGGAGGGTAATTAGGGGTTATCAGGCCAGCAGGGGAGGACATTGGGGGCCATCAGGCTGGGAGGGGAGGGCAGTTGTGGGCAATCAGACTGGCAGGGGAGGACAGTGGGTGTGATCAAGCTGGCAGGGGAGGGCAGTTTGGGCCCATTAGGCTGGGAGGGGAGTACAGTTGTGGGTGATCAGCCCAGCAGGGGAGGGCAGTTGGGGATGACCAGGCCAGCAGGGGAGCAGTTAGGGGGTGATCAAGCTGATAAGCAGAATCGGTTAGGGGCAATCAGGCAGGTAGGCAGGCGAGTGGTTAAGAGCCAGCTGTCCTAGATTAGAGAGTGTGCAGGCCAGGCTGAGGGACACCCTCCATGCACAAATTTGGTGCACCAGGCCTCTAATGTTGAATAAAAATGGTGAAAGTAGAGATCCCTGTCTTGTTTCTGATCTTAAGGGAAACACTTTTTTTTTTACCATTGAGTGTGATGTTGGCTGTGGTTTATTATATATGGGCCTTATTATGTTGTGTGATACATTTACATAGTGGTATACTACTCAGCTCTAAAAAAAAAAAAAGAAGAAGAAGAAGAAGGAAATATTGCCTTTTACAACAGCATGGATGGACCTGGAGAGGATTATGCTAAATGAAATAAGTCAGTTAAAGAAAAACAAGTACCATATTATTTCACTCATATGTGGAATCTAATGAACAAAACAAACTAACAAACCAAATAGAAACAGACTCATAGATATAGAGAACAGATTGATAGCTATCAGAGGGAAGAGTGTTGGGGCTGGGTAAAAAGGGAAAAGAGATTAAACAAAGAAACAACAACAAAAAAAAAAACACCTCAAAGACAGACAATAGTATGATGATTGTAAGAGGGAAAGGGGGTGGAGGGAGGTAGAGGAGGATAAAGGAGAGATAAATGGTGATGTAAGGAGACTTGACTTTGGATGGTGAACAAAATACAATGGACAGATGATATATTATAGAATTGTACACTTGAAACCTATATAATTATTTTTTTCATCTTTTTAAAATTGATTTTTAGAGAGAGTGAGGGAGAGAGAGAGAGAGAGAGAGAAACATTGATTGGTTGCCTTCCACACATTCCTTGACTAAGGATAGAACCCGAAACCTGGGTATGTGCTCAGGAATCAAACCATCACCTTTGTGTCTGGGACAACACTCCAACCAACTGAGCCACACAAGCTGGGGCAACACCTATATAATTTTATTAATGAACTAGAGGTCCAATGCACAAATTCATGCACCTTAAAAAAGAACTGTGGGCCATGAGGCTGTGGTGGGCAACAGGTGCAGGTCTTGGCCCATCTTCCACATCCCCGCCTGGTCCCTCCCACTGCAGCCCCCAGTCCTCCATCTGCTGGCAGCTTCACTCCTGCCACTGCCACTCCCATGCACTGATGGCGACGGCCCGCTTGCACCTATTGACCCAGAGTAATTGGGACAGGTGCCGTCAGTGGGTGTGAGCCATGGCTGCTGCCCCATCTCTCTACAGGAGCAGGGGGTGGTGGAGAAGCCCTCAGGGGCTATCAGAGCTGGCAGCCACTGCTGTCACATGCTGATGGTGCCAAGTGATTGGGACTAGTGCAGGACTCCGGCAGTAGATGCGAGCAGAGGCTTCAACACCAGCAGCAGGTGTAAGAGGCAGCTGCCAGCTCTGATTGCCCCTGAGGAGCAGGAGGAGGTGGAGAAGCCCTGGAGGGTGATCAGGGAGAGTGCTAGGTGCCAGCATCGGGTGCGAGTATCAGGAGGGACTGCAGCACAGGAGAAAAGAATTTTCAGAGGCTCGCTCAGATGACAGCAACTGGCACCCCACCGTGGTCTGGTGTCCCTGCTCACCTGCTTACCTGCTCCACCATCCCACCGTGATTGACTCCCACCATGTTCCCCTCTCTGCTACCTGCTGCTGAATCCTGCCATGTTCCAAGCGTATCTCCTGGTGGTCAGTGCATGTTATAGTGACCAGTTATTCAGTTGCTCCTGTTGTTCTGCCATTCAGTCTATTTGCATATTAGCCTTTTATTATAGAGGATGTCACCCCAATAAATCCAATACAAAAAAATTTAAGAGTAGAACTAATAAAGAGATGTGAGGGTCACATTTAGAGAAAAACATGACAAAACGTAGTTCTTCATAACCATGACATTTTTTCCTACACGTTTTATAAGAAAATTGTGTCCGGTATGAAAAAATACAAATCAAAGCTGCCAGTTCTTATACTGGACCTCTTCATTTTCTGTAGCTTTATTCATTACTGCCTGGCCACAGTAGGTTTTCCAGTTTGTGACTTATGGTCCAGAAATAAAGCACCAATATTTGGCCTAGAATTTCAGACCCTTCAGGACCTCATCATCTCTGTGGACCCCCCTCACATTCACTTTCCCACACAGACATGCTATATTCAGCAATTTTGAACTATTTTCAGTAATGTGACTCCATTTCTTTTATGCCTCGCTGAAGCCTTATAAATGGAATATCTAGCTATAAAGTACAACTATTAGTATGATGCTCCATCTTAAATCACTGGTATTTATCAACATTATACATTCCAAAATATCCATTTAAAAAAAGGTAACCTTTGGGTTAATCAAGTAACCAAATTTAGTTTGACGGTAAGTCAAAGTTTGACCATCAAGAACAAAAAGTATCTAAAAATCATCAAGCATAATTCATTCTGACTATAATACAGTAAAAACATGCATAAGGAGTGCAGATACAATCCCATGTGCCACACAGTGATTTTAGAAACTGACATGTGCTATTATGAACTGGAAAATATATGTCACAGTATATATTTTGAATAGATTAATAACATGCTGACATTTCCTCCTGGAGGTTCAGGCTATGTATATATTACCAGAATTATCTTAGCCCAAACAAAATTGATCCTGGTTTAGGAAAGTTCTTCACTTGATTGAGAGTTCAGAGTAAATGAAGAGGGTGCTGAAAAGAATTTCTTATTGAATGGATATCTGTGGGAACAAGAACATGATTGCTAGTGGTGTTACCCACATGTCAGGTCCTTCAGGCAGGGGAAGAGGCCCTGGATTGGGGAGGGCAGAGGAGGGAGGGACAGAGGAAGGGAAGCTCTCTTATTCTAGCCCCTGGCAGCTGGTGACTTAGCAAAACAACAGCATGTGAAAGGAAGAAATCTTTGATAATCCCCTAAAAGAGGTGAAATTTGGGAAAACATTCTCTGCTCAAATTCACACATTTATTGAGGTACACATAGCCCTTTTAAATTCTCTGTTTCAGGTGAAGAAACTCAGGGCCTGAGAGTTTGTTTTTTGTTTGTTTGTTTAAAGAATGCACAGCTAGTAAGAGTTCAGGATTATTAAACTCCAGGGGCTCTGATAACTAGCCCACAGCTGCTTCCCCTGTTGCATTTCAAAGTTTCAATATATTACTAATTTTTCTCTCATCTTAGAAACCATTTCAGTGCTAAAAGTCTATATTTCTTTTGTTGTAGGATGGCAAATGATACAGAATTAATAATACATCTCAAGAAATAATTGCCACATTTCTTGAGCCCTACTATGTATTAGTCCCTAAACCTGTGTCATCTCGTTTAATTCTCACAATAATCCTATAAGATAGGTAGCATCATCCCCACTTTACAGGTAATAACACACAGGCTCAAAGCAGTAAAATAACCTGTCCTGGTGACATAATTCATAAATGGTGAAGCCAGGATTTTTCAGGTTTCTCTGACTCTAAAGCCTGTGCTCTTTGCACTGCACTAAACTGTCTCTCAAAATACCATCCTATATAATAAAAGGATAATATGCAAATAGACTGGCAGAACACCTGTGGCCCATCACCCTGGAGGGCCCTGCCCCCAATCAGCCCTCCATTCCAGCTGGCCCATCCCCAATGGCTCCCATCAAGGGCGGGCCAGCTGGACCCTACCAGTGCACAAATTCACGTACCAGGCCTCTAGTAGCATAATAATCATGATTCTTCATTGAATTTTATAGGTCAGGTGCTGGACAGGATGCCTTACTTTGGTTCTCAGATTGTCATTACCTCACCACCATGGGGGACATACAATTGCCTATTCAGGGAGATGTTGACTAGCCAAGGACACAGAGTCTATATTTGATCAAAGGTCTTTCAGAGTCTAAAGCCAGGCTTCCCCTTAGAAAGGCTCACAGCCCCTGGTGAGACATGGTAAATGCAGTGAGCAAGTGGTCTAGGTGAGTGCATTAAGAATCAGCTGTACAGCTTTTTAAAATCCTATTACTGTACCATATTGTTTAATGGGCATAGAGTTTCTCTTTGGGTGAAAAGTTCTGGAAATCGATCATAGTAACAGTTGCACAACACTGAAGGAGGTTGGTATTTTCCCTCTACAGTACTGGTATTATAATGGTGCATGTGTCCAAAGCAGCAAAATCACAATTTGGGGTCAGATCACATGGATAGCATTTTGAAGACACAGTAGGTTTGGCATGAGCAGAGGATTCATTTTAAATTGATCTAAAACCCTGAAAGAATACATGTTAGCACAGAGGTGTCCATCTCTGGCTTTTCCTTCTGCTTCCCTCTCAGTCCCAAATCAAATGTTGCTGGTCCTGCCAGGACTCCAGCTCCATCATTCCTGCCCTGGCTCTACCCACCACTGTCTCTGGCCTGGAAACAGCACTGGCTCCAGCCACTTCCTCCAACCCAAGCTCTCCTCACCTGCCCAAAGTCCTCTTTCCAAAAGGCAAGACTATCAAGTCACTCCCACAGGGCTTAAACACACAAACAGGCCCCATGCCTTCAGGAGAAAGTGGAATTCTTTGGCCTGGCTACCAGATGCAGCGTCGGTCCCTGGGCACTGAGCTCCATCTCCACTCAACTGCTTGCAGGTTCCCACATGTCCTGCCCCATCAGCATCTGGGTTTTGCTACTGGTCCTTCCACTCGGCTACCCTGCCCTTTCCTTCCCCATCACCTTACCTGAATAACTCTACTCAGCCTCTAGGTGGCTTAATCATCCTTTTCTTCCAAATCCTTCCTGCCCTGCCCCTCCATCTGCATCCCCAAGCCCTACAGAGGGACCAGCCATGCTCCCACACTGTGGTAACCACAATGCACTGCAGCCCCACACCCAAGTCTTTCTCCCACTAGACTTGAGGACAGAACAAGTAAATCTAGTTCGCAGTTGCATCCCAAACGTTGGCCCAATGGCTAGAACAGAAAGTGTGCTCAACATAAATGTACTGAATTGTTCAAAACCTGAGTCCCCAAGGCCTGAGGAGGCATGATAGAGAGCCTTTTTTCCCCGAAGCTGGTTAGCTGCACTCTCTGGGAGTTCATCTGTCAGCATCCACCAGGGAGTCCTATAAGGAAAGGGATGGGAACCATGGTACCAGGGCCTGGACAAGCCAGCAGCGGGCCTGTATTCTACTCACAGTCTATTGCTGCTCCTCTGCTCAAGCACCCTCAAGGACAAATCTGCTCGAGTGACAGAGTTTGTGCTGCTCCCTTGATCACTCCACTCTCCACAACCCAGCCACTGAACCACTTTTCAACCTTTTGCCCACTCTTCCCTTCATATACCTCACAGTCCAGCCAAAAAAAAAAATGCCTCTGTTTCCCCATATATGCCCCAAGTAGATCCACAGCCACTGTCCTTCCACTGGATGCCTTCCTGGGCCCTGAACTCACTCTGCAAATGCCCAGCCTTCCTGCTGCCTATCCCCAATATTACCTCCATGGGAGAGTTTCTAAGATCCTCCAGCCAGAGAAATAGCTCCTTCCCTGCTTGCCTCTTTCACGTGACTGTCCCTTCCTATCACGCCTTAAGTTTTCTGGATATTTGTCCTGTCTCCTACTAGACCCTAGTGGGAAAATATCTCATCTGCTCACAGTATTATCGGCACCCCATAGGCTCTAAGACATATATCTCAATAACTAGTTAAGGAGGTAAGCTATCTAAATAGCAAGAGCATAGACCGAGAGAAGGCAGTGAATAATAATAACTACCATCACACTTTCTGTTGTGGAGCCTTTATACCTTACACAGGTCCTTCACGAATTTAACCCAGCCAAGTCCCATGACTATCTCTAGGCCAGAGGGTAAGTTCTACTCTGCCTAGTTTACAGGTTGGGAATGAGTCTTTAGGAGGCAATGTGGCTTGTCCAAGAAACCACAGCTGGCCTGAGGTGGGGCTGGGATTGGAATCTTCTAAATCCAAATCTGACCATTTTTATTAAACCATGTTGCCCAAATAATAACAGTTTGGTCCACTCTTACCTTTTCAATAAAAAGTCGAGAAGTACAGTGTTTGCTGTTCCTTACCCAAAGCCACAGGAAGTTGGAAGGGAAGGAAGCCGCCTTCACTGTAGGGTTTCTTGTCCTGAAGAGGCTCCAAACACGAGCCAACAAAGCCTTTCTTTCCTGCAGTTGGGACTGCCTGCCCCAACCCAGGCCCAGGGAGCATGCCAGCCGGGTAATTGGCCTACTCTGGTCAGGATTAGCCCTCAGACTCCTTCCCCTAAAGCCTGCAGGTTTTTGCATTATCTTTCTCCATTCCACTTCAAAAAAAAAAAAAAGTTTCTGTTTTTGCTTAATTTTAATCCTGGAAATGGAGAAACAGTTTGCTTTTGGTTTCTAACCAAAAAGGCTGTAGGAGTATAAATCAGCTGAAACCTACAAGTCCCCTAACTTTGCCTTAGTGCAAGGGTGATCTGAATGGGCCATACCTGCCCTGTGAGGGCTAGTGTACTGAGAACCACAGGCCCGGCTCCCTCCCCAGGCCCTTGTGAATTGCACTCAGACCATCTCTACTTCCCTTCTTCTAGCACAGTGGCCGGCAAACTCATTAGTCAATAGAGCCAAATATCAACAGTGCAACAATTGAAATTTTTTTTGAGAGCCACATTTTTTTAACTTAAACTTCTTCTAACACCACTTCTTCAAAATAGTCCGTGATATTTGTGGAAGAGCCATACTCAAGGGGCCAAAGAGCCTCATGTGGCCGCGAGCTGCAGTTTGCCGACCACTGTTCTAGAACGCTACATCTTTCTGAAGGCAGGGGACTAAGACAACTCTGCCCACCTGGCCCCTCAGTCCCCTCTCTGATTGGGATGAACCTGGAGGTGCAGCCTTCCCAGGGCTAGGACTATGGTAAGGCAAGTGAGGCAACCTCCATTAGTGCAAAATCCACGGGGCACCAGAAACCTCAGTCATCATATAATATTTAAATGCAACATCAAAAAAATCTAAATTAATGCAAAAAAACCCATGATGAATAAAAGATCAAAATTTTAATTAAAGACAGAATCAGTATTCCCAGTTTTCCTTTTGCCTCGGGCTTCAATGTGGCTATTTTGTTCAGCATAAATTTTTTGGCATTAACTTTGATTTTTTTTAAAAATATAGTATTAAAATATTTTATTTTCATTAATTACTATGGTTTTTGGTGGCCCTTATGTTTTGTGCATGAGGCAAGTGCCCTAATCCTAGCCCTAGTCCTTTCTGTGTAAGAGTAAAGTGGCCTGTTGTGTTAGCTACTCTGCCCCATCCCCCAGGTCAAGGCTCTGACAGCTACAGAAAACCCACGAAGCCACTCTTCCTACAGCCCACTCAAGGAAGAAATGCTATTTCACAGTCCCTTCTATAGCATTTCTGACCATGATCATTTGGCTTCAAGGTCAATGATTCTAAACCTTGGCTGCATATTGGAATCACCTAGGAAGATTAAAAAACTCCCAATGCTGGTTTAAACCAGCATCTCTGGGAATGGGAAGCATCAGTAAGGAGCTCAAACAAAGGGTTTCCCAGGACAAGGGATGGCCAGTTCTAAAACTGAAATAGTCCATGGCAAATGGACATGATTGGTAACCCTTGTTGTTGTCTGCTTCTCAGGTGATCCCAGTGTGCAGCCACGATTGAGACACCAATAAATAAATACTTCTAGTGAAGGGGAGCTCACTACCTAAAGACAGCAGTTGTAGATTCTCAAACCTGGGGCATTATTTACTTCCCTTTGACCAAAGTATAAACCATTATGGGATCCTTGATAGAAAGGTGTGAGGAGCAGAAGCAAAATGAACAATAAATCCCAAAGCCAACCTAATGTGAAGTCAAGTTTTGCGGCAAAATGACACATGATTCAGGACAAAAGGGAATATAAGAAATGGAGACATTCCACATCTTAGCAGTGCTGACCTACCTCCTATCATACCTGGGGATGTGGCCAACAGGACTGGAGAAGAGAGTGGAGGGAGAGTCAGTTTATACATTAAATGCCATAAGCAAAACCCTGTGTCCAGACCCACATCCAAATATTACTTGACCACAAACTCTGTTCATCCCTGTTTTTTTCTGACAAGAAAACTTTGTCTTATTCTTTGACCTCCTTGCAGTTGTCTGTGGTCTCAACCAGAGGGTTAATTGAATACAATAAAAGATATATTCAAGGAGACAGCACTAAATTAAATTAGGGGAAACATTCCCACGGTTTTGATTTACTTCACAAGAAGAAGCAAAACATTGGACATCTTCTATTATTTCACTCATGCCTGGAGGGTAAACGCAAGATAAACTTGCAGAAAATTCTAAAGACCTCGCTTTAATCCTTAACCATTCCTGAGATGATTTCATTACTGGGAAAGAAGGGTTGTCTTTCCGATGCAAAGACACCCTCTGCAATCCTGTGGGAATCTTCTCTGAGGCCAGTAGATCTCGTCATTCGGGTTCTAGGATTTCTGAAGAGAATGGCAAAGAGGAATATTGATTTATTTTTTTTTTTTTTTTTTTTTTTACTTTTTTAATTGGAAAAGTTGTCTTTCAGCCAACCTGCTTCCGTGGTGGCAGGAGATGTTTGCTGTGCTGCTGACATCTACTGAGGGACTGTGAAATAGCATTTCTCCACGGAAAGGAAACGCAAGCTCCTCTTGAGAGAGCTGTGTCTCCCACAGGTAAGGCCATCTGTAGCACATCACGGGCCTTTGAGCTAGCACTCATCGATTTCAGTGGGAGGTCAGGGGCCTGGAACGCTTACCCAGGCAGCTTGTAAAAAAAGAAGGAGGCTGCCGCCCTTAGTGGAGAGTGGTTTCTAGCTCCGGCTTCCCTACAGGGAAAAGGAACCAGCATTTCCTAGGGTAGAACGCATGCAGGTGCTCCATACCAATGTCACACTTGGTCCTCCTAGCAGCCCTCCCAGGTTAATATCATTAGCCCCATCGTACAGATGTGAAAACTAAAGTTCAAAATCAGGCATGTCCTGTCTAAAGCTACACAGCTGGCAAGTAGCAGACCAGGAACAGACACGAAGAAGCCTGTCTCCATCTTCAGGCCCTGTCTGCACTCCCTGACCCCAACAGCACAACGCCTAAAATCCCAACCCTAGGAATTACATTTGTTCTCTTCCTTTCTAGGGGATCCCTATGGGTCTACAGAGGAAAATGAGACAGTAAGCAAGGAACTTAGACTCTGCAGTGAAGTCAATACAACTTTTTCCTCTAAGTTATTATTTTGTTAATTAAAAAGATATGCCACTAAAAAAATGATCTATGCACTATAACCTTTGAAAAGATCCAAGTCGGATGGCAATTATATTGTGAATATAAAGACCAGTTTCCCCTTCACTCTCTTTCTCCCATGTGACCCTTTTGGAAAGTCACTTTTATTTTATCATGAACCATGTCCCTTAAACCTGGGCTCAGAGTAAGCTCGTTTGTAAATAAACGTGTCCCTCTGCAGGATTTCAAATAATCAAAGGGGCCTCCTTTCCACACCCAGAGGCCCCTGTTTGTAAACATCAGAAACCATAAGCCTAAATCGTTTTTTGACATCTGGCATCCTGGTTTTTCTGGGCCATGACTGCTGAAATTAAAGGGCAGAGGATAGAAAGGCTTAAAAATGTTTACTTCTTTGTTAAGAATCATGGTATTGGGGTTCCTGTTGGTTGATCTGCCAGTGGGATAGGGAAGAACTGGTGTAAGAACATTTGGTTGAGAAATTTGGTTTTCTCCTAGAAAGTTGGGTTCCAAAAGACTACATGGAATAGACAGAGGGCTCAGTAAGTAGTTATTTGGGGGGACAATAGGTAATGCGTGTACATGGTCTAGATTTTAAAAGACTATACAATGCAAAGCTGCTCCCTCTGCTCTGGACCCTCGCCATCCAGCCCATCTTTGGGATGCAGCTTTGCCAGCATTTATATCTCCTTCCAGATATTCTAATATACAGAAATGTTTCTTAATTTTTTTAACCTATGATAGCATACTATGCACATCATTCTCCCCAAACTCCTTTCTCTGGACAATACATCTTGAAGATCCTTCAGCTCCTAAGTACAATTTAAACAAGTTAGGCCACCCACCAGGACTCTGAGAGCACCCTGTAACTTTATAAGTCTTTCAAAGCACTCACCAAAATGAACATTCATCCTAGGATTAAAAGATCTCTTTCCCTTTTGAGGCACCACTAACCTTTGGCTGGGGATGCTCTGAGACTTTTCTCATCCAAGGTTTCTAATTCTACCTTCACGTATCAGATGGGATGATAGATTGCTATTGTGTTGTGTGCATTTCTACTTAATTATCTTCTTCAGTGAACCTGAGAATATCCGTGAATCAACAACCCAGTTCTGAAGTTTACTTTAAAGTAACATCGTATGGATTCTAAAATGAACACACCAGTGTTCTCTTGGGGTGAGACAGGAGCTACGGAGAAAGGCTGGGGGAGGGGGCTTTGGAAAGGAAAGGAAAAATACATGAAACATGTACAGACAGAAATCAACAATTCTGATCAGGAAAGCAATGTCTCCATCCCAGGTGGTTGATAAGTGGGACACTCGGCCCATGACACAGTCCTGTTCTAACCCCCAGGTCTGAGCTGCTGGTGTCTGCCAAGTCACCTTGCCTCAACTCACCTACTTCCTCAGTCCAAGTTCTTCCATGCAAATGGTACCACCACCCTGTAGTTCATAATCCTTCTAAATTTTACTTTCATCGGCACATCTTTTTTTTCCTTAAAGACGCTGATGGTGACAGTGGCATCACTCCACATGTGACCATGTCGTTTTGTCTGTTTGCAGACGAGCCTGCCCAAGTCCAAAAGCAACGTGTCTTCTGAGCTGGAAAACAGCGTCTCAGAAAATAGGCCTTAGCTTTCAAGTCCATTTGGATCCAGGAAAGGTTGAAGGCCCCTTCAAAATACAATTCACTTCTCTACTCACAAAGCCCTCCATTCCTGGGGATCCGGGAACACCGAGTTGAGGAAGTAAATGCTGGCCTCTGACCTTTAAACTGCCAATGATCTTGGTAACAGCACTCAGTACACAGGCTGGGAGATTTGAAGTGAGCAGCAACCCCACCCAGGGGTCCTCTGGGTGAGAAGCACACACAGTATTTTCACAAAACAGTCAGATGCCCTGGGAAGGATGTCAAAATATGTGGCATGATCCCCAAAAATCCTCTCCCAGAGATGCACCCAAGGATGGTTTCAGACTGGCCTTGTGTTCCATGGAGACCAGGGCAGCTCGGATTCATATCAACATTTTATAGACTCTAATAACAAAATGCTCCACACACACAAAAAAAAAGTTGTCTACCAAAGTACATGAAACAAAGACTCTCAAATATTAAGACCAGATGTGGGAAATACTGGAGGAGGCATTTACTTTCGACATACCCAGTGAGATATAAAAAAAAAAGTATGTGATATCAACTGAATATAGTTGACTGAACTTTTCCCCAAAATACTGACCAGTAACAAAGCAATTTGTGCTCAAAGATTTAATCCCAAAAAGGAGGTTTCTTTCTTTCCGTTGCTGGCAGGGACCCCTTCAGCGTGAAGCTGTAATAGCTCAATAAATAAACAAAGTCACCTCTCATTGTCCAATGTTCAAAATGTCAAGTGCGAGGGGAGGGCAAGCAGTTTACCTTCTCTCAAGTGCCCATCGATTTAAATTATAATCACTCTCCTGGTGACAACCAAAGGGGTGATGGGGAATGTATGCTGGGCAGCTCCAGGCAGATGTTTCTGTCTCACTCACAGGAAAGTTCCACTAACACAGGGAGCCCAGGGTTTGGAAGTTGGGACTTTCTCTGGGAAGTCAACTGCCTTCCCCTCCAACCCTCGAAGAGAGCAAAGGGAAGAAGGGGGCCTGTGACAGAGGGATCCCCCAAATGTCAAATGAATAAATGGCAAAGCAGCCCGGTCCCCAGAGGAAGTCTGGGTGCATGACAGCGAGGTCAGGCTGCCCTGCCCTGAAGACAGCCGGCCAGGGGCAGGATGGCCACAGGCACTCAGCGGAGGAGCTGGGGACCCTTCATTTCAAATTTCCTGGCCATTGTCAATTTGTCTAGCAAACTCCGTATTATCTACACTTAAGAGACTTTTAATTTCCTTTCTTGATAATAAAAGTCTGTCTGAGGTGGTTGTAAA
Organism: Lasiurus cinereus; assembly: GCA_011751065.1. Taxonomy (NCBI): domain Eukaryota; kingdom Metazoa; phylum Chordata; class Mammalia; order Chiroptera; family Vespertilionidae; genus Lasiurus; species Lasiurus cinereus. Next base: position 43,739,344 of record JAAGEH010000076.1, read on the forward strand.
ATGTATATTTATTTACCTCAGGGAATAGGGCGAGGGCAGCCGAGTGTGGGTTAGGAAGGAAGAGGGGAGGAGAAAAGCCTCTGGTTTCCTTTTGCTTGGCCATCCTCGCCCCCTGGGCTGGTCCTCCCCTGCTCTGGCTGATCTCAGGAGCAAAGCTGTCAGGTGAGGAGCACACTCAGTCACCTCTGTGCCGCCTCCCCCACTTCCCTACCCCGTCCACTTAAGCGCTTGCTGAGGCTGCTGAATCCAAACAAGAAAGAAAAATCTATTGAGGGGAGGACACCCAGGAGGCCAGCTGAGCAGAGGGGCTTCTCCAGCAAACTGGCTCTGCTAGAGCAGGTCAGCAAGCTGCAGCCAGCGGCAACTCCGGCCACCACCTGTTTCCGTAAAGAAAGTTTTACAGGAGCACAGCCACAGTCAGGCTCTGGCTACTGCCCAGGGACGGCAGCAGAGCTGAGCAGTTGAGGGTTGAGTTATAGGCATATGGCCTGCAACGCCTAAAATATCTACCTTTTGGTTCTATGCAGAACAGGTTTCCAGCCCCTGAGCAGAGGAGTGCAATGGCAGGTAGGAGGTTGTTCCCATACTCTGGGTGGGAGATAATAGTGTTTTTCTGGTTCAGTGCGGCCGTTTTAATCTCCCAGACAGGGTCTTTACCTGTTTGAAGGAAATTCAGTGTATTTAGGGGAAGTCTACTTTCTTTCAGGGTCTCTATTGAATCTGTGGTTCAAGCCCAGGTGGCAAAGAGAGGTCACTGAGAGCTGAGGAAGCTGGGGACAATCCATGCAGACTCGGGGATCTGAGCTGGGTCTGAAGGATGGGCAGGAGGGTGTTTCAAGGAAGGGTGTCATCATGGGCAACTCAAAGAGAAATCTCTAAGGTCTATGAAGAGGCCTCAGAGGAGCTAAGGGCCCCTACTATTTGGAAGCAATAGAGAAACATCTTAAGAATGGCCATCAGTTATTCAACACTTAAAGTAATGTCATCTATATTAACTCTGCCCTTACAACTCTATAAGGCAGGTATTTTTGTTATCCCCATTTTACAGATGAGGTAACTGAGGCACAGGGAGGGTAAGTAACTTGGAAAATGTCACACAATGATTGAGTAGCAGAGCTGAAATTTTAGCACAGTGAGCCTGACACACTGTGCTGAAATAAGGCTACAGAGGAAGGATGGGGGACCAGGGCGATTTTTTTTTCTTGAAAACTGGAGTAAATTCATGAGAATGGTATTTGAGAAAAATTAGCTGGTGACAGAGAGAAATCCACAATCAAGGAGTCAGGGAGGAGACAGTCGAAGTAATCGAGGTGTGAGTGATGTAGGAGTGAACCAAGATGGTGGCAGTGGGGATGGAAAAGAAAGTCAAGACCAGCAAGACTGAGGTCCTCCTCACCAGCATTTATTGAATGCTGAGTGCACAGCTCCCAGCATACCTCTCCTCCTAGGACTGCCTGGGATTCCTTACCCACATCCCTCCTTCTCTAGACTGAGCACATTGAGGTCTTTTGGTAACTTTTATTCATCCCTCTACCCTCAGCCTGAGCATGCTGCCTGACACCCAACAAGTGTTCAGTAGACTTTTCATAACTGACTCCAACGTTTCTAGCCAGGAACTCCTTGAAAGCCAGCAGAGGCCCAGTTGAAATGGATGCCTGGATGAAGCACCTGCACGTCAGAAAGGGGGTGAGCAGATGGAGAGCAGCGCTGTGGGCACGCTCAGGCTGAGGGCTCCAGGATCCGTGAGTGGAGATGACCTGTCAGCGGGTGGAAATGTAGTCTGGGGCTCAGGAAAGGGTCATGGCTGCAAAGGTCGACTTGCACGTCATCTGCAAAAAGGTGCTAATGAAGCCATGAGAATAGATGAGCTCATGGTGAGGGGCATGGCTACGAAAAGGGACAGGAGCTGAAAGAAGCCCATTGTTGGGGAGTGAGAGAAAGGAGAGGCGCCCATTCAGGGGCAGCCCGAGAGGTAAGAGGAGAAGAGCAGGGTCAGGGTAGGGGGCCCCTTTCTTTGGGAGCTGAAAGACACACTTATCAGCTGGCCCAGGCAGAGACATCAAGGTCCAGCCTTCCCACCTTGGGATCTTTCTGCAAAAAGAAGAAAAAATGTATCCTTTAAAGAAGAGCAAAACTGTCCAACGAGAATGAACTCAGGTAGTCTAGGTGGGAATTTCAGGAGGCTAAGCAAGCTCCCCCGTGCCTGAGGGCACCTACAATCTCTATGGAACCTTCTTTCCTTTATTGTAAGGTTTTGGTTCCAGTTAAAGCAGGCCACAGCTCCCAGGAAGAGCTCTGTTCCTGGGGATGAATGAGTACAGTGTCCAAGGATGAGTGACAGGTCACTGGGCTCTGGAAGGCACAATAGGAAGAGGTAAGACAAGCAGCAAGGCAGCCAAATGATGCTCATTTCACTTTGCAAAGGCGCAGCATGCCACAGTTTTCCAGCCATTTCTTATAGTTTATTGACTAGGCAACATGGCAATAATAATCTCAAGAAAACTTGAGATTTCCCTTGATGGGGAATGCAGACTCAGCCAGAGGCAAAGTGGCACACACACCCCAGTAACCTCGATGACCAATGCTCAGCGCAGGGAGTCACAGGAGGACAACAAGCTGGATGAGTGCTTGCAGAGCCGATCCTACACATGGGTGATACCTTTGAAGTGTCACAGGGGAATGGGGGAGCTGAGGCCCTGCAGATTGTGGTAGGGGCAGTGCCATTTCACCCCATTTAGGAAGGCTGCAGAGATCTTTAGCAGAGGTAGAACAAGGGCATCCGGCTAGTGATGCAGAAGTGGAGAGCAGTGTGCAATGACTAAGGGGTAGAAGAGAGGTGGCTACAGGGGCTGGCTGGTCTCTGGCTGTGGAAGACGTTGAATGTTAGATAGACACAGCCTTTGGGTGGGATGGAAGTTGAACGTCAGAAATGGCAAGCTTCAAGCTGGGAAAGAAGGGCCTGCACCCCCAGCAGAAGCATCATGGAACAGGGAAGAGAGACTATGAAACAATTCAGACCCCAGCTCTGCAGCTGACAAACTCTGGAATCTGGGTACACTGGTTTCCCCACCTATAAAATCAGGGTAATGATAGCACTGATTTCAAAAATTCATAAGGACTCTGAGATAGGGGATATCCAGTGTTTAGCACAATGCTTCTCACATACTGAAGGCTCCCCGGTATTCTCCGTATGACTGAAACTACTACTGGTCAGTAGGAATACTAAGGAGAGGGAAAGCCCTGGGAACTGGCCTCATGGGGCTCTACCTGCAGACTGCACACTGAGATCCCTCACTAAGAATCTGCTGGACAAACATTATGTCTCTCTGTTCACATGCCACCCACAGGCATAGGAACCAGGCTTAGGTAAGTTAGCAGTAGTGTTCAAGACGACACCTGAGTGTAGTGTGGACCTCCTACATGGGAGGTCACAAAAGACCAGGGAGAAATGGCCCAAACTTCAGGGGTTGGGTGGGATGGAGGCAGGTGGGAAGCAAGCACCATGGGAAAGGCAATGCATGCTGCCCAGGACAGAAAGAAAACTGCTGGAGGCCTCAGGCTGCTAAGGACAGTGAGGCCTCCTCCACTGGCACACACTCCAGCCTCAAGCAGCCTTACACAGTGCACTAAGTCAGGGCCCAGGGCCTTCCAGAATCTGGTCTAAGGCATTGGATGTGGAAAGGCAGGGATAGTGTCAAGGCATTACTGCACATGGTCACTTCCATCCAATGTGGTTCGTCATACTAATAATAAGAACTAATATTTTCTGCACTGTACTAAATGCTTGTCATGCATCATGTTATTTGATCTTTACAAAATCTATTTTATGGGTAAGAAGACTGAAGTACAGAAGCCCTGAGTAACTTGCCCAAGGTCATTCAGCCAGGCAATTCTGAACTGGGACATCTGATTCAGGAGTCTATGCTCTTCTGGGAAAGGGATGCTGGGCCCTCAATGAGCAGGTCAGGAAGGGGCACTGATTGATGAGACAGACAGGCATCGCTGGGTGGGTGGCCTTTGGTATAGCTGGGCTTTACCAAGAAGGCAGGGCAGGGCAACCCACTCTGGAGGTGGCCCCCCTGGGAAAGGTTTGGGAGCTGTGACCAATGAAGAACCTTGCCATTCCATCTGATTTCCGTAGAGTTGTTCTCAGCACTGGAGAGACTCCGGGCTACATTTGAAATGTCAGATGCCCGAGGACAACTTGCAGTGTTTAAAAAATAACTATTTTTGCCCTAGCCGGCTTGGCTCAGTGGATAGAGTGTCAGCCTGTGAACTGAAGGGTCCCAGGTTAGATTCTGGCCAAAGGCACATGCCTGGGTTATGGGCTCATTCCGCAGTAGGGGGTCGTGCAGGAGGCAGCCAATCAATGATTCTCTCTCATCATTGTTGTTTCTGTCTCTCCTTCTCCCTTCCTCTCTGAAATCAATAAAGAAATATATTTTAAAAATAACTATTTTTGACCTTCAGTGACAAAATTTTAAAGACAGAATTTAAAATATGTTCTATCTGCAAAGAAGCTGGGAGTAGCCAAAGAGAGCAAAAACCCTTCATTTGTAGAATTCTGCTCCTATATTATATTTTTTAAATATATTTTAATTGATTTCAAAGAGGGAAAAAGAGGAAAAGAGAGACAAAGGCATCAATGATGAGAGGGAATCATTGATCTGGCATGTGCCCTGACGGAATCAAACCATGACACTCAACCACTGAGTCACTGTGGCCAGGCCACTCCTATATTATTTTAACTTGTATTTTTGCACCCCCCCACCCCCCTTTTCCTTTAGCTGTCAGCACCTTCTGTCAGAGACCTGGGAAGCAAGTTTGCAATTCTGTCAATTAGAGTTCTCTATTCTATCTTTTCTTCCTTTGAATATAGGAATCACATGATTGAAGAGTTAAGCACAAAGGAAAAACATGACAGTTCATGTGAAAGTGTGCTGTTATTATCATTTCCAAAACTTCCTAAGATTTAGGGTGGGAAAGAAAATGGCTCAGGTATCACAGATGTACATCAACAGATGTTTTTTCCCCTTTAAGATGACAATATATTTCAGGTTTCAACTTTAACACGAAAACCACTAGGAAGTCCTCTCCGGGGATACATTTGGCCTTTGCTGCTGCTGCTCGTCAGAGCCCCTGCCACTCACACCCCTCCTCCCTGCGCCTCACATGTAATTCCTGGTGTTATAGGAAATGACAATACCGAGGTAAACATGCATATGCTTTCAATATGTCATCAATCGTGTTACATTTGGGGAGCATTTAGCAACATCAACCACAAAATTGGAACCTTGAATTCTGGAGAAATTTAAACGATGGAGACGTTGCGACTCGGGGCTCACTAAGCCACATACACTAACCATCCAGAAACTGGCCTCAGAGCAGAGTCAGGGCCTGGCAGGTCAAAAAGAGGCTCCAGAACACTGATCAGAGCACCTCTGGCCCTTTCGCAGAGGAAGCATTACAAGTGCAGATGTGTGAATCTCTGTGCAAAGAGCCCCGGTCTCCTCTCCAGACTGCAATTCTTGGAGAATTAAGCTCTCACCGTCCCACCCCCACCCAATAAACTTAATACAGTGGTACCTCGAGATACAAGTGCCCTAACATACGAGATTTTTGAGATACGAGCCGTTGAGCGAGCGATTTTTGCTTTGAAATACGAGCAACATTTGAGATAGGAGTAATCGCGCGGATCGGCTGGCTGCACACGACCCACCAGTTTACCTCGACTCGAGCGTCTCATAGTTTCCCACGCCTCAAGGTTACGGAACGAATTAAACTCATATCTCGAGGTACCACTGTAGTTGAAAAAGAGGATCCACAGAGTGAAAATCTCTCATTTTAAACTTACTTCGTGGACCATTCAAAGAGAGTAGAAGAGAGAAACCCTGATATTATTTCAGTTTTTCAGAAGGCTTAAAGAAATTGTAGATACGTTTCTTTTCCTTTGTTTCTGGCTGGAATTATAACAACTCTGTGAATGTGGGTTATCACAGACTGACCAGGGGAGTTGGAGGTTGATATATATCCAGGTTAATAACTAGGCTGGTTTGTACCAGGTTTACATAAAGTTGGTTTCTAAAGAAAGTCTTTCAAACTGTGGGGTCTCTGGGAGCAATGAGTAGCAGAGCCATTGCTAATGAAGAGAAGACTGGGAGGCCCTGGGTATGCAGCATCAATGTGGAGAAAATAGGGATTGTTCATTTCTTTCACATTTTGTTTTAATTATTTTTCAAGTACATTTTATGTTCCTAAAACCTTGCTCAACGGTTGTACCTAACATGACTTGTTGTTTTGCAATCTGGATGCTGGAGAGAACCGGAGAAGTAGATTTGGAAGTAAAAGATATTTAATTGAATTGCCTTTTGTTTTGACAGATGTTTTATACAGTACTTTGTCTGTTAAGAACAAGATGTTCCAATAAATATTGGATAAGTGGGAGAGAAAATTTACTACAAGGCCATAAATCAATTGGCAAGAGGTCATAAACTGTAAGATTGGTGCTCAAAGCATTTATTAGATTATCAGAATCTAAGATTGATCTGTAGCTTTATCTACCTTCCCCTATCCATCATTTTTATGGGACATGAAAAAGAGTTATAAAGGACAAATTGCATTTAAAAAATTAAAATACAGGTTTTAGACAAAGCAATATGCCAGGATATGGAACTAGATTAAAACAAGGGATAAATCAAGAAAGCTATCCAAAGTTTAAATATTTTTGTCGCTTGGTAGCAGATAAGTGCCAGTTTAGTAGACAATGACTTACTAAGATAAGAGAAATCAAGAACCTTTAAAAATACAGATGAGACTTAGAGATTGTCTCATCTTATCTCCCATCATCTTACAAATAAAGAAACCAAGATCCGTGAGGTTAAGTGACTTCTAGAGTAACACAGCAAGTTAACGGTATCAAAGACCCTAGTTCTGCTAAAGATAATGCAGAAGGTTTTGCGATTCTTTTTTCTTTTTGGAAGAATATATTTTTATGAACAGAGAGGTATATATTTTTAACTTAAGACACAAACCATAAACTCCTTGAGGACAGAAACTGATTCTCATTTTTACTATATATATATCCTAAATATTTGTCTGTAGACTTCAGAAGTTTAGGAGACTCTTCTGGGTACCCAGAGTGTGTGTTTCGCATATCTGCTCTCATGTGGTAGCAATGAGCTGGTGGCCCCACAGACCGTAGGCAAGGACTTCAGCATCTGCATGCTCTGGTTGAGGCCAAGGGACACAGAACAAATACAGGGGTGAGCTACATACCATGCTACTTAAGCCAGTCCAGGCCTGTTTCCTTCTGCTCTTTCCCCAGGAGACAGGGCCAGAATAGGGTGAGGCAAGCAAGGCACTGGAGTGTAAAATTTAAGGAAGGTCTCACTCCCAGTGTCATACAAGTACAGCATCAGTACTTGCACAACACTGGAAGTGAGTGCCTCCTTAAATTATAGGGTCTAGTGCCTTGCAAGCCAAGAATAGATTCCCCAAAGTAAGGGACAGCCTAAGAGAGGAGGGTGTCTCTAACTTTGAAGAAGACAACTTCTCCACAACCAGTTCCTAAGTGCCTCCAGACCCACACGCTGGACACTAAGGATGAGGGGGCTAGAGGGTGAACAAGACAAGGTCTCAACCCTTGAGAGGATTTCAGTCAACTCAAGGAGGCAGCCAGGCAACATCTGAGAACAGGCGCATGAAGTCAATGACTCCAACCTGTTCATTATTCCCATACAAAACGCTGTGGGGACACTGAGAAAAAGACAAGGAAGTTGTATTTGGAGGAGGTGGTATTGAAGCTGACATTGAGAAATACGAATGTGCTATTTATAAGAGGAGAAGGTGGCATGGGGAGGTGGGGCTTCGGTTCTGCCCATCCACTGACTTCTGCTACAGGGTTGGCAATGCGGGACCTGAGGCAAGCTGCTTCCAAAAGAAATGTTCTAGAAGCCTCAATGTTCTGCAAAATGCTGCTCAGAATATAGGATTGCCAGATGAAATGTAGGGCACTCCATTAAATCTGAATTTCAAAGAATCAACAAATAAATTCAGGACATTAGGCTAAAATCTGTATTTGTTGTTTATCTGAAATTCCAATTTAACTGAGTGTCCTGTATTTTTATTAGCTAAACCTAGCAACCCTCCCTGAATGGAACTGGTGCAAGGTGGACAGGGTGGTCCTCTGCTCTAAAAGGAATGTGGGAGAAAGAATCCAGGGCTGACGGAGGATTCAGAGCAGCGGTTCTCAGTCCAGGATGCACATTAGCATCTCCCGTGGGAGCTGTTAAAAACCATAAGTGCTTGAGTCCACCCTCTGGTTTAATTGGTTTCAGTATGGCCTAGGTATTAGCATTTTTTAAAGCTCCCTGGGTGGTTCTCATGTCAAACAGGGTTGAGAACCACTGCTTTAAAGACCACCAAGCCCAGACCTTTGAGGCAGAGGGTCAGATAGAGCCGGGTTTAAGATCAGCCTCTATCACTTCCTGACTGTGTAACCTAAACTATGCCTATGTCACCAACTGTAAACCGGGGATAATAATAATTCCTATATTATAAGGTCATTGAAGGGATTGCTTAAGGCTTTCTGTTAAATACTGGAGATTGAGTGCATGCATTTAAATCCACTCTGTTCTGAAGCCCTCCTAGTAGAAGAATAAAAATTATACTAACCCATGCACTTACCCATCTACTTGAGTAGAGAAAGCTGATATATAACTGTCTACAGGCGGGGAGAAAGCAATAAAGAATGAGCCAGTTTACAACACTGAACCGCACAATGGCTCAGAAATGAAGGCAGTGGACTTCTTTGAAAGATGGGCTAAAAACTGCAGGATTTGCTGATGGTGTACAAAGGGAGCGGACAGGCCCCAGACCCCTCCTCCAACCCCTGCATCTGGTGGCAGCCTCTCTAGAAAGAGACACCAGAGACTCAAGAACACTCAAGAATGCACAGTGAAGGTGGGGGTGCGGCAATTCATTAACAATACAGGGATGGAGTGAAAGACTGCTGGCTGAGTGGGGAGAGTCCCAGGACTCTACCCTGAGTGCCTGACACTAGGGCATACCCCCAAGGCAGGAGACTTTCTGAAGAACCCAGCCAGCATGAGAGAAAAATGTAAAGTTGCTGACATTTGGGGTTCTCCCAAAGAAAGGCTGAGTGTTCTCATCCCTCTAGGTTCACACATCCTCCATATAATTTTTTAGTAACTCTCAAGACAGCAAGGCTAGAAAAAAATGAGAATAAAACTTCTAATATGATCAAGAGACCAAAAGCAAAATGGGGGGGGGGAGGGAAAGGGACAGGGGAAAGAAAGCCCTTGAAAGAAGCAGATAGTTCAAGGAGTAGAATAAAACAAAAAAGAAAACTATAATAAATAGAAATATCAATATATCAATAATCATCCAGAAGATCTAATATCTGACTAATAGAAGTTTCTGCATGAGAATACAAAAATACAGAAATGAGTAAATTATCAAATAACTAATACCAGAAAATTTACCAGGAATCAAGTAACAGTTTTCTAGATTGAACAAATCCAACCAGCAGCAACCCACTCCACACCTCCACACAAATAAAAGGGCAAATACCAAAGTATATCATCATGAAATTCCAATATCCTAATAATAATAATAATAATAATAATAATAATAAAGAGATCTGAAGGCTGACAAGAGAGAGAGAGAGAGAGAGAGAGAGAGAGAGAGAGAGAGAGAGAGAGAGAGAGAAATAGATATCACATAAAGGATTTTGGATCAGAATGCCATTAAATTTCTCAGCAGCTAAAGCACAGAGTTATTAATGCCTTCAAATCCTAAGAGAAAATGACTTCCTATTTAGAATTCTCTACCCAGCCAAACTATGAATCAAGAGTAGAGGAAGGGGTGAAACCAGATATCGGCATAGGTAAACACCTAAACTGCTACCTCGCACAACCATATCAAAACTACAACTAAAAGACAAAACGGACACCGTCTAGAACCACAGGAAAGTCGGCTAAGTGGAAATTCTACAACTAGAAGCAAAGAGGAAAGCACATTGAGACTCAGAAGAGGTACAAAAGGCTGAGGTACAGAGACGCACGCGTGGTGAGGACAGGTGGCTGAGTGCAGAGGCGGCTGAGTGCGCAGCTTGCTTCCTCAAGTGGAGGGAGACAGAAGCTCCTGACTGCACTGAACTCCAGTCCTGGGTGAGACTCTGGAAACCCAGACCCATTCAGGGGGAATCTGGACTATCAAGAAAAGAGAAAGCACACTGAGACTCAGGGGAGCTGTAGACGGCAGTGCGCACGCAGAGAGGACTGACAGCTGAGTATACGGGCAGTTGGATGCGCAGCTGGCTTTCTAAAGGGGGAGGGAGAATCAACTGCACTGAACTCCAGTTCTGGGCGAGTTTCTGAGAATTCAGATTCATTCAGGGAGAAACTGGACTGTCTGGCAGTGGATGAAACTTGAGGGCAGCTTTCTCTCAAAGGTGCTTACAGAGATTATTGAGGGACACTAAGACACAGGGGCCTCATAGGGCAGGGCTGATGGAAGTCAAGGCTGTTTGCTTTGCCTTGAGACTCCGCCCCAAGATTCTGCCTCATCCAAGCTAAGCATAGTGGCTTTTGCAATTTTGCAAGTTTTGTATCATAATGGTGTCTTCAGCACAGAAGTTCTCCCAGTGTAGACACAGCTCATTCGCACAGCCAATTAGCCTGAAGGTCAATTCCTCCCAGTGATACCACCAACAATCAAGACTTAACTACAAGGCTGTGTACACAGTCCAAAATGGGGTGCACCAAAAAAGTGTCCATCTCAGGTAACTGGAGGAGCCCAAGCCACTGGGCCCTATAGCACATCTAAAGCTACCCTAGCAACTCAGGGAAGCAGCGAAAATGCGGAGATAAGGAAACACATCACAAATGAAAGAAATGAAGGAAAGCAAATTAATGGATATAGAGTTCAAAACCACGGTTACAAGGTTTTTCAAGAATTTCCTAAAAAAGGCCAATAAATTTAGTGAGACACTCGAGGATATGAAAAAGGACCTACTAGAAATTAAACATACACTGACTAAAATAAAAAATATTATAGAGACCTAACAGCAGACTAGAGGAATGCAAGAATCAAGTCAAAGATTTGAAATACAAAGAAGCAGAAAACACTCAACCAGAAAAGAAAAAAGAATCCAAAAATATGAAGATAGTGTAAGGAGCCTCTGGGACAACTTCAAGCATACCAACATCAGAATTATGGGGGTGCCAGAAGAAGAGAGAGAGCAAGATACTGAAAACCTATTTGAAGAAATAATGACTGAAAACTCCCCCAACCTGGTGAAAGAAATAGACTTATAAGTCCAAGAAGTGCACAGAACCCCAAACAAAGAGAATCCAAAGAGGACCACACCAGTAAAGCATCAGGCTGTGAAATTACAGCAGGAAGATTAAAGTTAGGTGAGGTAGATAAGAGATCAATCACAGGACTTGTATGCATGCATATAAGCATAACCAATGAACATAGACACTTGGGGGTTGGGGTATGCCTGGGGGGGAGGGGGCAATGGGGAGATATCTATAAAAAATTAATAAAAATAAAAAAAAACAAAGAGGACCACACCAAGACACATCATAATTAAAATACCAAGAGCAAAAAAAAAAAGAGAGAGAGAGAGAATATTAAAAGCAGCAAGGGAAAAACAATCATCTATAAGAGAGCAGCACCCATACAATTTCAGCTGATTTCTCAACAGAAACAATGCAAGCCAGATGGGAGTGGCAAGAAATATTCAAAGTGATGAATAGCAAGAACCTACAACCAAGATTACTTTACCCAGCAAAATTATCATTCAGAATTGAAGGTCAGATAAAGAACTTGACAGATATGAAAAAGATAAAGGAGTTCATCACCACCAAACCAGTCTTATAAGAAATGCTGAAAGGTATTCTTTAAGAAGAGGGAGAAGAAGAAAAAGGTAAAGATAAAAATTAGGAACAACAAACACATATCTATCAACAACTGAAAAAAAATCTGATGAACAAAATAAACTGGTGAATATAATAGAATCAGGGACATAGAAAGGTAGTGGACTGACAATTCTCAGTGGAGGGAAGGGCTGTGAGGGATGTGGGAAGAGACTGGACAAAATCGTAAAGCTATGGATAAAAATAATGAGGAGGAGGTAAGGGCAGAGGGTAGGGTGGAAACCGGGTGGAAGAGAGCTATGGGGGAAAAAAGAGGAATAATTATAATAATCTGAACAATAAAGATTTAATTAAATTTAAAAAAAGAGTAGGGGTAAAAATAAAGCCAGACAAAGACTCTAAAATTTATTTCCTGAAAAACCAAGATGGCAACATAAGTGAACACCTAAACTGCTGCCTCGCACAACAATTTCAAAACCACAGCTAAAAGACAGAACGGATATCATCCAGAACCACAGGAAAGCTGGCTGAGTGGAAATTCTATAACTAGAAGGAAAGAGAGGGGCTCATGGAGACTCAGAGGACTGCAAAAAGCTGAGGTACAGAGATACATGCATAGAGAGGACCGACGGCAGAGTGCCTGGCTGGCTTCCTCTAGCGGGAGGGAGATGGAAACTCCTGACTGCATTGAACCCTATTTCCAGGCGAGACTCATTCAGGGAGGAGTCTAGACTGTCAGGAAAAGGGAGGAGTACACAGAAACTCAGGGGAGCCACGAAAGATAGAGATCTGGAGGCACGCACTCACAAGTGCACACTGAGAGGACTGACTGCTGATTGTGCCACTGTCTTTTTCTAGCGGGAGGAAGCCAGAACCTCCTGAATGCATTGAACTCCAGTTCCGACTGCACCGAACCCCAGTTTGGGGTGAGACTCTGGGGATCCAGATTCACACAGGTCCCTGGAGCACACGGAAACTCAGGGGAGCTGGAAAGGCAGAGGTCTGGAGGCACACAAGCACAAGTGTGCAGAGAGGGCTGCAGCAATTACCGAGGGACACTGAGATCCAGGGGTCATGTAGGGCAGGGCTGACGAGAAGCCAAGGCTGTCTGCTCAGCACTGAAACTTCGCTCCATCCAAGCTGAACACAGAGGCTTTTGCAATTTTGCAAGTCTTGTATCATAAGGCCAACTCCAGCACAGAAGTTCTTCTAGCATAGACATAGCGGATCCTCACAACCAATTGGCTTGGAGGTCAATTCCCCTCAGTGATACCAACAACAATCAAGACTTAACTACAACAAGGCTGAACACACAGTCCACAAAGGAGTGCACCAAGAGAGTCCACTTCAGGTAACTGGGGAGGCAGAGCTACTGGGCCATATAGGATACCTAGCAACTCTACCTACAAAGCTACTCTACCAACTTAGGGAAGCAGCGAAAATTTGGAGACAAAGAAATAGTTCACAAACGGAAGAAATGGAGGAAAACAAATGACTGAATATAGTGTTCAAAACCATGATAATAAAGTTTTTTAAGAACTCCCTAGAAAAGATGGATAAATTTAGTGAGACTCAAGAGGAGATGAAAAAGGGCCAACTAGAGATGAAAAAGGACCAACTAGAAATTAAACATACACTGACTGAAATAAAAAATATTATACAGAAACCTAACAGGAGACTAGAAGAACACAAGAATCAAGTCACAGATTCGAAATACAAAGAAGCAGAAAACACTCAACCAGAAAAGCAAAAAGAAAAAAGAATTTAAAAATATGAAGATAATGTAAGGATCCTCTGGGACAACTTCAAGCATACCAACATCCAAATTATGGGGATGCAAGAAGAGAGAGAACAAAATACTGAAAACCTATTTGAAGAAATAATAACTGAAAACTTCCTCCACCTAGTGAAAGAAATAGACTTACAAGTCCAGGAAGCGCACAGAACCCCAAACAAAAGGAATTCGAAGAGGACCACACCAAGATACATCATAATTAAAATGCTAAGAGCAAAAGACAGAGAATATTAAAAGCAGCAAGAGAAAAACAGTTAATTACCTACAAGGAGCACCCATAAGATTGTCAGCTGATTTCTCAATAGAAACTATACAGGCTAGATGGGAGTGGCAAAAAATATTCAAAGTGATGAATAGCAAGAACCTACAACCAAGATTACTCTACCCAGCAAAGCTATCATTCAGAATTGAAGGGCAGATAAAGAGCTTCACAGATAAGAAAAAACTAAAAGGAGTTCATCAACACCAAACCAGTATTATCTGAAATGCTGAAAGGTACTCTTTAAGAAGAGGAAGAAGAAGAAAAAGGTAAAGATAAAAATTATAACAACAAATACATATCTATGAACAAGTGAATCTAAAAATCAAGTGAATTAAAAATCTGATGAACAGAATAAACTGGTGAATATAATAGAATCAGGGGCATAGAAAGGGAGTGGGCTGACAATTCTCAGGGGGAAAGGGGTGAGAGGGGTGCGGGAAGAGACTGGACAAAAATCGTATACCTATGGATGAGGACGATGGAGGGGGAAGTAAGTCAGTGTATGTTTAATATCTAGGGCAGAGGGAGGGGTCTGAGCCGGGTGGAGGGGAGCTAATGGGGAAAAAAAGAGGAACAATTATAATAATCTGAACAATAAAGATTTATTAAATCTAAATAAATAAATAAGAATAAAATAAAAATAAAATTTATTTCCTATGTTGCCTCTTTGCCACTTCCATAATTGATGGGTGATGTGTATAATTGAAACTTGAGAGGAAATCAAGAAGACAAAGATGCAGGATCCAGCAAACATATTATGTGCAAAAGTCAGGTGAAGGGAAGTCTCGGGGACGACAGTGTGTGGCAGACCAAGACACCAGTCAGCAGTGGAGCAGGAAGGGGCTCTAGAAAGGAAGACTCCAGGTAAAGGAAAACTGTTGCTTATTTGATTTGTTTAGCAATATGGAGAGGAGTTTTAGGTTTCTGTCAGAAAACCTGAGGTTCCCTTTTCTGGGCACATATGTGGTTATGAATCCCAAAGCAAACTGAAGTCATATAGAGAAGGGCATGTAATAATAGGAAATATTGTTTGTAGTTATTGTAATGTAGACACTGAATGTTTAATTAAAAATTGGGAGCCTGAGAGGGGCAGAAATGGGAGAGGTGGGGGGTGAGGAGGACTGAGGCTAAACCACATGCTTCAATCATTAGATAATGTTTATTTGGAAAACTGAACAAATGCA
Organism: Lasiurus cinereus; assembly: GCA_011751065.1. NCBI lineage: Eukaryota > Metazoa > Chordata > Mammalia > Chiroptera > Vespertilionidae > Lasiurus > Lasiurus cinereus. The sequence continues at coordinate 43,754,491 of JAAGEH010000076.1, forward strand.
CCATAAGTATGTTATTCAGAAATCTAGGGGTAAATAACTAAGAAACAACTAAAGTAACTGCTTTAGAAATAGGATGACGTTGGAGAGGAAATAGCTGTTTTTCATTATAAACCTTCTAGTTCTATGTGACTTTTTATGTTATATACTTGTATTTCTTAAATGTAGCTCCTGATATAGCACTTTGTATTGAATAGAAAGAGCTCAATGAATGTTGACTACAGTAATCACGTCCTAGGTCTAAAACTGGACAAATGGAGACATTGTAGTTTGCGTAAAGCTTCCTCCTTTCAAAATCACTAGAAGAAAACTTTGATCTTTTAATAAAAGCATTTTAAAAGGACATCCTCGCCAAGACCAGTTTGGCTTAGTGGATAGAGCGTCGGCCTGTGGACTGAAGGGTCCCAGGTTCGATTCCGGTCAGGGGCATGTATCTTGCTTGCAGGCACAACTCCAGTGTGGGGCGTGCAGGAGGCGGCTGATTAATGTCTCTTTCTCATCGATGTTTCTGACTTTCTATCCCTCTCCCTTCCTCTTGCAAAAAAACAATAAAATATATTTTAAAAAAATAAAAGGACATCCTCTATGTCTAACCCTCTGGTGAGCTGGCTAGTCCCAGTCCACGAGTTTGCAGTCTGGTCAGGGTGGGGAGGAACAAATCTGCACCTGACTATTTCACAAAGGACATGCGGTTAGCTCCATGTAACAAACTCCCAGTAGGTATTAAGCCAACTGCTCACCAAGAGGGCCCTCCAGAGGGGGTCAGAGTCATTGGAGGTCATAGTCCTGCTAACTTTTAATGCATGAGGTGTAGGCTCTCTGGACGTAATCCATGCAATTCATCACATCTCTCTTTTTTATTTTCAACTTTTAGGGGAAAGCTTGTATTTGTATTATAAAATGTACAAGAACAAGCAACAGGACCATCGGAGGAGCTTTGCCCCCAACTCCACAGCTAGTTTTACTTCAGTCAAGTTTTTCAAAAGTCTGGCTCTCTTCATGGGAGCAGCACGCTGTCCTTCCTGACTAACCAAGGGGTACATGACTCCAAACAATCAAATAAATTTGGTAAGAAGACCGAGGAGTCCGTCTTCCCCTTTTATTACCATTGGTGTCCTTCACTGGGGCTGGTCATGCTGAACAAGCTCGGGGAACAGCAGTGCTGGGGGCTGTAAAAGAGTCTTTGCTGAAAATAAAACAATAAAAAAATCAAGCTCAGCTGGATTCTGATTTAATAGTATCTGGCAAGCCAACTATATTATTTTTGAACACACAGACATAAATTTGATATGAATAATAAAACTGAAGTATAACATGGACAAAGGAAATATAAAATTCACCTAATCTTCAAAAGAAATTCTATACTTGAATAATTAACTATGCTCTATTTATAAAACGAGAATAATTGAAAACAGGATTTTCGGTTGATTCATATAGCCTCTGAAATATTTATTATTGCAAGTCGAAAAGATCTGTCTGGGGTTTGTCACTGAAAATGTCTAAACTCGGTGTCCAGATGTTTATTTAAGTTGCTCCCACAGAGTTCTAATGTCAATAACAGGGGTTATCAGAGAGCATCTCTGTGTATCTTCCTTGACTAATATTCTCATTTCTTCTGCATCTTTGATGTTTTCTTTCATTAAAATTCCTGGCCCATATCCACAAAAATCTGCTGGGCTTGCATTAAAAATTAGTCTGCAGACTTGACATATGATGATGACTACCTCTCCACAAAGATAATATTTATCAGCAGCTATCACTTAGGCATTGCAATCAGCAGCATAGAATCAATTTCAGAGAATAAAAGAAAAAAAAAGAAGAACACAGAATCCAGATTTTAGAATGCCTAACTTGCAGATTCTAACTTCCTGCCTATTCTTTTTTCTGTTAGATAAGGCCAAGTTAGAACAAGTAATGGAATTTCTCACTATGAGCCCAGTTCACTCCTTCCTCTCTCTCACTCTCATTTACCCTACTTCCCCCTTTCCCCACTCCCCCCGCCCCTGAAAATCTCAAGTAAAATGACTTTAAAATAAAGGAAACCAGGCTCTCTGTCAAAACTCACTTCCTAAACTTTCTGCAGAACAAGACATCAGGGAGAACATTTTAAAGATGTCTGATGCCCTTTCCCCTGTGTGAAGGTGCCAAAAGACAAAAGGAGTAGATATCTGAGCCAACCAGATGAGGATTTTATTGAGAATCAGCTGTACAAACGAAAGCTGTACTAAAGGTTCCTTCTTTCCAAAACTAACCAAGTTTTGCCCAAATTATTAAAGCACTTAGCACCCAAAGGAGGGAGGCATAAGTAAATGAAGTTTGTGCGAACATTCTCTAAAGTCTTGTGCATCTGAAGTCCTCTGGGCTGGGATCCGATGGGCAGTTAAGACCAGCACCAGCTTAACAGTACTTACCCTCTGCCGTTCACTGTATTAATTTAAAAGAATTAAGTTTGATTTGAACTTCAATACAATGTGAAGGGAGAAATTGGCACTAATGTGCAAAACCACTAATGATCCTAAACAGTGCCCTGTGGAAGGAAGGCACTCCTGGGAATGGGGAACAAATTAATTAGAAGATGTTTATCTGCAGAAAAAATCTCCATCTCCACTGTTCATTTGATTAGATCATAAGATTCATAAACTGACGTAATACAGCCCAAGAGGTAACTTCCTAGCACAAAGTAGGCGCTCAATAAATGTTTATTGGCTTTTCAATGAACATCTAGTCTAACATTTCTATATTAATAGGTAGTACATAAAATTGGATCTCGAGGCAAATACATCTGGGAAATGCTGAGTTAAATAAAGTTAAACGGGCTTTTTACTCTAGGGCCCATCAAAACCTTTAATATACTAAAGTGATTTTGAATTCCCATGGGACAGAGAGTGAAGGGGGGCAGAGTGTATGCTACATTTCCCCAACTTATTTTACCTCCAAATTTCATTTTTCTCAGGATTTCTGTTTTAAGACACACATTTTGGGAAATGCTGACCAGGTCCAATGCTATTTTAGAAAATGGACTATTTAAATGCCCCGAAGTTAAGTGACTTGGCCACGCACTCAAATGTGTTATCAGCAAAACAGAAACTTTCTACTCTTCCACTCTCCCCACCTTCCCCATCCCTTCTTCAGGGCACTTTTATTGCTCTTTTGCTAATACATTTATTTTTTTCTCCAAGTGAAGCCCAAAGGGAATGCCCTTTTAAACCCAATACTTGAGATAATGTAGCATTACCTGGTGATGCTCTATAATAATTTTAGCAAGATGTGGTCTCCTTTGAGTGGAAGAGAGTGAAGGGAGCAGTTAACACTTGGGGGTGGGTGATCAGAATTCAGGTTTACTCCCACAATATCCTCCCATCACATTTCCCACATTTGTCATTATTAGTATTCTCCACTAGACTATCAGCCCTACAGTCTCTCAGTGCCTGTTATATAATAGGCATTAGTAAACATCAGCTGAAAGAATGAATGACCAATGGAACAAGCCGACTATCTGTTTATTATCTTAAAGAACATCATAGCTTTTTGAAGGAAAGAATGATGAAACACCCTTCTAACTCACCAGAATCAGAAGACTGAAAGAGGAAACCGTGTCTGTTTCCAAGGAAGATCAGCCTGGGACAGAGGAACTGACAGAAGCCAGGCAGAATGATCGCCAAGTGGCTTCATAGGATGGCACTCACCTTGGTGATTTCACATGAGTCACCAGAGCCAGTTAGATCAAAATAACGAGCTGGTTTTGGTTCTTGTGTTGTTCATACTTTCAAAATACGAACTTCGTTGGGGGAAGGCATATAACAGGGATACGTATCTAATGTACCTAAAGTCAGCTGTAACTGTCATCTGTGGCAAAGTACCTTGTTGGAAAACTAACTTTGCCTGAAAACCTGAACATGGGCACTGGCTATACTCAAACAACATTTCTAAGTGTACACTTCAGATCCAGCCCCCTAGTGGTATTAAAGTGATCTCTAGGTGGAGAGGGATGCATATAGGAATTTCTGGGTGGCACTGTCTCTTCCTAGTCTCTGGTTGTAGCAACATGAATTTTATCTCAGATTTTTCTTTTTTAATGGAGAAGAAAAGTCCCTTTAACGTTAATTATGTGTGCAATGCTTCTGTATGCAAATTCTTCTGGAAGGACATCCATGGGCCAACGCCCTTCTGCTTGGGCGTTGAATGCGCAGAGCCAACATTCCTGAAAAATAGATGTGGTTAAGAGCATTTAAGAAATCTGTACATCATCTATGCTATTCTCAACTAAGTGACCTTTTTTAAGGGTAAGAGCATTTTTTCCCCCTAAAAATCAGTGTAATGTGAAGGGAGCAGTAACTGAGAAACACACCCCTGAACTCAGCCCAGGTTTGTTTCTGGGATCCAGAGAGGGGGCAGTTCCATGGCAAGGAATGTGGCAAGACCTCCTGATGAAAAAACCCATCTGGGACTTGAGAAATCTGGATTCAATTCTTGGCTCCATCTCTAGCTCACCACATAATTAAGAGGGCAAATCAGCTAATCTCGCTGTCCTTCACTTTGTCCTCTTTAAAACGATAGTGTCTGGCCTCTCCCCACGTCTGAGGAATGCCATGTCAGCAGATGCTGGGATGTGAGGCCTGCGGAGCCAATTAGCTGTAGGCAGCAGGGACCTGTGCCCAGCCCCAGCTGCCCCTCCTGCCCCAGCCTGTCTTGCAAATTAATGTCTTTGGTCACACAGAGTCAGCGTGAGTGTGTGACTGAATTTCAGAGAACTCAAAGCTCTTCCCTTCAAATAACAAAGCAAAGTAACATTTCTTTTGGCAAGCACACATTTTGTTTCATGCATACAAATACTATCAGGGTCATGCAAAGACCTGATTGGGCAGATGCAGAGAGGGGGCTTATTCCTGACCAGAGGCCTTTTGCCTGAGAGGAAATCTGGATTCTGATCCCATCTCTGGCAGCTGTGTGACCTTGGGTACACTCTGAATGGAAATAGCTACTGTTTACTGGGTGCTTACACACAAGCATGAACTCATGTACAAGCCTGCCTGGCTTATATACAGTAAGTGCTCAATAAATGTTAGCTACTGGTATTATCATGTAGTTTTATCCCTGAGCAAACTTACGATATGGGTCTTCTTATCATTCCTATTCTATAGGTGGGAAAACTGAGGACAGAGAAGTTACTACTATGGTGCATTGTCCAGATCCCCTTTAGAGATGAAGAACATCCCCCCCTTCCCCTACCACGCCCCCCCCCCCCCGCAAGGCTGCTGGGAGGGCTGCCAGACAAGGGCCCTCAGCTGTCAGGCCTCTGCAGTTTGGCTCACCCAAGGTCATGCTTCCCTTCAAGGACAGTCCACATGCCATGACTGATCGCACGTGGTGAAAATGCCTGGCCTCCTGTATTCATTTCTAGGGCTGCCCTAACAAGTCACCACAAACTAACAAAAAGCTCAACACAACAGAAATTCATTCTCTCACAGTTCTGAAGGTGGGAAGCCTGACAGCAGGTTGGTTCCTGAGAGAGATTTCATCCCAGAGCTCTCCCCTAGTTCCTGGTGCTGCAGGCTACCCTTGGCATTCCTTGGCTTGCAGATGCATCACTCCACTCTCCACCTCTGTCTTCGCATAGCTTTCTCCCTATTTGTCTGAGGGTCACTTCCACCTCTCTCTTAGAAGGACACTGGTCATTGGCTCATTCTAAATGCAGGATGCTCTCATCTCAAGATCTTTAACTTAATTACATTTGCAAATAAGGTCCCATTCACAGGTACTAAGATTAGGGGTCAGACACATCTTTTTGGGGGCCACTAACCAACCCACTAGACCTTCCCTGAGGAAACTGCTCTTCAGGGCCATCCAAGCTCCTGAGCTCCCTGTGAGGTTTTAGCGAGGCCTGATCCTGCCTCCTTCTCTTCCCTTCCACAGGTGTTTCTTTGAGGAGTTCTCCCTAATAGATATCCTGCACACTACTCTCCAACTCAGTGTCTGCAAAAACAGTATGCATTTCAGAGTCTTCCTAAACCTTAATGTTTGGCTCACATATTTTTTTAAATGCTTTTGAATTCAAACCCAATTCTGCATTACTCTCTGAGTACCTCTGGCATTAACCAGAAGTCCTGAGTTTTCTTGCCTCCTTGCCTTTGCTGATGCTGTGTCTAATCATCTCCCGATCCTACCAGTCCACATCCCCTGGAGGTTCAAAGCCTAGTTCAGATGCCGTCCTTCGTGGGTCTTTCTTGCTTTATGCCTGGGAATGAGGTCCTTGATCTCAATCACCTGACTCTGTCCACTTTAAGTAAGAATGAGTTATGCATGTGGCAGCTCGATCAGGTCTGTTAGGGCAGGATTCGGATTCAGTGTGAGACTGCTGCATGTCAGGCCTACACCCGCCACTCTTATACTTCGCATGTCTGACCCGGTCCTTTCTCTTCCTGGTCTGTTTTCCCTGGGTATCTAACTTAGAGGCTTCAACCACCTCCTCCCAAGGGTCAGGCTTGCCTTGCCAGCAGCCCAGTCCACATGTCTGCAAGATCTCTTGCAGGATCCCATAGGTCCAAGTCCAAAGCTAATGCATATGTTGTCACACCTCAAACCTGATTTCTTTTTATAACCCAATCCTTCCCACCCTGGCTCCCCAACTTAGGAATCACAATGTGACAGAACAGGCCCCATTCCTAAGAAGGGTCTAGTTTTCATTCTATATGTTGCTGCTTCTGTGACATGTGAAATGAGGTCCCTCCGGGACTGAAGGGCAAAGCCATACCCATGGAAAGGCTGCCCGCAGTGGGCAATCGGACCCTTCTGCTCCCCTCTACCTGTGATTTTGAGGTACAAGGCAGGCGGGTATTGAATGGAGCCCTCCTCAGGGAGCCAGAGAGAAGCAGGAAGAATCACAGCCAGCAGTTGTTGTAAAACTAAACCCATTTCATCCCCACAACAAGCCTGAAATAGGATCCTACTCTTGTTCCCACTTTTCAGATGAGGAGGCTTAGAGCGTGGGGTAACTTGCCTAGTGTTACCTTGGAGTACGTGGTGGTCTGAACTGCTGGTCAGGCTGGGGCCTGAGTGCTGGCAGCCTGTGGGGCAAGGCTAGCCCTGGAGGGAGCCAGTCGCAGAAGGGTTGTAACTTGGGCTGTTTTCATGCTTTTGCTTTGTTTCCCCCTGCTGTCTCTTATCAAATTAAAGAAAATATCTATGAAAGGTACAACCTCTCATAGCACTTCTGTCAGGACCAAAGGGGAGGGCCCACCTGTGGGCCCAGTGCCAAGCTTTGGTGACACCCTCCAGGGTTCTTCCCTGGCTCCATCCTTGCCAGTCCCCAGCAAAAGCTAGACACTGGCTGTCTGTAATTCAAGCAAACAGGGCAAATAGGAAAGGCAGCATGGGGGATTGGAAAGAGCACCTGACATAGGGCAAGTCTCACTAGTGTGTGACTTTGAACAAGACCCTATTTCCTTCTCCAGAAAATGCTGGAATAATACCTATCTCATCGGGCACATAGAAGAGAGGCCACAGATGTGAAATCCCGTCCTAAGTCACACATGGCTCTGGGCTAGGGTGCCACCTCTACACATGCTCAAGTAGACCATCTCTACACATTTACTTCTTTGTGTCATCATACTGCCAAAGGGAATAAAAATTATTTGTATTAAAAATCGAATCAATAGAAGATACGCTTTTATTTTTATAACAGTATCACTAGAAGAGCTATTTAACTCAATGCACATATACGTGGTACTGATTAAGAGAACTGATGTATTTACTAGCAATATTTTCAGACAAAATTTATAAGTACCAAGCTGAGTTTCCATCTTTTAAGGAGCATGCTTGAGAAAGGCTTTGATTTACAACTCTCATTCTTTTGCCTTAATAATATGAAATTTTTCCATACAAAGCTTGGTCTGTCTTTAGCGTAATGTCCTAATTTCCCCTTGTCAAAACAGCTTTCTTGGGGAGTCTCTATTGTTCTCAGTTAATTTTAACACTAAATTAAAAGCTTCATATGGTGGTGATTTTAGAACATTTTCCTTCGCATGCCAAAAGGTGCCTCCTAAACTACTTCCAGTCATAATTGTTACCATCGTTACAATAAGGTTTTCATATAGACTCTCTTTTAGACCTCAAAGCGTTCTATAAAGACCACACTTTGAAATTTTGTTCTCTCAAAACATACCCCATACATTAGATAAGGGGTCACTGACCTCATCTTACAGACTTAATAGTCATGAGAGTACATAACTTCCCACCGGATTCAAAGGAAATAGTGGCATTTAAATCCTAAATCTAATAATCTAATGCTATTTCAGTGGCTTACCCTCTTTTGCGCCTTTTGTTCATTCCAAGTTTTCTAAAATCATCTGGGAAGTAATAGATCATCTTTAATTGTTCAGGCTTTTATGCTGTGCTTTCAGAATCGCTTCTGATTTGTGGTCTGGCTCTACTTCAGTATTATCCAACACTAGGTTTATTTCATCGGCCCAGTATCAAAGCTTCCTCACTTTAGCCAGAAATTAAAATAATAGCTTTAAGTTTCTCCTCCCTGTCAGGGAGCTAGTCAATAATGCAATTTGCCATATTTCTTAGATGATTCTATATGCTCTCTATAAAAGCTGGATATATAATCCTTTTATTTATTTAAGCACAAGCATTCTCAACTTTCCCTGTACAGAGGGAAAATCTTTTCTTCCCTAACGTTACTTTCTTTTAGTGTTCCAAACTCATGACGCCTGCAAAGGATAAACTGCTGGATTTCACCTGGTCCTCTGGATAAAGCCTTTGATACCTGATGTCACTTTTCCTTACATCTCTTTTCCAAAAAGTTTTATGCAGCCAACTACCAAGTGAGACAGGAAGAGTGAAGATACCAGCAGTGCCCAAAATGGTCTAAGATGATTACAAACAAGTCATTTCAAATACAAAGTGTTATCAGAAGAAATAAAGTTCTTTTGTAGTGTAAGTCATAGAGACATGACAAATACCCTGTGAGTAATCTGAGCTCTTGCCTAGCATGAGCACTTTTTAAAGCCCAAATGCAACCCTGATGTATGGTATTCATGTGCAAGGCCATGCAATCCAGTGCCCAAAATTCTTGGCTGACTCTGAGTAACCTTGAGCAAATCAACTCAACACCCACTTGCAGGAAATAGAGGTAATTCTACAAATTATTTACCTTCCACATTGAATCAAAGCTCCTGGATGCCCAGAGAATGTGATGTGGATTAGAGACAGGTCCTACGTTTATGAAAAAGTGTTATCCTAGCCCAGCCTATGTGGCTCAATAGTTGAGTGTCAACCAATGAACTAGGAGGTCACAGTTCAATTCCAGTCAGGGTACATGCCCTGGGTTGTAGCTCAATCTCTCCCCAGTAGGGGGTGTGCAAGAGGCAGCCAATCAATGACTCCCTCATCATTGATGTTTCTCTCTCTCTTTGAATCAATAAAAAACATATTTTTAAAAGTTTTATCCTACAGATGAGTCTTATATAATGATATTAATCCTCATAACATATTCGACATTTCAGGTTAAGTCCTAAACTTTAGCACTTAACTTCCTTCTCTTAAACTAATCATTTCAAAATTGAAGGTAAGCATTCATGATTGCAGATTCACTCCATTTTCCCATTTTAAACCTACACTTGACATTTTTTAAAAATTCTCACTTGAGAATACTTCTCAATTAAAACTACACAATATACACACTAAAACAATGGTCTGACTTTTCTATTTAACTTGTACACTAAAAAGTCATCCTAGTTGAAAGAATAAGTGTAATTTTGTTTATAATTGGCAAGGTTCCAAATCTCCAAAGCTTCAAAATATAGAATCTTAGGAATAAAAAGTTAATTGATGACAGAACATGGAAAGCTGATTCCAAGATTTATATGAGGCCAGCATTATCCTAATTCCAAAACCTGGTAAAGACACTACAAAGAAGGAGAATTATCCCTGATGAACTTAGATACTAAAATCCTCAACAAAATACTAGCAAATTACATCCAGCAATATATTAAAAAGATCATACAACATGACTAAGTGGGATTTATTCCAGGGATGCAAGGCTGGAACAATATTTGCAAATCAATAAATGTGATACATCACATAACCAAATTGAAAGACAAAAATCACATGATTATATCAATAGTGCAGAAAAAGCACTCAACAAAATCCAACTCCCATTTTTCATAAAGCCTCTCAACAAAGTGGGAATAGAGGGAGCACATCTCAACATAATAAAGGCCATATATGACAAACCTACAGCAAACATCATACTCATTGGGCAAAAACTAAAACCATTTCCCCTAAGAACAGGAACAAGATAGGGAAATCCGCTTTTACCATTCTTATTCAACATGGTTCTGGAAGTCCTAGCCACAGTGATCAGACAAGGAGAAGAAATAAAAAGTATCCAACTTGGAAAAGAGGAAGTACATGATACTGTACATAGATATCATGGATGACATGATATTGTACATAGAAAACCCTAAAGACTCAACCAAAACACTACTAGATTTAATAAATAAATTGGGCAATGTAGTAGGATACAAAATCAACACCCCAAAATTGATGGCTTTTCTTATACATCAATAATGAATTCTCAGAAAGAGATATTAAACAAATAATCCCATTTACCATTGCAACAAAAAATTAAGATACTTAGGAATAAACTTAACCAAGGAGGTAAAAGACTTGTACTCTGGAAACTACAGGACATTGAAAAAGAGATAGATGATATAAACAAATGGATGAATATACCATGTTCATGGATTAGTAAAATCAACATCATTAAAATGTCCATATTGCCTACAGTAATCTACAGATTCAATACAATCCCTATTAAAATACCAACAGCATATTTTATAGATATAGAAGAAATACTCCAAAAATTTATATAGAACCAAAAAGACCCTGAATAGCTGCAGCAATCTTGAGAAGAACAAAGTTGGAAGAATCACAATATCAGATATCAAGCTATATTACAAAGCCACCATAATCAAAACAGCCTGGTACTGGCACAAGAACAGGAATATGATCAATGGAATAGAGACCCCCAAAACCAACCCAAGTTATTACGCTCAATTAGTACTTGATAACGGAAGCAAGAGCATAAAATGGAGTCAAGACAGTCTCTTCAATAAATGGTGTTGGGAAAATTGGACAGATACATGCAAAAAAATGAAACCACCACCAATTTACACCATACACAAAAATAAACTCGAAATGGATAACAGGCCTAAATGTAAGTTCAGAAACCATAAAAATCCTAGAAGACACCACAGGCAGCAAAATCTCAGACATTTCTTGTAGCAATATGTTTACTGAAACATCTCCTAGGGCAAAGGAAACTAAGAAAAAAATAGACAAATGGGACTACATTGAAATAAAAAGCTTCTGCACAGCAAAAGAAACCATCAACCAAACAAAAAGGGAGCCCACTGCATGGGAGAACATATTTGGCAATGTTACATATAATAAAGGGTTAATATCTAAAATATATAAGTAACTCATATAACTTAACAAAAGGAAGACAAACAATCCAATTGAAAAAATGGGCAAAGGAGCTAAAAAGACACTTCTCTAAAGTGGACATACAGATGGCCAGGAGACATATGAAAAAAATGCTCAAAATCACTGATAATCAGTGAGAGGCAAATTTAAGACAATGAGGTATCACCTCCTATCTACCATCAACAAATCAACAAGTTACAAGGGCTAGTGAGGCTATGGAGAAAAGGGAACCCTAGCATACTGCTGGTGGAAATGCACATTGGTGCAGTTATCATAGAAAACACTTTGGAGTTTCCTCAAAAATTAAATATGGAACTGCCATTTGACTCAGTGATCCCACTTCTAGGAATATATCCTAAGAAACCCAAAACACCAATCAGAAAGAATGTATGCACCCCTATGATCATAGCAGCACAATTTACAATAGCTAAGAACTGAAAAAAGCCCTAATATCCATCATTAGATAACTAGATTAAAAAAAAGCTGTGGTATATTTATACCATGGAATACTATGCATCAGTAAAAAAGAATCTCTTACCCTTTGAGATAGCATGGAGGGACCTGGAGAGTACCATGCTAAGTGAAATAAGTCAGTCAAAGAAAGACAAGTATCACATGATCTCACTCATATATGGAACCTAATTAACAAAATAAACTGATGAACGGAGTGGATCCAGAGACATGGAAGAATGGAACAGAGTGCAGCATCTCTGAGGGAAGGCGGGGGAGGGTGGATGGGTGGGAGATAATCAACCAAAGACCTTGTATGCATATATGCATAACCCATGGATGCTAAGAGTGGGGTGGTGGGGGGAAGTGTAGTCTGAAGGGGATCAAGAGGGGAAAAGGATATATGTAATACTTTCAAAATAAAGATTTTTTTTAAATAAAAATAAAATAAAATTTATATGAAAATGTCAAAGATACCCAATCCACTCTTGAAAAATAGGATGGCAGGTTTTACTCTAGCCTTATCACAGAGCTGCCATAAATAATGTGGTGAAATATTAACACAAATAGATTAATGGAATCACAGAGAGAACACAGAAAATAACAGACATCTACATACACTTATTTTGCGGAAGTGCACTGCATGATGCCAGGACAAGCGGCTACGCAGGATACTCCCTCACACAAATAATTTCCAAGTGGAATCAAAGATGTAATGGGAAAGGTAAAATTATGAAACATTTTTCAATGAAAAAGATTTTAAAAGGCAAGAGAATACTTTTATGACTTCAGGATAAACGAATCTTTAAGATAGAAAAGACACTAAACATAAATGATTGATACTTGCCATTAAAATTTAGAATTTCTGTTCATCAAAACCACCATGCAAAGAATGAAAAGTAATCCAGAGAGGATAAGGATATTTACAATATAACCAAATAATGATTAGTATCAGAAATACATCCTCCAAATCAATGAGAAAGATGAAGAAAAACTTAGATGGGCACTTTTTAAAAGAAATCAAGTGGACAATAAACATATGAAGATGTTCAATGCCATTCCAAATAGGGAGGTGCAAAATAAAACCAAATGAGTATCTACTGTAAAAACATATTGGCTAAACTTAAAATCTGGCAATATCAAGTGTGGGTGAACTGTAAGTGTCATACATGGTGGATGGGTTGTGGTGGGAATAGTCAATGTTAAAGATGTGCACACCTTCTATTTTAGCTCCTAGGTAAATATCCTACGGAAATTTATGTGCACAGATACTCATTGCAGCACTGCTTTTAATAGCCCAAACTAAAATATCATAAAAGTGACTATAACAGAATGGTATTAACAGAATGGCACATGGAACAGCAATGAAAATGAATAAACCACACTTATACATGACGTGAATTTTATAAACAATATTGAGTAAAAGATACCAGATACAATATACACTATGATTCCATTTCCCTAAGTCCAAAGTCAGCAAAACAAACTAAATAGTTGCATAAATAACTGGTAAAACCATTTTTTAAAGATGAGGGAAATATTACCCTAAAGTCAGGATAGTAGTTTTATTTGTAGGGGAGAAGGGGGGAAGTAGGGAGGTAACAAGGGATTCACAGGGAGATTCTGAAGTACTGGCAGTAGCTTTTCTGCATCTGGTTTGTGATTACATAGTTGTTTTATCCATTAAAAGGCACACCTGTTTTATGTTTTATAAAAATAAAAAAACTGTATTTTATAAAATTTTAAAGAATGAAGGACTTGTACTACCAAATATTAATGCTAATTAAAGCCATAATTATTGAAAAGTGTGGGGAAAACAAAATAGGTCCAAGACACTAAAGACATCTATGACTATTCTATGGCAGCATTACAAATCAGTGGAGAAATGGTGGTTTATACTAAACCAATTGGTCAACTATTGGCAAAAATTAAAATTAAATCTCACCTCATACAATATCCCCAAATAAACTTGAGATGGATCAAAAATTTCCTTTTGAATTAAGGATAAGTATAGAAGTGAAATTTTTAAGAAAGTACTAGAAGAAAATAAGGATAAATATGTATCTATCTTTAGAGTGGGGTAAACATGCTCAAACACAAGTATACCTGCAGAGGTAGAATCCTAAGAAAACTACATCGAAAACACCATGAACTGTATTAAAAGGCAAATAATACACTAAAACAATTACAACAAAAGATTGGCATCTTAATTTGTAAAGAACTTATAAACCAATCAAAATCACAAATTCTCCAAGAGAATATAGATAATAGAATATAGAATGCCCCCAAAAATGTATATACTAGTAAATGGTCAATAAACAAGAAAAAACACCCAACCTTCATTAAGTAATTAAAGAAACACCAATTTTGCAGGTATTCTTTTCTCCCACTATTTAATTTGCAAAGATTCTGAACAGCAATTTTCAATTCTGATTGTTTGATATATTGCTAGAGGGAATGTAAATAAACACAAATTTTGTGATGAGTGATATATATATCAAGATTTTCAAAAACTTACCTTTTATCTAGCAATTTCACTTCTAGAAAAAGATCTTTTGGAAATAAGTCATTTTGTGCATGTGTGATTATCTCTTAAGATGTTGATAGCATCGTTGTTTAGTTATAATTAATAATCAAACTGTTAAATACTAAGTTGCTTTTAAAAGTTATGGTACACCCATAAAATGCAAAAGTCTGGAGCTATCTAAAATGCAAAATATTTAATATGGGAAAATGTTTACAATATATGGAGCAGACTGTGAGTTAACATATACTGTGATTGCACTATCCTATATAATAAAAGCCTAATACGCAAATTGTACCCTCAGGCTGCTCACTACCACGTTTACTGACCACCAAGGGGCAATGCAGAACACGGTGGAGTCTAGCATTGGAGGTGCTGCCGGCCCCAATGGGCCCTGATGGGCTCCAATGAGAGCAGGACCCACGGCGGGATGGAGCAAATGAGCAGGTGGCCCCAGGTCAAGGCAGGTGCAAGCGGGGGCCCAATCACCCTGCTGATTGCCCCACAGACAGAGACAGTGGCGGCAGGGGCCAGGGCCATTGCCTAGCTTCTAAGCACTGAGAGAGTCTGGTGGGAGGCCCCAGCCCCAATCAATCATCCTGCAGGTGAGGGGGCAGCACCAGGCCAAGGTGGGTGTGAGCTGGGGCCCAATCTCCGCAGGCCACCCTGAGGGACCCCACCTGTGCACAAATTCATGCACCAGACCTCTACTTGAAAATATACACAGATGAAAAAAATATGTACAAGTACATATATCCAAGTGTTCACTGTACCTCTCTCTGGGTAGCAGAATTACAGGAATTGTGCATGTATACATGTGAAAACTTCCATCTTATCCTACTTTCCAGACACACCAGTAATAAGTATTATTTCATCCTCTAATAAAAGAACGTCAAATAACTTTATATTGTGAAATCATTTACTATTAGTTTTATAAACTAAAAATAATGAAGTTGTTAGCTCAGTCTAGTTTTAATTTGCTTTTCTGAGAGTAATGGAGGCTTGATAATGGAGAACTCAGCCCTTGCTCTCCTTGTACATCTGACCTAAATGTATTTTCCATCAAATTACATATATGAAAAGCCTCTTTTAAAGTTAAATTTAATTAAGCACGAGTAACACATCACCATTAAAATTATGAAGTTGCTATAATTAATATTTTATTCTTGCTTTCAACGCTGTTTAAAAGCTCCAACATATTAAAGAAATGTTGATAACATACATGTTAATTTCTCTGGAGATAATCATATAATCCTATAAACATGAATATATAGATTGAGGTTTCTGCAGCCTACATATGTAGTATGTTTCTTGGGGGGGGGGGGGGCGGAAAAAAAAATTTTTTTAAAAAATAATTCAATTGTAGCATAAAAACAAAAAATAAACTGTTTTTTTTCCAAATTGAATCTATCATCTGTTAAGAGCAATGAACTCAAATCAGGTCAAGTATATGAACAGCTTCTCTCTCACCTCATCAGTCATCTTAGACTTTCCTATATTTCATGTTACCCTGGGCAAAGCTGGTCATTCAGAGACCATCCACTCTCCAACGTGAACTAAAAATAATTATGTACAATTTTCAACTGAGCAGGTTGGCACCCCTAACCCCCACATTGTTCAAGAGTCAAAAGTACTCCTTATTCATAACCAGAAGAAAGATAACATTCCTCCAAGGAAAGGCAGAAGAAGGAAACAAACATTTAAGCATTTTTCCGTGAGTGTCTTCCTAGGTATTTCCCATCCAGTACCTCACTAAGCCCATGGAAACATGCACAAAATTCTTTAGACTGCTCCCTTCATTACTCGAAAGAAGAGGGAACTATATCTTCCTAATTCATTTTAGGTGATGCCTGGGACAACTAAATATTTCACTGAAAGGCATGTAATAAAAGCTATTTCACAGAGGTAAAAGAAGGGAAAAAAAGCAGTCACCTGCTTTTATTTGGCTTAGAGAAAAAAAATGTTCTTTACTATATACTAAAATATCAGACAACACACAACATATTGCAAAACTTTAACACAATGTTTAAACACAACTTTCAAATGTTAAACTTTTCCAGTACATGAAAGTTATCTTCTGAAAAACAAACTATTTTTATAGCTACTATTGCGTAATTTTATAAAATTATTTCCCTCAACATCTGACACTGATCTTGATACTTGTTAGAAAAGTCTGATGTAAGAAAATGGCATCTCAATAGGCAGAGTCAGGAGAGTATCCCAATGCCCATCTTCAGAATTCACCATCAGAAGACTGATCATCATCTTCATCCCTTACTTCTCGGTATTTCCTCGAAGACTCCCCTTCTGGATTATAGCTCTGCATTTTAATATTCAGTCTTTCAGCTAATTTTTGTGCTGCGAGCTTTGCTTGCATCTCCTTTAAAATAAAATGTAAAGCAAGAAGTTACACACACATATTTTCCCTACAATTCCTAAACTTAGAGCTCTGCAGCAACACACCAAGCCTGACAGCTGTGTCTACCACAGACTCAACAGAGCTGTGCTGGGAGAACTACTAGCCTGCTACAGCTCTAGCTACAGATGTCTATTACTGAAGTGCATGGTAATATCCCACCTCTTCATGAGAAAATGAGTAATCGGTTCATACTACAACAGATATATTTTTAAGTATGTGGACACACACATCCTATCTAATAAAAGAATAATATGCAAATTGACTGTCATTCCAACACAAGATGGCCACCCCATGTGGTCAAAGATGCCACAACAAGATGGCCAGCAGGGAAGGGTAGTTGTGGGTGATCAGGCCAGCAGGGGCAAGAAGTTGGGAGGGACCAGGGTTGCAAAAGAGGGCAGTTGGGAGGGACCAGGCCTGTAGGGAAGGGCAGTTGGGGGTGATCAGGCCTGCAGGAGAAGGCAGTTAGGGGCAACCAGGCTGGCAAGGAAGGGAAGTTAGGGGTGAGTGGCCAGCAGGGGAAAATGACCAGGCCTGCAGAGGAGGGCAGTTGATGACGACCAAGCTGTGAGGGGAGGGTATTTAGGGGTGACTAGGCCAGCAGGGGAGCAGTTAGGTGTCAATCAGGCTGGGAGGGGAGTGGTTGGGGGTGATCAGGCTGGCAGGAAAAGCAGTTAGGGACAATCAGGCAGACAGGCAGGCAAGCAATTGGGAGCCAGCAGTCCTGGATAGTGAGATTGGGCCTAAATGGGGAGTTGGACATCCCTCAAGGAGTTCCAGATTGGAGAAGGAGCAGGTTGGGCTGAGGGACATTCCCTGCTCCCTCCCCACCGCCCCCCCGCCCCGCCCTGTGCACGAATTCTGTGCCCCAAGCCTCTAGTGTGTATATACAAAACTCATACAATCTGAGCTATCAAATATCAAAAACCACTAATGCTGTGATGATTCTCCAACTGACAATCATCTTTCCTCAATTAAATCATAGTTTCTAGGCTTATGAGTTACCTTTCAATGCCACAATAAAAATAAAAAAGTTAATACTGGAAAGCTGACTATCCTTCTCCAAATAAAGTCCCAAGGAAATTACTATGTGGAAAAGTATCCAGGTAAATTCCAGATCTGGCAATGTGCTTATATACACCCAAGGATAAACCACCGATGTATGGCAGGCAGCAATACTCATTTCCAGTTCTGCCCTTCACGTTCCTCGAGCTTTCTCCCACATCACAGGAGCTCCTTTAGGACCATACACCCAGGTCATGGACATTATGGAAAAGTAGGATTGAAGCAGGAGCTACTACTACTCTGCCAAGGAAGTCAACTTCAAACTGAAGGGTGTAATTCAACCTAAAAATGTCTTAGGACAGGCATTTAAGACCATATAGACAATTCTTTAAAAATTCCTTAAAGCTATGACTGTATAATTGTCATGCACTGAGAGGAAAAAAAAATGGCTTTAAAAAGGAGTGCCTTGATAATGCCAATCCATGTCAATTGAGCTTTTATGAAAAGCCAAGGCAGAATAGCCTTGGTTCTGTATTAACTGGTATATACTACCTGATTAAAATCTAAACAATGTTAAGATGTTAGACTACTATTTTTCTGGAGACTCAAATTATTACTAAATATATCAAAACCTTTCTTTTCTCACTAAGGTTCTCATACCTATTTTTTCCATCTCATTATTCTGTACACAAATTGTCAATATACATGTTTAAAGTTCTATGTAGAATGTACAGATCTTCAAAAACAGTCCTATACAAACATGATTAAGTCACTATATGTAGGAGATTCTTTTGTCTTCACAAGGGCCTGCCGAATAGGCTTTTAAGCCTAGTGTCCAATTGTCTTTTGGAACACATCACTGTTCCCCCAACCCCTTTATGCCCTCCCATGTATCACAGGAGATGGAAACCGGAAACCACATTTCCCTGGTTCTCTATGCAGGTCCTGGTTAGATCCCACCACTAAGCAGCTCTCTCATGGGCTTTACACGGTAGAAAACATAAGTGATACTACTGCTGTCTTAAGAGCCTGGGCTTTCAGAGATGTGCTATGTTGTAGCATTTCCTGATGAATACCAGTTTGATGCTGCAGGTTGCTATGATCACCTCCAGCTGCTGCCTGCAGTTTTAGCTACTTCAAGACTGAAAACTAGAGGCATACATCCGAGAGACGACGACAGCACTCATCTGCTATTTCTCTGGCACCTAATCCCTCTGTTAAATTCCGTACTCCCTGAAGTAAATTCTGACTTACCTAAGTAGCAACCAACATATAGACAGTAAACAAGCAATACTCTTGAATACCTCATAATTCTGTTTCTGCTGTTGCTGAAGTGCCAAAGACTCTTCTATAGAGAGCAGCTGTGCAGGCAGATGGTGCAGTGGGAGAAGCCGAGCCGCTGTGATGTCATCGAGATGCTGCTTATCCCTGCGCAGCCTTTCCTCTGAGGAAATAGGAGACCCTCTTCCCTGCTGATGACTCGATGAATCATTCTGTTGTGAAGGTAACCTGAAGGAGGAAAAACATGTTATATCACCTTGCTGTAGACATACATCTACCACATTCACTAAGTGGCCTTCAACTGTGGCTCTTTGTCCTTTCCTACTCTCTTCAAACCTTATACTTGCTGAAACCGGTTTGGCTCAGTGGATAGAGCATCGGCCTACGGACTGAAAGGTCCCAGGTTCGATTCTGGTCAAGGGCATGTACCTTGGTTGCGGGCACATCTCCAGTGTGGGGCGTGCAGGAGGCAGCTGATTGATGTCTCTCTCTCATCGATGTTTCTAGTTCTCTGTCCCTCTCCCTTCCTCTCTGTAAAAAAATCAATAAAATATATATTTTTTAAAAAAACCTTATTCTTGAACTGAACCTTTTTTTTTTCATTCAAAAAACATTTGCAAAAGGGCTTACTATCCAGTAGAGGGAAATAAAGTTATCAACCGTTTCAGCACAACACAGAGGTGGGACAAAAATAGGTTTACAGTTGTATGTCTAATAGTTCACTCTCATATTATTTATAAATGATTGTACTACTTTCCATATGAACAACTGTAAACCTACCCTGTATACCATAGGTACCATGATTCATATCTAAATATGGTACATAGGAACATAAAGGAAATGTCAATTCTAATGGGAGACAGACAGATGGTCAGAAAAACTTCAAAATGGTGAAATCTAAGGAGTCCTGAAATGGTGCCCATCAAGAAAATAAGGGGAGGAGGGAACCCTAGCAGAGTGAGAAGCACATGGCTGCAGCACAGAGGAGGTGCCAGAGGGAGAGTACAGAAAAGGCAGCCAGACAAGCCTGGGAAGTAGACTGGGTCCAGACATAGTAAAAAGCTCTATTCTGGGGAACAGGTTCCAATATGATTTTACAAATTTTATTCTGGCAGTAGTGGAAGATGGACT
The DNA here is from genome assembly GCA_011751065.1 of Lasiurus cinereus. NCBI lineage: Eukaryota > Metazoa > Chordata > Mammalia > Chiroptera > Vespertilionidae > Lasiurus > Lasiurus cinereus. The sequence continues at coordinate 43,774,791 of JAAGEH010000076.1, forward strand.
GGTTAAGAGTTAAGGCGTGAGGCTAGAACAGACCATAGTTATAGCCCAAGAGGGTAACAGTCCTCCCTTAGGAAAGAGGATGAAGGCAAAGAAAATGTATTATGCAGGTCTTCATAGCTAGAAGATATGGAGATGAGAAAAAAGAAAGACAACTTGGGAAGGGGAGAGGAGATAAGGAGGTAACACTAATAATTAGGAAAAATGGGGAAAAGTGTCAGTGTGGGAAGAAATGAGTTCTACTTTGTACATGATAAACCTGAGGTGCCATGGATACGCACACAGTCACATTTCATAGGTAAATGCAGTGTAAATCTGAAGTTCCAAAAAGGCCAAAGCTAGAGATAGAGAGGGGCAGCTTCCAGCATCCTGGTGGCAATGGAGCCAGGAGAACATGCAGGTGGAGGCCAAAGAAAGAGCAGAACTGGAGCCTTATCCCACTTTCCAACTGCCAAGCAGCTGCTGTTCATGCTCCCCTCAACCCCTCTGGCCCATGGCCTTCTATCAAGGCCCAGCCTTTCCTGATCTACTCTAAGTGCACAGGAGCTCTTTCTGTTCAACTTCCTTAACCTCTGATAGCCCTCACTGATACTCCCATTCCAGCTAAATGACAGGATCACAAAATTGGGCTTAGGGTATTCTCTGTTATATTTCAGTCTTCCCAGCAGTAAGGAGATACTTCTTTGCACACAACATGAGAGGTTACTTAATCAAAGATTAGTTTTTACTCCTAACTAAAAATTAATGTAACATAATTGGTTTTCTAAAGAAATAAAACAATTTTGAGGTTAAAACTGGGGTAGGATTAAACCTTAAAGTTTCTTTATAACAATAAAAATGGTTTTAGCCGAGACCGGTTTGGCTCAGTGGATAGAACGTCGGCCTGTGACTGAAAGGTCCCAGGTTTGATTTTGGTCAAGGGCATGTACCTTGGTTGCGGGCACATTCTCAATATGGAGTGTGCAGGGGGCAGCTGACTGATGTTTCTCTCTCATCGATGTTTCTCTCTATCCTTCTTCCTTCCTTTCTGTAAAAAATCAATAAAATATATTTTTAAAAAAATAAAAATAAATAAATAAAAATGGTTTTTGAAATTTTTAACTAGAAGTCTTAGGTTGTTAAAAGGAAGGCAATAGTGGTTCACTTATGTATCTGATAATGGTAAATCTAGACCTTACCAATTCCTACACCCTGATTTGAATGCCACACTTGCATACAAATAGGTAACATTCTTTCTTCAAAGAGCTTTTCTTTTTCTGAAGAGCTCAGAAACAAAACTATGAAAAGGAACTTAGAAGCAGGGTTAGTTTGCATCCCAATCTATTTTCAGGTTTTTTTAACCTCTTCTCAGCTTTTTTCCCTCTGAAGTTGTTACATGGCTTGTTCTTCCAAGTGTGTAAGCCCTGGGTCCTCATCTAGAGCCTAAACTCTTTGATGAGCAGAATCTGTATTTCTGTGTCACCAGAGCACCTGCTGCTACATCCATGAGCACACAAAATATTTCTGCTGAGAAAGTCTGTGGGCTCCTGCAATTACTTTTTCTTTGGCTGACATTCTAATCAAAGGGGGAGCTGTATACCAGAAAATGGTTCTGAAAAAGTCGTAATAAATTCTGTTTATTATAAAATATTGGCTAAGTATCCTGAAATTTAATACTCCATCTGCTATTTAAAACCTTTTCAATTATTTGACTAAAATATTAACGTGTTTTCCAATATGAATCCTCCAGTCCAGGCAGGCCAGTCTCACTGTTTCCACAGTACACTCATTCCTAAATACAAGTAGTTCTCATACAAAGTCCACTGAACTTAAATGTTCTCCCAATTTTTTGAGTTTAACAAATATTATGTTCCTGTGACAGGTCTGTCTCCAAGGGTACTTACACATTGGTTTTAAATTTACGTGGTGGGGGCACTGGGTTTTTGGCTCGCATGTCTAGCACTTCCATGTAATGAGGTTTCTTCTGTGTCCCACTACGAAGGCCTGTCAAGTTCTCAGTCCTCGTGTTTCCTTCCGAATGTTGCTCACCTGGGTCTGCAATTGTGATCCTTTGTAACCTGTCAATAAAGAGGTCGTCGGAGCTGGTAGAATTATCTTCTGCTGGACTTAACACAGGATGCTGAGGGAGACACTCACTGGCTTCAGGTGAGGAAGGTGCAGTGGCTCTGTTGCTGGAAGCTGGGCATTTGTTCACTGGGTACCCAACCTGAGGAGCCTCTTCATCACCTTTGTGACTAGAATGTTCAAGTCCCTGTTGTGAGGTTGTTTTAGACGATGTGATGTTATCTACAGAAGAACAGCCAGGAACTAGTGATGAAGTATCAAGTATCTGTTCAGAATTCTGGGCCTTAACTGTGTCCACATCAACTGCGATTGCTTTTTGCCTTGGTTTACAGTCTACACTAATAGGATGAAACAGTTCACTTTTTCCTCTAACTTCTTCACGTTCTGCAATGGCAGCTTTCAGTTTGACAACAGAGTCTAAGATCTTTTTACCGTTGTCGGGCAATCTGCAAATGAATTTTCTGTCAAATGGAAAAGAACACGTATGAATTAGAGCCAGGTTTTTAAACTTGAGATATAAAGACAAAGCATTATTTTCAGAGGGGGAAAAAAATCTATCCTTATGTGACTTCCAATTGCCCCAAAGCAGTAATGTAATTACCCAAACTTCCCTCTGGAAAACAAAGAAATCCTGAAAGAATAGGGAATATGCCTCACTTGTCTCACCTAATTAGAATTTCAGCAAAAGTCCTTTATACAACACTTATATAAGATATTCCAGAGAAACCAAGATGACGGCATAGGTGAACACCTAAACTGCTGCCTCACAAAACAGCTTCAAAACTACAGCTAAAAGACAGAACAGACATCATCCAGAATCTCAGGGAAGCTGGCTGAGTGGAAATTCTACAACTAGAAGGAAAGAGAGGAGCTCACGGAGACTCAGAGGAACTGCACAAAGCTGAGGTATGGAGACATGCGCATTGAGAGGACAGGCAGCTGAGTGCCTTGCTGGCTTCCTCTAGCAGGAGGGAGACGGGAACTCCCAACTGCACTGAACCCCAGTTTCGACTGCACTAAACCTGTTTCGGGCAAGACCCTGGGGACCCAGACTCATACAGGTCCCCATAGCACATGGAAACACTGGGGAACCCCAGGAGACAGAGGTCTGGAGGTGCACATGCGCACAGAGAAGACTGCAGCAATTACCGAGAAACAGTAAGACCTAGGGGCCTCATAGGGCAGGGCTGATAGAAGCCAATGCTGTCTGCTCAGTCCTGAGAATCTGCCCCATCCAAGTCGAGCACAGAGGCATTTGCAATTTTGCAAGTCTTGTCTCATAAGGCTGTCTCCAGCACAGAAGTTCTCCTTGTGTAGACATAGCTGATCTTCACAGCCAATTGGCCTGCAGATCAATTCCCCCCAGTGATACCAACAACAAGCAAGACTTAGATACAACAAGGCTGTACACACAGTCCACAAAGAGGTACCCCAATAGTGTCCACCTCAGGTAACTGGGGAGGCAGAGCCACTAGGCCCTATAGGACACCTAGCACACAAAGCTACTCTAGCAACTCAGGGAAGCAATGAAAATGCGGAGACAAAGAAACAGATCACAAACGGAAAAAAATGGAGGAAAACAAATGACTGAATATAGAGTTCAAAACCACAGTTACAAGGTTTTTCAAGAATTTCCTAGAAAATATGAAAAAATTTAGCGAGACCTAAGAGGAGATGAAAAAGGGCCAACTGGAAATTAAACATACACTGACTGAAATAAAAAATATTATACAGAAACCTAACAGCAGACTAGACGAGCACAAGAATTGGGTCAAAGATTTGAAATACTAAGAAGCAGAAAACACTCAACTGGAAAAGCAAAAAGAAAAAACAATCCAAAAATATGAAGATAGTGTAAGGAGCCTCTGGGACAACTTCAAGCGTACCAACATCAGAATTATGGGGGTGCCTCAAGAAGAGAGAGAGAAAGATACTGAAAACCTTTTTGAAGAAATAATGACAGAAAACTTCCCCCACCTGGTGAAAGAAATAGACTTACAAGTCCAGGAAGCACACATAATTCCAAACAAAAGGAATCTGAAGAGGACCACAACAAGACACATCATAATTAAAATACTAAGAGCAAAAGACAAAGAGAGAATATTAAAAGCAGCAAGAGAAAAACAGTTAATTACCTACAAGGGAGCACCCATAAGATTGTCAGCTGATTTCTCAATAGAAACTATGCAGGCTAGATGAGAGTGGCAAAAAATATTAAAAGTGATGAATAGCGAACACCAGCAACCAAGATTACTCTACCCAGCAAAGCTATCATTCAGAAATGAACATCAGATAAAAAGCTTCACAGATAAGAAAAAGCTAAAAGAGTTCATCAACACCAAACCAGTATTATATGAAATGCTGAAAGATATTCTTTAAGAAGAGGAAGAAGAAGAAAAAGGTAAAGATAAAAATTATGAACAATAAATACATACCTACCAACAAGTGAATCTAAAAATCAAGTGAATAAAAAATCTGATGGGACAGAATATACTGGTGAATATAATAAATCAGGGGCATAGAAAGAAAGTGGACTGACAATTCTCAGGGATAAAGGGGTGAGGAGGGTGCGGGAAGAGACTGGACAAAAATCATACATGAGGTCAATGCGGAGGAGGTAAGGGCAGAGGGAGGGGTGGAAACCAGGTGGAGGGGAGCTATGGGGGGAAAAAAGAGAAACAATTGTAATAATCTGAACAATAAAGATTTATTAAATTTAAAAAAAGACATTCCAAAAATCAACAATAGTATAAATGATCTGTAAGACCTTTGGGGGGAGGGGGGAGAAGGTGGCCGTGTCTGGAAGGCCCAAGTATTTCCATAATAATAATACTAAGACACTTTGCCATTTCCACTCCCATTTTCTCACATGGGTATGGTGGAGTCTTCCGGAAGCCACGAGGATATGTGGTTATCACTGCTCTCTGGCTAATAGAATGTGCGAGCTTGTGTATTCTTGTGTTTTAAAGATTTCTCACTTGTAATTCTTAATGCATTGGCAAATATCCACAGATACAAAGCAAGAGCTCTTTGGGATACTCAATAAGTGGTAAAGAGTAGGGAAAAAAAGGGTCCTGAGATCCCAAAGTTAATTTGCTGCCATAGATGGGAAACCCATTCTCACTAAGTCAAAATACTTGTGTCTACTAAGAAGCCCCCAAGAGATCATTTGTCCCTTATTGCCGAGAGTTTCTTTTCTGATTCTCTTGCTTCCGCCGCCTAGGAAACGGGGAGGGAAGGCTACACCTCGGGCTCCTACATCCTTTCTCCAATATTCACCCCCGCCGTGTCCACTGCCAGCACCGCCGCCGGCTGAGATTCCTGCGTTTCCCTCGCCTTCTCCTCTCTCCCGGGCGCCCCCGCGACCGCGTTCTCCCTAGATTGCAAACCTGGGCCATCTTGGCCAACTACCTATTCAAATTAGTCCCAGCCTCACGTGGCTTCCCCGGCCCCACAGCTGCTTTTCGGGTTCACTTTCTCGCCGCTCCTTGTGCGGAACCTCTTATGAAAATACCCTCCCGCTGTCGTCGGCCTCCTCTCCTTGCTCCGTCGCGCCCTGCACCGAGCCCAGGTCGGCCTCCTTTAAAAGTCACGCCCCTGGTCGTGCCCCTGCTAAGACCCACCAGGTCCGCCAACGGGGGGAGAGCGAACTTTCCCTGCCTGACACCCCGCTCTTCACACCCGACTCTTCCCATCCCAAGGCCTCCGGTAAAAACACAGGATTCACAGACGACACTGCGAAGGCGTTGGGACACGAGGGGGAGAAGGGAGAGAGGCACCACCCTCGTGGTGTCAGGAACCCACGCAGCGGCGGGTAAAGAAACCGAGGAGGAGCCAGGCGGCGCGGGCACGCTCGGCGGGTGCGCACACGAGCCGCCCCGCGGGCGGAGCGCCGGGGCGGGCCGGCCGGCTCCGCGGGTCACGTAGGCCGGCGGCTCCCCGCGGGGCCGGCCCGCAGCCGCCGGTGCCCAGGTCACCTTCCCCGGAAGGGAGCAGGGGGCGGGGGGGGCGGGTGACGTCCCGGAGCCAGAACCCAGCCAGGCGGTGTGACTCGGCGGGACCCCAGCTTACTCGTTGCGCAAAAGTCTCTCCTGGCGCCTCAACATCTCCCGCAGCTCCGCCAAACTCCGCCGCCCCAAGTCCTCGGGAGCTGGGGGCTCGAAGCCGCGGGGCAGCGAGGACATGCTGCGGGGGCTGGGGCTGGCGGGACGGCGGGCGCTCGGCTCCCTCGTCAGCCCCCGCTGCCAGCGCCCGGTCCGCGGCCGGCGGCGACGCTGGGGCACTCGAGGGCGTCGCCATTTTCCCGGAAGGACGGGTTTTATTCGAACCGAATCGAGCTTTATTGAAACGCCGGAAACAAACACGGACACGGAGAAGAGGGGTGCCTGGAGGAGTGCGCAAGGGCGGAAGTTTCGGAGGAAGCCGTCGCGCCCAGCCTGCGCGTGAGGGCGCAGGGTTTGTCGCTTCACCTGTCAATTCAAAAAGGTTCTGCTCTCTGCAATACTGGCAACAACTAAAATAAAAATAAAGTTTAATTTTAAAAATTTTTGCTCATGCCCCGCTGGCGTGGCGCAGTGTTTGAGCTCAGCCTGAGTGCAGGCTGGACCCCCAGTGATTCGCATCAATGATGCTTCTATCTATGTCTACCTCTCCCGTCCTCTCTGCAATCAGTGTGTGTGTGTGTGTGTGTGTGTGTGTGTGTGTGTGTGTGTGTGTG
>JAAGEH010000076.1:43781578-44092472 GCA_011751065.1 Lasiurus cinereus
GTGTGTGTGTGTGTGTGTGTGTGTGTGTGTGTGTGTGTGTGTGTGTGTGTTCTAAGGCTGTTGAGAAGAGGAAAGCTGTGTAATAAGAACCACACCTAATTCTTACCCTCTCTTTATAATTCAGCTACCCGAGCTGTGTCCCAATAGAAAGAGTAGGAAGCATGCAAGAATCACAAGAAATACCATCTAGGAGGTTTGAATGGCCCCATAATTTCCAACACTGCCTCTCTATTCTTTGATATGGAAAATTTATATTTTCTCAGTGCTAGGTAAGGCGCTACAATAAATACAGCAATTCCCTCCTAATCAGACAGACGCTCTAAGTAATATCTGAAGCTACCCCGGGGAGCACAGTTGAAGCCATTTCTGTGTCCTCCCAATCTAGTCCATTCAGATCAGATTAACTGATGGATCACAATTCTCAACATAAGCCCTACTGTCAAGGACTTCAATAACCTGCTATAGCTCTAACTAAATAAGAAATATTGGAGTAAAACCCTTGGCTCAGGTCATTGTTCCCTGGCAAGCTACCCCAAACCTTCCTCATCTTGCCCCTGGGTCAAAGCTGAGGCCTTTATTACCCCACAGTAGTGAACTCCTTCTTCTGATCCTGAACCACAGGTGTCCCAAGGCACAGATGCCTTCTGTCAAGCCTCAGAATGTTGCCCCCAGCTATTTTCCTCTTTCCCCTGCCCATTATAAATCTTAGCTCAAGTCTCACCTTCTCCCTGGATTATCCCAACCCAAACTGCTCTCTTTTGAGCATAACTACAGTGCTTAGTTGAGTTAGAACCTCACAACATGAAGCATATAGGGCTTTTCCAATTGTGTTATGCATGATGATTTCTTTGTCCTTTCTAATAGAATTGTAAGGTCAGGGAATTCTATAAGGGGGCTATGTTTGTACTTCTGTCTCTCCTAATGCATATTGACTAAATCGTGCTCATAATTTTTCTTTCTGCCTTTCCCCATATTCCTCTTACTCTTAATGAAGTGTCCCATTCGTATATATCTTAAACTTTTTATATAAATATTAACCATAATGACTGTGGAGATATTGTCTGTGGTATGGGATAGAATCTTTTACACAACCTCCCTCAGGACTTCAAGGTTTCATAATGAATATCTGAATTCATAACAACACCTATAAACAAACTTTCTAGTTCTAAGCTTTGGATACATAATAATGAATAAGATGAGTTTCCTACCACACTCAAACATCTATTCCATCAGATAGTATAAATTCCACACAAAGATTTAATCAGGTGACGTGATCAGGAGTGATTGAGTGGCTACCTTGATTAATTAGATGATTGAGGTTGGTTTTTCTAATGAGGTAATTTGTAATCTGAGACCTGAATGACCAGAAGCAATTAGCCATGGGAAAATCTGACATAAAAACATCCCAAGTAGAGACAAGAGCAACTACTAAAACTCTACTACAAGAATGTCAAACTTGCGGCCCACAACAAATATTTTTGCAGCCCAGTCAATATAACAGCATGTAAGAAACATTTGTATAAAAAAAATTGTAACTTAATTTTTGCAAAATCTTGTTATACATAATTATTAGTAACAAATTACAACTTTCGCTAATGACTACTATAATCATATTGCATTCATTTTCCTCACGTGCCTTACTCGCACCATTTCTCTCCACTAATACTAGCAGTGAGTATTTTAGCAGCCAATTGCCATGCCATTAGTCTTGTACTGACTTGTTTGGTGTGTGCAACAGGAAATATTTTGCTTTTGGAGAACAAGTAAAATAGGTTTATTTATGTAATGCTTATTGATTTGTGCAATTATTCAGTGTCTGGTAAGTTAATGTTCAAGAAAAAATATTAATTTTTATTAAAATGTTCTATTATGTTATGTTAACGATGATGCATTTATTTTAGCCCTTTTTATTCAGCATGTCTCTATCAAAAAAAACCTATGTTTCTATGAAAATTGAAGCTTTTGTTTTATTGGGAACATAAACTTAAACTTTGTTTATTTGGCCTGTGTTAACCTTTGAGTTTCATATGCTTGCTCTACAAGGAAAAAGAGCTCAGCATGTCCAAATAACAAACAAACAAAAAGGCAGGGCTAGATATTGCAGTCCTTTGTAGACTAAAACATGGAGATTAAATTTTATTCCAAAAGAAATGGGAAGCTACCTGTCATTGCCAGCTCTAGGATGACACTCACCAGTCCTGCCTTGGTCTAATCCCCTCCCATTGAATGTGGGCCAGACTTATTGATTTGCTTCCAACAGATAAATATGGTCAACAGGATACAATTGGCAAAATTGATGGGGAGTCACTTCAAGATTAGATTATAAAATATTTGAACAGACATTTCACCAAAGAAGATCTACAGATGAAAAATAAGTATACAAAAAGTGACCAATGTTATTAGCCATTAGGAAAATGCAAATTAAAAACACAATAAGGTACTACTACACAGCTATCAGAATCTCTGAAAGACTGATCATGTCAAATGTCGGAAAGGCTGTGGAGCAACTGAAAGTCTTATACATTATTAATGTCAATGTAAAATAGCACAGACACTTTTGAAAACAGTTTGGTACTTTCTTAAAAGCTGCCATGTGACTCAGCCATCCCTCAGCTAAATTTTTACCCAAGATAAATGAAAGTATGTCCATGTGAAGACTTGTAGATAGATATTGATAGCAACTTTATTTATAATAGTCCATAACTAGACACAGCTCAATGTCCATCACTAGGTGAATAATAAACCAATCATGGTATGTCCATTTACTTGAATACTATATATAGTTCATGCAACAACTTCAATGAATCTCAATTATAGTCAGTGAAAGAAGCACCGCCCCCAAAATAATTTATGTAGATTATAAAAAATGCAAACTAATCTATTGTGTCTGAAAGCAGATCAGTGATTGCCTACTGATGCGCTGTGGCAGGGAGAGGGTGGTGGGAAGGATTACAAAGGGGCAGGAGGAAACGTTCGGGGGTGATAGATATGTTCATTATTTTTATTGTTGATAATTCACAACTTACCACGTTGTACAGTTAAAATATGTCCAGTGGATGGCATGTCAATTATGCTTCTAATTAAGCTGTTTAAAGTGCATCTCTAGCTTCCGCCCTCTTCTTTTTTCAGATATTAGCTTCCTCAAAGACTTATCTACACTCTCTGACTGCACATCTCCACCACTCTCACCAGTGCCATGAATCCTCTCCTGGTTGCCAAACCCAAGAAGCAGTCTTTTTTGTTTTCCTCCTCCTTGCTGCATCTGACCCTGTTGACCACTTTCTCCTTAAAACTCTCTCCTACCATCAATACCATGTTACCAGTCTCTACAGGATTGTCAAATCTGGAGTTTCTGTTCTGATCTAAAATTAGAGTCAGGGTAAGGACCTGACCAACTGTCTGTCCCAAAAATTTCTTAGGTTCAACTTGTCCAAAACTGAACTGATATTTTCCTCCCCCAACCCATTCTTCCTTTTAAAGCTCCTACTGTTTGGGACGGCTTATGAATCAGTTAGATTCCTGGTCAGGCCATACACCCCAGTTATGGGTTCCATCCCCAGTGTGGGATGTGCAGGAAGTAGCCAATCAATGATTCTCTCTCATCATTGATTTTCTATCTCCATCTCCATCTTCCTTCCTCTCTGAAATCAATAAAAATATTTTTTAAATGAATACAAGAAAATTCCTACAGTTTAATGGCAATACCATTTACCTAGTTGCCCTAACCAGAAACCAGATATTCATACTTGACTATTCTTTTTCCTACAACCCAATTGATCATGAAATTCTGCAGCCTAAATACCTTCTTCTCTGTACACTCTTCCTCTTGCCAGCCTTTCAGCACCTTCCCAAACACTCACTTCTGCCTCCATTGTCTCTGTCCAAGCCCTTCATAAAAGCTCCTAAAAGATCTCCCTCCCTTCCTGTAGCCTAAGCTGTTCTGTTCCTCTGCTATCAGATAGTTTTTTACTTAAGTCTAAGTTTGCTTCCTTCACTTGGGATATTGATTGGAAAACACCAATATTGATGCAGCAAAGGCTGGAAGTGTTTGATTCCATACTTGTTAGGCCTTTCCTCACACAGAGATAGTCTGTCCCCACATTGGATTACTGGAGCAGGGGAGGGTGGAGGTGGGGGAGTATGGCAGGGGACCAGGGAGAAGCATGCCCAATCTCTCTGCCTAGAACTAACCATCGTGGTTGTTGGGCATGGTCATCATGGCAGTGGCATGTGAGGCAAGTGTAAATTAAAAATTTAATCCAACTCCTGGCAAGTGGCAGGAACTCGGGCAGCACAATGATGGTTAGTGAGAGGTTAGTCCACAAAGAGAATTTAAAGAAGTGGATAGTCAAAGATTGAAACCAGACAAGACCATTATAATGATCACCAACAAAGGAGCCTCTGATGGTTAATTTTATGTGTCAATTTGCCTAGGTCACAGTGTCCTGATATTTGGTCCAACATTAGTTTAGAATCTAAACTTTAGATGTTTCTGTGAAGGTATTTGTTGGCTGAGATTAATATTCAAATCAGTAAACTGAGTAAAGCAGAATTCCCTCAATAATGAAGATGAGTCCTGCCCAATCAGTTAAGCCTTTGCTGGAACAAAGACTGGCTTCCCCTGAGCAAGAAGGAACCCTGCCAGCAGATGCCCTTCAGACTTGAATTGCAACGATGGTTCTTCCCTGGGTCTCCAGCTGCTGGCCTATGTTGCAGTGATAATCACGAGAACCAATTCCTTAAACTGAGAGATTCATTTTATAGAAACCAATTGCATTAAGCTGTTAGAAAATCAAGGCTTGATTGATGCCTGACTTCCAGTGAGAGAGCAGACTGAGAAGAGGGAAGACTAGCTTTTGGTCTGCCCTTGCTATGTGCCAGGCACATGGAGAGGAGATGGGAACCAAGGGTCATAAACAGATTCAAATAAAATTCTATTTTCTTTCCTGTTGTTGTTTTTTAAGCATCCATTTGGGAATGAAACATGCTGAACTTTCAAACCATAGCAACCATAGCTAATAAAAAATTAATAAAGAATGGTAAACCTAAGACTTTATTGAACAATAATAGCTGACATCTGCATACCATTTACCAAACCTCCTCTTCCAGTCACTCCCCAAACTGCTTTCTCAGGTAGAGCACTGGGGACTAGGCTCACGTCACAGAGGGAGAAGCAAGTGCTAGGACCTCCTGACCCCCTCCCTCTATGGGCCAGTCTTGCCCTGCTGCCTCTTCTATCTGACCCTCTGCATAGAACTTCACAAATAATTGACAGGATCCCTGGCCAATTAGGGAAGAGAAAGTAAGGGAGGTAATAGGGAGTTAGAACTGGGTGTGAGAAAAACAGAGTGAAAAAAGGAAAAAGAAAGGAGGTGGTAAAGAGGGAGACAAACAAGTGAACAGGCTAGAAAGAGTAATAACATTTCTCTGCACAGGAATCAGAAACAGAAATGTTCATAGGAAGCTTTGCGCTGAGGAAATCACAGATAAATTCTTCATTTCCCTTCCAGCCCTAAAACTCTATACTTCTGCAGAATGCCACATTTCCCCTCTTTGTATTTCACTGTGGTCCCACTGCAACAAAAGGTTTTCCTCACCACCCAAGGGCTTAGGCTGTAAAGAGAATGTACGCCACACTAAAAGTAAATTCTTGCATTAGTTATCCAAACTGTTTGAAATGAGGGACCAAATTTTCAGCTCCTATCTCCCTCTTTATCAGCAAATAGTAATTTAAGGCCATTTACCAGCGCTGTGGTTCCCAGCTGACAGACTGTGGCCTATTAAAATTAATCCTGACAGAAGATCCTTGTTGCTTTCTCCAAGCACATTCAGGCAGTGGGTTTATGAACAGGATGCACAGCGGCCCATCCCAGAGGGCTGTCGGGAGGAAGCGCGTTAACATGGCCGCCTACAGCTTTGTTTGCTCAGCTGCTTGGAAAAACTAAGACTGAGGGAAATGGGATTAATCAAGAGGGCAGTTGCCCATGGAAAAAAAAGAAAATAGGAAGACTCTGGTGAGAAAATCCCAGCCAAATAAGGTTCAAGTTGAAGGGAAAGATTTTTTTTTTCCCCTTGTTAGACTTTCACGTGGTTGAATGTTATTTGGTGACCAATCTCCCATTGCAGGTCACCACCGTGTTTTATGATCTTTTTGATAGTGTGGGAAGAGATCATTCAGGGGGGAAAAAAAATGATCCTCTAAAATTGCATGTGATTTTGTTTTTTAATTAGATTATGTGACAAATTGTGGTTGAATAACATCTTATAAGTTTTAAAAATAGTTGTTAATTTTGAGGGAGAGGAAGAGAGAGAATCATTGATGCAAGAGTGAAGCATCCATCGGCTGCCACCTGCACACCCCCCACCAGGGACAGAGCCTGAAATCCAGGCATCTGAGCAAACTGAAATCGAACCAGAAACCTTTCAGGGCACAGGATGACACTATGCATTGAAAGTGAGCCATAAGGGATAGGGCCTATGATTTTTCATATGAATAAACTCACAAACCAGAAAAAAAAAAGTCCTTGAAAGATCACACATACTGATCTTTGGTACAGACAGTATAGGCATTGGAGCTGAGGCTTCTCCTCTTAGTTTAGAAGAATCTTGAACAAGATTTAAAATATCTTCCCCTCCCCTTGACTTACTTTATTTTCCTTTGACAAGTCAGCTGAAATCCTACCAATAAGATTATTTGGTTAACAAGTATCTTCCTTTGAGACCATAGATCTTCTGGAAGGGTTGTGGCCTATCAGTCATTTACATATAAGTGTGAATTTGTTCCAAATGGCTTTCTTACAAAAGCTTAGCTGAGGTGATGACTTACACTAAAAGAGTAGAATTTGATTGGTGGGAAAGGGAGAAAACGGAATTAATTTTGAGTAATCGGAGAGGAAGAATAGACCAGAGAGAGTATTACAGCAGTGAGTTTAGGATAGCAGGAAGACCCTAGAAGACATCCTCACCAAGATTTGGAGAATATGTTGGGCAGCCAAAAAGGAAGGATGTCAAAACCAAACTTTACTCAGAATTGGTTCAAATTCCATGCTAGAAAGCAGGATCTCCATGTAAATGGGGCTCATCTAAGATTTTTCATAAGACATCCCATACATTGTGTATCACAAACTCTGGCTATAAGAATTATTTCATTACCCAGCCAGTGTGTCTCATTGGTTGAGCACCAACCCATGCACCAAGAGGTCACCGGTTCCATTCCTGTTCAGGGCACATGTCCGGGTTGCAGGCTCGATACCCAGTGGAGCATGTGCAGCAGGAAGCCAGTTGATGTTTCTCTCTCATTAATGTTTCTATCTCTCTATCCCTCTCCCTTCCTCTCTCTCTAAAAAGAAAAAAAATCTAAAAAAAAATATCAATAAAAACATATTTTTAAAGCAAGGATTATTTCATTAGTAAAATACACTAATATTTTATATAAACAATATATAATAATGTTTATATTTCTTTTGTGTTTGAGGAAAAATGTTTTTACATACATTTATCAGAAAACAGAAAAGAAGATCAAGGGAGGTAATTTGTAAGGTCACCAATGGTGAGATTACATGATTTCCTTTCAAGTTTCATCAGGGAGGTCATGGGAGTTGTGCCTGTAATGGAGGAAGGAAGGGCCTCTCAACAATCAGCACACCTTATGTCTCACCCTTGGAAGTATAATGTAAATCAGAGGCCATGACATAAAGAAACTGGTGATCAGCAACAGGATGAAGTTAGAGAAGACTGACTACTACTCTCTTCTCACTGGACCTGGCCAGAATCAAGTGTCTAGCCACCTTTCATGTTCTGTCTTGCATGAAAAAGGAATGAAGCTTTGAAAAGCTTCAGCTAGGTGAAGTAGAAAAGGAGGAGCAAGGGATACTCATGTAGTATAGAGTCAGGGGAATTATTCGGGGAAGAAGCCCTGCTTGATTTTCTTCCCAAAAATTTGGAGGAGAGAACAGTCAGGCATAGTATAAAGGACAATAAAAGTATACCAGATCAGAAAAAGAAGGAATGTGAGATTTGTCAATCCCCAACTATACTTTTGCGGGGAGAGGGTTTGCATACCACTAACTTGGTGAACAATTTGACTTCTCTGGGCCTCAGTTTCCTCCTGTTTAAAATGAGGGTATTGAACCAGACAGATTCCAAGATGCCTTTCAACACTTAAATTATATGATTCTAGTATGATTAATGTTATAATGCATTCTTTGGCAACATCTGCATCTATTTAAGCTCATAAATGTTGAGAAGAAATATTTGGTATGCAGTAAACCAGGAAGCAGGTAGCTCCCTTTAAATGAATAGTCATCCAACAATGATGAAGTTTCAGGTTTTATCAACCTTTGCTGTACTCCCACAGTTGCCCATATCTTATGAGACTGGGTAATGTTTCCCATCACCTAGAATTCTTGGGCTTAATTTAATTTTTATATCTAATGGATGACAGCTCTGAGTAATTTAAGATTGTTTATAAGGTTTTTTTAAAAAGTGAAGTTGTCAAAATAGCAGAAGAGAAGCAAACTGTAATTAATGATGTGGGAGGAACATTATTCCAAGCAGACTGGAGGAAAAGATGATTTGAAGGAATAAGAATTTTCTTTATAATGCACAGAAAGAAAAACAGACAATGCAAAATTATGAATTTGAGTGACTTTAAGATAGACATGTACTTCAATCTGGGTGAGCATCCTCTCCACCCCCTTCCTACTAACCACTCATCCCCATTATCTTACCTAGACCCTTCCCACCTTCATTCAGACTTCCAAGGCTCCAGAGCATTTGAATTTGGGTGTGTGATGCAAGTATAAGTGGAAATTTTTGCCCATCTCTTTCTTTTCTGAGAGGCTACAATTTATAGCACAGAAACTTCCTAAAATACCAGCAGAAGATGTGAACTTGTTATAGAAAAGTGTTCTTTCCCTCTACATCTCAGTCTTCCTAAGACTTTTGTGCTTTAAGAATACCCACAGATGGGCAAAGGTGGCTCAGTGGTTGAACATTGACCTATGAACCAGGAAGTCATGGTTACATTCCTGGTCAAAGCATATATGTCTGGGTTGTGGGCTCCATCCCCAGTGGTGATGGGGGAGGGAGGGCGGAATGTAGGAGGCAGCAGATCAATGATTCTCTCTCATTGTTGATGTTTCTATCTCTCCCTCAACCTTCCGCTCTGAAATAATAAAAATATATTATTTTTTATAAAAAGAATCCCCACAAATGATTCTCAGATAATTCATAGATTTAATATCCCCTCATATTATAAACTTCATTGAGATAAAAAACATAAATTTGTTTTTATCCCACTCACTCCCACCCCCACTCCCTGGAATCAAGTGTGAATTTTAATTCAAAAGGACAGCCTTTCTTTGGGGGGAGGGGAGGCCAGTTTCCTTTCAAGTTTCATCAGGGAGGTCATGGGAGTTGTGCCTGTAATAGTCAGACTATAAAGTGCCCTAGTCCAGCAGTCGGCAAACTACCGCTCTCGAGCCACATGCGGCTCACAAGCGCCGTTTGCCAATCTGTTGATTAATGAGTTTGCCAACCACTACTCTAGTCAAAGCATCCTATTATTTTGAACAATTCCTAACGAACTGTTTGCGAGCATCTCAAACAAAACATAGGCATTGTTCACAAAGCTTGATATAACATTTTTATCTATGACAAAAGCCATTTTAAAAGGTCAAAGAAAATTGCAAATTTTTATGATCAATGTGGACACATTAGCATCTTTATAACATTTCCTACTCTAAATTCAGATTGGAAATTTTGTAAGGAAAAAAGGTTAACTCGAGATAACCCTTAATTTATTTTCCTTCAGCACCCCAAAAATGTTTAAATAAATTAAAGACCTTTTATTTTTAGGGTTGGGCCACAAAGTGATCAGTTAAGGTTTTTCTGGCCGAATGTGTTTTGTTTAGGAGGTGGCAAGTTAAGAGGAAAGGGGGGAATTAAAACATTTGCGAGATGCCATTAATCTCCAGCAAGAGCCTAGAGTTGTTGTTTTTTCTCCCTTTCATTTCAGAACTAATCCAGCTTTCTGTTATTTGGCTCAGAAAAGTCTTAAATCTGTAACAAGAGAGTAACTTCCTGTTCTCAAGAGTAAGGCTGCCAAAGAAAACATTTACAAGAAAAGTCCCAGGGCCAAAAAATTGCCTACTAATTATTTCTCAAAACCCCCCCCACCCCCTCCACCCTTAATGCAGGAAGGTGAATGCTGTAAATGCTGTATGTTAAAACTCTAAAGTATGTATTGAAAAATTAAGAGAAAACCCCCAAGAACTGTTTGCCATTTATTTATATTTTATTGCATCCAAATTACATCAGTTTTATGGCCCTTGGGCACACATTAAATATTTCTTATAAACTTTGTTGGGAATTCCACAAAGATTATACTGTACCTTTATCAAAATACATTATGGAAGTATTATGGAAGTTTTTACCTGGTACCTTCCCAGCTGAAGAAGAGCAAAGTCACTCCTGGTTCTAGGAGCTGACCTAGTACTGCCAGTGAGGCTATGATGTTGCTATGAGCAGGCCTAACATTCACAGGCAGGTCTTGGCATTCTCCTTGGTGACCTATCTATTCAGTGCCATCCCATCAAAACCCCTATTGGTAGAAACTGACAGACTGTAAAATTCATATGGAAATGCAAAAGACCTAGATTAGCCAAAACAGCTTGGAAAAGGAAGAGCAAAGTTGGAGACTACCTGGCTTATGGTAAAGCTAAAGTAACCAAGATAGTGGGGGTAATGATGTCAAGACAGGCAACTGAATCAATATAACAAAATAGAGAAGACAGAAGTAGAATTATGACTGTATGGCCAATTGACTTTCTACAATGCTACAGGGGCAATTCCATGGAAAATGGATATACTTTTCAATAAATGGTGCTAAAACAATTGGATATTCACATGTGAGAAAACTTCTTTCATTGATACTTCTCACCACCTATTAGTAATCTAATCCTGAGGTGTCCAATTACTCCCAAATTTAGCAGCATCTACCTCTGGTCTCTTTTTCCAGTGATGCATCTCCAGTCTCCCTTTTTGGCTTTTCCTGACAAAGTCAAATGAGTTATTTTCAACTTTGTATAGGAGAAAAAGGAGACAAACTTCCTGCTTATGCAGCCACCACCACATTCCCATACTTTCCTTCTGTACAATATATGTCCAATAAGAGGAGGTCCTGGCTTTGCAAGTATTCGTGGTGCCAGGCCTCCTTCCCAGCAATTACTAGTAATCATAGCAGGTATCGATTATTGGCATGCCTCTGGTACAGAGCTGGAAAACTTTTCCATGCTATTTCATGTGATCTGCACAGCAAGGCTATGTGCAGGGTGCAATTCCTTTTGCTTCCTAGGCAAAACTTCTTAGTGGGGCCTAACCAAGGGGGTATTGTGATTCAGTGGCAGATCTAGGACCTACTCCAGGCTTCCCAACCATGTTCTGGAATCAGACAGGCTTTGAGTTTGAGTTTCATCTCTTCGAGTTTCAGTTGCCTTTTGTACATAATGGTGATGACAATGCCTTCCACACAGGGCTGTTGTGGAGAGGCAGTGCATGTAAGCTGTGCTGCTGCAGCAATCTCGGGCTCCTTTACTTCCCCAACCAAGGCCCTTTCTGGAGTTCTTTTCCTCTGTAGATTTCTTCATGCTCATCAAGGTTGGGAATGATCGTCTCTAAATTATGCATGGCAAACTGCTTCCAAGGTGCTTACATCCCTGGAGAGATAGAAAATCGATGTGAAGATAAATGATTAGCTGTAAAAATAGAAAAGGTGGGCAGAGACAGCCAAAAGTCAGAAGGAGCCTGACTCACTGGGACAGGTTTTGGTATTGACAAGGTCTTGAGGTGCACATTTGTGTTTTCCTAGCACCTGACATGCAGCACCTGGCACACAGCACCTGGCATGTGCTGGTTGACCTGAACTGAACCTCTGAGTCTGGATGTCAAGAAAAGCACCAGAGTCTGATGGAGCCTGAGCTCCCCATCCCTTGCCTTGAGGACCACCCTGAAGGTCCTAAAGCAGGCAGACAGCATTTGCTAGGGAGAAAATGGGTGCCTAGAGTAGACATAATGGTACCTCCTTGGTTAGTGTGCCCTCTAATGGGGACCATGTCACATCTCCCTACTCCAAGCACTTCCCAAATGTTCTCCTCTCCCTGGCTAGCTCTGAAATCTGCCCTCTGGGGCATGTCCCACTTAGATTCACATCCCATAGCCTGAACTTCCCTGTCTCATAGCTGGCTCTTGCTCCTGGCTCACTAAGCAGCAGGCCCTCTCTGATTCCAGGAGCCAGGGGGACAACTGCTCCTCTGAGCCCAATCCTGTTTCCTGTCAGCTGCCTAGGCACTCTCTGGGCCCTGGAGATGCTACAGGCCTGCAGATCACACCTGCAATCCCTGAGCTCAGGTCTCCAAAGGCAATATCCTGAAGGAACTTTCTGCCTGCTTAAAGAAATCAACTTTATACATGCCTTCCTTTCTCATTCCCAGTGCTGGCAAAGAGGCTGAGAAACCACATTCTCATTCTGTGGGTTGAGAGTTTCAATGGATTCAAATTCCCACAGGCCAAATTGGACCTACATGTACATAACTTTTGACCCAGCAATTCCTTTTCTAGGAATTTAGCCTGAGAAAATAATTAGGCAAATGTAGAAAGACATATTGTACAGGATGGTTCATCAGAAGATAGGTCAAAGGGAGCAAAATTCCAACAATAAGGAATAGGTCAAGTGAATCATAGAACATCAATAAACTGAAATCCAATTAATTATAAGAAACAATGGTATAGATACATAGAATTATCATAAGTGAAAAGTAGTTACAAAAGTATGCAATGGTAACAGGCGGCATTTATTGGGTGCTTGCTATATGCCAAGCACTATTCTAAGAACCTCACAGATGCTAACTTGCTTAATCATCACACTAAGCCCACTTATGAAAGAACTGTCACTCTCCCCATTTTACAGGGGTTTAAAGGGATTCTATGACTTGCCCAAAGCACACACTAAGTGGCTGAGCACATTCTGCATCTCAGAATAGGAGCACATTTAAGAACAAAACAAAATAAATGGTGTATGGGCGTAAGGAAATCTGGAAGAACTAGAATAAAAGTATTAACTGAGGAATAATATAGTAAAAGATGTTATCTTTTTTTAAGTTATATATACTGTTCTTATTTCAATCAAGTTAAGTTTACCATGTCATGTTAGAGGTCATTTTGCCAGTTCTACATGTGACCCGTGCTCAGGAGGAGATGAAGAGTTTAACTCTTTCAGATAGTGGGTCAGGGGTCACCAGAGTTAATGTTGACAAAGGATCAGGAAGGGTCATCTGTATTTCTTTATTTCAGTCCATACTGCTCAAGAACTCACTTTGTCTTTCTGAATAGTTCAAATCATGTTCAGAATTCTCCACATGTTAGAGATATATTTAAAAATACAAAAACCCCAGCCCTGGCCAGGTGACTCAGTTGTTTAGAGTATCATCCCATAAACCAAAAAGAAAAAAAGGTTGCAGGTTTTATTCCCAGTCAGGGCACATATCTAGATTACGAGTTCCATCCTCCAGTTGGCGCATGTAAGGGAGGCAGCCAATCAATGTTTCTTTCTCACATCAATGTTTCTCTCTCCTCTTTCCTCCCTAAAAAAAAAAATAAACAAATAAATTAAATCAATAAACATAACATAGGGTGAGGATAAAAAAATACAACGGTCATGGATAGAGACCACCTTTAATGCTGTAGAATGATCCATTGTATTCTTTGAATGTAAAATTACCCACTAAATTTTTCCCTTTTCTTTGTTTTAGGAAAGAGAGAGGAGAAAATGTGGCGATGTACACAGAGCAGTATTCATTTCTGCCTTGCTCCCATTAAAACTCACATTCTAAAGATAAAAAAATTATGAACAACAAAAACATATCTATCAACAAGTGAATCTAAAAATTAAGTGAATTAAAAATTTGATCAACAGAATAAACTGGTGAATATAATAGAATCAGAAGTACAGAAAGGGAGTGGACTGATAATTCTCAGGGGGAAAGGGGGGAGCAGTGTACAGGGAGTGCTTGGACTAAAATCATATACCTATGGACTCATCAATGGGGGGTAGGGGAGGTAAGGATAGAGGGAGGGGTGGGAGCCGGGTGGAGGGAAGCTATGGAAGGGAAAAAAGAGAGACAAATGTAATAATCTGAATAATAAAGATTTAATTAAAAGAAAAACCCAAAAAAATAAAACTCACATTCTTTCCTGTGTTGCATTTCATTTAGAAATGGCTGTCCAACCAGCTTCTCTAGGATCCTGGGGCTCCCAGTTCCCTCTGCCACTCCAAGTCCAGCTTCTCTCTCCTGTTCCCAAGGGCTGCCTTTGTCCTAGATGCTCCTTTTTTGGACAAGGTTTCTCATGGCTGGGATATCTCCATGAGGGGAACCAGGAGGCAGCAGAGTATTAAATTAAACCTTCAGAATGGAGCAATTGCTTCTGCACTCAGTGCCCAGCCAGTGTCTCTGAGTGAACACCTTGTTTGGCACTGACATCAGCCTACCAGGTAGGAGTGATTATCCCAGGTTCTTAGAAGACGAAGCTTTAATGACTGCCCAAGGCCTTACAATCATAACTTAAATACTAATTTGGCTTCAAAATGCACATTTTCCTTTTTACGCTATCTTCATTCACATGGATTTACCCAACTGGGTTCCTTTGCTTTATTTCCTTGGTGCTTTATTTTTTTGAAGTAGGGAAGTAAGAACGGAGGGGAATTGGGCAAAAGGGAGAGTGATTTTTTAAAGTAAAAACTACTTTTGTATTTTATAACCATGTATCTTATTCTTTTCAGGAGGAGAATTAACTAGTTAAAAATACATACACACACACACAAACACATACACACACCTTATAATTCATAAGTGCTTCTTTGGATTATGCTAATTGAAAGTTCACCATGCCCTGACCTTAACACCCACTCAATAGTCTGATTCCACTCTCGACCTCTTGTCCATGGTCATGGGTGAAACACAGAGACGACATCACTAGAACAAAATATACGGCATTTATTAAACAGATGTGACACAGGTAATTATAATATCAGAGTAGAGCATGCATGAACAAATTACTCATTCGTTTAACAAAAACACCAATCAATACTGGAAACATGACATGATTAAATTTCCACAACATACAAAATTCTCTTTCAGTTAAAATGAGAAAGAAAAACAAAATCACAGGTCAAATAAATACAGTGATTTCAGCTGGCTCCGCAGAGGCATAAGGCACAGATTAAACCAAGGGATCGGCAGGTCAGAATGAAGCATGTCTGCCCACATGAGGACCATCTTCAAGGGATTCCCTCAATGCTACACACAACTGAGAGGAGACAGACTGCACTTGTGCTGGGAGACAGACTGCACTTCCCCCCACCCACACACACTCCACACCCCCCATCAAGTTTCCCGGGTGCCCATGCTCTTGTGGGCAGGCTTCTCTGTTCCAGAGAAATACTGCCTCTAATACTTTTACGGGTAAACAAAGCCTTCATGTGTAACAAATGGTCCTGGCCGGAATAGCATGAAATTTCAAATGAATGCCCTTTTTCCTCCCAACTGAAGTCTAGTAAAACAAAATAGATTGTGAGGGAATTCTTCTGACAGGACTTCAGCAGATACTACATAGAAAACTAACAATGGCCCAAGACAGCAGAATAGGCTGGTTGGGTGTTTGAAATATGACCTTGTAAACCTCTCTCCTGCCCTCCCCCTCCGCCTCCACTTTCCTTCACATCTTATGAAATGGATCAGAACCGCAGCAATTTCCATTCTGGCTTAAATTGCATATACGAAGAAGCAACAGTCACCCTTTCCAGACTTCGAGCCATCGGGTCCCAGGGCCTTTGTCCATTTGTAAAAAGTGCACATCTCTGAGGGCCTAAGTCAGAGTTTTCTTCATGGTTAACTCCAGGACTCGTGCGTATGGGGCATAGTTCCTAGAAGGCATTGCGGAGACTTCACGGGTCCGATGTGCTTCGCTGAGAAATGAGAAAAAGCTGGTCAGGAAGATGAAACAAAACTCTCCATGCTCTTGGGTAAGTCATCGCTAGGAAATAGCTTTTCGACACTTAAAAATAGACTGTAATAATGCAGTTGAATATTTCATTTAAATGTTACAAAAGGGACCATTATTTGTAGCAAATTTTACAGGTTTAGCACGTGCAAGACATCCACAATTTAGAAAAATATAAAACATGCATTGAAGGAACTCATAATTTTAGTGGGAAAGATACGTACATAAATCATTTTAAGATTATGTATTGGGCACGACTCTAATAGAGACGTAAAGAGCTCCATTTGCCCACTCAGATTTACTTTCCCCCTTCTCCACTCACTCTCAGCCCTGGGAAGCTGATCTGAAGGTCAGCATCAATGGACTCCCACACCATTCATTGGGTCATTTGACCAATTGGGACATGATAGCGGGAGATGAAAAAACAGGAGGACAGAGAGGTCAGAACATTTGTTCCCTCATGACCAGATGACAGGTGGCTATACGCCTCTGGCAAAGGCCACAGGTATAGCCCTACTCTCTGTCTCTTCCACTGGCTTTCACCCCTGCCTCTTTAGGCCCAGACTCTGCCACTGTCCTTTGCTTATTTTCCTTAAAGGTGTCCAAGTCTTTACAAATAGAGCCTTCATTTAAGTTTCTTCAATATTCCCTTCCAGCCAGGACCCTGAGAAATTAATTTGTGGGCAAACTAAGGGCAGAACAAGCTAGCATCACTAGGAGGACATTTGGAAATCCGCACAGGGAAGGTGAATCTTGGAGGATCTCAGGCATTCCTCAAGTAGGCAAGGAGGAGATGGGAATTCCAGGCAGAAGACACAGTATGTGTGAAGGCAAGGAAGGGTAGACATGAAGGCCGCAGGTGTGAAAAGAGACATGCTTGGTTCAACTGGAGCAAAGACTTCAAAACAGAAAGTAGGCAAAGCTGAGATGTGGTGAAGGGCCTTTTTTGCTCCCCTAAGGAGTTCAGAAGAAGACAGAGAATCACCAAAGGCTTCACGGGGATTGGGAGGAATGATATGCTTATATTTTATTCCAGCAAGATACCTTGGTACCACTGAGGGTTGACTGCTGAGGGTTCTGTCTGGAGGCAGAAGGTTAGTGATCTTGGAGATGATCATGAGAATGAATTCTAACAATAGCACTGGAGGTAAAGTAGCAAGGAAAAGTTAGGGAGCTATGTGGGAAGTAGATTTAATAGGATTTAGTGACTAAGATGGAGCCATATCTCATATTTTTTTCTTCCTGGACACATAATACAACTACATTTTCTAGCCTCCCTTGCAATTCAGTGGACCATGTAACTAAATGAGCAGAAAATCATTTACAGTTGATCCTTGAAGAACATGAATTTGAACTATGCAGGTCCACTCATAAGAGGATTACATGGATTTTAAAAAATCTGCATTTAAGTGGGCCCACACAGTTCAAACCCGTGTTCTTCAAGGGTCAATGGTGTGTTTTTTTTATGTCTGCAGGTGGAAATCCATGTACACTAAGTGCCTACTTATTATAGTCAAATTTTTGACTGTGTGGGGACTGGTGCTCCTAATTCCTGTGTTATTCAATAGTCAACTATACATTGCTTCCAGGTTTAGCCTATAAAAACCTTCTATATAATTCTCTGATTTCTCTCTTTCCTTTCATGTAGAGGATACAGTAAAGGACCCAAGAGGGCTCCAAAGCCCAGGCAGAGTCACTAGACAGGAGAATCCTGGGTTCCTGGATGGCTGTGTGGGGCGAGGCCCATGCCAACCTGTCTTAGATTGTGGTGAGAAATCAACCTTTACTGTGCTCAGCTCCCAATATCTCTTGGCTATTTGTTATAGCTGCTACATTTCTTCTTCTTTTTTTAAATTTTATTTATTTATTTTTTATTTTTTGTTTTTTTTTACTTTGCGATATCCCCATTTTTAAATATATATATATTATTGCTTTTTTACAGAGAGGAAGGGAGAGGGATAGAGAGTTAGAAACATCAATGAGAGAGAAACATCAATCAGCTACCTCCTGCACACCTCCTACTGGGGATGTGCCTGCAACCAAGGTACATGCCCTTGACCAGAACTGAACCTGGGACCCTCCAGTCTGCAGGCCGACACTCTATCCACTGAGCAAAACTAGCTAGAGCAGCTGCTACATTTCTTATCCGAAGTGTTAGAATGACCAATTGTGTATATAAGATATAAGACTCAACTCCCTTTCCCCTAATTTTTCATGTCCAATTACTCACCAAGTGGTATGGAATCTAAAGTACTGTTTTGTGAGCTCTCTTCTCTATCCCCTCAGCCACTGAGTTAGTTCAGGCTCTCATACTTTATCTTTGAATTTTGGAAGTGTCCTAAATGGTCTCCCTGACTCCACCTCCCCGAATTTACTACCCATTTGCTGTCAATGACATCTTCCTAAAAAAACAACAGAGCATATTACTCTTGTTAAATTCTCCAAAGTCTCCCCATCACTTCCTGGGTGAAGTCTAACTCCTCTGTCTGGTCCAAAGGTCCTCCACCATCTCCTGTTTTATCTCCTGGCTGGTCTTGCAAACCAACACACAATTCTCACGATTCACTGCACTGCTGCCCATCTCTCTGCATCCTCATGCTGTCCCCTCCACCTTGAGTGCTTCCCTAATCAAATCAATCTGACAATTTCCTGCCTGTACTTCAAGACTCAAACCAGGCAGCACCTCCCATATGACAATTTCCCCGACTCCCCCCACCAGTGATAGAAATGATCCTTCTTTTCTTCATCCATTCACAGTTCCCTTGAGCAGCGCTGCTCAATTTCCTTCTTCCCAAAGGTTCACTTCTGCTAAACTTTCCCAACACTAACACCTCCCATTGCCTTGCAGTGATTTTCAACTAAAGAGTAGTAGAGAGACAGTTTCTTAATGAGGTCTATTAGAAGGTTAGGGGTGGAAGGGGATTTTAAACTTCACATGTCTCCCCCCAGTTGATTTAATATGTTCTTTCCAAGCCCTCCGTCTTATTCTCACCATAAACCCTAAAAGGGCCTGTCACACAGGCTTCTGACACACCACTGGGAGCACCCCCATTGCACCCTCCGGTCCATGCATTTGTCTCCTCTGTTGGGTGTCAGTTCTTGAAGGGTAAAAACTGCATCTCACTCATCTTCATGGCCCCAGAAGCTCACTCAGATTAGGCACAGAGCCCTCACTCCACATGCAGGTGACAAAACGGAACCAGAGGATGAAGGATGCTGAGAAGGATACTCAGAGTGTCACCTGCCACAATGAGGAAGCCACAGGATCTGGCAACCCAGGGGTCCGCAGTGACTTCACCAGGCAGGTTCCTGGAGTGCCAAGGGCAGAAGCCAGATAGCAATTTTTGCCAACCACTGTGAAAATCCCTTATAACAGAAACCATCTCCGGTGACAATATCCTAAAAGCTGTAAAGTGCAGAAATATTTATAAAGGTGGACTTTCCAGGTTTCAAAAACAGGCTCATACAGCCCAACCAAAAAGAGGTATTTTATTCAGTTGATCACTAGGAAACAATAAGATTTAAGAACACAAAAAAAATTTCAATCATATAACTGAAATTTAACCATTTTTCTTTAACACATTAAGGCTATTGTTAACCATTTATAAATCTATAAAGAGGAAATTCCCCCTGGGGAATGATACCAGAATCAGCAACTAAAGTTTTGACAAAAGCTACTTTGTGTTCTGTTTTCTACAACAGAAATTTGAAAATGTGGGCATTTTAAAGTGCTTACTGTGTGCTCGGAACTTATGACCACAGGGAATATTTTTCATTAAATTGTACCTATTAAGACATAATTTATGAGTTTGTTGGAAACCAGGTTTTACTTGGGGCAGGAGTAAGAGGTCTCTTTTCTTTTGTTATTTTTTTTTTTTTACTTTTCTCTGTGAACTAAGGTTAGCTGACCTGAAATTGCTCTCCATAGTTTTAATTAGCATACATCAAACCTTTCAAATAAAGCAGTTCAATCTTTTATTTTAAAAATAAGAGTTTAAAAGCCCCTGAAATCACACCTCCTCGCTTCTTCCCCTTCTCCTTGCTCCATTAAGAGATCTTGCTGTCCAGGAATCTGTGTAGCAGAGATTAGATGAAGGAGGGGTAAGTATTTGAAGAGAAGAGCCTGGAGGTTGAGAGATTAGACATGATACTAACCTCAGGCAGTGGGAAAAGAAAGATATAAAGCAAGTCATGAAGAAAAAAGACAGCACTGTATGAGTGAGTGAGTCTAGAAGCAAACAATCGAGTCTCAAAGGTGACTGCAGTACATTGAGCTTAGATAACTGGGAAAGCAGTGGCAGCAAAAGAAAATTGCAAATGTGGTCACTGCACTGGAGACCCTATGTCTTTCTCTTACGCATCTCAGCAAGCTTCTGAGGGAATTACTATCTTGCTATTCTAGGTGAGAAAACTGATTTGCACAGCTGTGGATGTAGAAAGAGGAGGCAGATTTAGGACCTAAACCCAGATTTAACTTCCAACAAGTATTCAACCACCACTAAGAGAAATTGACTTTGATAGAGAGGCTGACTGGCTCCATGGTGGATCCTGGGGTATGAAGATCAAGCAGACATGAGCTGGGAGTGTCCAGCAAGCAGCAGGAAATGAAGACTTGTATGCAAGACAGGGAGATTCAACTACTTCATGGCTTAGCCACAGGGTAAAGTGAAGAGACTGGATGCCATCTTTGTAGGAACTACTATAACCAAGTAGAACCATGAAGAGTTCCTACAGTGAGATCTTAGAGGAAAAAGAGGATCCATCAAAAAACATGACGGACAGGCCAGGAAAGTAGGAGAGAACCAAGAGAGGAAAGTCCTCCAAGGGTAAGAAGCAGACATTCTTCTGCTAAGAAGGACTATCAAATGCTAGAAAGGGATGGCTCCAATCAACAGATATACGTGCCTATTATGTGTGAAGTACTATTCTAAGTAGGCTCCAGAGAGTAAAATGAATGAAAATCCCTGCCCTCATGAAGCATATATTCTAGTGAGTGGGGGGTGGGGGGAGATAATAATAATAAAGAGGTAAAATATAAGCAAGAAATGTTTTTCCAAGTCCTTTATTAAATAAACTAGAGGCCTGATACACAAAATTCCTGCAAGGGGCCTGGATGGTTGTTCTGCTGTTTGATCTAATTAGCATATTAGCTCTTTATTATATAGGATCATAATATAATACAGATCAGCTGCCTAAGACCCTACTTGGTGTATATCTTTCATTCATTCAGTCGTGAAATAAATGCTAGACCAGGGGATGGCACCCTAGCATCCCTGTCAGTAGGCTACCCAGTGTTGGCAGTGATGGGGGAAATGTGTGTGGGGGAGGGGGAGATGATAAAAGGGGCTTGATGGCTCTGTAAGGAAAAAGGCTGATTTCAATTCTTTTCAGCAGTACATAAATATAGAGCAGATCTAATAGACAGATGCTATTAGCCATAGAACAGCTATAGCCCTTACAGGTGTAAAGAAAAATGAGTTGTAGGGCTACTCTACAGTGAGATTTTGTGCCAGGGTCTGGGACACACTGGGGCTGACAGAGCCTTTTCAACCACTGGGCCTGCCTAGAGGGTTTCAGACCACTGATAGTTTAACTGAGGAGCTCAATGCATACTAAAGTACTATGCCCTTGGATAAGCTATTAATACATTAACAAGACCATTAATAACCTCCAATAAGAATTAAGTTGGATACATGGTCTTAGCACACACAAATTCATTTATATTTGATACAATGTCTTACTTGTAATGTCAGAGATTCTACTTGGTTAATAGTAATAATAGCTATTATTTAGGGAGTGCTTAATTTAGGTCTAGTTACCGTGCTAAACACTTTATACATGTTTTCATGTAATCCTCTTAGCAACCCTCTGAGATCTGATATTGCCATCTTCATTCCCATTTTAAGGTGGAAATCACTGAGGCTTAAGAGAGATTACGTGGCTTGCCCAAGGCAGTGCTCAGCTGACAGCTGGCGGGGCAGAGCACACCTGCAGCCCCAGGTCCCCAGCTGGACCACACTGCCGAGTCCTTTGTGGGAGAAGAATAGGGAGTAAGAACAAAACCCTGTACATCCCTGAGGCGTAACTCAGTACTTTTCGTGGATCTGAAACACTGTGGAGGGGCCTGTTTGTAAAATATTCTGGAAAACACCATGAATCTATATTAGTTAGACGTAAATCTGAAGTCCAAATAAGAACCAGGAATTTTGTTGGAACATACACAACACAATTTAGTGATCCTACTTATTATTTTAAAACCACAAATGTAACACACCAGGACTCAGAAAGCCAGGTTCTAATCCTGGCTCTGTGGCTTCCAGTCATCACTTTATCTCTCTGGCCTCAGTTTTAGTGTCTATAAAACATGGGGATTAAGCTAGACCAGGGGCTTCCAATTCGTTTGATCATAGAACTCTTTATTCAAACAAAATCTTACTTGGAATCCAATTATAAAACACACTAAAAGCCGAGTTCTTTTCTGTTTGTTTTCTTTTGGTGATGGTGGTGGTGGGGAGGGGGTCCCCAAAAGCCAGCTCCTTGCTAATGTCCTCGCCCCAAAGCCCTAGCACAGAGCGTGGCGGCTCCAAGAAGCACAGGTGGAAAACTACTGCCCCGGATTATCTCTAAAGACCTCGTGGTCCTCACCATCCTGGCTGGCATGGTGCCTGTCACATAGTAGGCACTTAATAAATATTTGTGAGGAAACGAATGAAATATTATTCTGCCTTTTCGGAAATGTGGATACGTAGTTTTCATTTCCTCTGCTGATTGACCCAGGTAGTTAAAGTGCTAAGATGGATCCTGGGGGAGACCAAATGTTACATTTATGGAAAAGCTGCTTTCAGATACTGAAGTGGCTTCCAAGTTCACCGTGGCCATAAGTTAAGGGTCTGTCAGCACTTCCATTATGAAAACCGCTTTGTGGTTTCATGACTTCGCCATAAAAGTTTGCTTCAGGCTATCCTTCGGCATACAAATTGAAAACCATGTTTTAAGCCAAAATGTGGGAATTGGAAAACAAACAACTGATTGGTTTCAGACATAGTTTTGGACCTGTCCTAGCCCAACAAGATTTATTATGTGGGCAATTAGAGTGGACTAAGTCACTTGGTTCTTAAAAAATGAAAAGGAGGGAAATGGCCTAACTATTTATATTTCAAAAAGGAGTTCCTGAATATGATCAATCATTCCTTTTAAAAAAAATTATTAATTTATTGACTTGACAGAGAGAAAGAAAAAGAAAGAGAGTGACATGGCATTGTTGTTCCATTTATTTATGTATTCACTGGTTGATTCTTATATGTGCCTTGACCAGGGATGGAACCCGCAAACTTGGCAGATGGAGATGTTGCTCTAACCAACTGAGCTACCAGACCAGGATGCTTTTTGGCTATACTTTTATTATATACTCTGTATCCCACATGGATGAGACCTGAGATCTATTTATATAATCTTCTTCCCACTTTTTTCTTTCTTTTTAAAAAACTTTTTCTAGTAATCATAGCGGAGTGATGAAATTTGCCTTGCTTTTACCAGAAAACAAGCAATGTGAATGAGAACAATGTGACCTTGGTGACCTATATCACAAGCCACATATCAGCATCCTTCTTATCAGCTTGGTTTATGTCCTTTTTGGGTCAAGCACAGTTGTGAGCACCTAGAGATGGTAGGTTTGGTACAGGTTCTCAGGCTCTAATCTTACTAGGACGAGACCTAGGCATGGCCTTAACATTGAATGTGTCAGTCCTCTAGTGCAGAAATGCAACTGAATGCAACAGGCTATGGTTATGGTATATCTACTCATGACTGAAGCACATCATTTATTTATGAATCTGATTCAGTGCTTGACAATACTCTGTTATGGTGCTGGGGCACAGATTAATTTTGTTCAAGATTTAGACTCTCCCTCCCTCACAGGTCTCTCTCATACTATTGTAAGTCACTACAAATATCTCTCACCCTTTTCAGGCTACACTCTGGAACAAGAACTAAATCTCCATTTCCTCCATGTCATAACTGTCTGGCACAATGTCTATGGAAGGAAGGAAGGAAGGAAGAAAGGAAGGAAGGAAGGAAGGAAGGAAGGAAGGAAGGAAGGAAGGAAGGAAGGAAGGAAAGAAGGAAGGGAGGGAGGGAGGGAGGGAGGGAGGGATGGGAGGAGGAGGGAGGGAGGAAGAAGGAAGAAATGCACTCTCTGATAGTGGCACTCAATCTGGCCCTGAAGTGGCTTTCCAGATCTCTCCTTTACCTCCCCTCCCCCCTTAACAATGTCCCCCTCTCCCCCCACTCCTGCCTCTTGCAACTCCCACAGAAACCACTCATATGCTTCAGCAGGCACCACTTATCTTTGAAGAAATATTTTTGATAGAAAGAATGCAATTCTCATCATAACAGCCCAAGAAAGTATTTTTTTAAGTCAAAGAATTTGAGTCAGAAAAAGAGGAAATTCTTAAATACCTGGGTACAAGATCACAGCCCACTCCAATCTCTCTGGTTTCCACTTCAGTCTTGGGCTGGGTTTCTATTAAGTAATCCAACTTGCTTTGTAATTCATTATTCTAGAGATGCAGGAGAAAAAAGTATTTTTAGTAAAGTAAATATGTTCCCCCACAAATATACATGATATAATTTACATGTATTATCAGATTTTCCCCTATGACATGGACATCCATCACAATGTATTAATCAAGCATCTCTTATACAGCAGGAATTGAAGAAATACATAGATTGGATTCTTATAGGTAGCTTTCTGTGCATGCACATACATATGTATCCAATTTTACATAAATGGAAACAAACAAAATATCCTGATCTACATATTAAATCTGTTTTTCACTTAACAATTTGTTGTGAATACCTTTCCACATTTATTAGTTTTCTTTTTATAACAACAAACTCTTTTAATGCATTCATAGCATTCCATTGAATAGATGTACATTATTTATTTAACTTATTGGTGGGAATTTTGATATTTAGTGCATTTTTACAATTATAAATAAGGTAATTTCAGCTTTTAATACTCCCTTATTAAACTATAAAATGAGTAACTCTATTAATTTAATTTAATGAGAAATACCTCTATAACTTAATAATTAGTATTTCATAGGTGTGGAAAATTCAGAATCTCAAACATATAAAATAGAACAAGCTCTTTGGGATTGAAATTAGCATTCTAATTATTTTTTTTCAAGGCAGGGCCAAACATTACGTAGGTTGATGATCACATGCCCAGGAATTGGAAATCTGCCCCATGGGGAAAATGAAGGACAAAGGAGCAAAAAAAGTTGAAGATATTGGAATGAAAACAGATGAAATGATGGTGCCTAAAATCTAATGGGCAAAAACTTACACAAAAAAATTCAGAAAGCGGTTAACAGTGGTTATCTCTGTATATTGAGATTTTTAGATGTGTACTTATAAGTTCTAGTTATTTTCTATAATGCCAGAGTAAACTTTCACATGGCAATGACCATATCTATCTTACTGGTTATGTCCTCAGAGCATGGCATGTAAGAGATGCACAATACACATTTACTGAATAAAAAATGTATAAATGCCTTTACATATTATTTGCATAACTAGAAAAAAAATCAGCATTTCTCTTTTCTTTAAGTTGGAGCAGTAGCTGAGGCTCCCTCCTAAGGTACTAGATAGCACATAAACGTTGCAAAGTTCCATGCAAACAGAGGCTTGTTTGTTGGAGAGAAAGAATGTGGGTTACAGCTCAGAAGCGCCCGCTCTGAATGGGTGCTCGGATACAAACTCCTGGAGTGTGTAAAGAGCCATGAATTCTTTCTAATAAATGTGAAGTGTAAAGGAAGGGAATTCAATCCAGATTCCCTAGCAGCTGACAAGCCATGACAGACCTGCAGGCTCCGAATCTATCCCCTGACACTCAGTATAGGAGACCCCTGCTGGCTCCCTGCCAAAGGCACATCAACATTGTCTCTTGTTTCCCCCCACCCCTCTCCCTCATTCCAGCATCCGTTCTCCCCTGTTCTCTCATACATAAATAGATTTATCATATTATACATACTTTTGTACTTTGTTATTTTCATTTATATAAGCATTTCCTATTATAAATATTTAATGGTTGCATTATATTTTCTCTTAATCTCTTTAAAATACATCTGACTTTTAAAACAAAAATTACAATGTATTGTGAGTTTATAATGTATATAGATGCAATACATATAATAATTGTAACAGCAGGGGGAGGGGTAACTGGACCTATATCATTGCAAAATTTTTACATTTCACATAAAGTGGTGCAATATTACCTCTAAGTGGACTGGGAACCCTTAATGATGTATATTTTAATACCTAGAGCAATCACTATTAGAGAAAAGACACACAGCAAAATTCCAATTGATAAATTGAAATGGAATTCTAAAAAATACTGAAATAATTAAAAGGAAATTGGAAGCAAAACAAACAAAAACAAAGGGAATAAAAAACAAATAATAAAATGATAGACCTAAATCCAACAATATCAGAATAACTAAATATCAATGGACTATATATACTCCAAGGAAAAGACAGAGACAATTAGAATGTATAAAAAAGCAAGACCCAACTTCATATTGTCTATAAGAGAGGCACTTTAAATATAGAGGCATAGTTCAGTTGAAAATAAGTGGATGAAAAATATACACCATGCAAATGCTAAAATAGACTTTAAGACAAAGAATATGAGCAAAGGCAGTGACTAACATTTCATAATGAACAGGTTAATTCATCACCAAAACATAGCAATAAAAAATGTGTATGAACCTATTAATAGAGCTTCAAAATACATGCCATCAAAAATAACAGATTAAAGAAAGAAATGGATGGTCTAAAACCATAGTTATACATTTCAGAATCCCTCTCAGCAATTGATGGGACAATTATGTCAAAAATCAGGAAAATATAAATAACCTAAGCAATATTATTAACCACCTAAATCTAATTGATATTTATAGAACACACACAAAAACAGCAGGACACACTCTTTTCACAATATTTAACCGAGAGAAACCATATGTTGAGTCATAAAACAAGTCTCAATAAATTTAAAAGAATTAAAACCATACAAAGCATGTTCTCTGACCATAATGATTAAATTAGAAATAAAAAAACTGTAAGATATCTAAAACAAAACAAAACACACACACACACACACACACACCACACAACCCTCAACTATTTGGAAGTTAAACAACACACTTCTGAATAATGTATAGGTCACAGAAGACTCTCAAAGAAAATTAGGACATATTTTGAACTGGATGATAATGCAAATACATCATATTGAAGCTTGTGGGATGGTAGCTGAAGCAGAGCTTAGCGGGACATTTATAGCTTTAAAGACTTACATTTAAAAAGAAGAGAGGTCTATAACCAATGACCTAAGGTCCACCTCAAGAAGCTAGAAAATGAAGAGCAAAGTAATACCAAAATAATTAGAAGAGAGGGAATAATGAATGTCAGAGCAAAACTCAATAAAATAGAAAACAGACAATAAAGAAATTAAAACTAAAAGCCATTTTAATTTTTTTTAAAGAATCAACATAGTTGGTAACCCAATAGCTAGACTGATCAAAGAAGAGGAGGGGGAGGGCAGGGAAGGAGGGTAGCACAGGTTATTTAGTAGCAAGAATTAAAGAGATACTAAAAAGAAACAGGTGGGTATCTAGGTGGGGAAAAATCATCAATCCTTACACTTCATACAAAACACAAAAATACTTCTAAAAGGACCACAGATCTAAATTAAAAAGCAAAAAGTATGACATTTTTAGAGGAAATCATAAGAGAAAAATCTAAAGATTTCAGAGGATGCAAAAAGCATAAGCCATAGAAGGAAAAAAAGGTAAATTGAACTTTATAAAAAATAAAAACCTAAACAAAAATATCTTCAAAATATATCCAGAAAGTGACAAAGCAAATGGAATGAGAGAAAATGTTCACAATACATTTATCTGACAAAGAGCTGGAATCCAGAGTATACAAAGTACGCCTAACAATAATAAGCAAATCAAAGACTCAATAAAATAATGGGCAAATGGTTTGAACAGACAGCTCAAAAAAATAGATATATAAATGGCCAATAAGCATTTTAAAAGATGCTCAACATCTCTAGTGACCACAAAATGCAAATACAAATCACAGAGATACCACCACATAATCTCTAAAATGGCTAAATTAAAAAGACTGACAATACTCAGTCATATGTGCAGAAACTGGAGCCCTCCAACTGCTGGTGGGAATATAAAATATCACAACCCCTTTACCAACCTGTTTGACAGTTTCTTTAACGTTAAACCTACAACTACAATGCAGTTATTTGACCTAGGAATTTACCCAGGAGGAAGAAGCATGTCCACATAATGATTTGTACAGTAATATTCATAGAAGCTTTATTCAAAATAGTCCAACTGGAAACAACTCCAATGTTTATCAACAGTGAATGGATAAATACATTGTGCTATATTCACACACTGGACTACCATCCTGCAACACATCTGAAATCATGGTGCTGAGTGAAAGAAGCCAGACACAAGAGAGTACATATCATTCCACTTACATAAAGTGCAAACAGGTCAGAGTGACAAAAGTGCCCCTCCTTGGGGGGTAAAAAAAAAAAAAGTGATTGCCTCGCAAGAAAGATTGACAAGGGAAACAGAGTAGCTGGCTGGGGAGTGATGGGAATGTTCTCTTTCTTGATTGTGGTGGTGGTTTCACAGGTATATATGACTGTCAAAACCCATCGCATTATACACTTCATTTTTGTAGTAAAGTATAATGACATATGGCATATTAGTTCCAGATATTCAACATAATGATTCGATCTTTGTATATATATTACTAAATGATCCCCATAGTAAGGCTAGCTAAGATCCATCATTATGCACTTTAAATAGGTGCAGTTTATTTACATAAATTAATATATATTAACGTCGACAAGGGAAAAAGAAAGATGGTGAGAGCCTGAACCTGGGTAATACAAGGAAAATTGTAAAGAGAGGAACAGATTTAAGAACTACTTAAAAATAAAATGTACAGGACCCAATGCAGGAAAACACAGACTGCCTGCAGCTGCTCCCAGTCTTGCAGAATACGACTAACTGGACGGACAAGAGCAGCTCAGACTGACTACCGCCTGGCCTGTGCGCTTAAGAGGTTGCTTCTAGGATCCGGCATCAAGATCCAGGGTTTTCTTGCTTTCAAATACCACCACCTTGTGTTTAGATGTGAAATGCATACCCTCCGGTGGCTCTGGAGGCTGGTGTCTTCCAGGAAGAAAGGACCTGGTAAGGCACCTTTTGGCAGTCTTTTGGAAATTATGTCACAAATGCATGGCAGCCACCACCTCCGCCGACTCTCTCAGACCCAGAAAACAAGCAGTGAGGCTGTAGCACACACACTAAATAAGAATGTGTGTCCTATAAAGTGCGTGCATGGAGCCCTGATGCCTGGGGCTGCTGCCCCACTAGTACACAGGGAAGTTAATGAGTCCCAGGAATGTACAATAGACATGTGGAGAGGTTTATGGACCACACAGTACACATTAAATGCAGGATGGACCAAACCAAGACATTTGAATCCTTCCCTCTGACTTTTAAATGCAGCTGTACATATAGGATTTCTAGCAGGAAAAAAAAATATGTAAAATGGAATTTATGCAGAATTTCAGAAAGCTTACCAACCTAATGAAGATGTATGCTTGGAATTTTATTTTGAGAATATCTTCTATATCAAAAGTAGGAAATGGGATATTTCTTATTCAAGAAGTGAGCAAATAAAAATTTGGAAAAAAAGAATGGGCATATTTTTGTATCAGGAAGATTTAAATGAGTTGATGAAAATGCACTCTAGTGGGGCTAGGCTAGACAGATTTGGGGGAATCTGGTTGGGGTGGGAATTGCATACACATCAGTAAGTACAAATGATGAATTCAGGGACCAAAATTATCCATATTTTTCTATATAAAAGAAGAAGGGGGGAGAAGAGAGGAAGAGGAGGAGGAAGAAATATATATCAATGACACCTAGACAACTGAAGAAATAATAAACACATATACTTTTCTAATCATTTAGTATTAACTAATTTAATCTCTGTAACAACTCTGTGGAGAGGGTGCCATACCAAGAGAGGACTTCCATTTATAGATGAGCAAACCAAGGCACGGAGCAGTTAAGTAATTTGCTCAAGATCACATAAGTAGTAAGTGGCAAAGTTGAGATTTGAACTTAGGCAGTCCAGCTCCAGCGTCTGCAATTGGGCCCTTAAAAGAAAGTAGCTACATACTTTCCTTTATTAATAAGAAAGAATATAGGAATTTACCAAATTTGTTGGCAAAATTATGGTTTAAGGCATGGGGTGAAAAGTAACAGTATAAAAATTGCTGGTATTAGAATAGATCAACATAATAGACATTGTTAGGGCCCAGCAGAACCCTGTATTATAGAGCAATGTAATTAGATAAATTTGGAGAACATTGGTATGACCTTATGATCTTAAAAAGATATGCATTTTCCCTAATCTTGTTACTAAAAAAGTTGCCAGATAGTTATTCTTCAATGTAGTTTTCCACTAAAATGAAGCAGAGCTGCTTGGAGACAAGCAGGTGTCCCACTCTGGGACAGGACAGAAACACGGATAGGTCTGGAATACTGTGTTGTTCCTGTGCAGCAAGAAAAACTTCAAGGTCATCAGGAACCCTGAACCTGGGCAAAGCAGTTAGGGTAGGAGATCTCTCCCCAGCTGAGTGGTGGAAATTTGAGCAACAAAACAAAGAGGAGGAGGAGGAAATAATTATTATGGAAACAAGAAGAGTCTGAGAAATGTCCTGTGTTCAGCTGGTGAGCTGACACCCACATCTTAGGGTCCAGACAATCCAGATTAGGAAAGGAGATGCGTTGAAGAAATCAAGCATTCAGCAGAACATAAATATGTGCATGGCCTTCTCCATGCACAGTATCCCCAAGGACACTTCATAACCTCCAGGAGGTGAGCTGGTTTGAGTAGCCCAGCCAGAGCTGCTGGGCACTGTCTCTTCTGTCAGCATCTCCCTCTTCTCTCCTGTAACCACCCTCTCTCTAGACCCATGAGCTTCACTCATTCTCTGACTCTCACTGGGCATGGTGTGATTCCCTCACAGAAGCTCTGATTTCAGAGGGCAGTCTTCACAATATAAATACCCATTCACAGAGCTGGAGCTGGACCCAGTGACTGCAGAGGAGGAGACAGGAATGGCACGGGGCAAATATCTATTGACCCAGCTCTCAGGACCCTGAGATTCCTGAGCCTCGAATCTGCTATCAGGGCTCCATGGGCAACTAAGGGCCTGCTGGTTATGACTTTTGTAGGCAGTCCCTCAAAACAGAGTAAATGAAGACCCAGCTCGCCACCTCGACAAACATACTGGTTAAGAGCTCAGGCTTTGAATCCAGACTTACCCATCTCTTCCGCCACATTGGGCATGTTCCTTAATGAACCTACACTTCAATTTCCACTTCTATAAAATGGGGGAGAATATAATCTAACCCATGGGCATCCTCTCAATAAAGAGAGAACAACACTAACAAGTTACAGGTTAACAAGTGCTCAGTACCTGCCAGGCCCTCTCTATGTATCTAGCTGCACAGTCACACACACACATAGATGCAGTTAACGTTCGCATTTTATAAGAAACTCTCCCCAGCATCACCCAGCCAACAGGAAGCAGAAGTCTGATCCCACTCAATGTCAATGTTATATAGAGGATATAGAAAGTAATGAACAGTGCCCAATGAGTACGAGGTGCTTAATAAATGCCTCTTTTTTCCTGGCCCCTTACTTCATCCTTCTCTCCTGGACTGTCCCCAAGGGAAAGACTATAATGCAGAGTCAGACAAGGCAAGATTCATGGAGGTTCAGAAGGAAGAGGCTCAATGCCAAGCTCTTAATACATACCCTTCAGAGCAAATAGATTTTGGCTTCTCCTCCAGTGAATACCTAAGCTCTCAATTTTTTTTCCCAACTCCATAATTTTCTTCTCTGGAGCTTATACAAAATCCCAAAATGACTTTCAAGTCAGAAAATCAGAAATACTAAATGGCTTTAAAGTTACAGGTGAAATTAAGTAACCGCTAAAATGTGTTGACTTGGTTTCCTAGAAGAAAACTGGATTGAGAGCCCATCTCCCCCCCAACCCCCACCCCCACCCCCCGGCCCTGGAGTTACTGAGCTATCCTGAGCGAAGCACCTGCCTTCCCTGTGCCTCCTCTTTAAAAACTGGGTAAGCCCTAACCAATTTGGCTCTGTGGATAGAGAATCAGCCTGCAGACTGAAGGGTCCCAGGTTTGATTCCGGTCAAGGGCACATGCCAGGCTTAAGGGCTTGATCCCCAATAAGAGGTGTGCAGGAGGCAGCCAACCAATGATTCTCTCTTATCATTGATGTTTCTATCTCTCTCTCTCCCTATCCCTTCCTCTCTGAAATCAATAAAAAGATGTTTTTAAAAAAAATAAAAGTTGGTTAATACAATGATAACAATCCTGCTCTTGCCTTGCTTAGAGCTGCTCAGAGAATCATGTGAGGAATGAATGCAAAAATACTTCGCAAATTATGAAGCACTATACAAGCATGGGCAATAATCAGTATTAATCAAAAGCTTATCATGCTTGCTAAGGAAATTCTTGAACAAGAAAAATGAGAGCCTACATCAGAGGTGAGCAGCAGGCAGGGCTGAGGAGAGCCAGGTGGCAAAGAAAAACTAGCTGTCAGAAGCTCATTTTCAGTGCTGGCAGTTAACCTTCAATCCATTTTATAAGGCCAGGAAGTAGCCATATTTTTAATTAAGTGTCAAAGGTAGGCTCGGCAACATAAAATGTAATGGTAGGGAAGACACAACAGCTTAAAGAAACAGCTTCTTACCTCTCCTTCTAAGAAAGATATCTTTTCTAAAAGCTGCAATATTAAGAGCTGCTTCTGTTGCACCTTTTTCTTTAATGATTCAATCTGGAAAGAAAACAAATTGAAGATTGTTAGTCAAAAATACAGAATTGTACAAGTTAATCCACTGGACAAGATGCTTTTGGTTTTCATTTAAACAAGACCTATACTTTGGTTTTGTGGGTTCCATGGAACAGTATGAACATGAGGAGCTCAGTGAAAAGGGAATTCCATGCCCAGGTAAGCCTGGGACATCGACATGATTCTGGAGTCGCATGTCATTAGGTGTGTGTAACCTAATCTAGTCGCACTGATTTTGCCGTGTAACTCTTATTACCATTCCACAGAACATGC
Source organism: Lasiurus cinereus (assembly GCA_011751065.1). Classification (NCBI taxonomy): domain Eukaryota; kingdom Metazoa; phylum Chordata; class Mammalia; order Chiroptera; family Vespertilionidae; genus Lasiurus; species Lasiurus cinereus. Next base: position 43,814,906 of record JAAGEH010000076.1, read on the forward strand.
TTTGGGAAATGCAGACTCTTCAGTTTAAATATATGAGGTACCAGCATGTTAAACATGCAGCTCTGTTATTCCTATTAGTGCAATGGTGGGTAAACCGCAGCTCGTGAGCCACATGCTGCTCGCGAGCCACGGTTTGCCGCTCTGTTGACTAATGAGTTTGCCGACCACTCGACTAGACTAAATGTTACCGTGTAGTTGGGAGCTGTGAGGATTAGGCAATTGTGGCATATTGTGTGCAAAGAGGAAAAGGGTAGTATATGACAGTGGTCGGCAAACTCATTAGTCAACAGAGCGGTTTGCCGACCACTGTGTTAGTGATTCATATTTGCTCAACCAGGTGTCAAAAATTTTGGTCTGGGGAAGGGGTAACTGTCACTCAAACTGCTAGTGAAGCTCAGAGGACTGGGGATTCCTGTGGCCTGGGGTGAGCCGGGGAAGGCGCCCTAAGTGACAGGCTTGCACCTTTGCTTTTTCATATAGATATTCTCTCTTGGACTCCTCCTTGCTCTTCTTTCACATACGTATCATGTCTCCACAGACAAACCACAGATGCCCTAAAGCATGAATCAGGGTACTGTGTACCAGGCCCAGAAACTAGTGGGAGTAGCATGCAGGTTCATTAAGTAACTCATGATTTTGAAGACTGCAATAATTTTCAAACAATCTTGTATATTAAATTTGAACATTTGCAAAGTCGTTTTTAAAATCCCTCTCAATGCAAAATGACACAATTCCTATAAAAAAAAACAAAAATTAATTGCATCTACCCTTTGACTCAACAATTTGATTTCTTTTTCTTTCTTGTTAATTCTCATCGAGGATATTTTTTCTTTTTTTTTTTAAATATATTTTATTTTTTACAGAGAGGAAGGAGAGGGATAGAGAGTAGAAACATCGATGAGAGAGAGACATCAATCAGCTGCCTCCTGCATGCCCCCCACTGGGGATGTGCCCGCAACCAAGGCACATGCCCTTAACCGGAATCAAACCTGGGACCCTTCAGTCTGCAGACCGATGCTCTATCCACTGAGCCAAACCGGTTTCGGCGAGGATATTTTTTCCATTGATTTTTTTTAGAGAGAGTGAAAGGAAGGGAAAGAGAGGAAAGGGGGGGAGGGGGGAGAGAAAGAGAAAGAAAGAGAGAGAGAGGGAGAGAAACACTGATGTGAGATAAACATATGGATTGGTTGCCTCCCACACATACCCACACAGAGGCTTGGGATCAAACTTGCAACCCAGGTATGTGCCCTTGACCAGAACTGAACCTATGACCCTTCGGTGTGCAGGCCAACACTCTAACCACAGAACACTCAAGTCAGGGCAGCAATTCCACTTCTAAAAATAGATATTGAAGACATATTGGCCAAAATATGAAATGGCTTAAACAAGATTTTGTTTTTTTTTAGAAAACAAAACTCTATCAATACATGGCTGGTTAAATAAACCATGGTGCATCTTAGCACTGGATGTCTTTCTAACTTTTAAGAAAAATGAGTATCTCTAAAACATTGATCTGGTGTATTAAAAGGAATACATGGTCTGCTTAGCATTGGTGTAAAATAGGCGAGGACATATGAATGCATAATATTTGTAAAAGAAAATACTGCAAAGATAAAAACAAATCGGAATTAAAAAAATTGTTACCATAGGGAAGGGGAGAAAATTAGATAGAGGACACAGAAGAAAGACCTTTCTGATAAAACTATATTGCATAGGTTTAATTTCGAAAGCATATTTCACAGATTCAAAAAATAAAACTAAACCAAAATGGACAAAATAAGTGAATCCTAAAACTTGAAAACAAACTGAAATAAAGGAACTTAACTGTATAGTAAATTGCTGAAAATAATTAATTCAAACATTTTAACAAGGTAATTTGATTATATTTTTTAGTGAAATGTGTTCTAAACAGAATTGCAAAAAACAAACAAACTCTCATTTACTAGGAAAATTTTAGTAGTAATATCAGTATTGTTATTTTTAAACTAATATATTGTTAAACATCCTATATAATAAAGAGCTATACAATAAAGAGCTAATATGCTGGCTAGACCGAACAGCAGAATGGCTGTCTGGACAATCTTCCAGACAAAGCCGGGCTGTGAGGGCCGAGCCCCTTGCACAAATTTCATACATCGGGCAGCTAGTATTTTATATTTGGAATCAAGATTTTCAGTGTAATAGAAAGAAATACAGGTATGAAATCAAAGAAGTAAAAAGAGTTTTATTAAATTTGAAATAAAAATATCAGTAGGAACTCAATCTTTTATTTTCTTTTGTTAAATATGCATTTCCTACCTTTTTTCCATGGAGAAAACTTAGAAACAATAACAATAAACACATAATATATGCTGATTGTGGTCTTTAAATACCATTCCTCAGCAAAAAGACACAGGACATCTTGAAGGAATAGCCCTTCTCATGGGGCAAAAATATACCAAGTGAACCCAGACACCTTGTTATGCTTAAAAACAAGGACACGAAAGGTTTTCCCTGGGCCAGGTTGGGACAATTTGAGCATCAAAAAGAATAATGAATGGAATTGAATGGAATATACTTATGTGAGTATTTTATGATTCATCAGAAACAAAATAGCAACTACTCGTTGGACACCATTGGAAGTGAAAGGGCACAACCCCTTATTTACAAACTTGGCAATTTAGAGGAAAGAATGAAGCATTTATCCTGCCTTTCTTGTACAAACTGCATTTTGAGATGACTAAAAAGTCCTAGTCTATGAAGGGAAAAAGTTGTACTTTTCAGAAGAATTCCAATTAATAAATGGGGAAATAATAATAAATTAGAAAATTAAAAACAAAAGAGAAAAAGAATAAATGAGAAAATCACCATTGTGCAATCCCCATGAAAAAACTGACTCGAGCAACTACCATGAATAGATGAAAGCATGAGAGGCAAAGCTGATGAGGAACTTTACAACTGCTTCAGGCTGCCACCATCTGAATCCATGTTCAACCTTAGCATCATTAAAAGTGGGACAGCCATATGCTGTGTGCCCCAAAATGATGCAAAATGAATCATACAGCACCACTATGAAGTATTCTTGCCTCCCCCCGTACACACAAACTTGAAACTGAATCTTGGAGAGCTTCTAGAGCAAATAAGAATAAAAAAAATTCAAATCCAAAATGTGGGAACTTTTATAGGACAACCGATTCAAGGTCCCTGGTGGGGGCAAAACTGGTGGCAGTGGAGGGTCACGGGTAAAAGGAGGGCGGCAGACTATAGATTAAAAAACTTGAAAAACATAATAACTAAATGTAATGGACCTTCTCTGTGTGTTGATTGGACCAAAGCACCAGTAAAAGGCATTTTAAAGACATTTCAAAAAATATTATCACAGATTGGTTTATTCAATGATACCCAGGAATGATCATTAATTTTGTTAAGTGTGACAATGGCATTATGATTATATAAGAAAAAGTCCACATGTTTTAGAGATGCATGGTGAAGTATATAAGAAACATATGCAGGATGTCTGGGATTTGCTTTAAAATAATTACATGGTGGGGGTGGGTGGGAAGAGAGGAAAAGAAGAGACAAATAAAGCAAATATTGCCACATTTTACTATTTGTTGAATTCTGGGTAGTGAGTCTAGAGAACTTCATTGATTATTCTCTCTGTCCTAAGTGCATTTGACATTTTCATTATAAAATACTTTAAATTCCACCTCAGTGTCAAAAAATATAACCCTCCAACATGAAAGCAAACCTTACAAAATAGAATATCCAAATCACACTTAAGAAAAATGCCCAATGATGATAATAATTCAAGAACTTAACAATGTGAAAGAGTAATGAGGTATCCTTTAATACCTATTAAATTTGCTCCAAACTATTGACTAAAGAAATCAGAGTTGGAAGGGTGGGAGGGACAGCTACTCTCATGTGTTGCAGGTGGCATTGTAAATTAGAATGACCCTTTGGGCAATTTAGCAATAAATATTAAGAGCCATAAAGCTGTTCGTACCCTTTGACCCACTAATCCCACTCCTGGGAATTTATCCTAAGGATATAATTCAGATGTAGGGAAAAAAAGTTACATATACAAAGATGTTCTTGCTCCTATTATTTATAATAGAGAAAATGGAAATAGCCTTAATGTCTAGCACTAAAGGAATGGGTAGTAAATTACAGGATATCAATTGGATGGAATATATTACACCAACGCTAAAAAACAAATACATTGCAAAATGGGAACATGTTTATCCAAAGCCCAGAGGGATAGAAAAACAAAAGTTTACAATGACGAAGGTAAAAGCTGAAAGAGAACTTAGATAAACTAAATCAGTCGGGTTGGGGTAGGATTATGGGCAAAACAAAAATGTTATATTGTTTAAATTTCCTTCAATGTTTGTAGGAATTTTTTCAAAAATCATCCTTATAATGGTGTTCCTTTTTCATTCCTTCCTTTAGAATTTAATGTTTTTAAAAGTTGACTTTTAAAATCTTAAATGATAGGTAAAATGGGTCCTGAAATGACTAAAATGTTCCAGGAAGGTCAGAGGCAATATGTTATCAAATAACCTCAAGTAACTAGAAAGTAACTTCACGCACACACGTTTCCCTGTCTCTGAAGTAATCAGAGGGGTTTGGGAATCAAGAGAAGAAAAGGTGCGGTAAGGGCACCCTAATAAACAGCTAGCTCATGGGAGCATTCTAATTTAAAAAAGGAAATAAATGCAAGGCAAGATGTCATCTGCAAAGTGCTGAGGGGAGCATTCTGAGCATTCCAAGAGACAAGAGGGCTGCTTTGAATGAGGCCCCTCAATTCTCAGAGATAGGACAGGCTGTGGGGAGGACTTGGGGTGCTCAAGTTTCTCTCCAGGCTCATGTTTGTCAGCAGCTGATGAACAGACATGCTCTTGTGCTGAATGAAAGCTGTACGTGCACATGTCCTTTCAGCCTTGAGCGTTTCTTACAGAAGCATCTTGTACAGTACCTTCTGTGACCAGGGGTCGGCTTGTTCAGATTAGGAAAAAAGGGCAGGAAGACTAGCAGGCAGGGCGTGGCTGGCCCCTTCTGCCCTGCAGGGGGCCAACTTGGAATCCCTCTTTAGTCTGCCCTGGAGCCTGCCCCTTGGGGCACATCCCAGGCCCTCTCCCAAGTGAGAAGGTAACGCTTCTAAAATAAGCTGACTTGCATGCTTCTGGGTTTGATAACGTTCCAGGTAACAACTGACTTCCAAATATGACTCTTTAGCCACAACGGCTAAATCTCAGATTTGTGTGGAAAATGGTGCTATTATTGACTGCCCACTTCAAAAGAGCCTTGAAATATTATCTCAAAAAGCACCTAGCATACGATAAACACTCAAAACATTAGCTACTACTACTGCATTACTGCAATTTCTCACTCAGACTGTGAGCTCCTGGAGAGTGAAGACTTTGGTCACCTTTATCTTCTCAATGAATGAATCAATCAATGAATCCATCCACCCATCTCTGAACAATCCTTCCCTAGACTTCTGGGGAGAAATTGTCTGAAACAGACTCTTGGAGAACTTGATGAACCCAGGTGATCATGTCCCCAAATGAGGTATCCTTTAATACCTATTAAATTTGCTCCAAACTAATGACTAAATAAATCAGTGTTGGAAGGGTTAAAAACGAGGCCCTGTCAGGATAAGAGGAAGCCGAGGGAGAAGGTGCCACTCAAGATCCAGGGTGCCATGCAGCTTGTAAATGAAATCCATGTGGTATCTTTGCCCTCACTTTTTGATGAGCTTAAGCTTACAAATTTGACCTTCAACAGGTCTATGTGCCCTCGTGGAGCAGCATTTAGGTCACCTGTTGTGAGGTGGTGATAAATGACCAGGTCACCAAGCTCTAATCAGGACATCCAGAAATGAGAAATTAATAGCACTAGCTTTCTAGACCTCACCTACTTTATCCATACCAGAAGGTAACCTTGGTGCAATAGTTACATTGAAATATACCATTGTAGGCCCCTTTATAGAACAAAGAGAAGAAACTCATCTCGGTAAAATCTGGAACCTTTTAACGGATGTTAATAGAATCTTTTCTAATTTTTGTCTTCATGAGCATGGTTTTTGGTAACTCAAACTGAATATATGTCTTGCAGCCTAATTGCTCATGCAGGATATTAGTTCTCTAAGACTACAGGCCAGTTTAATATTTAAGGAGGAAAAGAGGTCTTAGGGCTGATAATGACTTTTCTTCACATTAGTCACAATTGAGTGGCCTGCATAGGTGACCTGGGTTAAGGAGCCCCTCTTATCCATAGCCATACTGGAATCTACCCTGGGTGGAACTTTTACAGAAAACCCAACTTCTAGGCTCTACCCTCAGAGATGCTGAATATCAATCTCCTACTTGAAAACTCATCCAAGCTTCTAATATTCAAACTTCCTAACATGCACATCCAGCCCTCTGCTGTGGTCCCACTCTACCTCCCCAGTTTCGTGTCTTGCCTGTCCTGTCTCACAATGAATCCTACAGAAAAGCCACTCCATCCTCTCAACACTCCATGGACACAGAATGGTCCTACCTCCATCCCTTGGCCTGGGCTGGTGCCACACTCTCTCCCCTTCCCCACCAGGAAACCTCCCTCTGTCATGAAGAACTCAACAGTCACCTCTCACCTGTCTCCCCAGGTCCCTCAGGCTGGCCTTGTGTCTTCCTCTTCTGTTCTACCTCAGCCCTCCCAGCAAACCCTCTAGGACAATCACTGCCATTTACCATCTTTTATTCACATCTTGCTCTTGCACGAGACAGCAAAGCCACTTAGGACAAATGTTCAGTGTATCAATTATCTTATAGGAAAGAGCAGTTCTCTGAAGGGATGAAATCACCCTTATCAATCCACACATCTTTATAAACTGCTTTGGAAATAGACTGCTAGTGAAAGGATTCCTCCTAATTTGTTTCAAAAAGAGCTTATGTGTCAACCCGATCAAAATGAAATTGTACAAAAATTGAGTGAAGTCCTGTTATGTATAGATCCATACAACCCTGGAGGTTGCAAGGCTCCCAGCTTTCTGGAGGTTTTTTCCATTAGTGACAGATGCGTGGGATACAGGTTGATTTGTGCTAGATAACAGAATGTGATACAGGCCTGTAATTAGAACTGTGAGGATAGCACCCAATTGTGAAAGACTCGTGAAACTGAACTCAATTTTGAGGTTGGGGATGTGGACAGAAGAGAAGAAATGGAAGAAATGGCAGCAGCAAATAAGTATTAAGTGCTAGATAGCATTTGATGTGGTTTTTAAAGAAACTGTAAATGGGATGCTTTCTTTTACCAGCTGCCGATTGATAATATGCAGGTATCTGAAAAATACCTTACATAAAACAGGAAACACACTGAATGGAGTACGATGCTAGGAGTTACATTATTTTTTGTTTATTTACTATTAAGTTTATGACATTATTTATTTTATTTGAAATTTGTTTTATTTTGTTTTGATTCTAATTTTTTTAAACTATTGAATTTATTGAGGTGATATTGGTTGATAAAGTTATATAGATTTCAGGTGTACAACTCTACAATGCATCGTCTGTATATCATATTGTGTGTTCAACACCCCAAGTCATCTCCTATCACCACTTATCCTCCCTTTGCTTTCCTCTGCTGTTTTCATTCTAATTTTAGGAATAATCACTTAAAGCCCACAGGCGCTTTTATTCAAAACCAGGGTATGAGGGCGGTGTGTGGTTGTAGGAAGTTCCCAACCTCTATCAGCAACACTCCTGTCTTTTTACTCCTTCCCATGGACCCTCACTTAGACACACTTCCTGCTTTAAACCTCGCTGATAAAGAAACAATCCTTTTCCCATTGCAAGACATATCAGAGAAGAAGTGTCAACTGAAGCTTCTCATCAAAATGAGATCATCAGGGTTCTGAATTCTAGGTCAAAGTAAAGCAACATGACACTTCATGGTGAGTCCCTGTAGACTTTCCATAGGACATTATAAGCTGTGAGATGACTTGAACATTTCACAAGAAAATAACTCCAGGATCCTCATTATTGTTTTCAAAATGCCTAGAGGTCCAGTAAACCAGGGAACTGCCCGGGCAAGATGGAACAGGACTGACAGGAACCTTCCAGAGCTCACTCCGTCTTCAGCACCTTCTCCCTCGGCTTCCTCTTGTCCTGACAGGGCCTTGTTTTCAACTCAAACGTCTCGTGATCTGGCAAACGGTTGCCTCCATTTCCCTCAACAAAACAGGAAGCACGCAGGACCCTCCTGCACCCGCCATGAAAAATGGAGATAACCCGCATTGTGCACTCTTTCTCCTAAAAAGTGTGTTTTTAATTTTTTCCTACAGTTTCTCTTAATTCTATTTTACAAGTCTTGTGACATTGTCATTTCACAGTAATGCGTTTTAAAGTGCATCCTCCTCCATAAAGACGACCAAACTAAGAATTTTAAAAGTAATAAAGTTACCCTCTTTTCCTGAGAAATAATAAAGCATAGAGAAATACGGCACAGTCAGAACCCGGCCTGCACTAATGCAGCCTGAAAGGACAGCTTTAAAAGGACAAGGAAAATGGTACATTATCTCATTTTGGGGAGAGTGAAGGAAATGAATTAAGGCCACAACAAAATGAAACTGAAAAATTGCTAAATGAAGCTCTGAGTGGGGAAAATGAAAAATCAATGAAGGGACGGAGAGAAAAAGGTACATTTTTCATCTTCAAGAGCTTGATTGGGTTTGCAGAAATTCATTTTCAATTAATGTGTCTTGTGGCATTCAGCCAGCCTGGATATGAACAGGACACATATTTTAATCAATTTTTTTCTATTAAGTTTGAGGTTATATATAATAATAGAACTATACCATTCCAAAGGATCAGTTGAAACTGGCTTCTGAGGTAAAATAATCTGATTTGGTTTGATTTCTATCTTATATTAACCATAACTCAACTTCTCTTGGAGAAGAGCGACCCAAGTCTCCTGGCGCCTAAATGTGACTGGGCTATGTGCACATCAGGGAAGGATGAGTAAACTGGCCCTGCATTCACGGAGAAGGAAGAAAGAGGGGTGCACTAGGTCCCAGGGCTTTTGCTAGGCTAGCTCATTATTCTCAGAAACAACCCTAAGAGCAGTCACCCCCAAAGAGGAGGAAACTGAGGTTCCTAGAGTTACATCATCGCTCATCCTTCAACAGTCACCTGTGATCACCTCTGCAGTGGACCCAGTGTCAGGTGCTGAGCGAGAAAGACTTCGTCTACACCTTCACAGAAAAAAACATCCCAGGGAGGAAGGCCGGCAGCAAATGGAGAAAGAAATGCAAAAGTGGGTGCAATAAAGCGAACAGGCAGAGGGATGTTTGGTACCTCCTGAATATGGAATGCATCTACCAGCTGCTGATGGGGAGAGGAGAAGGTTCAGAACAGAGGGCTAACGACCCGCTCAACCCAGCTTGCCGGGACTTTCCAGGCTTTAGCACTGGAATTCTCATGTGCCAGGAACTTCTCGGTCACAGGCAAATCAGCACAGTGGTCACCCTGGAGCTTGAAGCTGGCAGGCCTGTAATCCAACCCCACATCTCTGATGGCAAGGCTCTTTTGTTCACGCCACACTGATGTGCAAAGGTTGCCTCCATCCTCCCTGGGTGACAACCTATCGCTGCGATGCTGCCCAGAAAGGAGGCAAAGCTGGGAAGAAATTCTGGGGCCCTAAGTCTTTGAAGGCTGTCCTTTCTGTTCTGTAACTTTAAAGGAGAAAGGTGAGATGGAGAAGAGGGTGCTCTAAGTGTCTCTCTGTCCCTGTGCTTTCCTTGGTGGATGCAGGATCAGGGATAAAAGACCACACACTGAACAGAAATATGACATGAACAGTCAATTCATAGACATGAAGCCTGAATAGTCAATAACCTTGTGAAGACACTCAACTTGTCAGTTGCAATGAGTAGTAATCAGGCAGATGCAAATTAAAACCCAAACAAATGATCAAAATCACAGCCCAACAGTGCCAGGAATATCCAGGGAAAGAATCATTGGAGATAAATGCAATGATATATATATATATGGAAGTACCCAGCTCCATACCTAGCACAAAGCTGGAGCTAAAAAATATAAGTTCCTCAGAAAGCATGAGACATATGAAAAATACTCAAAGTCACTAATCACCTGAGAGATGCAAATCAGAACGACAATGAGATATCACCTCACATCTGTCAGAACGGAGGGTGGGTAGGAAGAGATCAAGTAGGAACTTGTATGCATATATGCACACATGGACACAGACAATGGGGTGGTGAAGACCTGGGGGGAAGTGGGGAGACAGGAGCAGGCTGGAAGAGATTAATGAGGGGAAAAGGAGGACCTATGTAATACTTTCAACAGTAAAGATTTAAAAAATAAAATAAAAGGTCCTAAAGTTCAAGGGCCCTGAATATGGGCCCTCACTTGCACTGGCCAGGACTCACCTGGGAGCTTCCTAGCTGCCCTCCCAGCCCCTTCCCCCCACTATCCCCCAATGGTCCAGCACCTCCTAAAGAGCCATTAGGAATTGAGAGTAAAGAAATAAAGGACATTCTCTTGGCTTAGTGCTGATAACCCACCCAAACTGGCCTCAACCCACATTTCCAGTCTCTTCAATAGGATTCCCTCCCACAGTCCAGTCAAACTAGATTAGTGGTCCCTGAACTCACTTACTAGCCTCCATGTTTTTGTTTATTCCATACCTTGTCTGGCATGTCCTTTTCCATCCACTCAATCTCAGCCTAGAAATTTCCAATCCATCCTGCAATACTGGGTCATATATCACCTCCTCCCTAAAGACTCCCGCCCACACTGAAATTAGTGAACATGCATTCTACCAGTCACTCCTCACAACCACTTCTGGAACAGGCGCTGTTTCATCATTTCCATTTTGTCAATAAGAAAACAGTGTTAGAAAGAATGATCAACTCACTAAAGATATAAAGCCCACCCAGGAACAGAAGCAGAACACAAACTCAGATTTCATTTATTACTCTGTGAGCTTAACTACTGTTGTCTCCAGGTTCTGTGCCTCGGTACCAGGATTATACCCCTGCATACGACATCACATTCTGCCTTGAGTTATCACAGGTTTTAATGTCAACCAGAAAGCCCTTTGAGGGCATCAATCAGACCTGGCTTGTCACCTGCATCCCCACTCCTGACCCTGAGGATTTGGTTTCCTGCAGACTTTGGCACAAGGGCAGGAGTGCAGAAATACTTTTTAATGTATATATATTTTTTATTGATTTCAGAGAGGAAGGGAAAGGGAGTGAGAGGTAGAAACATCAATGACTGGCTGCCTCCTGCATCCCCCACAGAGGGGATCGAGCCCACAATTCAGGCCCTGAATGGGTATTCAACCGTGACCTCTTGATTCATAGCTCGACACTCAACCACTGAACCATGCTGGCTGGGCGAGAACAGACATATTTAAAGACAGTGGCACAAGGGAAACATCTCCAGCTTGATAGAGGTGGCATGAAAAAAAATCAGTGGGGCAAAGATGAACCATTCAATTAATGCTGTTAGAGAAACAAGCTTTACATGTTCTCCCACTCCCCCACCCACACAGAAAAAAACAGAGCCCTATTCATATTACATATACAAGAAATAAATTCCACATAGATTACTATTTATTTGTTCAATAAATATTTATTGAGCATCTCCTTTAGGTCAGTGACTATTTCAGGTTTAGAGATACAGCTATGAACAAAACAGACAAAAGCCACTGCCCTCAGGGAGCTTACATTCTAGTGGAGGGAAACAGAACAAATAAATAAACAAAACAGATAAATATAGGACATATGACAAGAAATAGGATAGATAGGTATGGAGAAAAAGTATAGAGAAGGTATGAATGGGTGGGTGGGGGTTGTGATTAAAGTCCTGGAGATAAAAACAGACCTCTAAAACTATTATAAAAATATCCTTATGATAAATAAAAAAAGACACACAGCACCACATATAAAATTGGTAACTTTATACCAAAATTAAAGACATGTATATTACACCAGACACCAAAAACAAAATAAAACACACTGAATGGGAGAAGATAATGGCATCAAAATATTTCTTTTATAAATTATGAATGTTGATAGTATACAGTTCCTACAAATCAAGAGGGGAAAAAAGATAACCAAAGAGAAAAATAAACAAAGACATGAACAGCCAATTCATAGACATGAAGCCTGAATAGTCCAAACCTTGTGAAGACACTCAACTCGCCAGTTGCAATGAGTAGTAATCAGGCTGATACAAATTAAAACCCAAACAAAGAGATACTATTTCACAAATGACCAAAATTATAGCCCAACAGTGCCAGGAGGTGTGAGAATGTGGAGAAATCCACCTTCTCACACGTGACGGGTGGAAGTGTATGTTTGCTTTGGAGATCAATGGGCAGTAGCTGGCAAAGTGAAATTGTGCCTACCCCAGGCTCTGGCAATTCCTCCTCTAAGTACATTCCTCAATATGAGAAGCACAGTGACATGTTTGGCATTGTTTGTAAAAGAATAAAAATTTGGAAAAATGCTTCAAGTCTATCATTAGGACACAGTATCTTATATTTACATAGTGGAATATTAGCCATTAAAATGAATAATAGATCTATGTGTAACAATATCAGAAACAAAACTGGAAAAGAACTTGCAAAATATATACAGTAAATTTTACTTATTTATATAACATAAATAAAAATGTACATACCTCTTTTATCAATAAACTAAGCTATAGCTGATAATAGACACATATGTATGTAGTAAAAGTATTGACACATGGTGTTGCATAGAGACCAAATTGCCTCTGAGGAGGGAGGGACGGGGGAGAAGGAAGAAGATCAGAACTGGAGAGGGATAAAAACAGAAACTCCCCTTTGTCTACACTGTTTTCTTTTATTTAGAAAAATCTAAAATATAGGCCAAAATGTTAACATTTGTCAATTCTAGAGGAGAGTACCAGGGTTTTTGTTTTAATAACTCCCTATAATTTTCTGAATTTAAAATTTTTTCAATTGAAAAAATAGAAGCAGCAAAAAATGAATGCTGGTTTTGGAATCAATGAACCTGAAACCAACATCTTTTGCTAAGAGATGGATAGGTACTTATTTTCTAAGACACTAAGTCTCAGTTTCCTCTGCCAAAAAAAAATTGGGCTAATAATACCTTCCCTAGAGGTTTAGTGTGTGTGGGACTGTGAGGTCTTGAAACCTAAGAAACACCCAGTAGGTGGTAGTCATGTGGACAGGAGCACAGCCTCACATACTATCTATGGGAAGATCGTGGGCACCTGGTCTTTAAGAAATATTGCAGAGCCAACTAGAAACAATCTCAACAAAGAAGTGAGTTCAGTGACATTGACAAAGCAAAGACCTTCTCCCTTGAAAGGACAATCTGTATGGTGAATACATATATCAGTACATGTCATACAATGGGACTGCAGTAATCCTTTCAATAATGCATAGAAGAAAAGGCTCCCACATACATGAGCTTTCTGATACCTTCTAAAAACTACATTTTAAAGTATCTAAGATTTTAAAATAAAAACATGAGTAATAGAACATTAAACACTAGGATCTGAAACCCATAACATTTTAATTTACTATTAATACATTATGCCTCAAATTTCTGAGTAGTACCTCTTTTGGGTGGAAGCCTAAGTGACCATGAGACAAAACTGTAGCCTTAAGATCCATAAGCTAATGATCCAGTTAAGGGAGGAGCTTGGGTGGGTGCAGCAGAATGTGAACACATAACTCAGGTGTGACAGGCAATAAGTCAAGTTCTCACCATATCACAATCCTAGTAGCAAAGTATGAACTGGACACAGGCAAAGGAGGGAGGGGCAGGTGAAGGGAGATCCTGTCAGGCCAATTGGTGATCTCCAGGTCAAGTAGATCACCAACTGGCCGAGGATCTAGTCTAGTTCTAGAGGGATGTGAATGAGGCACTGAGGACATAACATATTGGAGGCTCTCTGCACAAAATAAAGCCTACCTGGCCTCCAGGGACTGTCTGTCACCTACAAGAGGGAAGAAGCTCCAAGGGCAGGAGGACAGCACACAGTTCTGAGAAAAAGGTTCACCTGAATCATCCACTTTCTCTACAAGTCATGACATTTCATTTCATATTCTTTCTTTCTTTCTTTCTTTTTTGAAACTACTGTATTTTCCAGCGTATAAGACAACTTTTTCAGTTTGGGATATACTTACCCTATAATACAACACCTGGCATATAAGACGACCCTTGACTTTTAAGAAGATTTTCCTGGGTTAAAAAGTCATCTTATATGCTGGAAAATATGGTAGGTAATGAATCTATGCCACTAGAACAAATGCTAGGAACTTTTCCACCAGAGACTTAGAAGAACATGAGGGGAGTGAAGGTATGTAACCCTATGAACAGTGTAGGTTACAACACTAGAGTGACACCTGGGTCAGCAAATCTCAAATTTGACTCAAATCTCCCTAGCAGAAGTCTGAATTCCCAGCAGAGTTTTGAGGACCTGCACTGAAACAGGATAGCATGGTAGGTTAACTGCATTAACAGTTCATCACTAATCCGGGAATTTATTCATCTGCTTCCTTTGCCTGCTTGCTTAAGCTGGACAGAAACATCTCAATGAAATCCCAAAGGCAACTATTGACAAGAAATCTACCTGTCCACCTTGCCGTGAAGAAGTGGTAGGAGTGGAGAACATCAAATTGATGCTGTCCCCTTAATGAACTCACTCCATTAACCCAATCTGCTACTGTAAGTGGGCTAATATCTCCCACTGATTATTATTATCACCACCACTGCTGCTGCTACTAACTAGATTTAAGCAACACTACATTTTGATGAGATACCAACACCTTATAAAAATAAAGTAGGCATGAAGCATATTTCACTTCAATATATTTCAGCCTAATACATGTCTCTCATCATCAGATATACTTCTCCTTTTCATGAGGTTAGTTGAACTATCTATTCAGGCAAAATGCCTGTGGTGATAGAAGTCAATCAAACTCTCCTTAAACCAACAGGAAGAGTGCTACGTTGATTAGTGCTGTTGATCTCCACTCAGAGAAGACATCGCTGGGCCACCACTCACAGATAAATAAAAGCAAACTACATGGACACTCGGCTGCTTCTGTATTTCCTGGGGTGTGATTGGGTGGGAGCACTGGAGCTCTTCAAGCCCACTTCCCATCTCCTTAGCAGGCTCCTCAGCAGCTTCACCATACACAAGGCTCCATTCTTTAGGACTGTAGACCAGCCTCCACCTGGCACTTTCCTAATTATATTTAGGACTAATTTTCATCATGGCTCCTTCTTTGATGTCTAGGAACTCGAGTTTCTAAAAACTGGTCTGTGGATCTTTGAACCCTCTTGACTTTGCAGTGTGAGGCTGTAGGAGTTGAGGTTACAGTATGTGGTGTTTCCACAAATAAGAGCCCTACATGGTCAAGAGTTCCTTTTAATAGCGTGTCCTTCCTGTTTTGTTCATCTGCTCATCAGATACATGCCACCTCTTCCCAGCAGAGTGCAAGTGTTCTTCTAATCACGAACAATACAAGGAATTGCTTCCAACCCAGGGCAGGCTACCATTTTGTCATCTTCCAAAGAGCCGGAGACTAAATCTGAAGAAGAGCTCGTGGGACATGATCTGGAAACAGTTGAATTGGGTGGATTAGGGTTGCGGGCTCAGTGCTATGGCTCCTTTCCCTTCCCCCATTTGTCTAATTATCAGTGTTAGAGATTACATGGAATCCTCTCAACACAGGGCATTAGGTAAAAATGTACTTTTGTGTTGTACATTTCAGCACAGCACAGGATAATTTCAAAATAAATTGCTAATAAATGGCTGATCCATTTAAAGTGGAAGATTCTTGGGATGTAGAGAATTGATTTTTTTTAAATTGCTTTGTATATAGCCCTCGCCAGTGTAGTTCAGTTGGCTAAGCATCATCCCGTGCACCAAAAGGTTGCCAGCTTAATTCCTGGTCAGGGCACATGCCAGGGTTGCAGGCTCGATCCCCAGTAGTGGGCATGTGGGAGGTAGGTGATCGATGTTTCACTCTCACAGAGATGTTTTTGTCTCTCCCTTTCCCTCTCTCTAAAAATCAATAAAAATTATTTTTAAAATGTGTTTTCTGTATAAATATTCTACTCAAAGGACAGATAGATAAGCTGGAACATAGCACAAAGCCCAGGAGGAGGAAGAAGGTTACCCAAAGATCCATAAGATTCCCAAGGAGAAAAGGGCAGTCCTGTGTATTGGTCAGAAAATCAACCCAGTGGCTTTTGCTTTTAACCCATTTAACTTTACCTTCGATATTCACAGCAAGAACCCATCCATTAGTAGTAGTAGTAATTATAATCATAATCATAATCATAATGATAGCAGCTAATATTTATTGGGTATTTCCTATTTTCCAATGAATATGCTGTATTTTCTATAGGGTTGGTCCATAAACAACACAGATTTGAATTGTGCAGGTCCACTTATATGCAGATTTTTTTCAATAAATACTTAAACTATAGTTTCTCCTTCTTATGATTTTCTTAACATTTTCTCTTCTCTAGATTCATTTATTGTAAAAATACAGTATATAATATATATAATATACAAAATATGTGTTAATCAATTGTTTATATTATAGGTAGCACTTCCAAGCAACAGTAGACTATTAGTAGTTAAGTTTTGGGGGAATTAAAAGTTATACACGAATTTTGGACTGCGTAGTGTAACCTATATGTTGTTCTAGAATCAACTGTACACCATTTAACTCTTACAAGAAATCCTCTCGGATATATACTGTTATTAACCTTGTTTTACAGACAAGAAACTAATAATTTTTTGAAGGTCCCACAACTAGTAAATGTGAGCATGTCAGCTTCTAGAAGTCCATGCTCATCTCCAGTTTAGGAACCTTTCACTGTTAACCCATAAAGTTTACTCCTTCCTCTAACTTACTTCTCCAGGGTCTCTAATGCAGGGAGTGGATACAGATTTGGGGTAAGTTATGGGGATCTGAAAAAAAAAGAGAGAGAGAGAAGCCCAGCTTTGCTGGTTGGCTCAAGAGCCAGAAACTAGTAACTCAAATCTCAACTCTCCAAAGAGTTACTCATCATCTATTCTCCCTCATCCAATTTGTCTCCTCAAAAAATTGTAGAGTTATAACAAGAAATTCACTCTTTAAACATCTAGAGGATGATAATCAAATACTTTCAAAATCATTTCTTAAGAACTGCAAAAATGTTCTACCTCGTCTTGCACTTGAGACAAAGTCATTGTTAATACTATTATTTCAACAAGTTATTGTGTGTTTTTCTTTCTAAGGAAAGCCAGTGTGGCCAAAAGTAATGACTTCTGTGTAGACAGAAGTAATTTAAACCAGGCCGTAATTTAAACACAAGCACTGCAGGAAGAGGATCCGTGCGAACCACTTTTGGTCTCTTTGTTAGTGGTAGTTCTCAGCTTCCACTGGAATTGGATTCTGTCCCTGTAAGTCTCTATTATCTGATTAACAAGTGTGCCTAAATATACCTGCCTTAGTAACAACATCTCTCTAGGTGGCCATGAATAGCCTCTGGGAAGTTTACTGCCTGGACACCACCAGGCCAGCAGAGATATTAAGAGTGAGCAATCGATGGGGCTTTCTAGTTGGAGCTATCTAGATGGGGCTGATAGGACTTCAGAGGGTCACACACTTGGACCAGCCTCCCACTCCAGTGCTCCTGATCCCTGCTGGCACTTTCTTCCCTTGAGCCCTTCCTACCAGCTTTATGCCAGCTTCTCACCGCAGGCACAAGAGCTCCTGAGAGAGGCAGGCTAAATGCGCTGATGACCTGAAAACCCAGCATGGAAATGCATGCCATTGTTTTAAGAACCCGGAACATCGGCCGTATACTGGAATCTTATGGGGCTTAAAAACCAACCAAAAGCACCCCCAATCGCCAGTCCCTCCCTTTTACTCCCATCTGCTGGGTTCTGGAATTTTTTAAGGCTTCCCCGTGATCTAATGGGCTGCCTGCATTAGAAAATCGATTCCTTGCACCTGTGCACTCATTAAACATCTAAATTATACAAGGGGGTCAGGGGTGCAATTGCTTTCTGCAAAAGAAAACGCAAAGGAAAAATGCTCTCTCTGGAACTGAAAGGAAACCTCTTCAGACACTTGCTGTTGGAAGAAATATTTCACCCATCACAAACACAATGGGAAATTAGGAGGCCGTGATGAAACAAAAGGATGCCTGTGATTGAGGCAGAAAAGGTAAAGGAACTCTTATTAAAGTACTATGTATTCAGCTGAATAATATCATTGCCCACTGGCCAAAATGCAAGTCTACCCTTTTTGAGGGCAAATGAGAATTTGCTTTTTCCTCCAGCTAATTTCCCCTTGGCAGAAATACCGCTGTGGTTGGCAGGAGACTGGGTCTTGCTGAGCACAGGTGAAGAGGAGTGAATGACCCTCTGAAGGGCCAACTGAAGGCTTAACACTTGAAGATGTGTCAAGGTTCTGCCCTGCCCTTTGCTCTTCCTTGAGTCCCGGATTCCTTTCCTGGCAAGCTCAAGTATGCAGTCTGACTGAGGCACAGGACCTATCTCCAGTGCAGCTTTTCAACAGAAGCAGGACACCCCAGCAGGAGGGTTACTCTGGAACTCGGATGACACCACTGGGGAGATCCAGAGCCACACCTGTGCCTCCCCACCTGTCCCAGCCCTGCACGAAGAGTGCTGGCGGGGAGCTAATGGACAGATGGATGAGTGAATTTCCCCACAAGAGCTATTTCTTTCAGTCCCTCTATATTTTCTGGCAAACCTTTGAAAGTCTAAGGAGCATATGTAGGGCTAGTTCTTTTTTCCCTTTTTGTCGGAGTTAGAATCAATTAGAAGAAGGAGTGATGGAGGGAGACACCCGTCCCTTACATCCACCCCAATAAAGATCTAGTCTGTGTGGGTATTTGTTCTTTCACTTCACACAAAATTCTTTGAGTTGCCTTTTTCCAATGAACTTGGCCCCATAAGACATATATTAATCTTTCATTTCTAAAAGGCCCATTCTGCTCTTTTCTCACTTGTGCAAGTCCTTAATGAAACATACTGTCCTACAAAATGAAAATCAATTACTGAACTATGGATTGCAAAACCTAGGCTGGGTATATTTTTGTTTGTTTGTTGTTATTGTTTTTACATATTTTTATCAGTTACATTTTATTCAGATTGTTATATGATTAAGAAATTGCACTGTACTGAGGTGGAAGGAAATATATTGCCTAACAATTTAAGATTCCAAGGATCTCACGGATGATTGGAGCTGGGAAAAGAAGCACATCATTTTAATAAACAAAGTTTCTTCATAGACACTGGGATGAAAATGGCACCAACAGTGGGTGGAGACTGGATTCAACCCTGGTGAATGTGAAGCTACCACACTGACAAGCTTTCAGACTTCCTGGCAGGGAAGAAAAAGGGACCCTGACATTTGCTGCCTCTGTTTCTAAGTCAAATTGTCTTAATATCCGGAGTGCATGGATAAAAATATATTTCTCCTCTAAAGTCAGAGTTCAGGATTCCACAAGTAACTAATTCAGTGGTCTGGATTTCTGTTTTGTTTTGTTCTTAATCCTCACCCGAGAATATGCCTTTCATTAACTGAAGAGAGAGAAGAAATGAGAGGGAGAGAAAAACATCGATTGTTGGCCTCACGCACATGCACGTGCCCCGGGTACACAGGACACTCTACCCACTGAGCACACTGGACAGGCAGTAGTCTGGGTTTTTTAAAATTTGGTGCAAATGCTCTGAAGTGATTTAGTTATAATTTTACTGATTTTGGTCATTGGGCAAAGTAATAATAATGCTTCAATCATAACAACAGGCACAGCCTAGTAAACAACAGAGAATTCTTTATTTATAAGGAGCTTCTATCTCAACTTCTTATGTCAGAAGGAATGCATCTCTGGTGAAAGGCTAAATACCTTCCAGGGCAGCAAATATTAGAAACCAGAGGCCCAGTGCACGAATTCATGCACCAGTGGGTCCCTCAGCCTGGTCTGCAGGATCTGGCCAAAAACTGGCTCTCTGATATCCCCTGAAGGGTCCCAGATTGCAATAGGGCATAGGTCAGGATGAGGGACCTCACCAGTGTATAATCCAGGCTAGAGAAGGATATGGGAGGTTGGCCAGCTGGGGAGGAACAGAGGAATGGCCCCAGGGTATATCTGGTCTGTCTTGCTCAGTCCCAATCAAATGGAACAGACCCTAGCAGTAAGCTAAGCTACTCACTGACTGTCTGTCCCCTGGTGGTCAGTGCACATCATAGCAAGCGGTTGAGCAGCCTTCGCATACCATTAGTTTATTGCGCTTTAATTGGTTGAACAGATGACCAGACGACTGGACACTTAGCATATTAGGTTTAATTATATAGAATGTTTTCCTTATGTTAAACCCCAAGCTGAAATTTGCCTTTTCCTAAGTAACACCCAGTGGTTCCAGCCTGGCCTTGCATGGTGATACAAAATAGATATATTTCCTCTTCTCCATGGCCATTATCTAAGATGTTAATTTAGCTCTCACACCTGGCTCCTGGGCCATCTCTTCCCCAAAGCCTCCAACCATTCCCTGAATTTCCCGAGTTCTCAGCTCCTTTCCAACCTGATCCTGCTCTTCTGAATGTGCTCATTTGTCAATATTCCTTTTTCCATGTTTCTAACTTAAAAAATAACTTACATAAGTGGCTATAGCAATTAAGATTCTAAACCATCTTTTTTGTTGTAAAGTTAGCACAGTGTACTAGACACATTAATTCTTTTTTTTTAATATATTTTATTGATTTTTCACAGAGAGGAAGGGAGAGGGATAGAAAGTTAGAAACATCGATGAGAGAGAGACATCGATCAGCCGCCTCCTGCACGCCCCCTACTGAGGATGTGCCCACAACCAATGTATATGCCCTTGATCAGAATCGAACCTGGGACCTTTCAGTCTGCAGGCCGACACTCTATTCACTGAGCCAAACCGGTTTCGGCTAGACACATTAATTCTTACTACTTGACTTAGATGTTTACATTTAGAATAAAAAGCCTCTTTCTCTCTCTGTTTAAGTCTCCATCCACTGCTGAAATCCAGCAGGCCCCTGAGTGAGGCTCCCTCTGACAGTGCCCTCCTAAATTTCGGCCTGTGATCTCATTCCAGTGCCTGGGTCTCCCAGACCACATACATCATCAGGACTTAGGGAAGCTCATTTTGGAGTCAGTCAATCACAGGTAGGAAAGCAGGGCATGGACAGTGATCTTTATATCTTTCCTTATTGTCATGTATAGATATTCCCCCACTCCATTCCCTTCAAACTGGAAGTTCCTAAATGTTCCAGAAGTAAATTAGAAAACAGCGAATCCTAAACTTCTTTGAAAATGTCTTTTTAAAAAGGGTCTCTTGATTTTGGTATCAGAAGCCAACCAGTCTGAGGTTTTAGTCATTGGTTCTGTAATATTGGATACGAGATCAATGCATAGCACCACCCTGTGGTGAGATGGGGGAACTGCAGTGTTTCACAGTAGAGCCACAGGTGGGAAATGAGAACAGCTCTGTGACTTCACGTGTGTGAAAGTCAGACAAAAGCTATGCTCTGATAGCCATAGCTCCCCAATATGCTAACTGTGACAATATGATGCTCCTTCCTGGGAAACACACTTCTGACATCGACCTACTGTGCCACTGGGCAGGATCTACCATCGCTGATGCCAGCAGTGCTCCTGAACCATTGTGCAAAGGGGCTGCGATGGTGCGTGCATGGGTACCTTGTCTAAACCTTGGCTGCCCGATCTTTTATTCTACTGCTCCCAAGGCTGGCACAGGAGCCAAAATAATACGCACAGGGTTCAACTCCATGCGATTGGATTTTTTGTTTGGAAAACAAATTTTATCTAATGTATATGTTTAACCTATAGAGAAGAGAAAAAAAAAAGTGTCCCTCCCTATCCTCACAACTACCTGATTTTAAGCCCATGCCACTAATATCTCCAACAGTTTATAGGTTAATCAAAGAGATATACTTTTAAACTTCTATTTGTGTTATGTGTGTAAATTATGTATTAGAAGTAGATATACTTTAATTTCAGTAAATCAATAATAAAAGAAATAACTTTTCAGAGTAGTACTTTATATAAGGGGAAAAACTTTTTCTTCAGTTTTTTTCTTTTTCACTGCCAATCACATGTTTAACTAAATTGAACCACTTTCTTTTCTTTGTAAGTTAGAGAATTAGACCCTAGAGAATTTTTATAAATCTGTTAGTACTAACTGTTTTCTTCTGTCTGATTTTTAAAAATATTTTTATTGATTTCAGAGAGGAAGGAGGAGGAAGCGAGAAATAGAAACATAAATGATGAAAGAGAATCAGCCTCCTGCCTCCTGCATGCCTCTACTGGGGGGTTGAGTCTGTAACCTGGGCATGTGCCCTTGACCGAATCAAACCTGGGACCCTCAGTCCACAGGCTGCCGCTCTATCCAGTGAGCCAAACAAGTTAGGGCTTCTGTCTGAATTTTTAATTGAGCAAGAAAAAAATTACAATAATATGTTACTAGCTTTACAACAGCATAAACTTTCTTCTATTGAGCAATCACCCCAAGAGAGGCAGATTACATTAACACAGGTTAAAAGAATTGTTTTCCTCTTAGAGAATAGATTCTACTTACCTGTCCTTACATTTAAAAGATAGAATAGTAAACTATGCCCAGCATATAATAAACCTACAACTTGGTTTCACATATAGGCACTTAAGGAGAGAAAGGATGGTGGAAAACTGAAAAGATGAAGAAGAGACAGGAATAGGGAATATAATGAGGGGAGAAGGCCGAAAAAAGAGGAAGGAAGAGACAGGAAAAGAGAATGAGAGACACACCAGAAATGAAGAAAGGATGAGTAGTAGCCAGGGGAGGCAGGCAGGGGACAGTGTAGAGACCCAAACTGAGTTAAACTTTCCTTGTCAAACTTCCCTTTGCTCCCTGAACTGCAGGCACCTGTGCAGGGTAGAGGGTGTCCCTGTCCTCTGAGAGTGGGGGAGCTATGCCCTGCACCTCATGGCTTATTAACTGTCACCCTCTGATCTGGAGAAGACCCTCTTTTAGAGGGATTATCAGCAGGGGGGAACATATGAGGAAATTCCCCTCGGGACCAAGACGGAGGTAATCTGAACGAGTCCACTGTGAGCCCCAGAACACTGGGCTGAGGTCAGATCTGACTGCAGGGCTGAAATGTCTCCACCGCAGGAAGCAACCGGGCCATGACCTCTGACAAGTGCTTACCTCCTCGACCATCTGCTTGACCTTCTTCTGCTGGCAATGCACCATGTCATCCAGATGTCGGATCCGTTCCCGGAGGCTGGCCGACGCCTCCTCCAGCTGCTGATACCTAACACAACAGAGGAGAGAGCCACTGAGTCCCACACCACAGGTGTGCACGGCACCAAGAGTCACCGCTGGGAAGGAATGTTGCCAAAAACAAGAACAGGAACGCCAAGATGCATATCCTACGTGATTACCTCAAGCAACCACCTCATGGTGGAAGGAATAGAGGGCTCTTTTCATGTTCCCTCTTCTAAGTTTTTCCTGTATAAGGACATTTATACTTCTCAGGCACCAAGAAGGAATCTGCTGGTACCATGTATAGGTATGAGAGGCTGTCTGTTTTGGAGTTAATACGATATCGGAACAGCCAGTAAATTACATTGATGAAGGGAACAGAGAAGGAAAGGCATCTTGCAACACAACAGAATATCTGAAATGAGAGCTCCCAACAGAGCCCTGGGAAGTCTGGAATTATCCTTGTTCTGTATGAGATTATTTTGGGAGAATGGGAAACATGTTGAAAGACCTTCTCTTCGCCAAAACAGACTGAACTACATCGTACAACATTTCACACGTTGGTTTTAAAATAGCAAAAATTATTCCCTGACTTTTCTGGTTTCAAAGAAACCAAAGGACCCAGCAGATGGGGGGCCCTGGACTGGACCACGAGTGCAGGGCCTGGTGGTGAGCTCACCGCTTCCCACCTCTGCCAGGTCCCTCCTCAGCACTATGGTAAAGACCAGGTAAGACCCCTCTGACTCTGCCAACTCTGAAGTTGCATAAGAGGAAGGAAAACAGGTATTTTTTCAGCAAATGCTATGTGGCAGGCAGTACGTCCAACACGTCCCTCATGATAATAACCCAGTGAGATGGACGCTGTTATAATCATCACAACCCCCTCCTCATTTAAAAAAGAATTCCCATTTCCAAGGTTGGCAAAGATCTTGAGAGGATAAGGAACTTGCCCCAAATGCTCAAATCATCCCACCCTTGTTCCCCTTCAGTAAGGGGCCACACAAGGTCTTTCAGCCTTTTGGTTCCCAGCACTACTTCTGCATTTTCCATGCAGGGCTTCATACACTCAGAGGCAGGGGACAAGGCAAGAGCTGACCGGTCAATGTTTGGAAACACGGAAAGACATTTTAAAGTTAGCTTCCATGGCAACAATATTAATCATAGTTGATGTTTTCTCATCATCATGGTGCATCCTGTGAAGTTCAAGGTTATGGAGAACCTTGGCAGAATGAACTTTTGCACTGTGACAGTGCAAAATTAAAATGTGTGCCACGGCTGTCGGACATGGCTGTTAGGCTCCTAAAGGAACCAGCTCCATACGGGAAGCTCTCAAGCACTGTTTTCTGCAGGAAGAGATGACCAGGTGAGTGGAAAAGGAAAGGACCAAGTGAGCCCACACACACAGAGAGCATGTCCATCATCAAAACCCATCGCAAAAGGGCGTTACAGCTTACCTTTCGTTGTCAGAGTCGGTTATTTCCCCGGACATTTCTGTTTCATGCTCTAGGAGTTGTAGTTGCAGCTGATGGCGTTCCTAAAACAGGCAGACACTCGCATGTTCACCAATGGATTAGACCAAATTGGACAGAGAATGTGTACCTCGTAGATTCCAGCACTGGTGAGCTCAAGTCTATATGAAACACACTGTGAGTTTTACACACCCACTCACCAGAGTCCTAAGGAAGCTCAAAACTGCCAAATTTGTTGGTTTTTCTAGGCGTATTTATGAGTTAGAAACAAACACCTTGGATAAAACCATTCAAAATATTCTGCCAGCCTAGGCTCAGATGCCTTGTGAAATTTGTAGTTCTAAATAATGATAATCAATACTCTATAACAGTGGCCTGCGATACTGCAAAATCCTTGATTATTTTTTGCAGCAACTAACGAGGCTCTATAAATGCCTATTAACTAACCTGGGTGGCGGGGGCGGTGTTTACATAGGTATGTTCTCCTGTAAAAATATACTGTGGTCATAAGAACAACAGCTCCCAACAATGCCACCTCCTGATCTCTGAAACCTGCGAATATGTCACGTTACTTGAGAAAAGGAGCTTTGCAGGTATGAGTCAGTTCACGGGAAATCACCTTGGGCCCTTTCTGGAAGGAGGGTCCGAGTCAGAGAGAAACAGTGATTGGAAATACTACCTGCTTTTCCAAAGCTGGGGGAGGGGGCATGAGTCCAGGAATATGAGTGGTCTGAGAAATTAGGAAAGGACAGGAAATGGTTCTCCTCTGGAGCTTCCAAAGGGAATCCAGCCCTGCCAACGCACTGGTTTTAGAATTTGTGGCCTCCACAATAATAAGGTAATAACTTCATGTTGTTTCAATAAGGTAATAACTTCATGTTGTTTCAAACCACTAGCCATGGTAATCTGTTACACCAGCAATGTGAAACTGATACATATATCAAGCTGTGCATTAAGATGTGTAATCTTTGCTGCTTACTAGTATATGTAAATTTAGAAGCTTACCCCAAAAAAGCAATAGAATCTGGACAATTATTTGTTTGGAGAGAATGGGAAATGTTAATAAAAGCATAGTGCCCATCGTAACCGAAATGATACTAGCAATACAATATCAATGTTATTGTAATAAATTTCCTTAAATTGAAGTTTACCACATCCTGCTCACTAATTGGGAGGAGATGGCTTTACTATAGGCCACTCTCTAAGTGCTACTGTGCCTCATCTTCATTCTCAGAGATGCCCCCCAACAAACTCTTACTTGTTAGGTAGATTCAAACCTCTTTCCTGCAAAATTATTAAAAGCAAGTCTTTGAAAATCTAAGTCCTACAACTTCTGAAGTTGTAAGCCATGGTACACCAGGAGGCAGCCATCCTGGCAGGAAGAGAATATTACCATCGATGTATGTGGTCAAAAGGAAGACTGACTTCCGGTGGGGTTTTGTTATTATTTCCCAGTCTGTGCAGGGAATGCACATTTTTGCTGCCCTGCTTGGGCAGGATGACCCCTGCCCCACGTGGTAGGCGATGGGCCGGAAGCTTAGATGAGGCCTGAAATAATAATGATGAACCTTTCACAAGTGAGCCTCCCTTTCAATCACCCCCAAAAAGCTGTCACAAGTAGAGCCAGGCCTAATTTATAGCATACTTTAAAAGTTTGATAATTTTCAAAATTGAGGTGGAACAAATCTTAAGTGTATACTGCCCAATCATTTCTTACATTTGTATACACCTGATTGCCTGGTGAAACTACCACCCAGACCAAGGCATAGAGCATTATCTGTTCTGCAGGAGATCCCTGGGAGAACACTCTTCTTAAAAGATGGTTACTGACCACAGAAAAGTGTTCTGAATACAATGCACAAAAAGAGAAACAATTAACTGAGGAATACAGCAGAGAAGCCATTCAAAACCACATGATCTGTCCTTGAGCAGGACACACACACGGCCACAGGAGTATGACACAGATGTGGCCCAATTCCTGCTCTCAAAGATTTACTCCTGAAGGGGAAAGAGCAGTCGATCCATGTTCCTAATCTTAGCTAATAAAGCAAACATTTCTCTAGCCTAAATGGAAAAGAAGACAATACTTTTTCAACCACTAAAGAAAAAGCCCCCATACCAGCTCCACATGGAAATCGGGAGGAAAAGCGGGAAACTTTCAGAATCACAAGGGCTCAAAGAAGATAAGCTAAAAACAAGATCCAGCTTTCAAAGGCTAACTCTGGGGCAGACATTTAAGCAAGTCTGCAAAAAATAAAAGTGCCAGCCCCCAATTCCTGAGGCCCTGCTGGTTATACACCAGGCACTGTGCTTAGTACTTTGCATAGATTTTTCTCATTCCTCCTCCCAAAGCCCAAGAAAATAATCATGATTATCAGCATTTTACAGAAGAGGAGAACGAGTGTGGAAAAGTCAACTCACTGCCCACAACTACAAATAGAGGCAAGACTCAAACCCTAGGTCAGTCTCACTGCAAAACCTATATTCTGAACCACCACGGGGACCTTGCTTCTTGGTCCTGGGAGAGAGCATGTGTGAGAATGGGCATCTTCTGCTCTTGTAGGAGAGCAGGAGCTTGGAGCCCGCTCTCTCTCCCGAGTCCTAGAATACATCCCTGCTGCCTGATCCTCACTGTCACCACCTCCCACCAACATGGATGGTCTTAACCACCTCACCTCCTCTCTTCAATAAAAGACAGGGTTCTGTTTTCCAGGGGAGAGGTAAAATGGTCATTGACTCTTTGTTTGTTCAAGTCTCTCCCAAATAACGATATTCCCTCGGAGGGGAACCCCAGCAAGGCCGAAGCTCCATGGCACTGAATTCAATGCCCTTCCCACTCAGGCTCAACCTCACGTTGTCAGGGGAGGGGCTTACGCTGGGAGTAAGGAGACCTCTTCTCAGAATCACTCGGAAGCCTAGATGTTGGCCTTGCTCATGTCCTTATCCTCCCTCCCACCGTCATCAGAATCTCAGCACCCAGCATGAGTGCGGGGTGCTGATAAGTCACAGTCCTGGCAGGTCACCACTGTTCTGCAAACTCACATGTGGCTAGAGAGCCATTTACCAGAAATCAGTCCCAGGCTTGGCCCTCAGTCACCCTCCTCCCTCCAGAAGTCAGCTGTCACCTGCTAAAGGTCACAGGCCTCTCTTTTTTCCCTCCCTTCCTGCCTTTTCTCTTTATTTTCTCCACCCTTTCTTCCCTTTTCTCCACTTCTGCCTCACCTCCTCCCTTTCTCTAGGTTTTATTTATCTCAGTTGAGCACCAGCCTTCCCACACAGCCCCTTTCTCACCCACAGAGAAACGTGCTGACCCCCACTCTGAAATGTGGGGTGTCAGAGAAAAGCCACCCTTCAGACACACTCCCAGAAACAACAGGCTTGCGGTGCAGATGTAACATCTGAATTGGTCTTGACCATTCAACTAAATCCATGCTTGAGGCCCCAGCAAAGCTGAGCCACTAAAATATTCATTTTTGTAAATAATTTTAAATGTTTTGCTTTGTAAAGCATTAAAATGGTCACCAGGGAAAAATTAGAACTTTTGTGGACTTCCCATACATTGACAGTTTGGTCTTTTCTTTGAACTCACACACTGCAGGGCTGAGAGATGTCAGTGCTGTGGGTGTCTGAGGCCTTCCCACAGGCCTGCAGGGAGGCTGAGGAAAAGCTGGGCATCTAGACGAGTGGAATAGACAGGAGCTGTGTCTGTTACCTTTTCCATGCGTTCGATCAGCCTGTCCAGTTCCCCAATCCTCTGGTCTTTCTCCTCCAGACTGATCTCTGCCGCCTGCATCTTCTTATTGGCTTCTTCAATCGTTTTCAGAAAACTATTGGTTTCTTCCTACAAAAGCAACACACTGTCCTCAGCAGAGCCATGGAGACCCTAGACTACCTACCAGGGTGTTGCTAACGATGCCTCTAATGCATGATGTTGGGCCTAGATGCATCACGTGGCTTTTTAATAAGCCTAGACATTTTCCCCCTTTTCCCTTGAGTCCTTATGTCTAAAAGGAGCCTGAGGAGATTATTTAGCCCTTGACTCAGAATGTCAGTGTATGTGCCAACAACGTGAAGGGGATGAAGGCCAGATCTGGAGTTGAATGCAGAATACCCACATCTTTCTCCCTTATTGCAAAGCACCAGCTCAGTCCATCTCTCGGCACATTTAAGGCGCCTGTAAGGACACAGGTTAGGGCAGACCTGGCGTCCCTGCCTTCAAGAAATGTATGCTATCCTAGGGAAGTCAAGGTGTGAGGCATACAGCCCCTCTCCGATAAAGGGTACAGAGAAGGCCACGCAAAGGACAGGGAGAGCGTGCAGGCTTCCCAAGGGCAGGATACTGCCAGCTGTGGGAATGGTAGGCCCTCACTTTCATGGCTCCTAGGGAATATGGGTAGGATTGGGGACAGGAAGGAGGAAATTCCTGGTAGAGAGGAGCAAATGGGGAGAGGAAGGACACAGCTGCAGGCCCGGGACCTGCCTGGATGCTGGCGAACGGTTAGATTAGCGAGGGAAAGGGATGGATTTAGAGCCAGAGATTGGGGGCTATTCTGAGAAAGGAGGGAGATGAATAAAGAAAGAGGGAGAAGGGAAGGGAATGGATGAGCGAACAATAAATTCCTTGAGCCCTCACCCAGTAGTTAGTCCACCACAGCGTGGGGCACAAAAGGAATACAGTTGTGAGTATGCCAAACACAGAGTTTATTCTTGTATTATGATTTATTATTTCTTGTATTATTTTCCATAAGAACAACTGTGACCTACTTTTGCCCATCCCCGTGTCTGAACCTCAGCAACAATACTGAGTCAAAAACCATGCTCTGCTCTGTTCTCCGCACCACAACGTACCAGGAGCGCCTGCTTCTCGGCGCTGTGCCGCTGCTGCTCTTCCTGCAGCTTGTCTTCGTATTGGCTGTACAGCTTCCTGGTCATCTCTCTCAACACCTCGGCGTTGGCTTCGTGGGAGGACTCCACCTACAGAGACACCCGTTTCAGAGCCGCAGTTTTGCCTGTGCCAGGGCATCAGCCCTTTTCTCTCTGTATGTGTCACAGATAGACACACTGAGGAAGGGACCCACTGGCCCGGGCTGAGCAGAAGACAGAGAGAGGCAACAGGAACTCATGGGCAAAGGGGGCAAAGGCAGAAGGAAGGGGGTGAACAGGTGCATAGAAACTAAAATGTGACACCTTATGCCAACTTAGTTGATCTTATCAGGAAAAGTGTTTCACATGAGCGAATTTTTCAAGAGGTGCAAAGTTACCTAGGTATTAAACCAGCCTCCCAAATGTAGGCATTTTTAAATGGAATTCTCTATAAAATGTGGGTATGCTCCACTGTGTTATTAATCCCATTCTTCAGTGACTTTTCCTGTCTAATGTTCTTTGGATCCTGAAATTTGACTATTTTTTATTCTATTAGTTTTAATAAATTTTTTCTTCTGCATAATAGGTCCATGCCCTAATAGAACCCAGAAAGCTATGTTCTTTTCAAGCCTTAAGTATTCCGTGTGGGCTGAGAAATAAGATCACTACATTATTAGAATTGGGACAGAGTAAAATCTACATAATAAAAACCCAGTGTTTGTAACACCATAACGACCAAAGACCAGTCACCAGGAGGCTGCATGTGCCGCAAGGCATGTGCAGACGGGCGGGGACTTGACTCTGTGTCTCACAGCATAGGCAGGACTAGGGGGGAGTCCCGCAGTGTGGCAAGGCCTGGGGTTCCAGGTCTCCCACAGTTTCCAATGCAAACATTTGGGTCTCATGCGATTTCACACGCTGAGTCATTAGTAAACTATAAAGTTAAAAAATTAAAATGTTATCTGGAAGAGGAAGGGGGAAGTAGGAGTGGAAAGGGGGTGTAACAGATATAAATATTCTATTTCTGAATATACTTTGTTTTGTTTGTAGCATTGACTTAGAAGCCAAATAATAATTTCCCTGTTACAAAAATTAAGCTTCAAAAGATTATTAATCAAGACCACTTGATGGGAAAGAATAGACTTTTCACCAAATGGTGCTGGCACAACTGAGTGAACACTTGCAAAAGAATAAAACTAGACCCCTAACACACCACATACAAAATGGACCAAAGGTTTATATGCAAAGGCTAAAACTGTATAATTCTTAGAAGAAAACATACGGTAAATCTTTGTGACCTTTAAACAAACTTCTGTTCTTCAAAGAAAGTGATGGGAGAAAATATTTGGGAGAGAATGAGAAAATATTGGCAAATCACATATCTAGTAACTTGTATCCTGAACATATTTGAAGAATAATTATAACTCAATAATAAAATATAAACAACTCAATTTAAAAATGAGCAAAGGGTCTGACAGGCACTCCAAAGAAGAGACACAGATGACCGTAAGCACATGAACTGAAGCCCAACATCACTCGTCGGCAGGTACACACAGTGAGGAACCACTGCCCACTCACTAGCATGGTCGTCAGCAGTG
This sequence comes from Lasiurus cinereus, assembly GCA_011751065.1. NCBI lineage: Eukaryota > Metazoa > Chordata > Mammalia > Chiroptera > Vespertilionidae > Lasiurus > Lasiurus cinereus. The sequence goes on from JAAGEH010000076.1 coordinate 43,846,157, forward strand.
AGGTAAGTGACACGTGCTGGTGAGAATGTGGAGAAACTGGAATCCTCTCACCTTGCTGATGAGAAGGTAAAATGGTGTGGCCATATTTCTAAATTACCTTTCATATTGTTTGAATTCCCTCCCCACTGCATGTTCATATGTTACTTTACAAAAACTACATCAGAAAAGCAGGGAGGCCATTGAAGAATAGTTGCCCACATGGAGTTGAAGCTGTCCCACTGGTTGAACTAACCCAGTGGTCGGCAAACCGCGGCTCGAGAGCCAAATATGGCTTGCGAGCCGCGGTTTGCTGCTCTGTTGACTAATGAGTTGCCGACCATTGTCATATACTACCCTTTACCTCTTTGCACACAATATGCCACAACTGCCTAATCCTCACAGCTTCCAACTACACGGTAACATTTAGTCTAGTGCAGTGGTCGGCAAACACATTAGTCAATGGAGAGGCAAACCGTGGCTCGCGAGCCTAAGTTTGCCAACCACTGCACTAACCAATAAATCTTAAGCTCCTGTAAGAAATTTAGACTCATCCTTTCCATACCTTTGTGCTTTCCCAAATGTTGCATTTGTAAACATTCCCACCTGGTTTGGGCAACATTAAGCTGGGGGCTCCTTGTGGCTCCAACAGACCCAGCTTAGGAGACGAGAAAAGTCAGTGGAGTAGTGGGTAGGCAGGACTTCGGGTGGAGGTGGCCCTGCACTGGCCTGTGAACTTCATGCCATTGACCTTATGCTATCTGCAGCCCTTCCTTCCAGCTACTGCTTGTTCCAAAATGCTGAGTCTTCTTGGATATGTAATCCTGGATAAGCGAGGTATACTTGAACCTCAATAGGCTACATGATGTTTACTGCAAAGATGCCCTCTAACTCCCCTTTCTTGTCACTAGGCATGCTTTGGTACCCAGAGGCCACAAAATGAAAAATCCAGAACAGGGCTGTCATCAGCTAAGTGAGACCCAATGCACCCTGCACCCCATTTCCACTGCAAACACAGACTTCGGAAAGGTCTCATCACCCGAGTCCTGTTTCCTCTGCCTCCAGGTCATGTGGAACATTCTGACTCCTATAACTTTATTTATTTGGGGGTCAAGTAAAGCATTAGTCTCTAAAACAGGACACTGTAGGCTGGATGTAGGGGCTTAGTCTCCTTGGAAACAGCCAAACTGCCTAACGATATACCCAGATGCTAAACGCCGGATGCCAGCCCTGGAATAAACAGGAACGTCCAGGAGAGAGACACAGTAGACACTCAATATAGGGTGGGTCAAATGTGGGAGGGCATTAGGAGCCCAGCAGTGGACTAAGCACAGCCTAGTGAGCAAGAGGGACATTGCCCAGAGTCCTTGGTTACCCATCGGTTGTCTTCCTGTGTGCCCTTCAACTCTTTATTGTCAAACCACACAGAAAAGCTAGGGCCTCAGAGAAAACCTGATCAGTGAAGCTGCTGAAATCGAAAACCTGAGAGCATCCCAAGTGCCTCTCACTACTGACAGCAGTGCCAGGGAGACTGTCTCAGCAGCCTTTGAGGCCACAGGGCCCAAGGCAGGAGTGCCCAGAGGGGGCTTTATGGGGCACCCCGATCTGGACTGTCATTTGTGAGCACAGAAACCTCCTAGTGCCTTTAAGCCAAGCTCTCTGGGGTTGACCACAAAAGGGTGAGAAAATTTAACAAAGAGAACAGAGAAAAGGAAATGGAAGAGTTGAAGATGGGAGGAGAGAGAAGAAGGAAAGAAGAGATAAGTTAGTAGGAAATCTATGCCCCGCCCTACTTTACCTTCATTTTCAGCAGCTGGTTTTCAACTTGCGCGGCTTCTAATTGCCTCTGCTTTTCCCGAAGCTTGTCCATGGACACTTCATATGTGTGCTGCAGATTTCTGATTTGATCCTTAATGTTGCTATTTTCCAAAGTAATATCCACAAGCGTTTTCTAATGAGGCGAAAATTTTAAAAAGTTCATAAAAAAACACAGATCTTGTGGTGTGAGAAAATATGACCAGTGTTATGCATGCACTAGGACATCTTTATTGTTAACCACTAAAATAGAGGTCAGGCCACCCAGAACCCTGGAGTTTGAGGGGTTGAGGGCCCCGCTGGTGATCAAGAGCTCTGTGGCCCTCTAGTTGGATGGACCAAGAACCTCCCTCCATAACACACCACTGCTGCTGCCAGTGCCCCCTGCCACTGCTTAGGATGGACGGCAATAGACTAAAATGGAAGCTTTCCAAGGAAAGTGTTCATAATACATGATTTCAGATGGGGAAAAAATGGGTTTGAAAGGAGTAAGTATAGAACAATCTCATTTTGAAAAAAATGTAAAAGCATTTACTCAAATCTGTTTATACAGAGAAAATTTTAAAAGACTAGCACGGAATTCATCCAAATCCAAATAATGGTTTTTCATGTAATAGGGTTATGAGTGATATTTATTTTCCTCTTTGTGTTTTCTATACTTCCCAAATTCCCACCATGAAAGCAGAAAATAAAATATACGTTTTGCAGAACAGAAATGTTTTTCTTTTTTTCTTTCAGGGGCCCTCAATTCTGTACTTTTGACTGCTTGCCAGGACAGAGACAGTGTGGCTGAGGTTGCATGCGCCTGCATTGCTTCACCTTCTTCTCTTGGGCAGAGGTAGTGGTGGTGAAGGAGGACCAGGGAACAGGGTTCCGTGACTCAGACTAGTGCCTGACAAGTGTCAAACGCCTGTTGATTATTGCTCCAGGCCACCCACTGCAGCAAAAATATTTAAATGAAGGGTGTTGCTCCTTAATGCTTCATATTCTACTTGGTTAACTCTCTCTCCAGAGAATGCCTCCTAGCACCTCCCCTAGTCATCTATCATTTTAAATCAGAAGATCTGGTGTTAGACACTGTCTCAGGCCTTTGTCCTCTTTGTAGATGATTAGTCTCTGAAGTACCTCAAATCCTTAGCCTCCAATTTAAATAAAAAGCCTCATTTCTAAACATACTTGAATCAGAAAAAAAATTTTCGATGGTAATAAACACGGGAGCCATTGGAAGCATGGAATCACAGAACACTGAAGCTGCCACAGGATAGAGAAACCATGTGGCCCAACCACCCCTTTCCAAGTCTCACTGGCTCTACAGATACTTGTAGATATTCTTGTGCTCATGAATCTACCTCTGGACCAAGAGACCTGGGTTCTAGCTTTGGCTCTACCACTAGCTAGATACCTGATAAAGTCATTTCCCTCTGTTGGCTTCAGTCTGTTTATACATAAACAAGGGAGTTGGAGATCATCTCAACAGTTCTTTCCAGCTCTGATTTCTACGAAATCAGACCAAGGGTCTGGTCTCGCTGTACACAATAATGAAAAGAGGGTATAATGGACAATGGAAGAGGTTAGGACCTTGCAGAAGTAAAAAGGCAACTATATTCAGACTTGGGTGTTTCCTGGCTGTGAGATCATACCTTTCTTTCCTGCCTTTTCCCCCCTATTTCTTCTTCCTCCCCTTCTTCTCCTTCTCCTTTTGAATAATGGTTTTTACTATTTTCCTTATAAGGTTCCTCTGTCTGCCCAAGACTAAGAGGCTGGACCATAACTAGGAATCAGTCAAGTACCTGGGCTATGATTGACCATGTCCTAACAGCTGACCTCTAAAGTAAATGCCTGGAGTGTCAGCAAGATAGCAAATCAGAAGGATCATGGGGAAGAAAACCCAGAAACATCATAGATACAGACCAGGGGTGAAATCAGGTAAGGTACAGCCTCTCCCAGCTGGCCAGGAATGAGATGTCCAAGAAGGAAGGAGAGGGAGCCTTGGTGAGCCCCCTTGATGGCAGGAGTCAGGGAAAACAAAGGCTGCTGGATGGAGCAGGGCCTGGCCTGAGGCCAGGGGAACGGGCATGCGGTATGGAGAGCCAGGAAAAGGGTGGGACACAGAGGCCCCACCAGAAACGGGCTCCCAGACACATCCAAACAAGGGGCCCACCCAGGCCCGCTGTGGGACATTGGCCTCGCTTTGTTTGCGGCCATGCTGCCCCAGCAGCTATTATTAGAGAACATCAGGTTCCAGGGGAAGTGGATAACCTTAACATGGAAATCTGTTTGCTTATCTGAGAAGTTATTTATATGGAATCAGAGAGGATGTGAAATGGCTTATGGAACTTTTAAGAGGAGGGGAGAAAGATAAGAGCCACATATAGTTGGAGGTGAGGCAGAAACTACTGTTTGCATATTTAAAAACTAAACCCAAGGGACGCAGCTCCAGGTGAATATATGCTTTGTTTTGGACATTTTCAAGTTGATTTGCATGTTAGATGGGGGGCGGGAGGAGGCTCGGTTGGAAGAACAGCAATGGACAGCATCTGAGGGGTAAACTCCCAGCAAATCAAATTAATCAAGAGAGCAAGCCCCTTGAAGGGATGGACACACACAGTTGCACAAATGTAAGACCCTGAGGCTTTAGAGAAAGGATTTCTAAACAGGTTAAAGGATCTCCTTTAATCTGTCCAGTGCTACAAGAGATTCTTTAAAATGCATATTATTTCTTTTCATGAAAAAATAATTTGTAAATTAGGAAAAAGTGCTTAACAACCAGTCATGAATACAGGTTGCCTCTTGTCCTGTGATTGTGTGGAACTTCCTTTAAACCAGGGCTGCAGAGGGTGGGGCTGATGACACTAACCCTTAAGACCACTTGGGGAGAGGAGCAAGTGACACCTCCAGCATGAAACTCAGGATCTGAACCCCCATTTTAATGAGGTCAAAACAACTGCAGCACAAAGGTTCAGAGGCCTTTGTCACCCTCAGCTTCCTTCACCGTCTTCCCTGCACAGCCTTCAGTGCAGCCAAGTTTAAAGGATTCTGCGTGAGGAGCTGAGGACATTCTATGACTCACATTTGTTTTTACAAAGGCACGGGGCCTCTCTGGTTAGGCCTGCCTGCCTTCCAATAGATGGCACCCCACCTACCAGTGAGAGAGGAATACCTGCAGGTCAATGGAGTCTGACGCCAGTGCCGAGTTCGTGGCATTAAAGCTGTCCAGGGCCGACGACTGTGTTTCAATGTGATTCTCCAGGTAGGCCTTCTGAGCCTGTGAAACCTAGACAGAGAGAAGAGACAGTTTCACAAAACCAGCTCAGACACCTCCAGTAACCTTTGTGAGGGCTGGAACTGCCTCCTGACAGTAGCCATATCTACTTCAATGACAGTTCATGGACAGCCTCAAATTAAAAAGTCAACATCTGCAGGACCCAGAGACCAGAAAGACAGGAAGACTTCTCCTCTGGAGAGTTTGTACACATTCACCTACTGGGCCTCAGCCCTCACATCAACACTATGTAGCAGCGAGACATGGGCCTTTATGGGGAGGAAACAGAATAGAGAAAGCAAGGAATTTGCCCCCAAAGGCCTAAAAAGTGGCACAGCTGGAACTCAAACCCAATTGGAATATCTTCTTGGGCTCTAGTGTTCTTTCTACCCACCCTAGAAAGAATATACTTTGGGCTCACCCCATTCTCAAGAATGGTTTTGAGGCTGCTGCTGTTGTTGGGTTGTCTTGGTTGGGTGTGTGCATTTGATACTTTGAGTTCATCAGAGGCCCATTTTGAGCTAAAACTTATAGGAGGGCTGGCTAGAGAGAGGCAGGGAGGCAGCAGAGCTAGGAGAAGGGACCTGGGTAGGCTCAAGACAGATCCTTGTGAGAGCCACAAAAAGCAGCCTGCACGATAAAAAAGGAGGTGCATCCTAAGGATGGGACAGAGAGCTGAAATAACCCGCCAGGACCCGGAATGGATGGTGTGCTGTTGTTCGGGGCATGTTCACATAGCAGTAGTTTAGCAATCAGTCTGGCTGCAATATGTGGTGTGGCCTGAAGGAGGAGGAGGCTGTAGGCAGAGAGACAAGCCCGTGTGACAGTTCTGGCATGAGACAACAAGGGTGAGCAGAGACCTGTTATTCATCTTTGCAAATCCATTAATTAAAGTTAGCATTAATTAAAGTTGTTAGTGTCCATCATTGGGTAGCTGAGTGAATTTCCATTAGTAGGAGAGGATTTTACAAATTGTTTCCTATGTGCCAAGAAGAATGGCTGGGTGGATGTGTTTATAAACCCCTGCCCCTGTAATGCAGTAGGTCTTACTTAAGCAGATACTCTCACAGCCAAGCTGTAAAGTAAACTCTGATGTGTGGCTGTTGTAACTGTGCTCCAGTTCTGCAATGACTAACTCTTATGGAGAGTATGTAATAGACACATGGACTTTTTTCTTCAAGATTATTAATCACAAATATATATATATACATATATATATATTTAATTTTTCTCACAAGCATTAGCTTGGTTAAATCAGAGGAAGGTTGTCTTTTCTTAAATTTTGATGTAGTAACAGTCACATACTAAAAAGTGTAAAAGGAATACACTAAAATAATCTCCCAGTATCATCTACTTAGGTACCGCCTTTCCTAATTTGCCCCTCAATTAAGAATCACTGTTAATTACTTTCTTGATTATGTTTTCAGCAACTTTTTGTGCACACCCAAAACAATCTAGAGCCTGTTTAACATAAGTGCATTACATTACATTACATTATCTTACATCTTGCTTTTTCATCATCTATTCTATAATCTTTGTAATCCTTCCATCTCCTTTTGAAGAGCTTAGTCACGTTCATTCTCTTTTAAAAATATATATATTTTATTGATTTTTTTACAGAGAGGAAGGAAGGGGGAGAGAGAGTTAGAAACATCGATGAGAAACATCCATCAACTGCCTCCTGCACGCCCCCTACTGGGAATGTGCCTGCAACCAAGGTACATGCCCTTGACCAGAATTGAAACTGGGACCCTTCAGTTTGCAGGCCGATACTCTATCCACTGAGCCAAACCCGATAGGGCTCTCTCTCTCTCTCTCTCTCTCTCTCTCATTTTTTACAACTCTGTTTTCTTATAGAGATATAATTTCCTTGGAATTTATTCATATATAATTCTGTCCCAATAACACATAAGTTGTCACCACAGCATACACTGACTGGTCGATTTTCCTTCCTTTATATGAGATGCTACATTTGTCACACATGGGGGTACATTTGTAGATTTTTTTTCATTGATGCTATTTATTTTTATGCCAATACTATACTGTTTTAATTTCTGGGGCTTTTTCAGTTTCTTGTAATGGTAGTAGGGCTGGTGTCCCTCATTGGTATTTTCCCTCCCCCAGAATCCTCCCAACTCTTCATATTTATTCCTTGAAAGCACCTGGTCCAATTGTAGAAAAACAACATAAAATAAAAATCGGTTGGTATTTTGAGTTATATTAAATTTGTATATTAGCTCGATAGTACTGACATTTTGTAATGTTGAATCTTCCATTCTAAGCACATGGTCTGTCTTTCCACTTGTTAACATCTACTCCTACATATTTGGTAAGTTCTTTTTGTTGTTGCTGTTATTTCTCTTAACTGGTTGGTTTTTATACAGTGAAACCTCTTTCTTTGTAACTATTAATTTTTCATCCTGCTACTTTACAGACTTCTTTTATTGTTTATAGTAGTTTTTTTCATTGAATCACTTGGGCTTTCTATGTATATAATCATATAGTTTATAAATAGTGATAGTTTTATATCTACCTATCTAGTTTTTATACCTCTAAATTTATGTCTTATTTAATTCCACTGGCTAGCACCTCAGACACAATGATAATTAATATGGTGACAACGGGCTTCCTTGTCTTCTTCCTGAACTTGGAGGGAATACTTTGATATAAGGAAGAGTATTCTTGCGCCATAAAAAATTTTTTAAAAATTTAAAAATCCCTTCAATGATAAACTTCATTCTGTAATAAAATTCCCTTGGTTCATTTAAACATGATCCCACTCATAAAGAACATCATAAACTCAAATGTCTTCTGATACTAGCCACTGAGCGGGAGCTCCAGACTCTGTCACCCTCCATAGTCCCACATTACCCAGACATTGACTTACTGAGAGCTCCTGGGTGATCTGCCGAATCTTCTGTCTCATTTCATCATAATCTCCATACATCCGCTTCCTTACTTTTTCCAAGGTGGCTCTCACCTGCAGCCCACAGAGATGCCGGTTAGAGAGCAGGCTATAACATTTTCATGCAAGATTTCCCAGTCTTTTAGGAAATCCTAATAAAGACACATATGTAACACCGTAATCAATAAAGAAATTAAAAAAAAAAAGAAATCCTAATGAGAAAAGGACCACTCCCCTTCCCCCCCCCCCCAGCCCAACTACAACAATCTTAAGAACAGGACAATTCGGGAAATTAAGGAATACAATCACTCCTGATATCTGGTTAGAAACCAAGAGAATTATATTATTAGTAGTAGTAATAATAATAATATATTATGATTGTATAATTATAATCATTAACAAGTATTAATTATACAAATAATAATCTCTGGAGAGAAAATGCTTTGTTGAAATTCACCTATCACCTTCAAACCATAATTCAGGCAAAGTCTACCCCTTTTCCTATCACACATTTTTTTACAAGTAGAAAAATTTTAAAACTTGTTAGCAAACACATGGATGAGAGGACCAATAAGCAAAAGCAACCTCTAATTTTCCCTAGCTCCACTCTGACTGCCAGTTAAATGTGGGGGAATATGAGCCCTGAAGAACCCATAAATTTGGAAGTCAGTTCCGCTAATAATCTGGTGCCCCCAGGATGGGCGAAGCACTCAGGGATCTGCAGAGAGAACAGGGAATCTCTGGAGCTTCTACCACAGGAAGGGCTCCAAGGTTAAAGCAGCCATAGGCATGCAGGAGACAGCATAGGGGACTCGATCTTGAAGTTGCTTTTACAGAATTAGCTCCTTTTAAATTAGGGATGACTGGATATTGGTGAAGATTTGGGAGGGCAGTTAAGATGCCAAGCCTTCCCCAGATGAATTCTAATAATAGTATACTTTCAACAAGATAAAAACAGACTCATAGATACAGAGAACGACTGGCAATTGTCAGAGGGGAAAAGATTTGGGGGCTACGTGGAAGAGATGCAGTACACATAGGTAATTACAGAATAGTCACGGAGATGCATATTACAGCACAGGGAATACTGTCAAGATTGTGATAACTATGGTATGTATGGGGCTAGGTGGGTACTGGAAGCAGCAGAGGGACCACTCTGTGAAGTACACCATTTTATAACCACTTTGCTATACATCTGAAACTAATTCAGAATAATACTGAATGTAAACTATAATTGAAAAATAAAAATTACTAATTGCCTACTTTTCTGACATTAACTACAAACAATTTGGGAAAATGGGGCCAAATTCAGTACTTTTCACCAAGGGCAGGCAGAATGTCTCAACCGTGCCCTGAGTCAGTTCTCGTGCTGCTCACCAGTAGGAGTGGGCGTGATCCTCAGCTGGGTGGCCAGGGACCAGAATCACAGCGAGAGAGGACAAGCAATCCCATAGACACGAGTAGGAATGAGCAGGCCAGTGATGGATTTGAAGCCACTATCAAAAGGGGACCTGTAGACTACTTTTAGGTCACAGAGCACAATGAAGGTGAGCACTTCGGGGCAGAGCCACCCCTGTGAACTGGGCTCATGTCATCCTGGTCCCCAGCCAGGGGACCTGATTGATTTGCAACTCTCCACCCTGCTGAGAAGGTTCACCTCTAAAGCCGTGTCATGTTATTTGGGGCGTTTCAATAAAGGACCAAGCATTTCCATGAGAAAAATACGGAAGGCTAGAAATGTCCAAGCTGCTCCTCTACAGGTTTTTACTTTAGCGGTCCCTTCCCAGCCCCATGATCTACGCATGAGCAAACTGAAGCCTAGGAAGGGCTAAAGTTTGGCTGGGCCAAACAGAGAGCTGGACCTTGGACCAAGGCCCATGAGGTACTCCATGGCCCTGCAATGCCCTGCTGCTCATGAGCACCTCTAGTCCACAGCTCAGTGTTTAGGGACTATAAAATCACAGAAGCTTATTTTCTCTCTATGTAATCACTCTGGCTTGATCAACAAAGGCATTGGTCAATCTAAAAAGAACCAAAAAGAAATGGAGATATATAACAGATAGATAGATACAAAAATTTTAGAAGGAAATGCTCCAAAATGCTAACTACTGCTCTGGTTGAATGGTGGAACCATGGATGATTTTGTTTTCTTATTACATTTTTGTATTTTCCAAATTTTCTAAAAAACACACACACATGAATTAAAAAGATTTAAAAATGTAATATTAAGTACAAAGAAATGACATTGATTGGTCTGGATTTAACAATGTCTATTGCGTTGACTTTTCAGCACCTGTTTCAAACCAACTGATTGGTTTTAACCAGCCACAGTCATGCCATTCCCCACACCAGTGATGGATTTAGGAATGAGACATAAGGAGAAGCCTAATGGAAGGCCTTTAAAGAGTGATCAGAGATAAGAGACTTATTTTCTTCCCCACACACTGTCATGTTTTCAGATGATACTATGACCCTGAGGCTAAAGGAGGAAAGAACCAAGGGAAACTTAGAGAAATAGACCAGAGCCTGGAAAATGCCATGCTTAGAGCCACCTACTCCTAGACTAATCCCCACATGAGACAAGTTGCCCTTCTGAGTTGGCTTTTCTGTTACTTGCATCTAAAATCATCCTAATTTATACAATTGTACAAACTCATGCATTAGGAATATCCAACATAATAAGCAAAAACTAATTAAGAGCCTCCTTACCATACACAAAAGAAGGAAGTTGCTGGTCTCCTGAGCTGCCCTACTAAGTAACACCCAGAAGCTCACTATAGACCTCACTGAAGAACTACATCTGTACTCTTAACAGGACTATAAAGATATGTAGAAACATTCCCATTCAAAGTGGTAACGCTAAGAATTCTTCCAAAATACGTGTTACATTCACATCAATACTCCAACTCCACCCTCTTGCACGCTACAGAGAAAGTATAAACCAGAAACAAAAAAATCTTTTAAGTGACTCACATCTTTGATGTAATTCATCTCTTCTTTCAGCTGATTGGTGGACCACCCATACACCACCATTTCTTTCTGCTGATTTTGATCTGATCTTCGCACCACGCCGTAGACAACGCCCTGAGGAAGTTTCCTGGTTGGCTCCCCATTGCTTGGGTCAGGATGCTGGAAAAGGGTAGGAAAGGAGAGAGGAATCGTGATTCTTTAGGCTGTGTGAAGAAAGCTGTAGCAACAGGCCCACTGTATATGGATATATGGGCTGTGCCCAGCACTGGGTTGCCTGGCCGCAGGCAGACAGGCCAGTAGAAACTCAGTATCACTAAGTTGCACTGGGCCTGGGCAGAGGCTACCTTTACCCTGGAGGAATGGAGGAAGAGTATCTTTCTCTAATTTCCCCAAGGCCTCGTCCATCCACCTAGAAATGCATCTGCAGGGCCCCATCTTCTCAGAGGATCGTTTTGCTAATTCACACAAAAGGGCTAGACTTGTGTTGTCCCTAATAACAAGAGCAAGTGTCTGAACTCTGACATTCTTGGTAATGTTGTTTTTCCCCTTATATCAGTTCCTCTGTGTGCCTTCAACCTCCGCACTAAATATGTGGCCTGAAGTACATGGGATTGAGATACCTGGGAGGAAATGTTGGCTACCCTCTGGCAGCCAAATTGTCCTCTGAGGCTAGGTCTGATCCTGGGACCAGCTCTGAGAAAAAGACATGGGTGAGTACACAACCTGTTGTGACTATTCATGAAATATTTCCGAAAAACCAGGCAGAGGGGCATGACCTCACGGCAAAAGAATCTTCCCACTCCTTAATTTCTTCAGTTAAAGTTCTGATCAGTTTTGGAGTGCAAATACCTTTGGGAAGAGGTAATATGCCCAAGTCCTAACATACCTTTCTAGAATGAAGGCTCAAGAAGCAGGAGAAAAAGAAAGTAAGACTTGTGGAGTACATACTATAAGCTAGAACTATTTCTTAGCACACTTAATCCTCATAGCCATTCTGAGGTAATAGAGATTGTCTTCTCCACTTTATAGCCCAGAAAACGAAAGTAAAACTAAAGTTCAGAGAAGTCACACATCTAGATTCAAACCTAATTCCATCTGCACTAGGTACATCTCCCCACTTGAAGGTTTTGTGATATGTCAGGGGACAGAGTAGGGGCCTCCCCAATATTGAAAGGAAGGAGCAAGAAAACAATCAAGACCAAGGACTGAGGTTTCATAGTTTTCCTGAGGACTGACCCTGGTACTTCAACAATCAGAAGCCTGGGTTCCATCACGGCCATTCTGCTTTCCCACTCATTTTTAGGTCACCTTTGAATAAATTCTTCCCAGGTAAATATGTTTGACATATCAAACTGTCATTTGCATTTTAAAATCATTCATAATGATTTAAAAGAATAAAGAGTACTTTTTAATCCCATTCAAAATTTAGTAAAGTCTAGAAAGATACATGACAAATGATTAAGTGACGACCTCAAAGAAAGGACAGCAGGTGGTGCAGGGGAGCTAGAGATCAGGATAACTGTCAATTATTTTACTGCGTTCCCTTTCATATTGTTTGCTTATACTGGTAATGTGAGCTTTTTTAAAAACTAAGACAACAAAACATTCATTGCTTCCTACCCTTCTGCACATACTTGGAGATGGGATATGAAGAACTCTGACCTATACGTTTGATTCTGGAAAATACTTCCACTTGAGTCCCTCACCCTTGTCCCACAGGCATTGATGAACTCTTGAAATTGTCCATCAGGTTGAGGTGAATGGACTGTTACACGGGTCTTGGTGGAGTGACAAGCTGGGGTTAGATATTCCTGCTTTACTAGACATGGAATTAGGAAGAGGAAACGCTCTAATGAAATTCCCACTATACCAGGAAACAAAAGCATGCTGTTTCAGCCACGGACTCCACCCGGTTCCTGCAAAACAAGCTGGTGACGACATAAGGCTTTGGTGAGATGCATTTCTACAAAGTACATGCTCCCCAGGTGGATTAGCATCCAGGAAAATGCTCAGGTGGCTGGGCACAGAGGACTCTGCCTTCCTGCCCATGAGGGGAAATGAGGGCCACCGTCATGGAGGAACACACCAACAAGGCCAAAGACAACAGGGTCTGCGAAGCACTGCTCTAGGGGTCATGGATCTAAAAGTTGTGCACATGGAAAGCTATGAAGACCCTTAAGTAAAAAATACTAATTTTCATATCCCATTTTTTGTTTTAAACAGCGTGTGCTTGAGTGTATAAAACATCTAGAAAGATGTAATCCAAACAAATGACAGTTTCCTCAGTAAAACTGGGTATCATTTTTTTCATTTATACTCCTTTATTAATGATTTGGGGGGCTAAAATGGCGTTATGTTTGAATTAATAATTTTTATTTCAATTTTCAAAGAACAAAAATTATTACGAAATCAGGGTGAAAATAAAAGGCTCACAGGGAAGGGCCCAGCCCAGGACTCTGTTCAGGAGCAGGACCACCCGCAGGCCACACCACAAGGAGAAGGCTCCTGAGGCCATGTAAGGAGCTGCTGGGCTGTGAAGGGAAGGGCAAGGAGAAAGGGAAAACATTTGTTGTTTAGTCATTTTATTATACAATATTTTTTAATCTTCACAATAACTCTCCTATGTGAATATCAGTGCTTCCAAGATGCCAGCATTCAAGTGCCTGTCCATTTCTCATCAAATGTAAGCTCCTTCTTTGACTATAATGCTTTCAACGTAGCCAAGAGTCAGAAGAGAAACTGGAACTCACATCTCCATGTGGCAGCCCAGACCTCAGGGTCCTGGATCTTTGGGAAGAGGCGGGCCCAGGATGGGGAGGCTCTCCTCCACCTCCTATGGTCCATCTTCCCCTCAGCCTCTGCTCCATTCCAGCCTCACTGCTTTCTTTCTGTCCTTGTATCAGCCACCTTCCTTGTTGCCTCAGGGCATTTACACAGGCTATTCACTCTGTTTCCAGGGACCTGAAAAGGCCCTCCCTCAAGAACATCTTCACTGGTCCTTCTACCTGCTTGGGTCTCCGAGCTACTCACAACCATAATGAAGTGACTATTAGTATTGTTATATATGGAAGGTCTGCTCTTCTATCAACTGGAAGCTCCAAGAATTCTAGGGCCCTCTGTGTCTTCTTTTCCACCATAATTCCTGGCATCTAATACATAATAAGTTTCTCAATAAATATTTGCGGAATGAAGAGGAAGCTTTAGAAGCTGGAAGAGGTTCTGGGAATTACCCAGAGTGTGTACACAGGGTCTAGCTGAAAGAGACATCCTTGGGTCCTCTTAGATGGCGGAACAGGGAGCTGATGGTTTTGCCCCAATCATAAATTTGATATATCCAGTAAAGCTGCAAAGGAGCCAAGAGTGCTATCATTTTACCAAAATGGGAGAATACAGAAAAAATAAATAAAAATGAAAAGAGTGACTTTTGGCAGTATGTGGCTACATGTTCCTACATTTATATCTTTAAAATATCTCCCTATAAGATAAATATTAACTTTTTTGCCGTGAGAATAACATTGTGATTATATTAGGAGATAGCCTTTATCTTTCAGAGAAATACACTTAACTAAATATTTATGACATCAGAATACAGGGTGGAGGAAGTAGACGGGGTGTAGACAGGACAGGACTTGAGGGTTGAGAGTTGCTGGAGCTGGGTGAAGGGTCAATGACTCATTACACACACATTAGATTCTTCTTGTTTGTGTTTGAAATTCTCCATAATTAAGTTTTTAAAAACTTCTTTATAATGATGCTTAGTATTAAGAAAAAAATTTTTAAACATGTACACTAGGCCCACTAACAGCCTCCTGCGCATGAAACAATATTAGGCAAAATCTCTGAAAACAAAAGCCCTAATAAGTGCATGGAATGAAAAGAAAATTATCGCCAAAAAGGGAAAAGGAAACAACACAAAGGCCATCCCAGAATCCCTAGGTGAAATGCAGCAGAATTAACAACAGGCATAATCATTAAAACATAGGCTGTCCCAGGATATACTCAGAACTTAACTTATAGGCTCGTGATATGGCTGTTTTCCCTAAAGATATATTTAGTAACCAGTGCTTTAGAAAGGAGAAACCATAAAAAAGTAACTCAGCCTCATTCCCTGCTACATGGGCTTCAGTGAGGCTAATGACAAGTGACTATATTTTCCAAACTCTAAATCAAAATATGTGATCTTACAAGGAGATAAGCTCTCTTGAGGCAGAGACAGTATTGACTGTCTTTCCTGCTCTATCCCTGATACGCAGCATAAATAGATCTCACTAAATACGTTTTGAAAGAAGGAAGACAGTAGAATATTTAGAATCAGATCTATGCCAGAATATTTAGAGTGTTTGGTCATCCTCAGACACTAATCTGTGCAAAGGAAGAAAGACCTTGGACAAGAAGGGTTTGGGGGGGATTAAAAACAGCAGAAACACAATTTAACATAAATCCAAACTGACGATGGCAGCCGGCCACACCCAGCCCCTGATTCCCAAGGGCCCAGAAGGACAGCTGGTCCCACCTCCAGGCTGCCAATACAGCAAAGATGAATCACAACATGAACTGAATGACTTGCAAACTAGAAGCTGAAGGACCTCGTCTTCCAGCCAGAGGGCAGCAGCTGACCCCGAGCCAGCTGAGTGCTGGCGCACTGGGCATGCTCGCCATCCTCAGGCAGCACGCACTTCCAGGAATGTGGCCTGACCTGTCTGACCTGTGCATCCCTCTCGCCAAAATATTGGCCTCTGGTCACTACTTACACTTGACATTGTTTTGCCTTCTTGGGACACAAATGAACATGACAGCGGAGCCACAGCCTATCAGAGAAATAGGTAGGAGCTGGGCAGCCCAGGCTCCTCAGAGAAATGGAAACCTTTAGCTATTGAGATATTTATTTCTGACTATCTCACAGACTGAATAGAGAACCCTTCCTAAATAAAATCATGCTTGGTGGAAAAATAAAATAAAAAGACCACTTTGAATGCTTACCTGTGAGAAGAAAAAGAAAAACCACTGGCCACCCAGAAATGCCAAAGAGAGTGTAGTTCTAATGATAGTATCCTGATAGGAGGTAACTTCTTTACAAGATATTACTTTACAGCACTGAGCAGACAACAGATGCTTAGGCCTCACAACCCAGGAAGGTAAGGAGGGGGAAAGAAGGACATGGGGGAGAGTGATCAGGAACTTCATTTCTGGATCCCAATGGTGCAGTAGACACCTTAGGTAACCTTGACTGATTAAATATCCTAAACAGACTTTTCTCATAGGAGAAAGTGTACAAGTTGGTGTTCCCATGATAACAGGGCCACCTCATAGACACCAGTTGTAACTGCAAATTTTCTATGTGTAAGTTATTTACTTCACTGAGTTTCAGAGTCCTGAACAGTAAAAAGGAGATGATGCCACCAATTTCGGAAGGTCGTTCTAAGGAATTCACAGAGAAACATATATGTAAAACAACCAGCATGCCGTGGGCAGACTAGTAGATACTGACAGATTCTGTTATTGGTAGTGGTGTCTTTACATTTCTGAGGATCCGCATTCCCACTCAAGTCTACATGTTTCTCTGGATGCTTCTGTCTGTCTGTCCACCTCCCTTTCCTTGGGTCTTTTTGCTGTTACCATCACAGACATCAAATTGACTCACCTCTCGACTTGACTTGGAAGAGAATCACGGAGTCTCAGAAATTAGAAAAATGGAAAGAGTTGTAGAGTCCAGGGGAATTGTAAACCCATCCCTCCTCAGTGTCCAATAGAGCCGTGGGGCTGCAAGGGCACTGCTGGGCAGCTCACCTAGCCTGAATTATGGAAGCCACAGCCACTGCACTCCACTTTTACTGGTGGCACTTCTCAAACAAAAGTCCATGGCTAATTCATCTGAGTTCTTAGTACAATTTAAGGTGATTATATTCTACAAAAAAACATATTCACTGGTTCTAGGGGAATGTTTCCATTTGCTTGAAGAGGAGACTGAGGCCTCTAGAGATGTCTTGACTGGCCCGACACTAACTCGGTTGGTGAGGGAGCCAGGACTAGAACCCCGGGCCTCTTCCCATCCTCCCACGGCCACTCTCTCTGGGAGACACGTAGACCCTGCACGCTATCAGCAAGGCAGCCCCAGCCCCACCCCCACCTGAATCATGGCAGCACACTCCCTCACCTGGCAACAGCCCGTGATGTTGTGTAAACAGTCACACCAAAACAGGAACTCGGGCTTATTCACCCAGGGCTCTAAAGGAAAGGGGGCTATAAAACTCAAGGGCAAGGGTTGCCTCCTTTTCCACATTTTACTAGGCTACGAAAACTCCCGACTTTTCCTGCGCATACATACATCTGCTCTCCCTCACTCAGAGTCTTCCAAGGTCTAGAGAGAAACAGATTCTTTCAAAACACAAGTCACTAAAGGACACCTACCATGGGGGGATACTAAGAGCTACTGCAAATATTATCTGCTTCAAACTACTTT
Organism: Lasiurus cinereus; assembly: GCA_011751065.1. Lineage (NCBI taxonomy): Eukaryota > Metazoa > Chordata > Mammalia > Chiroptera > Vespertilionidae > Lasiurus > Lasiurus cinereus. The sequence goes on from JAAGEH010000076.1 coordinate 43,863,545, forward strand.
GTCAATTTGCAAAAGGCTTCACCATCACAGACTCAAAATCAGCGAAGTTCAGATCACATTCTCAAAAATTCAATGGTGAGACCCTGATTCAACTTGGTAAGGCTGTAATAGTGCTGTGTCTGTCTCTTACTTCTCTATGTGTAAGAATATGTGTGTTACTTAAGAATGCACTGCATATATATTTGGCTAGAAATAATGGATATGTGCATTCACAAAGTTCTTTGAAAATCATAGGAATTTAATTTCAAAATTATCTACCACCAATCTTAATTTCAATGTTCAACAATTTTATAAAGATTATATTCCACACTTACCAATTTCTCAACATGAACTGTATGCCTATAAAATAACCAACATTTCCTCTCCTAAATTATTACTGATTTTTTAATAAACAAAAGTCCATGGCTAATTTATCTGAGTTCTTAGTACAATTTAAGGTGGTTATATTCTACAAAAAATGTATTATGGGTTGAATTGTGATATACAAATAAATGTATACCAGTGCCCTAACCCCAAATACCTCAGAATTTGGCCTTATTTGGAGCTAGGATTAAGTTAAAATGAGATCATTAGAGTGGGCCCCAATCCAGTATGTTGGTGTCCTTATAAAGAGGAGAAAAATTGGATACAGAGACACACATACACAGGGAAACACAATGTGAAGACTGGAGGGATGCTGCCACAAGCCAGGGACTGCCAAAAGCCACCAGCAGCTGGAAGCAGTGAGGAAAGATTCGTCCCTAGGGCCTTCAAAAAAAGCACGGCTCTGCTGAGTGACATCCCAGACTTCCTGCCTCCAAAACCAGGAGCCAATAAACCTTTGTTATTTAAGCCACCCAGTCTGAGGTCCTTTGTTATGGCAGCTAACCTAGGAAACGAATACAAAGCCGAATCATCATAATCAACAGCCATTCATTAAGCACAAACTATGAGCAAGACAGGTGTTAGGCGCTAGGGAGAAACAAAGTCACCACCTCATTTATAATGTGTGTAGATATGCATAACTATATGTTGTGCACAAATTTCGCAGGAATGTGTGTGTAGACATGTGGGAGTTCTTAGCAGCAGGTGACTAGGTGCCAGGTGAGGGGCAGCCTGTGAACCTATGGTGCAAGAAAGACAATCATCCAAGCACGGGCAGTCAGGGGAGCTCTTGGGGAAGCGAGCCTGAAGGACAAGGAAGAAGACATCGATAAACTGAGAGATGGCTGGAAGAGACCCTAGGCCTGGGCGAGGGCCTTAGCAAAGGTTCTGGGGAGGAAGTAGATGCCATGGGTTTAGAAGGTAATAAGTGAACCTGTTCAGTGAAGGCAGACCAGCCAGGAAATAAAAAAGGAGATAATACTGACTTGGTTTCAGGTGGACTGAGAGGAACTGGCCTGGCCAGCAGGCTCTGAGTCTTGCTACCCAAAGAGGGCTACCACACTGGAAACAACCCACAATACTGATATTTTGGCTTTTTTAAAACAACAAAATATAATTATTTTATTTAAAAGAAGAGATACCGTGATCTTTTTCATCTATCCTTATTCTTCATTTGCCATTTTATCTGAGAGAGGGCCTTTGCCCAAGACTGGATCTTTCAGATAGATTGTTTGGGGAAGAAGGTTCCAAAACAACTAAATTTTCCTAGAGGAGGGTCAGGCTCTGAGAGAGGAGAGGTTTGGCTCTGGAAGAAATACAGGGAGGGGTCAGACTCCAGTGAAGGACAGGGAGTTGGGTGCTGGCACCAGCCTCCCCCACTCCCGCCTCTCCCTCACAAACCCCCACACACTGTCTTTGTATTCCCCGCAATACCCTGCCCCGTTGCCGGGATGACTCCAACAGAATCCCCTGGAAATAAATGAAAACCCAAATGGCTCTGAGGGAAATACAAATGCCAACAACCCTAAGACAAGACAGCCGTTCTCGCTGTAACTGGGAGATGGGAATGCAGGATGCCCTGGCGGCCTGTTGGCCTATTGGTCAGGGTTAGAACAGTTTCTGAATGGGTGTACCTATACTCCATTCAAATTTAAATGAAGCCCAGAAGTTTATGGGCAAATATTTTCACATAAAAATATGAAATCCAGATTCCATATTTTAATACTAAAAATAATGGTGAAAGTCTAAAATATCTGTATCCTGTACATTAAAATACCACCATGTTGAGAACACTGAGGGCCAGTGAGGCCACCCACAGGACAGGGCTCAGGAGAGCAGAGCTGGCGGCCTGGTGGGCGTCCCCCCAGAGGTGACTCTGAGCTGTGATTCTCAGAGGTAAGGTCATGCAGGGAGAAGAGGCCAGGCCTGGCGGTATGGGCAGAGGGATACTCAGATTTATGGAAAAGGACATAATGACATCAAGGCTATGCAGGAGGCACAGCCCAAGGGGGTGGGGGAGGTGCAGGCTGGGCAGTTTCAGGAAGGGGACCGGCTCCAGGAGGGTCCAAGGGAGAAAAGCAAAGAACAAGAATCATGGATATAGGCATCAGAGTGAAGCAATCTGGCATCCAGTCACAGCCACTCCACTCTGTTTTATAGGCCAGACTCTGAAGCGGGCCCTTGGCCTATATTATAGCTCATTTGCTTTTTACAACCAGACATTATTGTGCCTGCTCGAAAGATGAAGAAACTGAGGAGCAGAGACAGTATTTGAGAGCTCATCTGAGGCCTGAGAAAACAGCCTCAGGGCAGCTAATATCATCTGTAAGAGAAAGTAAAGGAGCAGACAGCCTCCCACATCCACCCCATAGCCCCATGACTCCAGAAAAAGACACTGCCTCTGTGGTTCCTGCCCCCAATCCTCCAGACACACCACTGTGAAGGTAGGCAGCATGTACCATGTGCCACACCCATCCGCTGCAAGTAATCTTCTCTCTGGTGACGTGGGAACAGTGGACAGAAGGATGTCCCCACTGCAGTGGCATCTATATGTGGCCGGCCACTCCATGTCACCTCACGTCCTCAAAGTACACTAAGCATCTTCCGTGGCTGTGGGAAGAATAAGGCCCAGCCAGCTGCAGCCCTAACAGGGCCCTGGAAATCCTCCCAGAAGTTGCGCTTCATCAGAAGCCACTTGGGCCATTTACATCTTCCTGCCTCCACATCTCAGCCAGCTGCAGTCCCCAGCCTTGGCACACCATACACCCCCACAAAAAAAAAAAATCAAAGTCATCTCACCAGAACTCCTGGCATCTTGCAGGTGGGTGGGCTACGACTTCCCAGGGAAAGGCTGCCACGTGGAAGGCGCATTAGAGGAGGTGGCACGCCCAGGGCCTCCTCGCTGGTGCCTGCCTCTGGCTCCCAGTGACTTCAAACCAGGAACCCCACCAGGACTGGTGATGAAATCACCCAGCATTTACCACCAGTGCCTTCTAGTGCTGCCACCACCCAAGGACTTCAGTCCTAGGGAAACAGCCAGCCCCACCTCCTCCTCTCTACCACAGTTCTTCTGCAGTGAGTCACCAATGCATCACAGACAGGCACTCCGGCTGCACACCTGGTCCACCCAGTATGAGCGGCATCATGGCACGTGATCTATGCCTGCGGTTTCTGCCCTGCGCTCCTGGAGTTCTCAGGCAGGAGGGGGCCTGGGGAGCAGGGTCAGGGGAGACAGGGAGGCCTCTGGCTTTCACCACCATCACTTTTGCCTTGATTATATATACATGGGCTCAGGATAACATTTTGATCAGAAGGGGAAAAAAAGAGGGTTTGATTGCTTTAAAACATTTGAAAAGCACTATTCAAGACAAAAAGGCAAATCAGTACACAACTTGGTTACAACTGCCGCCTGACAGGGAGGAAAAGTACCTGTTTCTTTGGGAATGCCTGGTTCTTCTTTAGCGGTGAGGACGTGCCCTCCAGGGCTTCCCCCTGCCCCAGTGTCAACACCAAGAATCCTTCACAAATGTCCTTCCAGGCCTGCAGTACCAATCACTCCAACAGGGCAAGTCCCCCACCTCCTCCACCATGCACAAGGGGACAGCCAACAAGCCCTGTCCTGTCACTCACTCATTTGGGACCCTTTTCAAAAAGTGTGGTTCAGTGATTGAGGAGGTCATGGTTGGATTCCTAGTAAGGGCATGATCCCTAATAGGGGAGATATATATATATATATCTTGTGTGTTGGAGTGATGGTCAATCTGCATATTACTCTTTCATTAGAAAGGATAGAGGCCTGGTGCATGGGTGGGGGCCAGCTGGTTTGCCCTGAAGAGTGTCCTGGATCAAGGTGGGGGTTCCCTTGGGGCATGGGGCAGCCTGGGCAAGGGACCTGTGGTGGTTTGCAGGCCGGCACGTCCCCCTGCAACCCAAGTGGAGACCCTGGTATCTGGGATTTATTTATCTACTACAATTGAAACTTTGTAGCCTGGAGTGGAGACAAGCCTTCTGCTTGATCCCTGTAGCCATTTTTGTTGGGATTTATTTATCTTCTATAATTGAAATTTTATAGCTTGGAGTGGAAGCCTTGGCTGGCCAGGGTGTGCGGAAAGCTTGGCTTCCTCCATCGCCAGGGAAACCCAAGCCTCCCTCCTGCTCTCTCTATGGCTATAGCCATCTTGGCTGGGTTAATTTGCATACTCACTCCTGATTGGCTAGTGGGTGTGGCTTGTGGTGTGATGGAGTGATGGTTAATTTGCATGTTACTCTTTTATTAGATAGGATGTTAATTCTCTTTTATCTCCAACAGATTCTCATCTTTATTTTATTTTATTTTATTTTATTTTATTTTATTTTATTTTTTAGTAACATTGAATTTATTTAGAGATTCCTGCCAATTGTTTTGCAGGTAATCCCATGTTTTGGCTTTTTCGGTTTCTTTATTACTAGGTTCAGTTAAACAAGTTTGGCATGCATATTACATAGGTAACATTGAGTACTTTTTACTGGGACCACCTCAGAAGTCACATAACATCAGGCCCTCCCACTATTGGTTACTAAACTGGATCATATATTGATTGATTTCAGAGAGGAAAAAAGAGGAAGAGAGAGATAGAAACATTCAATGAGAGAGAATCATTGATTGGCTGCCTCTTGCCTCCTACTGGGAATCAAGCCCACTACCTGGGCATATGCCCTTGACAGGAATCAAACCTAAGACCCTTCAGTCACAGGCCAGCACTCTATCCACTGAGCCAAACCAGCTAGGGCCCTCTGTACCTTTTTAATCAGCAAGCAATCTATGAGACCATGTGAATATACTGTTCCACAATAATCGCTCACCTATTAGTTTCTGCATCTATTGATGACTCAGCCTAAGAGTTACAAAACAGATTTTCTAAATGTATCAGCTGATGTTCTAGAAAGATACCTCTCTCTCTCTCCCTCCCTCCCTCTCCATCTCTCTCCCCCCCTTTCTCTCTCTTTCTCTCTTTCTCCCTCCTTCCCAACCTTCCTCCCTCTTTTCTCTCTCTCTTCCTGATTATTATGATACACTCATGAAGGTTGTTTTTAATCATTCAGTGTGTCCTAACGCATTACTGTCATTCTATTTGGTGCTCAAATTGTCCCATGTTTGCCAGTGAGAGCCCTTTCACACCAGCTTCTGGGTGCTTTGCTAAGACGCCGTTCGCCTTTCAGTTCTTCCTTGCTTTCTAGCTGGTGATGTCCCAGGCTCACCTGGTACTCTCCCTGCTCCAACCTGGAACCAGCTATTTTACAGGATCCTTCCAGTGGGACTCATCCTCTCTTTTCCAGCAGATAAGCAACTTCACATTCTCTCACCTTGCTCTAGTCATAACCTCATTTTCTTTCCTCACTACCTCCTTTCGTGGTCATTCATCATTTGCATGAGCACAGATGGCTCTTTGTCCTTGGCAGCAGGTGGGGAAAAGAAGGGTGTAAGAGAAGGAAAGGAGAGACAAAGACCTACAGTAAATTTGGGATGCTATCAGCAATTTATCAGACTAGAAAAAGCTTCCTGCCCTGACCGGTTTGGCTCAGTGGCTAGAGCATCGGCCTGCAGATTGAAAGGTCCCAGGTTCAGTTCCAGTCAAGGGCATGTACCTTGGTTGTGGGCACATCCCCAGTAGGGAGTATGCAGGAGGCAGCTGATCAATGTTTCTCTCTCATCAATGTTTCTTCTAGCTCTCTATCCCTCTCCCTTCCTCTCTCTGAAAAAAATAAATATATTTTTAAAAGAAAAAGCTTCCTTTTTTATAGGTGACTACACAATTGGTTATTTCCAAATCACGGCTTGTATTCTGAGTTGGTACTGTCTTATGATTTCATGTATAAAATTTATATTATGTCATAGTTTATTGTTTTATTTTACACTTATATAAAATACATACAGAAGAAAACCTACTACCCACACCCTGGTATTCTTGTCCCCTTCTCTTGCTTAATTTGTCTCCATCAGTACTTACTACCTTCTAAACTATAAATGGTGCTTCATTTTTAAATTTGTTATTCTCCCAATAGACTTTATATTAAGTTCTGTGAATGATGGACATTTTTTTGTTTACTGCTTTGTTCATTACTATGCTCACTGTGTCTAGAACAGTGCCTGGAATACAGTAGGTACCCCATAACTGTTTGTGAATGAGAAAAAATGACTTGCCCAGGACCACAAGTCTAGAGGTGAGCAGGATCTGCCATGTACCTCAAAGCCTCTGCTTCCATGTCACCCCCACCCCAAGCAGTCTGTTACCCCCTTCCCATGTTCCCAGAGCCCTTCTTAAACTCCCGGATGCTGACACAAAGTATCACATCATCACAGTTTACTTACACATCTGTCTCACCTGAAACACGGCAAGTTTCCCTGAGGCAAGACAAGGTCAGACTTCTCTCTATGGCCCGACATTGAGCACAGCAACTGGCACAGAAAAGCCTGCTCCCTCTGAGCTGCAGCCAAGTGACTTTCCCTTGCCCTTGCCCCACACCCCAGAGCCTGCTGGGCTTCTCCTCTCCGTGGCTTCTCCACAGCATGAACTTTCTCCCGCCCCAGCTGTACAGAAAGGCCAGGCCCCACTGGCCGCTCACAATGGGCCCTTTGACTCTGCGGGCTGCGCTCTCTCAGGAAAAACACGTTCCCTGCCACGGCACCTGTCACTAAAGTCAACACAGAGCCAGTGTTCATCAGGAAGCAAGGGCAGGGGCAGGGAGGCAGACTAGTGGTCAGAGCGGTCTGGCTTCTGGAGGACAGACAGTGTGCAAGGTGGAGAGCCCTCTATTCAGCAGGGCTGCTGACACTAGGCTCTGAGTAGCCTGGAGAGATGATGGGAGGGGAAGAGGCCAACATAAAAGAGTGCAAAGAGTAGAACTTGTCAAAGCTTTGCCTCAGAAATGCCTTACTTGCTCTTTTCTTTCAACCTTCTTCTCCTTTTCCTCAGAAACGGGACTCTCAGGAGGTACAGTCAGCCGCAGCCTGCAGACATTTGCCTGGGAGAGAGAGGGGAGAAGCCAGTTATGAACCTGCGTTTGGGGTAGAAAGAGCTGGGCGATCTTGTATTTCTCAGAGCCTATTTCCCTGACTTTGCAATGAAGGTAATCATTCCAACCACACTGGGGACTGAAGGAAGACCAGCCTTCACCTGTCCATCACTGACATGCACCACACTGCTGCTCAAAGCAGAGAAACCACTGAGTGATTTCATAGTTTTCCAACTGTTTTTTAAATGGCAAATAGTAAAACTAGAGTAACCTTATTTCACATGCATATTCCAGAATACAGCTAGAGGGATAGAGGCCAAAATACACACAGTGACAACTGGGGTATGAGATTGCTTTCTACTTGACAATATATTAAATTTTTTACAATAAACATGTGCATTTCATCACAAAGTTTTTTTTAAATGTATACAGTTATGTTCATAGCTTCATCAGTCACAACTGCAACACACAAGTGGAAGCAACACAAATGTCCATTGATGGATGAGGGATAAATAAAATGTTGTCTGTACAGAGAAAGGAATGTTATACAGCCTTAAGAAGGAAGAAAATTCTGACACATGCTACAACATGGGTAAACTTTGAGGATGTTACGCGGGGTAAAATAAGTCAATCTGGAGGTCCTCCCTTGGGTTACTTCGGAGATCTGTTCCTACTGCACTTTTCGCTGTAAGTCGGAACCCACCTACATAAGCACCTACATCACTCACATGGAGCACATACATAGCAGTAATGAAGGGAAATTGCAAAAAATATTTAAAAGGAAGATAACAATTCCTGATCTTTACTTGTGGGAAATAAATAAAAACAAAGCATATACATTGAAATGACGGAACTTTTTTTTCCTATAAATAAATGGGAGATGGCGCCCTAACCGTGGAAGAAGGTAAGTCAAGTCGGTTGTAATCCGAGGACTGCCTGTAATACAAATCCATAGAGACAGAAAGCAAAATGGTGATACAGATATAGATCCTATAATAATCCTCTGATTACCTGCCTAAAGGATTTAAGAAAGAATGTTCACGCGTCCAGACCACCTGACATCCATTATGCCAGAAGCTGAAGAGAGAAGAATGAGCACTTATTATGTAATGGGTATGAAGTTTCCATTTGAGAATGAAAAAAAAAAATTCTGGAGACAGATGGTGGTGGTGTTTGCAAAACAATGAGAATATACTAATGACACATGATGTCTATTCTACCCTTATGTCACAGGCTGGTCCTGCTGTGACATTCCCCAGGGAGAAATGATCCTGCCATTAAAAAAGCCCAAGGAGCCCGGCCAGCTTGGCTCAGTAGTTAAACATCGACCTATGAACCAGGAGGTCACATTTCGATTCCTGGTGAGGACACATGCCCAGGTTGGAGGCTGGATCCCCTGTAGAGGGCATGCAGGAGGCAGCTAATCAATGATTCTCTTTCACCACTGATGTTTCTATCTTTCCCTCTCCCTTCCTCTCTAAAATAAATAGGAATATATTTGGGAGCGGGGGAGCCCAAGGAAGGTTCCAGCAGCACCTGGAGTACCCAGCCCATAGCCACATGGGCTCAGCTTACAGGAGTGCTGCCTGGCCTTGTTATGGATTGATTTGTGTCTCCCTAAAATTCAAATGTTGGAGTCCTAACCCCAGCACCTCAGGAAATGACCCTATTTGGAAATAGGGTCCTTACAGATGTATTAAATTAAAATGAGGCCTTTAGGGTGGGCCCTAATCCAAAATGCCTGATGTCCTTATGAAAAGGGGAAATGTGGAGACAGACACATATGCTGGGAGACACCATGTAAACATGCTGAGGAGAGGAGCCTGGGACAGGTCCTCCCTCACAGCCCTGAGAAGGAACCCACCCACCCGATGGATACCTTGGTTTTAGACTTCGAGCTCCAGAACTGTGGGACCATTCATGTCTGTTGTTTAAGTCACCTGGTTTGTGGTACTTTTTATTTTTACAGCAGCTCCAGCTAACTAAAATACCCCCAACCTAATTTGCAGTGTCAGGGGTCTGCACTGATCCACAAGGTGGTCTATGAGCAAAAATGCCCTGTAGCCGAGAAGCCCAAGGTGGGATGGGCTAGGAAAAGGCCATTTAAGTCCAACCTGCCAGCCTGTGGAGGAATGAGTGAAGAAAACCAGATGAAGTCAGTACAGCTAAGCTGACTTAAAACAGAATCTATATAGTAAAACTGGCAAAACTGGTTCAGACCAAATGGGCTAAAGCAGTGGTCGGCAAACTCATTAGTCAACAGAGCCAAATATCAATAGTACAATGACTGAAATTTGAGAGCCAATTTTTTTAAACTTAAACTTCTTCTAATGCCACTTCTTCAAAATAGACTCGCCCAAGCCATGGTATTTTGTGGAAGAGCCACACTCAAGGGGCCAAAGAACCGCATGAGGCTCAAGAGCCGCAGTTTGCTGACCATAGGGCTAAAGCATGAGGAATTGATTTTATTTTAACTAGCCTGAGGACTTAAACCTTTGAACTTTATAGGTGTGCATCAATTCCAGGAGATAGACATAGATATAGCTATTGCTATAGATATAGATATAGGTATAGATATAGATATAGATAGAGATAGAGATAGAGATAGAGATAGAGATAGAGATAGAGATAGAGATAGATATAGATATAGATATAGATATAGATATACAGATCCTATGATTACCTACCTGAAGGACTTAAAGAATGTTCAGGTGTCCAGATCACCTGACCTCCATTATCCAGACAACCAGGTATCCGGAAGATTATTATCTTGGACCAATCCAGGAGCTAATAAGAATGTAGAGCTGGCCCTGCCTGGTTTGGCTCAGTGGATAGAGGAACGGCCTACAGACTGAAGAGTCCCAGGTTCGATTCCAGTCAAGGGCATGTACCTTGGTTGCGGGTACATCCCCAGTAGTGGGTGTGCAGGAGGCAGCTGATTGATGTTTCTCTCTCATCGATGTTTCTAACTTTCTATCCCTCTCCCTTCCTCTCTGTAAAAAAAGCAATAAAATATATTTTTAAAAAAGAATGTAGAGTTGATTCATCTCAAGAATACAACTCTTACCATAAAAACTTTTGACCTTTCTTCCTTGGAACACTGTTTTAACTTTGGCATTTTTAATTGTAACAAAGCATCATGATTCATTTACGCTTGGTCAACACTATGAAAGAAACCCCACAGCTAATAATGTAACTGGCAGATGGGTGCCCAGTCTGGGAGTAATATTTTCTACACATGGGCATTTAGGACACGTGTTAGCTCTCCCACCTCCCTCTGAAGCATCCCATTTTGCTGCCCAGCACCTCTAACCTCCGGATAATGAACGACCATGTTCCCTCCAAACTCTTACCTAATAGACCTAGCACTGCCCTTGGGGACTGCAGTACAATTCCCTTTCTCTAGACAGGCTTCCTGTCCTCTGAACCTCTTTTCCTCTGGATTAAACAATCCCAGTTCTTTCAACCACATGATTTGATTTCGAGATCTCTCTCCATCCTTACTCTCCTTAGGGCAAGCTTCATCCCCCAATGGTTCCAAGGCTATCTGCTTCTTATGTGGAAAGTTGTGTACCAAAGCTTCAAAAATTGTGTACCAGTCATGTTGGCCAAAGAGAAACCAACTCTACCACAGGTAATTCTCTTAGGTGACAGGCAGCAACACTGATGAGAATCTTAGTCCCTCCGGAGAAAGGCAACCCTCTGATTTCAGGCCACTTGAACTGGTTGAAACCAGTTGGCATTTACACAGACATCAAAGTCTAATTCACACCAGATAAGCAATCCAAGTCTGTGATGCTCAATAATCTTCCCTGATAAGTTGGATCTAATCCACAGTTTAATTCTGCAGAGAATAAGGTACTCTTCTCCAGTACCACATCCTACACACACACACACACACACACACACACACACACACACACACGCCCAGCTGCATATATGCACACCCAGGGGATGTACCTGCAACCAGGGTACATGCCCTTGACCGGAATTGAACCTGGGACCCTTGAGTCTGCAGGTCAATGCTCCATCCACTGAGGCAAACCGGTTAGGGCAGGGATTTTTATTATTATCTACATAGTCTAATCATTCCACAAGTTCCAGATGAAATGAGCCTATTTGGTTTCACAGCTCTGCTTTCCATGAACAATTTGGTCAATGGATCTAGAGGGCATTAGAATTGTGATTTTATTTATTTATTTATTTAGTTAGTTAGTTAGTTAGTTAGTTAGTTATTTGGTAAGTCGATTGCCCCAGATGGGAAATCCATAATGGCAATAAACTACAAAACTGAAGAGGAGACAAGGCCCAGAAGGGTCCCCAGGGGTCCTATCACCCAAAGGTGAGCTGTCCCCCTTTCCCAGCTTGAGCCCATTCCTCATCTGCCCACCCCAAACTTCGATATACCTCAGTACACTTCCTGCAGCCCTCACTGAGCCATGTGTCCCCTGTGGTATACAAAGCCGCAGGGTAAACAGAATGCAATTGCCTGAACTATCACTTTTACCTGCTGACAGGTAATGAATTAAATTAAAATGAACCTCAAATATATCTGGCAGTTGTAGAGTGCCCCTGGATTGTTTACTCTTATCATTAGAGGTGCTCTGATGGGAACACTAAGGACTCTGCTAGCATTTTTTAATCAAGGCTGAGCCACTGACGACTAGCTATCTATACAGAGCTATTTAAATCCTGGAACAGGATCAGAGGCCTTCCTAATAAGATGGCCAAATATGTTGTCAGGTAAAAAAAAAAAAAAAAAGCTGCTTTGAAAAAATGTTAAAAATAACCCCATTTTTGTTTGTTTGTTTAATCCTCACCTGAAGATTTTTTTTATTGATTTTTTTAAAGAGAAAGGAAGGTTGGGGGAGAGAGGGAAACATCGATGTTGCCTCTTGTATGCACCCCAACCAAGGACTGTACCTGGAACCTAGGTATGTGCCCTGACCGAGGGAATCAAACCCATAACCTCGTAGGACGACAATCCAACCTACTGAGCTGCCTGGCCAGGGCACATTTTTGTTTTTTAAATACACTCTGATCACTAGTATAGATTTATATGAAAAAATGTCTTTAAGGGGACACAACCAACTGGTTGATGGCGGTGGTAGGATCTAGAAAGTGAGACTTCTGCATTGTTTGCAACTGTTGCAAGTTTTTTAATCTACATTAATAAAAGAGTAAGATGCAAACTGACAGTACTTTTGTGACACCCACCAGCCAGTCAGGAGTATGCAAATTAACCCAACAAAATGGCAGGCTAATTTGCATACACAGGTGCCTAGCGTCCAGGAGCAGGGCATTCCACACTGCCCCAGCTGCTCTAGGCCTCTGGACAGCATAGGAATGTGGAAAGGCAGCTCTGGCCGGAGTGAAGGTGGTGCCAGCAGCCAGGGGAAGGAAGGCCCATTCTAGCACGAATCTTCATGCATTGGTCCTCTAGTTAAAATAATAACAGTATTAATGAAAGCACTAATAAAGATTGAAAGCAATGTATCAGAAAGATAGGAAGAAAGATGTCAACCTCTTCTAAACCCCCAGGACTGCCTCGGGAGCAGCAAACAGAACATCTCAGTGGTCTGGATCAGTGGTCGGCAAACTGCAGCTCGCAAGCCACATGTGGCTCTTTGTCCCCTTGAGTGTGGCTCAGCATTAGAACCACTTCTTCAAAATAGACTCATTTGGGCCGAAACCAACTTCTGTGCATGGGCCACAAAGATTAAATCGCACTGTACATGCGCGTCCGCATGTGCTATTTTGTGGAAGAGCCATACTCAAGGGGCCAAAGAACCACATGTGGCTCATGAGCTGCGGTTTGCCAACCACGGGTCTGGATGGTATGCTGAACTTTTCAACAGAAGCATTACGAGAAGTAACCCCTGAATGTACCCATTAGGTGGATCTGGTGTGGTTTATTTACCTCTCCTTATTCATTTGTTTTCAGGAATCCACTTGTGGGGAAATCTCCCACTGAGTAAGATCAAGGCAAATCTCTCAGCATTTAGTTATGCTGATCTCAATGGTTTCCTGAAACTCAGATACACAATACTCAGAGCAAGTCAGGCTGGGCAGTTCCTGAGAGACAGGTAAGGTACTTTATTCTCAGGGGCTCCCATAGCAGCTGGCTCAGCCTTGTGTTCTGAACAATGAGGAATGTTGAACATTACCTATCCTGAACATCACGGCTATTGGGCCAGCCACCCCTATACATGAGGCATAAAAGCAGAGAGATGGACTCATGTATTTGATCACTCAGTTACTGAGCACCCACTACTCTGAGGGTTCCAAGATGAAAAAGTAACAGCCATGCCCCCAGGAGCTCAGAATCCAAAAGCACACCCAAACAAGACAACCAAGAACACTCAGTGTCACCAACACAAGGTCCCAAGGGACAGGATAGATTGGTGATCTCCACTTCCTGGATTCTAATATTGGCCCGACACTGACTAGCTCTGAAACCTTTGGAAAGCTACTTTATCTTCAGCTTCAGTTACCTCAGTTGTAAAACAGAGCCAACAATACTGCAGAACCACTCTCTTAGGACTGTGGTGAGGATTAAATTAGCTAGTACATGCCAGGGGCTGAGAACAGGTTCTGGCACCTATTAAGCCCTCTGTAAGTGTCCTTCATTACTATGGGAATATAGGAAGGAGAACAATCATCTTCACTAGAGGCAGGAGCATATATGGAAAGGCTCCTAGAGATGACATTTGTACTGGGTATAGAAGTACAGAAAGAACTTTTCAAGTCAGTGAGGTTTGAAGAACTCATTGTCAGAATAACAGACAACTACTATGAAAGGTGTTTGTCCCCGCTGGTCAAAGGCACAGAAGCTGGCCTATTCTAAGAATGGTAAGTGGGCCAGCAGCCTAAGCTGGAGTTGAAGAGAAAATGGGCAAACAGGCAGAGGCCAACCTTTAACAACCTACAAATGGCTGCTGCCGAAGCAAGGCCTCTAATGGAAGGTTGGAGGAAGGAACTAAAACTCAAACCTGAGTTCAGTGATTGGATAGCAATTATTGAGTACCTCCTGTTATGTCCACACACTGCAACATGACAGAAGGGGAAAATGGAGAGATCGAGCAAGCTTTGTGCCCTAATTGAATTGGTAGTCCTTACGGTGCTTAAAATAGAATCAACACAACATAGTCCCTCGCTCAGTAAATATCAGTATGGATTTCTTTCGCGGCTGAACTAATACACAGTAAGGAGAATATGCCTGAAACTCCCTAGAGAGCCTCCCGCGTTCTTCAAACTAACCCCCGTGGGAAGGAGAGCAAGGGAAGGGCAGACAGCATTCTAGCCACCACCACAAGCATTCAAGCTTTCGCCACAAGAAAATACACAAGCAAGCCCTTGTCTACAACTCAGGGTTCCTGGAAGCTAAGCATTCTCTCTAGGGCTTGTTTCTGACCCCTTTGTGGAGGCAGAGGGCTGGTCTCCATCTGGGACAGGGGGTTCGAGGGGTAGGAGATGGGGATCTACATGCCATTATGTTCTCAGCTTCAGGCACCTGGGTTTACTTGAGGGAAACTATCCATCTCAAATAAAAAGGTGTGGAGAAGATGACCCTGAGAGGTGACAGGCATTGTGGACCCGTTTACGACCATGGATTTCCCTAAGGAAATTAGCCAACTGTATTTACATTTCTCTCAGCCCTGGTCTGCGCTGTGACTGTGGGGCCCTTGCCCAGTTCCACCTAACAAGAGAAGGTGTGGAGCCTGTGGCTGCGGCAGGAGAATGGATCCCACACCCTCTCTGCTCGGTACAGGCATAAACTCTCCAGAAAGCTCAGGGTGAGCAGTGTGGAACAGGGCATGCCTGTTCTGGAGTAAGCCTCTTATCTCTGCTGTGGCCCTGAACTTGAAGACCTGATTATCTACATCAGGGTGGAGCAAACTTTTTCTGTAAGTTCCAGAGAGTAAACATTTAGGTTTCCCAGGCCTTCTATAAAAATCATGCTTAGCTCAAAGTATATACAAAATAGGGCAAGGACTGGCTTTGGCCAGTGGATAGTAGCATGCTGACCCCTGACCTATATATAAAAGTTCAACACTTTTTCCATGTCAGGGCTGGCTCCAGAAAGAATTCATAAATAGGAGATGTGACCTCTCTGTCATGCTGGCTCACTTCTGTATCAGCACACAATGTGCGAATGCCAAGATCAGGAAGAGCATGCAGGTAAGTGAATGCTCAGAGAGATAGCAGTGTGACCTGCAGTGTATGACCCCCCTCCCCCGCCCCATCGGTCCCTCCCGGCAGCCTTGCCCTTCCACGAGGTCAAAGGGACCTTCCAGAACACTGTCCCAGGAGAGGCTGCATTTCCACAAAAGCTGTAAGGGGAGAGCAAAGCTGGAAGAAGGAATTGCAATCCTTGGCTGCACACTGAAGTCACCTGGGGAGCTTCCTGAACAATACCAATGTTGTTCTCTGCTCTCTGAAGTTCTGGTTTAAAAGGTCAGGGATGGCGCCTGGGCACAGATATTTTAAGCTTCTTGGTGATGCTATGTACAACCAGGGTTGAGAACCACTGACTTAGTCAAAGGAATGAAACTCCAACTATGCAACAGGATGAGGTAACTGCAAAATTGGAGGCCTTCCCAGAACTGTCAGACTTCTCTCCTCACCTGAGCCAGCACTCCCATCCATTTATCACCTGCTTCCTGCCCAGGTGAGCCAGAGTTGATGGTCTGGCTTTACTCCCAAGCTTCTCTTCCTGTTTTCCCCTTTGCCAATCCAATGCTAAGTGCGGTTCCTTTAGGACCCTGGTGACCCGCCTCTTTTTAAGCACCAGTACAGCATACCTGGGGAGGGAAGAGTCCCTGAAGTAGTTAATCGTAGGTGATGCAAACAATGACAGGGTTCACAAGCCTCTCAGGGCACACTTCCTGGAGGAGATGAACCTTCATCAGAAGAGAGGTACAATAATGGCAGGAAGGCAAGGAACAGCATGGAAAACTTGGGGAATGGTGAGTAGTTTGTAATATCTGGGAAGAGGATTCATGAGGCAGGGAGAGGGGAAGACAGGGAACGAAAGGCAGATCAGAGGAGCCTGGATGCTAAACTAAGGGGTCTGTACTTTCTCTGGCAAAGGGATCTTTCTGGAACACTGCCCCAGGAGTGTCTGCATTTCCACAACATGAGGGGACTCTTGAAGCAGGACTCGGATGACTGAATTTTGCATTTCACTCTGGCCTTAAGGAACAAGTAAGAGTCAACAATGTGATTAACATTTAGGAAATATCACTCATCTAAAGAGGGAAAAGCAGTAAATACCACTGTGTTACTCTTCAGTGTGTTGGGCAATACTAGAATTGTTTTAGCCTGAGAGGGATTTCTACAGGAAGCTCTAAGATCATGGCACACAGAATCACTGAAAGCATTTTTTTTTTTAACCCTCATCCTAGAATATTTTTTCCATTGATTTTCAGCGAGAGTGGAAGAGAGAAGGAAAGACAGAGAGAAATATAGATGTGAGAGAAATACATCGATTGGTTGCCTCCTGCACACGCCTCAACCTTTAGGTCTGCAGACCAACGCTGAAAGCATTTTAGATGGAAACATTTCAACATGGTCTCTAGTTAGCTAGCAATGGAGCCACAATTCCCTGAACTCAATTAGACAATTTCTGAAGCTGACTGACTTCAAAGGGTTTCTTTCCCAAGTGACTAGAAGCTTCCAGGTCCAAGTTTCCTTAATAGTCCTGAGGACTCATCCTACACCTGACACAGCAAGTTAGGTGAACCAAAACAAACCAGAGAAGTTGGGACCTTTTTTTCTTTTTCTCTCTCTCTCTCTCTCTCTCTCTCTCTCTCTCTCTCTCTCTCTCTTTCCTCTTTCTTCCTTCCTTCCTTTCTTTTCCTGCGATATGACTGTCAACTTTTAGTGGCAGAGGCTTTTGGGCTAAGCCCCCAGGATGCCAGGGTTCCCAAACCTTGTAACTTTGCTGTCAGGGTCTAGCTCAGGAGGACCCTAGTGAGAGGCCCCTGCCCATGCCCTCCCTGGTGAATGCTGCAGCCAACTTCCCTCCCTAGACCTTGAGGTCCCACAACACCCTGTGTCCCTTCCTCAGAGCCTGTGGGACAATACAGAAGTTATGCACACAGTGTTTCTGTGAAAAGGAAAGGGAAATGAGGTAAATACCTGTCTGGCCCATTCATTGCCCAGCTGAAGAGAATTCTTTGTATTGAGCCAATCAGACAGAAATGGGACCCAGGAGAGTGGTGCATGAGCGAGGACGTGATGACTGGCTGGCCCATTCTGGCATTTAACAGAGGAAGCCTCTGTCAAATAAACAGAGTGTGGGCAAGAGCAGGCTAGGAGACAGTCCTATCCTGTGGCCTTGTTGGGTTTGGGGTTTGTCTTTTTAGTGTTGTTGTTTCTCTAATTGACTTCAGAGGGAGAGAGAGAAAGAGAGAGCAAGGCATTGATTTGTCGTTCCACCTATTTATGCACTCATTGGTTGATTCTTGCATCTTCCCTAGTCGGGAATCAAACCTGAAACCTTGGCATACCTGGTCGATGCTCTAACCCAGTGGTCGGCAAACTGTGTCTCAAAGAGAGCCACGTGGTTCTTTGGCCCCTTGAGTGTGGCTCGGCGTTAGAACCACTTCTTCAACATAGACTCACCCAGGCCGAAAATCGACTTCTGCGCATGGACCACAAAGTTTCAATCACAGGCCTGCATGTGGTATTTTGTGGAAGAGCCACACTCAAGGGGCCAAAGAGCCGCATGTGACTAGAGAGCCTCAGTTTGCCGACCACTGCTCTAACCAACTGAGCTATCCAGCCAGCCATGGCCAGGGTTTTGTTTTGTTTTGTTTTGTTTTATATGCCACTGAGGGACCATGATAACAGTAACATCAGCCAACAGTCTGTTGTTATCAGTAGGAGATATTCCTAATACCTAGTGGTGCAGAAGACACCCTTGACAGGTCTCACCCCACCCTAGCTGGACGGTTGACCAAAAATATTTGGCTGCACAAAGCACCATGTGCCTTCCCCCAGAAGCGTACAACCTGGCCACACAACAGACCTTTCACTTCAAAGGCTCATTCAGTGGGATTAACTGCATTTACAAAATTTCTTTCAAAACCATGAAGCAATGTCAGTATTTTAAAAATATTTTTCCCATTGTCCAAGGTCATTTTTCTGCCTATGGTGGTTATTCTCCAGCCAATTTATCTTCCTGCTGTTGCCATAGATAAAACTATTTTTAGAGCACAACTGGTTTGAAGGCAGATTGTTTTAACAATTTCACAACCCCTGCTGTTGGCATCCATACATGCCTCTTAGAGCTTTGTTTATCAGCTGGCAGAAATTACTCTCCCACCTACAGTTGTTGTTTTCTTCCTTGAAAGATGATTTCAGGTAAGAAGGAAGTATAAATTGCAGGTTGCAGCCACTCAATGAAGGATAACTGGTAACAGTCTGGTCTGGCCACACCACCCTTGGCAGCTGACTCAGAGAACTCCCTGCTCAGTGTCAGCTGTCACTACCATTTCTGGTTGACTTGAATGTCTACACCAACACAACCTGGTTCCCCTTCAGCCCCTAATTTGGTAAAAAAAACAGAAATGCTATTTTAATGGCCAACATTAGTGTTCAAGACCATCACTTGTCCAACATCAGAAAGGAAAGACAGAACAGTGCAGAATTTATTGAAAAACATTCAGCTTCAGGAACACATTTCATGATTATTTGTTTGGTTTATATTTTTTATTTTCAAGGCAGTGTGCTCCTGTTTTTCAAAAAAATAGTCTTTTGCTCTAAATCAGGCCCAATATGCCACTGTTATACAGTAGATGTCCAAAGAGCTCCATTCAGAAGAATGATAGTTCCTCCTTTCAGCATCCCAAAAATGTCAATTGCCCTGCAAACTCCTACTCACCCTGCAAGACTAAACTCAAATGTCTCCTGCAGAGGGGGGCCTTGCTCAGATGCTTCCAGAAGAGCCTATCTTTGCAGCTTCCACTGGACTTATCAACACCCCACCCCACTAGGGCAACCATCACACTATATGATGGTAGTCTGTGACAGTTTGCCTCCACAGGTAGAGTGAACCCCAGTGTTTGGCCCTGAATCACACAGAGGAGATCTATAAATGTTGTTTAACAAATCAGTCAATTATCAATCAAAAGATCACAGCCTCTCATCTCACACACAAACACCCCCACATACACACAGACAGTACTCATGACATTTGCAAATCATGAACAGAGGCGGGAATAATAAATGAAATCCTAAGAACCTTTAGATATCTTCTCAAAACACATACTCATGTGCTCAGAACAGCCCTGCATGGTTTGATTCAGGGCCCTGACCCCCTTCTCTCCAAAGTATATAGGTTGTCTTATTCACAAGGCAGATCTCCTCAATAGTGTGTCCACTCTGCCAGACACCAAAACACGTAGAAATTCTTGAAACTAAATTTTGAGAAGACATCTTCAGAAAGTTTATCTTGATACTTGTCACGTTTGCATCCACCCACATTATCACTCCAGCTGCTCCAATCAGCTCCTACCTCTGAAGGGGGATTTAGACAATGTAACTCATGCAATCTGGTTCACACATGACTGTCCTGGCTCAAGATTAGCCTTTCAGAGACTCTATTCTTTCTCAATCATAACTGTGTTCCAACTGTGAAGGATTTCCACAGAAAAAGGCAAATACCCATCTTGGATAAGGCCGGGACTGTGGTTGGAAACCCACTTAGACCTAATGGGGATCATGCTTTATGAAGCTAATGACTGAACAGCCAGAATTGTGTCAATCCTAACTGTCCGGTGTATGTGCACATTCATGTGCAGATGGCTGTGTACAAACACACACTCACACACCTGCACACAACAGCCAGAACTCATCACTTGGTCCACACCCAAAAGTAACACAATGCCTTCCTTCCAGAGTGAAAGACAGACAGCGTAAGTAAAGCTGGTCACTCAGCTGAAGTATATCCAAAGCAATTATGCATGTCTACAAGACTTGACCACAATTAGATACCAAAGTGGCCCTAACTTGGACTTAATCACCCATGTAGCTAAACCCTGGGGAAACACACTGGAGATGTCTCAACCATGGAAAAGAGGCCTCAAATAATAAGTACTGAATATCATGATGAATAGATGAACTGAGAAGCTCAAGCCAAGGCCCTGACAGAGGTGCTGATCTGGAAGAAAGAGATGCAACCTGCCTGGGCCTAGCATTGCTTTCCCAGAGCACCTGGAGAGGCGAGAAAAGAGGCAAAAAAAGGTCCCAGAGATACGGAGCGCTTCCATAGGGCCACCTCCCTGGAGATGTTGCCCAAGGCTACCAGGGCCGCTTCTGCTGCCAGTGTGCTCACATTTAAATCAGAAAGAAGAAAGTGGTTTGCATAAATCCACGTCACAGCCAACTGGGCTCCAGCGGCTGGCCCCGACTTTTGTCCGGTGAAGACTACCTGGGCTAAGTGCACTCCGCCAGCAAGAGGTGTTATTCTATCACCAGGGGGGACCAGGGACCCTTGGCATTCGCTGGAAGGAGGGGATTTGGGGTGTCAAAGACGTTCTTTACCCCTGAGTCTCAAGGTAGGGATACGCAGAAATGTCCCCCTTGCTTTTTAAAATGGTGCCAATAAACTTGGCTTGGCAGGGGGGTCAGGAAAGAGAGGAAATCTCTGGGAATTCCAGAAAGTCCCCTAAACACTTCCGCTCCCGGGGCGTCCAGATGAAGGGTCAAGGCGGGTCTGGAGCAGCATCTGAAGGCTGAGCCAGGGTGGGGCATCGGGGCCGGGGACCGGCTCCCGCGCGACCCCTTCCCCAGACCCCTCCTGCCGGCGGCTGGACCGGGAAGCAGGACCTCGGCGGCGGCTCCGTCCCCAGCTACTCACCCTCCGGCTGGGTGTCCCGGGCGCCTTGGTGCCGCCGCCGGAGAGCAGAGTGACGGTGGACGTGGAGCGCAGCATCCCGCAGCGGCTGTAGACGGGCTCCGAGCGGCGCTGCTCCCGGCGGATGAGCGCGGTCCCGCCTGAGTGGGGCGCCGCCGGCCGGGAGCCCCTGCGGATGGGGCGAGGCGGGCGGGGGCGGGGCCGGAACGGCGAGGAGGGGCGGGGCCGGGCCCGGGGGCGGGGCCGTTGCGGCCCGAGAGCCCTCGCCTGACCTGTCAGGCTGCATTTTCCCCCAAGGGGGCGGAAGGCCTACGTTAGCAGGCATCCTACCCTCAAGGCGATGCGTGTCCTCACTGGACCCCCGGCCTCTCACTGCTGTCTGCGGAGTCAAGGTCCACCTGTCACCCTCAAATGCTCTGACGGCCCACTCCCATCCTGGCTGCCCCAGGAAGCTCTGCCATATCCCTGGGGGTCGCCAGGACCCTCACCCCCAAGTCATTCATTCAGGATTCATTGAATGCATACCATGTGTCCCTCCCAGCAGCCTGTAATCAACTGTCCCCTGTCCTCACGGAGTTTGCAATCCTGTGGGGACACAGAGATGACAGGTGTTGGTAATGTGGTGGAAGAGGAGATGCCATAGGGAGCACTCAACAACATTGAGCCTTAGATGTTGGTTGGCCTGTGTAGAAAACACCCCCAAAAGGAGCTGATGACTAAGCTAAGACCTGAAATACAAGTAGGTTAGAGTGTTCACCACAAACTGCTCCTGTTTAATATTCAGCCATTACTGTGGGCCGCTGGCAATCAGTCCTCATGGCCAGCCTTTGAGGTAGGAACTATTATTAACCTGCACCCCCATTATGCATCTGAGAACATTGACTCACCAAGAGGTTGAGTAACACAGCAGGGGCCCCACTGGCTGGTAAGTGGCAAAGCTAGGATGGACTCCACAGTTTGACCCTGGTGCTTGCTTGTCTACTGCTGCACCCGATCCCCTTCTCCCGCCCCCCACCCCCCCCAAAAAAAACCCACCCTAGCAGAAGAAGGAGTTCTAGGCCAAAAGAATGGGCCTGTGCAAAGATGGTTAAAATGCAAGAGAAGGTATGGCCTATTTTTGAGGAACTGAAAATATCCCAGTGTAAGAGGCTAATGGTGGAGAAGCAGCAGAAGGGAGTCCGGGCAGATCATGAAGAACTTGATGTTTTTCTGCAAAGACAATCTCTTTCTATTCACCCTTCAAAGCCCAGATGAAACACTGCCTCCCCACCAAGCTCTCCAGGACCCTCCTGCCCTGCACACCCAACCTCATGAGGCCAGCAACTGTTAGAGGTTCATGTGTATGTGTGTTTGTGTGTGTGTCCCCTTCCCCAATCAATGGTGAGTTGCTGGATCATTCTCAACCTCCAGTGTGGCACTAGTACAGAAGATGCTCAATGTTGCTGGACAGACACTTGCTCCTTCTGCAGATGAGGAAGTGAGGCCATCATTACCACTGCCACTGTGTCTAAGTGCTTTATAAGCATTTTCTCACCATTTTCACCAACAAGGTGGATGCTGTTATCCCCATTTGCAAATGAGGAAACTGAGGTCCAGGCACATTAGGATAATTGGTGAAGTACTGGGGCTAGAAACCTGTGACTTCACTTTTGACTTTGCAGGTCTACTGCTTTCTACCACATTTCTCCCTGCATCCTTCCATCTGACCATTCTTCAAAAAAGTCATTCATGAGGGGTGTATTTCCAATGTACTTTCATGCAGATCCTACTCGTGGGAGACTTTTGCAAGACTAAAATATGGGTCTGCTTTCAATAAAACATGGTCAAAATGTGGCTGTTGAAAGTCAACATGGGTTATAAAGATCTGCATGGCTACCTCAGCAGAAAAAAGCTAATGATTATTTTTGTTTTGTTACGTTGCCCTGAGGAGAAAGGAAATGGGCTGCTGTTCAGACAGAGTCAAAATAGCGTGGCATCATCCATGTTTATTTACATTATGGCAACCACCGAGGACGGAGTCAGCTTCTGAGAGGAAGTGTGGCCCATGGACTCATTTTTCCTCCATCTACCCAAGTCTTTTTCATATTGTTTGTATAATACACTGTGTTATGATGAATTCCAAAAGCAGCAGGCTGCACACCTACATGTGAGTTCTTTGTGGAAACTGGATCTTGTTTACACCTCTTCCTGCCCAGGCCTCAGCACAGTAATTGGCATGTTGTAAGTGCACATAAATGTTGAAGGAATGAAGAAATGATGTTACAGAGCAATATTTCAACTCACTTATGATCAAGCAATACAGAAACCAAGATCCTTCTCAGCCCAGCTTCTGGGGGATGAGAGTCTCGAAGCAGTTTGCCAGCTGAAGCAGCCAGAGCCCCAAGATGGTCCCAGCCAGGAAAGTCCCTCATGCTGGCTGTCACTAAGGGCTGTGGGTGGTGGGATTGGACAGATGCCAGGCTCTGGCTTATGCCACAGCCCCTCTCTGTCAGGCCAATGCATAAAGAACTGCATGAGAGAGGAGAGTGGAAAGGAGGAGAAGGGAAAAATGGAAAGATAAAGTGGGGATTGAAAAATCAGTGAAAAGATGGGTCTAGAATGAAAAGGAAAAGTCAAAAGTGAAGTAACAGGTTTCTATGCACAGTTCTGAGGGAAGATAAAAAGAAAGAATTGACTCTTCAAAAGAGGAATCAAAAGCTGAGCACTTCTACCCCAGCCAGAGTCCTCCACGGAGAAGCATCACATGATCGCACTCATTGGGGGATAATAAAGAACATTATAAATTGATGAACAAAAGGATAGATACAGAGACAGTAAAGCTTCAAACAGACTGTGAAATTACAGCAGGAAGATTAAAGTTAGGTGAGGTAGATAAGAGATCAATCAAAGGACGTATATGCATGCATATAAGCATAACTAATGAACATAGACACTGGAGGGTTGGGGTATTCCTGGGAGGGAGGGGGGCAATGGGGAGATATGTATAAAAATTAATAAAAAAAAACATGCAAAAAAATTAAAATAAATTAATTAATAAATTAAATAAATTAAAAAAAAAGAAATGGGGGTCGGAAGGAGCAGACTTGACAGAGACAGGAACAGGGCTCTGGTGTGGCAGGTCACCCCATTCCCCTTCAACACTGCCCCCCATCTATCCCTGGTCCCCCCGTGAGCACTGGTGACAGGATCGCCACTGTTTGGGCTGGAGGGCACAGGAGCGCTGATAGAACTGTCTCTGCTGCCATCCCTTTGCATCCACAGTAATAGCCAGGTATTCCTGAGAGCGGTCCTAAATCTCTCGGCTAAAGCACAGGTCCTCAGACAATTCTAGAGGTCTGTATAAACGCCTTTCTTTTTCTTGAATTCAATCACCGTTACACCTCCTTCTCTCACCCAATCCTAGATTTCCCTCCCATATCCTCCCACCCTCTTCCTGTGGAATTTTGCTCTCTGTGAGGCCCCTCTGAGTTCTCCATTGGCATCTTTAGTTGACAGGCTTATTATGATGGGACCCATTTCTCCAGCAAAGTTCTAACCGGCAAAGACTATCATTATTTCTTGGCAGAAACAATCAGGAATTGAGTTGCTGGACAAGGACCCGGAGTAGGTGAGCCCAAGCAGTGCCAGGCTTCCTGTTACATATGCCCTCTTCACTCTTACATTTCTGAGGCTTCCCTTTTCTTCTTCATTCAGCTGTCACAACCTCGCAAAGTCCTGGCATATTCTCCTGTTCTGAATGTCAAGCAGAGACCAGATTTTCACAGTGAAAAAGGGACACATTTCCAACCCAAGGACAAGGGTGTTGAATTACAAAGCTTCTTTGGATAAAGTAGAACAAGAAACACCCCGTATTCACGTGGTGTCTGAGAAGCGGAGAACAGGGCCTACAGATAAGGAAAGCAGACTGAGAGGAACCCTATACTCTGGCCAAGCCACCCAGATACTCAGCATTAAAAACCTGTCTAGACATAGGGGCTGGAACTACTCTGGGGAACACAAGCTCACTTAAAATAACGCTGTTCTCACCAGTTAACCCTTGAACAAATGAACTACTGGCAGAGTAATAATAAGCCAATTCATTGAACAAATATATACCAGGGCCCTACTGTGTGCTGGGGGAGGAGATAGGCCAAGTACAGCTGACCCTTGAACAATACAGAGATGAGTAAGACAGCCCCTGCTTTCTGGGAGTTCACAATCAATTTGGGAAGAGAGACATGTACTTAGTAAAATGATAGCTAACACGTATACAGCACTTACTTTGTGCAAAAGGCTGAAAAGACATTAATGAATTTAATCTTCCCAGCAACTCAATGAAGAAGAGGCTACTATGTCCCCTGTTTTGCAGATGAGAAATCACATCCCAGAGAGGTGAAGAAGTGACTTGCCTGTGGTTCCAATACTTATAAGTGGTGACGCTAA
Organism: Lasiurus cinereus; assembly: GCA_011751065.1. Classification (NCBI taxonomy): domain Eukaryota; kingdom Metazoa; phylum Chordata; class Mammalia; order Chiroptera; family Vespertilionidae; genus Lasiurus; species Lasiurus cinereus. The sequence goes on from JAAGEH010000076.1 coordinate 43,889,187, forward strand.
GTATCAGCCCCATGCCAGAAGGCTCCAGAGTCTTGACTGTTCACCTCTTGGTCTGGGTGAGGTACAGACCTGAGACATCCAGAGCACTGTGATGAACACCAGAGGAGGGAATCCCAGCTGCAGCTGCAGCAGAGGACAGGAAAGGCTCCCTGGGAAAATGAGAAGGAAAATTTGGGGCATTAGGGAGTGAGGGGCCACAGGAACCGTGATTTCAGAGGGTCTGTGAAATGTATGTTAGCCATTTAGCTTGAACTTTAGGGAAGGAGGGAATGGCTAGAGACAAAGTGGTATGGAATTAGGTTGCAAAAGTCCTTGAATAAAATTGAAAATCGATCTGCAAGTGATGGATACTTCTTGGAGATCTGCAACCAGGGCAGTGACAAGACCAGGCTGCAGAGAGGAGTATAGATGGAAGGCAGAGACTGCAGGCCAAGTACAGCTGACCCTTGAACAATGCAGGATCAGAGGTGCCTATCTCCTCCCCCAAGCATAATTGAAATTCTGTGTATAAGTTTTGAATTCCCTAAAACTTAACTACTAGCCCTAGTGGATAGAACATCAGCGTGCTGACTGAAAGGTCCTGAGTTTGATTCCAGTAATGGGCACAGGGCCATGTTGCAGACTCAGTCCCCATTTGGAAGCATCCAATCAATGGTCCTCTCTCATCATTGGTGTTTCTATCTCTCTCCCTCTCATTTCCTCTCTGAAATCAATAAAAATATATTGTAAAATTTAACTACTACTGTTGACCAGTAACCTTACTGATAACATAAACAGTCCATTAACACATATTTTGAATGTTATATGTATTATATACCATATTCTTACAATATAGTAAGCTAAAGTAAAATGTTAAGGACATGATAAGGAAGAGAGAAGACATTTACTGTCATTTTGGGAAAAAAAATTCCAGTGTAAGTGGACCTATGAAGTTTAAACCCATGTTGCCCAAGGGTCAAATTACTTTGGCTTTTACTAAAATAGTATTGATGTGAGATAAAGAGGCTCTGAACTAAGGCAGTCCCATCCTCCAAAAGATCACCAGTTAGATTCCTTGTCAGGGCACAAGCCCCAGTTGTTGCTTCGATCCCCAGTAGGGGGCGTGCATGAGGCAGCCAATCAATGTTTCTCTCTCTCATAGATTTTTTTCTCTCTGTCTCCCTTTCCCTTCTTCTTTCTCTAAAAGCAATAAAACCATATTTAAAAAAAAAAAAAAAGGAAATGTGTGGAGTAAAGGATGAGTGACCCTTCCTCAGCCCAATGCATTGTCATGCATTAAGCACACAGGGGCAAATCCGGACATCCACCTGTAGGAAGGCATCCTTCTGACTTTCCAAGTAGCTATAGGGGCTTGTAGTAAAAAGGGTGCAGGTGCAAATATGTTCTATTACATAATTATTTTTCCAGGAAGACATCCTGATGACTGTCTTTAAGAGGAAGTAGGCTCCACCTAATGTAATAATAATAATAATCACAGATGGGAAGGAATAAGTCAGATGAGAAAGGTTAAAGGAATGAGGGGCCTTCCTGAGCAGTGTGCTACCAAGAACACCTCCCTTTGGCACCCAGGTGCTTCCTTCTGTAATTTAGAAGATTCCTTCTGAAACATCTGAATTGGTGACCGGTCAGGAAGTCCTATTTGGACCACTGAACATATAAGTAATACCTGTACTTGAGTTTATACTGAAAATGGAATGGCTAATCTATAAAAGGGATTAAAAAAAAAAGTCCTGAAACATTTATAGATGTACTAGTGCCCAGTGCACAAAATTCATGCATGGGGGAGGAGGGGTGGTCGGTCCTCAACCTGGCCTGCATCCTCTCCAATCTGGGGCCCCTTGAAGGATGTCCTACTGCCAGTTTATAGGGATCGGGCCTAAACTGGCAGTTAGACATCCCTCTCACAATCCAGGACTGCTGGCTCCTAACTGCTCACCTGCCTGTTTGATTGCCTCTAACAACTCTGCCTGCTGGCCTGCTCACTCCCAACTGCCCCCGTCACAGGCCTGCTCGGTCCCAAATGCCCCCCCCCACCTCGCCAGCCTGCTAGCCCCCAATTGCTCCCCCTCCTGGCCTTCTCACTCCAAACTGTACCCCCACTGTCATGCTCACCCCCAAATGGCCCCTCTGCTGCTCTGCTTACCCCCAACATTCCTGCCCCCACCAGCCTGATCACCCACAACTGCCATCTCATCCTGGCCTGATCATCCCCCATTTTTTCTTATAATATAGTAAGCTCCCAGGCCCCCCATTTTTTCTTTCCTTTTCTTTCTTTTCAGTGCCTCCTTGAGCAGAGGCCAGGGCTGACTAGAAGCAAGTCTCTGGGATTTATTTATCTTCTATAATTGAAAATTTGTAGCCTTGAGCAGAGGCCAGGGTCAGCCAGGGCGGGTTGGAAGCTTGGCTTCCTCCATTTCTGGGGCAACCTAAGCCTCCTGCTCACTCCAGCTCCATGGCCACTGCCATCTTGGTTGGGTTAATTTGCATACTCACTCTTGATTGGCTGGTGGACATGGCTTGTGAGCATAGTGGAGGTACAGTCATTTTACATGTTTCTCTTTTATTAGTGTAAATATTCACGTAGAACACCCGACACACCTTTTCATGTTATGACTACCATCTTACATCAGCTTCTTCCAGATCAGACTCTGAGCCAAAAACTTGTGTGTAGGGGATTATTGAGAAGGTGCTCCCAGGAGAAAGCAGGAAGGGAGTGGAGATGCTGGAAGGGGAAGGAAGTGGGCCAGGGCACCATCTGAGGCAAAGTTCTCAACCAGCCTGCTCTCCCTGGCAGTTCCAGGGTGTGAGCTGCACCTGAGTGCAGCATCCAGACACTGTGCTGCATGTCTGCACTCCTGATTTCAGTCACTCCCTGGTGTGGGGTGGAGGCAAGGGATCTCTATGCCCATGGAACACCCTCTGAAGGTCACAGCAACAGACTAGTAGCATCAAATCACACAAAAGCTGGGAAACACACACAGAGAACTGGTAGAAGAGGACTGAGAAGCTTTGGGTGGGTACCAACTGTGTCTACTACATCTCTGTATTATATCTGGATAAAACCTGGATATGCATCCAAATACCAAGGGATATGTAATATGTCACTTTCAGAGTAATGATGGCTGGAACAAGAATGACCATAGACCACTGTGTGGTCCAGAGAGTCTGGTGCAAAACAGTATGAATACAGACAGTCCGAAAGAATCAGAGGGAGGAACATTCAACCTACTGATGAAGAGACAGTGTCCAAAAAAATCAAGAGTCTGGAACAAGAATCAGAATCTGACAAGATGGAGTCATCAGGAATAAATCTGTGATCTTCACCTTGGGGCCAAAGTCAATAAGGGCACCAATGGAGGACACAGAAGACCCGGCTCAGCAGCAACATGTACCATGGACACCTATGGATCTCAGCCTGGCCAGTCGCTCCACAGAAGCCCAACTTTCAGTGGCCCAGAACATCTCATCCTGTTTAAGCTGCATTTAGAGAGAGGCAAGGTCTGGAACCAGAAAGGCAAAACTCCCTACGTTGTGGTGCGGATCCCACCATGCCTGGAATGTGGCCTTTGTTTCTGGATGCCTTGGTTTAAAAGGGTATGGGTTGTCCAAATGATTTCAGAAAAACATGACACAGATGGCATAAAAACTTGACACTAAACATTGGGAGATGTAGGTGACAGAGCTGGGAATATTGTTTTAGAGAAGAAAAGACCAGGGGACATGTTAGGAGACTTTAATTCTTGAAGGACTGTCACTGTGGCAGAGGGGTTAGACTTGTTCTGTGTAACCCAAAGTGTAGAATGGGGCCCAGTAAGTAAAAGCTACAGGGAGATGGAGTGCAGTGCAATTTAAGCAATACTTTAATCATCAGAGCTAACCGAGGAGAGGGGTTAAAGAAAAGAAAGTGGGGAGCATGGGAATGATGGGCAGGGCTAACACAGAGGCAGGCAGGGCATTCCCCATCCCTAGAACGAGACTCTATCAGTGGTCCCCACGCCCAAGTCCACACCAAAGCCACCTGGGGACTTGCTAACAATACACTTCTGGGCCCTGAACCACAGATATTCTCATTTAGTGGACCTGGGATAACACTCAGTAATCAATATTCTAATAGGCTTCCCCAGTTTTTCCTTATGTACCATCCAGCCTTCACACTCTGACCAGGCTCTGGGACCACTGGTGAAGACATCAAGGATGACTAGAGAGATCTCAGGTATCAGATGGAGGAGAGAGCATAGAGTAGATGCATTTATTACCTACAAATTCCAGAATCAGAGGTTTCACGTCAGAGCAGGCCATCTGGGGAACACTATTTAATAGAGATCATGGGCTTTGGAGCCAAACCAACCTGAGTTTATATGGAAGCTCTTCCACATATTAGCTAGAGGGTCCTGCGAAGGTCATTTCCACTCTCCAACGCTAATCTCACCTGTAAAATGGGAGGTAATTTACCCACCTCTCAGGGTCATTGTGAGGCTTGATGAATGTATAAACTATATGACTATAGTATGTTGTAAGGAACCTTCTGAAGAAAACCATGGTTTGTCTGGTCATTTTCGGGTAATAGGAGTGTGAAAGAGGATGGAGCACTTCTTTAGATCTGGGACAGCGTCTTCAAAGCAAATATATTGTGTTCCATACCGGTGCCAATGTAAGACATTCAGAAAAGAATAAAAGCCATTATTTTCCTGTATTTGGTTTGTTTTATTAAGAAATTAATATAAAGAACTAATCTGCCATTATCATGTAATGAAAGAGGATCATATAATTCAAAACAAAACAGCATTCACTTTTTTTTAATCCTAGGAAGACCAACAATACTTCCTAACATTATGTTTCTGCCTTTATACCTCTAATGAACTCATGCAAAGAGGCTTCCTTTATAGCTGCTGAGCAAGTATTAAGTTTCCTATGAAACATGACCTAGGGAGAGGAACAATTATTGCTCTAAGTTCAGTTTGTTCTGCCCCAAATATGCATCTGGCCCCATCCTGCCTGCAGGGGTCTTTCTAACATGCTGATCCCTTCAGGCGGGGCCTCTCCATAGGGTTGTAAAGGTTGTTCACAGCACCAGGGCTTTCGGCCAGAAGAGCTCATGTTCCCCTTGTCAACTGAGCCTCCAGCACGGGGCTGCTTCTACTAGAGAAAGGGATGCCATTTCTAATCTACGCACAACCATATAGGCTGGTGTGGCCCTGCCTGGAAGGGGGGCATGGGAACTCTGATATTTCTGTGCAAGATCCCCTTCCCCTTCTTCCCCCAAAACACTTTCTACCACAGCCTTCTCTGGTTAATGGTCACTCCAGTCTAGTAGTTCAGGCCAAATCCCTGGAATGATTCTTTTAAAAATATTTTTTAATTGATTTTTATTGCTTTTAGAGAGAGAGGAAGGGAGAGGGAAATAGATAGAGACATTAATATAAAACATCATTGATCAGCAGCCTCCCGCATGCCTCCTACTGAGAAGCAAGCCCACAACACAGTATGAGCCCTGACCTGGAATTAAACCAGCAACCTCATGGTGCATAGGTCAACACTCAACCACTGAGCAACACCGACTGGACCCTGGAATCATTCTTGATTCCTCTTTTAAACCTCATACTCTGGCTTCACCTCAAAACATGTCCCAAATCTAAACACTTTCATAACCAACATTTAAGTCATTATTACCTCTCTCCTGGACTCTAGAAATGGCCTCCTAACTGGTCATGCTGTCCCTGCCCTTGCCCCTCGAGCATCCAATCATAATACAGAGGCTACTGTGATCCTTTTAAACGCATTCCTTCCAATGGCTTCACAGTTTTTCAAATCAAAGCCCAAGTTTATTGCATTTAGTTTATGCTCATGTCTCTTCACCAAGATCCAAGATCTACGAGGACAGGAGCATTTGTCTATTTTGTTTATTCCTCTAATTCCAGAGTCTACAACAGTGCCTGGCACAGACTAGACATCCAGTAGCTCACTCTTGAATGAATGAATGAATGAATGGTCCTTTGCATTGGCCCCCAGGGTGACAGCATGCTCAAATCAGTCTATCCAAGATCTCAGCATCATTGCTCACTGAACCTAGAAAAACTTCTAGTTCTGATCCAAACCTCCCTTTGATGTGGCTCCCCACTGCAACAAGTCACCATAACCCCCTTGTCTTCCAGAATAAATGTCACCAGAATCTCAATTAGTTAGGGCTTTAATGAATGAAAGGAACTCCTGATTGGACCTGCAGAAGGATCCTGGAACAAGGGAACAGAAAGGCTCGAGCAAGGGCCAGTGAATAAAGAAAATTATTTACAGCAGTTAAAATAGGGACCAATTAATCACCCTACCAATTGTGCTCTGACAAGTCTTAACACTAATTACACTCATTTGTTCCCATGCCCTATCACCCTCCACCACTGTGAGTGAGCCCTTGACATCAGAGACTGCTCATTCATCAGAGCAAACATCTGTGTGCTCAGCTCACCCAGAGACTCGGCCATCGATCCCAGATGCCACTCCCCCAAACACTGCTTAATGTAGTGACAGGGCAGAGGTGGGGGATGGGCTGGGAGGCTGCAGTTTATGTTCCTTGTGGACTGTCTCTCCCAAACATGCCAGGGCAGCTCTGGCCCATCAGCTTCCTCTCCACTGAGGTCCCGTCCCTGGTGCCTGAGTGGCTCTCAAGAGGCGCAGGGCACCCTGGTGCTATGATTACTTGAGTCTACTGGGGGCATGAGATGGGATGGCAGGGTGGGGTCAGGCTCTGCTCAGAGAAGTAGCAAGGGAATGTCAGGATCTGCCCCTTGCTGTGGGTGATAAGGACATTGCTTAGTTGAAAAGTTAGGGAGAGAGTGGGCGTTTAAGCAACTTGTGATCACAGTCCCAGACCATTCATCAGGAGCAGAGAGTTAAAGCAAAATAGCTACGTGTTCCACCAGCTGGGCTGACCCCAGTGGCAGGAATCCCAGGAGAGGCCTTGCAAGCTCCAGAGTGGCTGCAGGGAGCAGAGGGGCTGCAGGTGCAGAGCAGGGCTCAGGATAGATGACCAATTTGCCCCAGAGGGCCTGGGATGTCCTCAGCCTCAGCACTGGAGGTCCCATGTCCCAGGAAACTCCATTAGTCCCAGGTAAACCAGAATCTAGAAGCAGAAAGCATAGTCATAGGAACAAACCCAGACTCCAATGTGTAGAAGGGACTGTGTGGAGACACAGAACCATGTGGCCCAGACAGAAAGCCCAGTTGTAAGAACCAGGACAGAGGAGAGAAACTGGGCTCAGAAACAGGGGAGGCTGATCCCTTCAAGGAAGTGAAAAGATGTTCCTGCAAAAAAAGTTTTTGTAGTCAAATAAAATTGTGAAAATCTAAGTCAAACAAGAGTATGGAGGGGATAGGATTTAGTGCCCTATCCTATCCTATTAGATGGAGGATCTTCCAAAGATAACCATGTTTCTCCAACTTTAATGACGACAGGACTCTCCCCAGCACATGGAGTAACTAATACATCAAGCTCATGGGAAGCTAGCATCACGCAGATCCCAGCAAAAGACACTGCTTTAGCCAGCTTTTTGGGAATGTGCCTAATTTGGGAAAGAGAAGTTCACATGGAGTCTGATGATGTGGGTTAATAATTGCCCAAGCCCTGAAGCCAGACAGAAGGACAAAGTCTCAGTTATAGACATGATAGCCAAGACAGAGCACCGCTGTCTGCAGCACAGCGATGGGTCTGGGACCATCCATTTATCAGAGGTTAATGTGCTGAAGCTAAGGACTGCTCTGGATCATAGTAAGTGAGCCGGCAGGACGGTCGGCTTACCTGATCACACTTTCCCCAGAGAAGGGAGGGCCCAGTTCACTCAGGGCCAGAGCCCACACTAAACACTGAACAGGTGGGTAGAGTGGCTGCCATTATGATGTCCATGGCTTCCACATTTGTCTTGACCACAGTTGAATTTGATGTGATAGGGAGTAGGAGAGGCACAGAAGGTTCCAGAACAATACTGAGCCTTAGTGCTCCTCACTGTGTGGAGCCCTGTGGAGAGCTGCCAGAGTCCTCGGGGGAAGCTGGCGGGTGGCAGTCTTCTCCAAGGCATTTACACTCTCTGGACAAGTCACTGTTGGTGCACAGAGATGAGTGGACCTTCAGGGGCTCATGTTTAAGTTCTTACTAGGAGTGAGGACTAGCCCTGCAGAGGAGCGGTGCAAAGACCAGTGTGTCGGAGGCCAGGGAACTGGGTCTGTGGTGGCTCTGACACCATCTGCATCTGCGCTGTCACCTCTCCAGGGCTTCACACTTCCCGGTGACAGTGGAGGGCCTTGGACTGATGTGTCTGAGGCTGCTTTTCAGCTTTGACATTCCAAAAGCATCGACAACCAAAAGTGATCCCCAAACATGTCTTCATTGTTCTTTATTCAGGCCATACACTGCACTTCCCCTGCATTGTAAGTAGTTTACTGTAGGATGGGTCAGGCCTCAGGGCCCTGCGCAGAGCTGCAGGCTGGGTCCTGCACTGGCTGTTCAGCAGGAGCCGCCTGCTCTCTCCCCACTCCGCGCTCGCGCCTCTCCCCTCCCGCCCCCCTACACACACACACCCTACAGCCTGACATCCTTGGCCTATTTTTACTCTCTGGAGCATGCTATGTACCCTTACACCTCATGCTTCCATGCAACTTCGCTTCCTTGGGACACACATCTGAGGTTGGCCTGTGTGCAGAAGGGTTCGGAGTGAGGGAAGCAGGGCCAGTAGAAGGAGACTGGCCTGAGGGGCAGTCAGACCCGAGGCTTCAGCCTGTCCCATGGGTGCTCTGGAGCTGGTGGCCCTCCAGAGCTGTGTTCTTCTGAGGCAAGGAGCTGGGCCTTTGCATCCAACTTCCCCTGGGAAGGGGGCCTAACATTGGGCAATTCCTGGGCGCCATCAGCATCCACCCCTCCGTGCAGCTTGGGCAGTGAGAGGACTGTGGGCAGCATCCACCACAGAGCCTCTGCCTCCTTTCTCACCGTCCCTTCCTCCCCGTGTGTGACTCCCTCCTGTCCCTGCCGGTCTGTGCTTCTCCCAGTGTTTGCCCAGTTTTTGTGTAACCAGGAACTCTCAAGGGTAGGGCTCCCTAATTCACTTCCCTGGCCCAGACATTCACATGTGCCCGGAAGTAGCAAGAAGGAAATAGAATGTACTGAGTGAGAGAAGGTCTCCGCTTCGAACTATGACTTCACATCCCTGGGGTTCCCATTATGAGGGAAGTCCATTTCCCTCCCTGAGCCTCTGTTTCTCAACCTGTACAATGGGGGACATGGTTATTATCTCTGCCTTTTAGATTGTTAGTATTAAATGAAGGATATGAGTAAAACATGTGCACACGTCAAGTACTGACTAAAAGCAAAGGAGCAGGGCGGGCTCTCCTGTAGCCTTTCCTCCCTGACCTATTAGCAAAGATGTGCTTTTCCAGTTTCAGGGGTGGGTGGGAGGCGAGGCGTCAGGAAAGAGGAAGACTCGGGAGCTGTGGCCATGAGAGGCACTTGTGGGAGCCATGTCTCTGAGAGTGTGTGTGGGAGGGGAACGAGGCCAGTAGCTGGGGATGGGGTAGTCAGAGTATGAACAACTGGGAAGACCCCAAAGTGGAGGGAGGGAAGTTGAGGGGAAGACAAGGGGCAAGCTTAGCCTGGCTGTGAGACCTGCTACAGGTCTCCCAAGTCTTAGCCCTTTATCGGGACATTGCACTCACAAAGGCCTCTGGAAACATCCTCTCCACTGTGGTCATTATCTGCCCCAGACAACATATCAGAGAATAAGCAGACAGATAATCATAAATGCCAGGCGTTTCCTCCCTCCCCCGTTAAGATCTCAGGACAATGCATTTATCACCGTTGCATCACAGGGGCCACCACCTACACCTCTGGAAATAGGAAACAGCCTGAGTACTGGGGCTGGAGGGCCCGGGTCCCTGCATCCTGTCTCCAGGGGCCTGGCGGATACTCCACCGGAAGCCACTTCCGCCCTCTCCATTCCCTCCCTCAACAAAACCATTCAGGAGAGAAACGTTTCCTGTCCTGGAGGGAGAGAGACCTTTGTCCTGTCTCTGTGAAGGTGAAAGGGAAGGTACACCATGACCGGATACTTTTAAATCCAGGCTTCCTACAGAGTTAGACGCAGCCTCCTCTAACATGACTCTGTTCAACATGTTTATGTTGGGTTTTGGATATTTTATTTTATGCTCTATCGTTTTATTTCATTATGCTTTAAACCTTACAGAAGCAAACAAATCCAAATGCACCAGGAGTTAGAACTCCATAGGAAGGCCCTGGCCAGGTAGCTCAGTTGGTTAGAGTGTCACCAACACACCAAGCCTGAGGGTTAGATCCCTAGTCATGGCACATACAGGAATGAACCAATGAATGCATAAATAAATGGAACAACAGAACACTGTTTCTCTCCCTCTCTCTCTTTCTCTCTCAAATCAGTGAATAATAACTTTTAAAAAAATTAATATAATAGAATCTGAAGAAACTTAATACCCAGTGTGAAAAAAATGCAATGAACAAACTCAATTCCTAAGAAAATGTGAACCTTCTCCCATTCCCCAAACACTGAAAAACAAAACAAAACAACAAGAAAAAACAACACAGCACTATTTGTTATAAATACTTAACTAAAATAAAGCCTCGTCAGTTCACCTGGCCTGGCATATCATTCAGGCCCGTTCAAAATAAGGATCAGAATAGAGCCCCCGTTTAGCCAACTAAAAACTAAAATAAATCATACTTAGCAGAACGAAATACCTTCCTCCATTCACTTATTTTGCCATCTAGTCATTTACTAATTCAATGATAAATGAGTCAAGAACATTGTATGGTATTGTATTGCATACTTTTAATGTGCCAAGTATTATCTTTGGGCCGTGGGAAGTGCAAGGGGGTGTGGGAATTATCCCTTCCTCTGGAGAAGCAACAGTCTAGGAGGGGTGTGGAGAACAAGGACAAGGCTGCATGAAGGAATCATGGCAGTAAAGATGGGAGGCAGGGAGAATGGCGAGGAAGGTGGTTGGGCTGGCCTAACACTCAGAACCTCGATTGTCATAAATTTCATCATTAAATTTTATCCCAAATTCTAAAATGCCACTAAGGCATACATAGTAAGCAGAGCAGTCCCACGATGAGGAGTTGCAGACTGTAAATGGTACCCGGACACTATGAACAAGTGAGAGATAAGGGCAAAGAGCATGGTTCACTCTGTTGAGAGTCCCAGCCATTAGCCCGCACTGCACAAATGTGTTCAATAAATATTTGTTGAAGAATGAATGTGTCCCAATTTCTCCTCTGAGGATGCAAGCACAGGTGGCCAAGAGTATCCTCTGCCAATAGGTTGGACTTGTACGGATGACTCAAGGCACTTATTAAATATTGGCCGAGCATAAATTACACAGGAGACAGACATGCAATGCATGAATCACACACGGTTTATTTACCAGAGTCCTGGTGGTTTCCAGACCTCGGCAGGCCACCCAGAGATCCGCGCTGACAGACACACACTGGACGTTGGATGTTGCAGCTGCGGCTCAGCATCTTGTAGAGGCCTCGGCTTGTGGCTCACGGTTCCGACTCACGGTCTACAGCAGAACTCAGGCAGGATGCAGGAAGGGGAGCGGAGAGCGACCGTCTGTGGAGGGGCAGACAAGCAGCTCTAATCTCCTTCGGAGCTTGCTCCCTTTTATGTGCTCAAGTGGCTGTCTTCAGTGTGTCTTCAATGTCTTATCAGCAGGTCCCAGGAGTCCTGCTATCTGATCTTACATGTGGGGTACACACTTCTTTATTTCTTACGTGCACATCTCTTTTAAGGGCATTTACACTTCATTTCACTCTCTAATATGTCACACTCAATTCTTATTTTATATTTATATTTTATCATTATTATTACTATAACAGAATGCGAGCATGGAGATGTTTCAGAGGAGCAGAGGAGATGGGAATCTCTGGAGATAAGAGGAATTCTAACCTCGTGAAAATGCTTGGAAAATGTTTCGAATACCTACAATAGGAATCCAAGAGATAATAAGCAAATGATAGATGAAATAATTGCCAGGCTACTCAGCATCACTAGCCATTAGAGAAATGCAAATAAAAACTATACTATGACACTGTGCCACTTCACATACACTAGAATGGCTATAATAAAAAAGACACATAATAACAAGTATTGGCAAGGATTCGGAGAACTTGGAAGGCTCCTACACTGCTGGTGGGAATGTAAAAGAACACAACCACTTTGAAAAATATTTTGGCAGTTCCTCAAAAGTTCAACATAGAATTAACATAGGATTCAGCAATTCTACTGCTACTCATATACTCAAGAGAAATGAAAACATATGGTCATTCACAAATTTGTACACAAAAGCTCATAGCAATATTATTCATATAAGCTGAAAAGTAGAAACCATCCACCAGCTGATAGATGAATAAACAAAATGTGGTATATTCATACAATGGAATATTATTTTTATCATAAAAAAAGAACAAAATTTAATATATACTACAACATACATAAACTTCGGAAATAAGTTAAGTGGGGGGGAAAAATCACAAAAGACCATATATTTTATGGTCTCATTTATATTAGATATCTAGAATAGGCAGACCTATAGAGAAAAAAAATGTAGATTTGTGGTTGCCTAGGGCTGAGGAGCCTGGAGGATAGAGATTGACTGCAAAGGGTATCAGATTTCTTTAGAAAGTCATGAAAATGTCCTTAAATTTCTTATGCTAATAGTTGTGTCACTCTATGAATATAACTAAAGGCTATATATTTGTAAACTTTAAATGCGTGGATTATATGGCATGTGAACTATATCTTGATAAAGCTGTTACAAAAAAAATGCTGACACACATTTATGGATAAAAATTTTACACACACACACACTGAGGACCAGGCCTTGGGAGGTCAGTGGGGAGTATGGTGACTCTGAGGCACAGACAAGAAGTCTGATTCTTGAGCTTTCTTTGAGCAGCCCTAATGGGCGGGTGAAAAGACAGAACCATTGATGACTGATTAGATAGCTAAAAGTTGCTGAGAGCATCTATGAACTAGGCACTATGGAAAGCTCTACCCCCATTATCTTATTATATATACACAGATATAGTCATATAGCACATCCTTCTCAATGAGGTAGATGCTATCATAAATCCCAGTTTACAGTTAAGGAAATAGGTTCTGGAGAGATTAAATAACTTGCCCACAGTTTTACAGGCTGTAAAGAAGGTGTGGGGCCAAAACCGGTTTGGCTCAGTGGATAGAACGTCAGCCTGCGGACTGAAAGGTTCCAGGTTCGATTCCAGTCAAAGGCACGTATCTTGGTTGCAGGCACATCCCTAGTAGGGGGTGTGCAGGAGGCAGTTGATCGATGTTTCTCTCTCATCAATGTTTCTAACTATCTCTCTCCCTTCCTCTCTGTAAAAAACCAATAAAATATATTAGAAAAAGAAGGAAGAGGAGGAGGAAGAGGAGAAGGAGGAGAAGAAGGAGGAGTGAGAACACAACCCAGGCAGCCTGCCCTGAGCACATGCCTTAACCTGGTCAGTGCTGCCTTCCCTGCAGGTGGGGGGCTGGGAATACAGGTGAAGGTCAAGGAGAGTGGGAGGTGAACACACTGGGAGGACCCAGGAACCTGTGGTCTCATTGAGGGTGAAGAACTGGTTCTGTGAGTATGACAGTGGCGTGCAGAGCTGCAGCATTAACGAGGGAATTTGTGGTTATGACTCCTGGGACAGTGTAAAGCTTGGTACATTCCAGGGTGTGAGTAAGTGGGGTGAACAAAGTACATGGAGATTGTTAATGGGGCCTGGACAGTGGTGACAGCTGCTCATTGTCCCAGAGGGTGAAACGACTGACGTCTTCCAAATCTCAAAATTCTATGAATTTGGAGGGATGTACATGCCAAGGGCCTATTCCTGGGGCAACATGAAGGGGAATTCTATCACCAATCACATGTGAAGACAAAACATGCAAGAACCAGATCCTGAAGAATATAACTACTTTGTCTGTGGTTCCCAAACACTCCATCTTCAATTACATCTTAATACGTAATTAAATTGTCTTCAACATTTGCATTAATGAGATAGATCTACAATAGCACATCAGAACTTCTGATCAGCTGAAACCACCCACTTTGCATGGCTGGGTTGCCAGAAGCCCCAAGTCAAGAAACTGTGATCTCATCGGGCAAAGCAGCAGTTTTTGGGAAGCTGCAGAACGTCTTTCTGTCAAGCTCTGCAGAGTTGTGGAATAGCCTGCCAGTCCCCCTGAGTACAACACCTGCAGGCCCCTCAGGGCACATGCACCTTACGTCAGGAACATTGTCCTCATCCCTCCAAGCCCAGAACAAGTTCTCCTGGTCACTTACCCTAATCCCTATGGGTTTTGAGTGCTTACAGCTACCAGCCCAGCTTCATCCAGAGGCCACAGAGCACATTCCTGTCTGGCAAGAGCCACTGGCTCTAGGAACCTGTGACCTTTGCTCTGATTCCTCTCTAGATGGTAGTGGGGTCACCCCAGGTTCTCTCCACATCTCCTCAGCATTCCCGGGGATTTTGTAGTCTCATTCCAAGCCCATTTCAGGGAGAAGGGCAGAGAAGGACATGCAATTCCCCTCTGGATGCTCGGCAGAAAGCACTGGGCTCCAAGCTCCTGCTATCTCCTCTGCATCGGCATCAAGGACTCTGGCCTCTGGGTGCTCCCCTGTCCTGTCCACCTCACACCAGAGCTGCCCACCAAGATTTCCCTGCTTTCCAGTTGGAATGCCATGCTCCTCACTCTGCATTCCCACACCCTCTCCTGTCCCGTGTCTAGCTCTTCCTCCTGCTGCCTAGCTCTAATTAGGAAGTTGACTATATGCCCAACTCCTTTACTTGGTTGTGAGTTCCTTGATGGCAAGGATGATATTAATCACCTTTTCCCCTTCAGTGTCTCCCATCCACCGCCCTTGCTGAGTAGTAGGTGTTCTTGAGAGGAAGAAGGACAGAACAGAAGGAGAAAGGTAGAAAGGGACCACAGAAAAGAAGGATCCTTAGGCCAACCATTAAAGTACAAGATACCATCTAAATCACATTGAATTCAAACACCGATTCCAAAACTACTGTTAGCCTTATTAAAAAGAAATCACAGTTATATACATGATTTTAAAAGCCCAACAGTTCCACAAGCTTTGTGATGAAAATTAGCATTTTCCAGCTCCATCTTCTATACCCTAATTGCCACTGAATTCTTTTAGCTGTTTCTTCTCTTATTTATCTCTGTAGAGTAGGCCCCCATTATCCGCAGGGGATACTTTCCAAGACTTTCAGGGGATGCCTGACCTATAGTACTGAATCATCTATATCTATATCTATATCTATATCTATATCTATATCTGTATCTATATCTATCTATATATGTTTTTCCTATACATATCTATGATAAAGTTTAACTTACAAATTAGACACAATAAGAGATTCAGAACAATAATTAATAAAAAATAGAACAATTATAACAATATACTGTAATAAATGTATGTGAATGTGGTCTCTCTCTCTCTTTTTCTCTATCTTTCTCTTAACCAATCTGATAACCAAGACAGTTACTAAGTGACTAACAGGAACATATACAGCACAGATACACTGAACAAAGGAATGAATCATGTCCCAGGCAGGACAGAGCAGGGTGGCAAAAGATTCCATCACACTACTCAGCATGCAATTTATAACATATGAATTGTTTATTTTTAGAAATTTCCTTTTAATATTTTCAGACCACAGTTGACCAAGGATAACTAAAACCCTGGAAAAAAAAAAACCACAGATAGAGGGGGACTACTGTATACTCAAACAACACACTTATATGGCTTTATCTAGATTTTGTTTTATTTTAGAGAGTATCTATCAACTTTCCATATGGAAGCTGACATTTTGGTCTCTTAAATCTCCTTCCCCACATCCCCTCTTCTATTCTGCAAATAGAGCTACATCAAAACTTTGGTTAAATCAACATTTAGCACTATTCCCTATTCCTGTATGGTCATTAGGCCATGAAGTGCATTATATAGTAACTAGAGGCCTGATGCACACAATTCATGCAAGAGTAGGCCTTCCTTACCCCTGGCTGCCAGCACCTGGGACCTGTGCTTCCCACATAGCCTCAGCTTTGTCCAGAAGGACATCAGGTGTAATTAGCATATTACATTTGTATTATTATAGGTATTTTCTTTCTTACACACCTTTTTGTTTTTCCTGGAGTTAACAATTATCATTTTTTCTTCATTATTTAACTTTCTATGTATTTATTACTAACTCATCACTAACTTTCATTCTAAAGTAGCAGTCTCTCAGGGCAACAACACTCATTGGGTCCTGTGCCAGCCCATCTTTCTGGAGACAGCGCCCACCCACTCCCCGTGGGGCCCTTCACACTCATGGGGCAGCCAGGACTGCTCATTCTTGGCCAGCCACACAGTGCCCCCCAGCGACTGCCCTAACTCCTGGGATTTCTCTGCGTGTATCACCTGCTTCCTCTTTCTTGGATAATCTCTGAAATTAGAAGGAACATACCCAAGGCTAAACAGAAATTAAAGTTTTTAAAATTTTGCATTTCTGAAACTGTCTTGATTAATGGTTTGATTATAGAATTCTATGTATTTAAAAAAATCATTCTCTCTCTGAATTCTGAAGGCTTTCCCCATGGTTTTCTAGTATCCAGTGTTGCTTTGTTTGAAAAGGCTGATACCATTCTAATTCCTGATGTCCTATTTGCCCCACTCCACTCCCCAAGCACCCTGAGAAGTTATCAGGGTCTTCTCATTGTCCCTCATGGTCTGAAATTTCACAATTGCCTGCCTTGTTATGCATAGATTTTCATGGATTGTGCTTGGCACTCTGTGGACCTGTTCCATCTGTACATTCATGTCTTTCTGACATAAGGAATTTTCTTGAATTATGTCTTTGATACTTTTCTCCCCTCAAGAGTCTCTGTTTCCCATCTGTAGAACTGTTATTTGGATATTAGACTGCCTGGATGGATCTTATGATTTTATTATGTTTTCTCTCCTATTTTCCATCTACTTTATATTATTGTTCTGCTTTCTATGTGATTTCCTTAGCTTCATTTCTAACTCTTTTATTTAATTTTCTTTCTGCTCTCAAACTTTGAAGTTTCACAGATGATTCCTGGGGTTGCATGTATTCTCTGGGGATTGGCCAATCACAGGACCTTGTTGTTGCTATGGTGGTTGTTTCCTTCCGCTGCCTAACCTACTGATTTCCAAGTTCCTCTTGGCCTTTTCTTTTTCTTTGTTTCTCTCTCTCTCTTGATTTCTCTCAAAGGCCTGATGACCCCTCATGGTCTGCTCCCGTTTAAGAGTGGGGCACTAAGTAGCTATGGGCAGCCCTCTGTGTGGCAGTCAGACTCCTGAGCCAGCCATCTTCTCCAGAAAGGAACCCTTCAGGCTCCTGCCTGGCAGGTAGCAACCTGTGGTGCCAGCACTCCTGGAGCCGTGGAGGAGGGGTAGGTGCACTCACCATTCAGTGAGAGCAGAGTGCCCCTGCCCTTAGCAATGTCATTGCTTAAAGCCGGCAACCCCAGGGAATTAATGTCTAGTCTCTTCTAGGATAAGGGAGAGGATCAAGGGCATCTAACTATTTCATATACAAACTTTCAACAAGTCCTATTTTTAGCCCCATCCACACCCCTTTTGCAGAAGATTCTGCATATTTCAAGCTTTTTTCATTGTCAATGTAGGTGACACCATTCTCTGGTCCACTGAATTGACACTTGGTGTCAATTTTATAAGAGTCTTTGCACAGGCTATCCTTTTAAAGAAGCCATGGGTGGGAGGAATGCTCTCTCAGGCAAAGAGAACCTGAGACAAGGTGGAAGGGGGGCTCACAAACAGGAATGGCCCTCGTGGAAGAACTGTGGTATATTCACATAATGGAATACTTTTTAGCCATAAAAATGGTACAACATGGATGAGCCTTGAAAACATTGTGCTCAGTTGAAGTCAGACTCTGAAGAAAACCAGAGTCTAAAGGCAAGTCAACATTAAGTATTCATTTTGAGAGGCAAAAATGGAAATAATACAGATTTGGCTTCAGACAGAATCAGACTCAAATACTGATTTTGTAACTACTGTAGATTCAATTTATATAAAATTTTCAGAACAGGCAAATCCATAGAGAGAAAGCTCATTAATGGTTACCAGGGCTCAGGAGATGAGGATGTGTGTGTGTGGAGGAGAGTAGGGGAGTGACTGCTAATGGGTATGGGTTTCTTGTGATAAAAGTGCTCTGGAATTAGATAGTAGTGATGGTTGCTCTAGGAATATACTAAAACCCAATGAATTGAGCATTTTAAATGGGTGAATTGTAAGGTATGGAAATTATAGCTCAATAAAACCGTTACTGAAAGAAAATATATGAAAAGCCAAAGACTGCTTGTTTTTGTTTTGTTTTTTCTTATCTGCCTTCTAGAAAGGCCTTAGCCTCCCTTCGAGTGTACTAAATACGCATCAGCAAATAGCCTACAGGAAGGTGGAGATGTAGCAGGGTGGAGTAACCTACTCCATTGTGAAGCAGCCAATGACAATTTTCTTTGATAACTGATTGTGAGCATGTGTAGGCATTTTCATTACACACAGAACAGCAGAATCAGAGGTGCAGAACCAGCCCCCCAGGTTACACCTGTGGCTTTGGTTGCCTGTTTCAGGAAGAAAGAAGGCCAACCCTCATGAGGCCCTACCTGGCAGGTGTGTGGAGCAAGAAGACAAACAGGGAGATATTGATGATAAAGGAAACGACAGAACCACCCCCAGCCAGATGCTGCTGTCACAGCACTGGGTTCCCCTCAGCCAGGTGTGGAAATAGGATGGAGAAAACCCACTCTGATGCCAGAAGCCTTTGAGAGAGTCTCTCCCATCCAATCCTACTTTTTGCTGACCATTTCACCCCTGTATATACAACATCTAGCAAAACACCCAGCATAAGTGGAAGCTGAATGAATATTTGTTTAATGAATTAATAGCAACATCACTTAGACAGCAATCAAAAAGGAACAAATGTCTTACAACAGACTATTGGTTCATATACCAATACATTTATGATATTCCTATAATTAGGCCAGTTAGTTAATATTTCTATGCCTGAATTTTATTTATTTATATATTTTTTGCTACAATGCAGAGAATAATGGTACCTATCTTAGAGGATTGTTGCAAGGATTTAAATGAGCTTAGGTACGACATATACTAAGCACCAAATAAATGTTAACTATTATTCTGGGGAATGTTGTGCAGCTGTTAAAACCGTATCAAGGAAATATGTTTATATACATGGAAAAAGTCAAGATAATTTGAAAAGCAGGTTGTGTAATAGTATAAACAGTATAATTACAAATTTTATAAAATAAACATACATAGAGAGAAACAAAAGCCAAGACAATATATATAAAACATTTATTTCCAGATATTAAAACCAAAGGTGACTTTTCTCCTCCACTTCTTCCCCTTCTCCTTCTCATTCATATTATTTTATTGCTCTTTACCTATCTGTATTTTTTAACAATGAGCATACATAATTTAAATGAAAGAGTCTATAAAGATTTCACTTGAACACACAAAAAAACATTTGACACAATTCCACCTATTCCAAAAAAAATAACCTCAAATACCAAAAAAAATATTGCCTATAGATTTAGGCAAAGTTATTTTCTGTACATTATAGAATAACCAATTTTTAAAAATGTTTAAAGACATTAGGAATGTGCTTTAAAATATCAGAAAATGCTATCCATAATTAAGTAGGGTAAAAATAATAGGTACCTGATCTCAAGCATATAACAGAACTAAATAACATCATAACAGAACAAACTAGAAAGAATTAGAGAAAAACATTCACAGGGAAGATAAGGAGTCATTAGCAGAAGGCATGTCTGATTCTGTCCTTAGTTGATTGAAGTTAACTTTGTCACTTTTGATCAGTACAGGGTGGATTCTTTTTCAATGATTCACAAATTAACTTAGAAACCTCTAGACTTATTAGACTTATTCTTCCTTGGGTGGAGGGTTGCCCTACAATGTTAAAGTAAAACCATTAAATCTATTAAGTCTAGGAAGAGAAAGGCCCAGAGAAATACGCTTTCGGTTTACTAAGTCATAAAGTTTTGGCTTATACTTTTTAAATATCTGATCACTTGTCAAAATGTGAGACAAACACAAGCCATCTCAATTCCATCCACGTTATGAGGTACCTCCCACAAAGATGAGTAATGAGAGGCGGTCTTTGCCCTGTAAGAGCTCACCACCTACCGTACAGAGAAAAACAACTGTAATCAACTCGCCACAATCTGGGAAGGGCTACAATAAGACAAAGGGTGTGAGCCCAGAAGAGGCACAGTTTGGATATGAAGGACCAGGGAAGGCTTCGTATGGGTTCATATTGGCGCTGAGTCTTGAGTCATGGGTAACCATTTTGGCTACTAGTGGATTAAATAGTCAGATCCTAAGGAGGGATGATATACTTCATGCAACAACTAATAGGCAGTATGTGTAGCTGATTACTTTTATTTTATTTATTTTTTAAAAATATTTTTTATTGATATTTCACAGAGAGGAAGGAAGAGGGATAGAGAGTTAGAAACATTGATGAGAGAGAGACATCTATCAGTTGCCTCCTGCATGCCCACTACTGAGGATGTGCCCACAACCAAGATACATGCCCTTGACTGGAATCGAACTTGGGACCTTTCAGTCTGAAGGCCGAGGCTCTATCCACTGAGCCACACCGGTTACAACTCGTAGCTGATTACTTTTAGAACTCTGTGTTGGTTTCTGAAAGGGTTCATGTCAACAAATGGCCATTGGAGTTGCATACAGGGACAATCCTTGTATGAAGGAGCAGGCATTGCAGACATTTGGTGGAGGAGGGGGACGGTGGGGAGTAGCAGGATACCATCTCACTCAGGATGACACCTAGTTAATTCCAGCCATGTGTTTTGGTCAGAGTGGGTCTCTGCTGAGAGAGAGTGGGCAGTGCCCATGAGGTAAGGTTTGAGGACCTCAGGAGGCCCCCCACATCCACAACCTAATTTGTCCATTCTGGATGAGTCAGTTCCCTTTCCAAGCTCTAGGTAACCTTACACTCAGACAGAAACCTTGTTGGAAGTGACCTTGAAAGTTATCAACTATACTTCACTTCTAGTTGAGGAGGGTTCTGAGGACCTAGCAGAGGGTGTTTGAGGTAGAGCTGAACTGGGGTCATCTGGGATGAGAAACAAGATCTAAGTCACCAAGCACTCACTCTTATAATGCATTCTTGTATGTGGGAGAGCTTGCTGCTGTGTTTGGCTTGCAAGATTATTTGGTAGCAAAGACCTACATTGAAGGCTCACAGAAACAGCCCTCCACTGCCTCTACCTGAGGACTCCAGGCCTGCAGTGCTCTCTGCTGCCACCCAGTGGATTTATTGAGATAGGTCAAGTAGGAAGTTTAATCCAGAGGTTGTGTGTGGTCACCGGCCATCAGCTTCAAATTTTTCGCTGTCCTGGAAATTCTGGAAGTGAGGTCAGCAGTCTACATTGTAAAATGCTTC
The DNA here is from genome assembly GCA_011751065.1 of Lasiurus cinereus. Classification (NCBI taxonomy): domain Eukaryota; kingdom Metazoa; phylum Chordata; class Mammalia; order Chiroptera; family Vespertilionidae; genus Lasiurus; species Lasiurus cinereus. Next base: position 43,910,758 of record JAAGEH010000076.1, read on the forward strand.
CCAGATGGGTCTGGCTGATTATTTTTAAATATCTGGTCTAGACTAAATAGTGATTTGCACCCTGGGATGTTTATAATGGATTATCAGAGAATTCTCAATTGGAGAAGCTGATTTTTTTGATGATCAAGGATCATGCCTTCTATAAGAGCTTTGTTTCAATAGTCATTTTTAAAAATATATTTTATTTGTCTCCTCAAAAAAGACAAGAAGGTACAAAATTCAACTCCTCTTTTTTTATGCAGAATCTTCTGTTTATAGACATCCTCTGCTTCCCTGTTTCTGGGAGTGATATTCAAGATCTTCCAAAAATATAGCCCCAAACCTAGTTTATAGCCTCAACTCCAAGTATTCCTAAACTCATACAACTGGCTGATTCTCTGAATCCAGCCTGTGTCCATATGTTCGCTGAACCTTCCATCAGCCACAGATGACCCATCTGTAAGATTAAATTTTCAATCAAAGGGTCTAAAACATTGCACCTACGTTTAAGACCCTTTCAAACACCGTTTCCCATGAACCCTTCCCGAATTGCCCAGCCAATGATGATCTTTCCCATCATGAACCACCACCACAGTTCATCTATACCTCTCTTTTAGAGTTTTAGACTCTGTCCCTTGATTTTTAGTCCTTAGTGGACATTCCTTATCCTTGAGTCCAGGGGCTGAGTCTTACTCATCTCAGCAGTGCAGGCTAGTGCTGAGTTAGGACACTGAATGTTCTTTGAAAAGTGTAAATGAATAGCTTTGGGTCTCTCACAAAAAAGCAGCTCAACAAGGAATGCTGTCATTAAAATCAGTGCAACATAAACATTGCAACGTGAAGATAACTTCGGAGCCCCAGATGACCTGGGCCAGGCTGGGAAGACAAAGATTGGTATTGTCCAAAATCCTTTTTGGGACTCCATTAACCTACCATGTCACATCAGGGCCAGAAATGGCCACCCACTCCCCCTGCTGGCCACCACAGCTGTTGTGCCAGGACTCCGGGCATGCAGCTCTGTGAAGCCTTCCATCCCAGCAGCCTCTTAGCTCCATCAGGAGAGCACCTGAGAATGTAGAAGCCCCTGAAAAACTCCACCTTTGCAGCCACTACTGCCTCCCATAGACCTGAGCCTTTGGTCCAAATCTTCTGTTGCCATCTCAGGAAGATGAGGTGGACCTCATATTTATGGTTTTGACACTTCCCCAGGAAGTGTCCCTATATTTATGGTTTTGACTATGTGGACCTGCTGGGGAGAGAGACCCACCGGGCCTGACCCTGACACTGGGGTAGGAGATGCCCTGCAAAGAGAACCTGAAAGCCAGTGGGAAGTCAGAGTAAAGAATCCAGGATCCACCAGAGATAAAGGTATGAAAATCAGAAAATGATCACCAAAATAGGGAGCAAGAGAGAGGGAAACTTGAGTGGGCAAATGGGAAAGGACAGTCCACCCAGCAGTCTGAGGTTGACAAGGCCATGGCCTGGGGCTCCAGCATCTAGAGTTCTAGGGATGTCCAAGTACAAAGGTTTGATTGTCTACAATTCTTTAGGCTGAGGCCTCTTCAGACAGACCCTGGCCTTTTAACTTAAAGCTTCCTCATGTAAAATGTGGTACCACAGTCTCTGAAAATAAATCAAAACTTTGTGGCCCACCCTGCCTTCAGGATCACCTCCCTAGGTGCAACCCTCCTGGTATGCAGTCAATCCCAAGCTCCAGGGAGGTAGCCTGGGGGATGGGGTGTTCAGGGCCCCCACTCACCTCACCATCCTATCTAATAAAGAGGGAATATGCTAATTGACTTCATGCCCTCACAAAAGATGGCAGTGCCCACAGCCAATAAGGAGGGAATATGCTAATTGACTGCCATGCCCTCAAAGATGGCGGCACCAACAGCCACAAGATGGCAGTGCCCAATTCCCTCAGTCCTGCCAGGGTGCCTGGCCCCAGAGTCCCCCAACCTCCTCAGCCCCCCAGCTGCCCAGGGCCAGCCCAAGGCACAGGCAAGCTTTGGATGTTGGCTGCCCAGTTGATGCCCAAGGCACAGCAAACCTCAGATGGTGGCTGTCCAGTTGTCCAGGGCCAGCCTGAGATGCAGGCAAGCCTCAGATGGCAGTTACCTAGCCACCTAAGGCTGCCTGAGGCTCAGGTAATGAGGGCTGGCGGAGGCTTCAACTGCTGGCAGGGGCGACAGCAGAGGTGTGATGGGGGGATCACTTTTTGCCCCCGAGGCTCCCAGACAGAGAGTGGGCAGGCCAGCCTGAGGGATCTCCACTCCAGTGCATGAATTCTCATGCACCAGGCCTCTAGTCTTTTATAAACTCCTTCAAGTAGCTTTCATTTGCTTCTCCATGAACATATCTAGTGGGATACATAAATTCTGGGGCTCAGAGGCAACATTAAGAAGCGGACTTGGAAGAAATAAGAGAAACTAGAAAGAGTGGTTGAGTCTGCAGAGGGACTGGAGAAATTGAGTCAAAGATGAAAGAGTTACTTTTCATGTTTTACTCAGTTATCCTATTTGTATTTTTTATTGAGATTAAAAAACACACTAGCCTTACAGACAATAATTAAAAGGACACAAATAGCCAAGTCACAAAAGAACATCTCATAAACCCCACTAACAATACAAAGGTTAACTTAATGAAAGAGGTCAGTCTGTTATTCAAGAAGAGGTTAATGAGAGGGGCAGCTGGAGGAACTGCCCCATTTTTATATTGTTGTTGTCTGTGCATATTGGTATAGCCTTTAGAAAAGCAATTTGGCAATATTTATAGAAACTTAAAGTTGTGTGTGTGTGTTTTCACTTGATAACCCAGTAATCCACTTATAGAGATGAATTACTGGGTTAGGAAGTCAATATTTAGAATTCTAGACATCCAATAATATAGGGATGGCAATTAATCAAATGGAATTCACTCAATGGGATGTTAAGCAGTGTTTTAAAACATAATAAAGATTAATATCAGAAAACATACTTATTCTAATGTTAAGTGGCAGCAAAGCATACTTAATCACAAACACTGTGATTGTAGTTATCTTTAAAAAGTGCATAGAAAAAGACTTGAAGGAAATGAACTAACATGCTCATGATGGCTGCATTAGGCTGGTGTGATTACTTTCTAGATTTTGGGTAATATAGTTGCCCTATTTCACATGGAAAAATAAACAATGAAGGACAAAGGGAGAGTCTTCAGCCCTATCCCCAATATTGTATTTCTTTTATTTAAGAAGGTGAAGTAGTCAAGACCAAACATTAATCACTGCTAATTCTTGGTGGTGGGAGCAGGTTAGATGTCCCACCCAACTCAGGGACTGGCTGATGTTGCCCACCTTCCCTGCATGAGACAGCGGGAGGCCTGGTGAGCACACACTGCAGCCCTCCCACCCAGCTCAGGCCTAGATGGGTCAGTCAGCACAGCACCAGAGAGGTGTCTGAAGTGAAATGAGAGACCCAAAGATCACAGCAGCCAATGGCACCTAAGATAGCTCGGTTAGAAGAGCAGCTAAAAATCTATGGTAGCCACGTCCATCTGGTGTGTTGCTTTGAAGGTTAACCTTGATTTCCATGTGTCTTTGATTGCAATGCTCAGAGTAGAGGTAGGTAGGCAGCAAGCTGTTGGGTTGGACAGAACCCCACAATTGCAGGGGAGACCTGAAAGAGGAAGGATCAGAGCCCTTAGGGGTCCCTAATACAAGATCCGATGAGAGACCCTTGTGCTCCCGGGCGGTGAGTGTGGGCAAGAGGTAGCACAACTTCCTGGTGTACAGTGTGAACCCCAGAACCAGACCCAGACTCCAATCTGGCTCTTGCACCTGCTACCGTATGTATGTCCCAGGGCAGGGTAGTAACTCTCTCTGTTTGGGCTGCCTCACTTGTCACAGCAGTACCTGCTGTGGGGGAGGGGAGTGGCTAGCAGGATCAAGTGAGTTGACACAGGCAAAGGACTTAGAACAATGGCTGACACATGGCAGGTAAGTGCTTAACGTATGTTAGCCATTGAGTTGCATATGATCTCAGGGAAAACGTGGTACTGACTATAAATAGTCTGAGCTAGCCAAGCACAAAGTAAGATAGACAAATTTGGTATGCCATAAATACATGAAGGACTTAGTATTTATATCTGATTTCCAGTTGGCTTAATAATCATTTTTATAACCACAATGGAAGCTTCTGAAAGTCCTTGACTGTGGCTTCAACTTTCGATCTGCCCCAGCACCTGGCCCACGGTGGCAGGTTCAACTCACGGGCTGGTCATTTACTCCAGATGTGGCCTACGCAAAACTCCCAACTCCCCCAAGCCGCAGGCTCCCAATCTGCCAGTTTCTGCCTCGCATAAAACCGTTTAATTTGGTAAACCTCTGAAGTCACGGGGGAGTTGTTGGCAATCTGCTGAGAGACCCAGTGAGGCTCCGCACGCCGGGAAACTGGCAAACGTCTCCCCACAGAATAGGTGCTGTTGCGAGTGTCATTTGGACCCGCACTGCACACTTTCCGGCCTTCATAAACCCAGCGTGGGGCACACACTCAGACCGTGCTTTGCTGATGGAGACATCAGGCCATGCGCTTGGATGCCTGCTATGATTTCTGGCACCATGTTTGGCAGGTCTGAGAGCAGGACCATGTCAGACTGATGCCTCTGCGAAGCCTGGAACTTCTGGATTTGGGGCTGTTCATCCCCCCCCCGCCCCCCCTTTCCCCCCTCCACATACGCCCTTGCAGTCTGGTCACTTTCCCCTACCATTTGAAAACTTAAAACACAAAACTTTCTGGCTAATAACTATCTCCAACAAAGATAGGATCACTGTAACTGTTCTCAAGGTCAAAGAAAGAATGCCAAAAGCGTGGAGGAAGGCATTGCAGACCTGGAAGGACTTCTTCCCTTCGACTGTGGCTCTGGAGAGGAGGTAGCCCCACAGAACTCTCCTCCCCCAGGACCCTGGCAGAGGGGCCAAAGAAAGAGGCCTACAGACAGCTTAAGAGCACCTATTACTACAAAGGATAAAATACCTCAAAAACCCTGACTTTTGAAAAAGTATGCAACGGCTTGGAGGATATTAAAAGTAGAAAATCTCACTTATATTTGAGATGCTCTGGTCAGAATTAGGGGAGTCAAGGTCGGTCTATAGGATAGTGGGATGGACAGGATGCTTACATGACTGAAGGCATCAAGTCGCCTGCAGTAGCCTGAATGGTGAATAAAGAGCTGCCCTGCAGCCCTGGCCGGTGTGGCTCAGTTGGTTGAACACCATCCCCTGCATCAGATCAATTCCTGGTCAGGGCACATGCCCAGATTGCCAGCTTGGTCTCAAGTAGGGGGCATGCAGGAGGTAGCCGAGCAGTGTTTCTCATATCAAGTGTTTCTCTCTCAAATCAATACACACACACACACACACACACACACACACACACACGTATTTATATTCAAAGAGCTGCCCTGCAGGGCAGGCAGAGTTTCAAGAACCCACCAAGGCTGCTGAGGTTACCAGAGCAGCAGCAGCAGGGAGCCAGGACCACCCTGAGGTGTGGTCACCCATGTGGGTGGAAGCTGCAGGCATCAGGGAACCCGCAGACTGAGCCACAGCCTGAAACGCTACACAGAGCAGGGAGTGACAGCCGAGAAATACCCCCCCCCATCCCCTGCTCCCATCAGCTGACCCCAACCACAGTGGTTAGTGGTCACCGCCAGAGGACAGGGCAGAAAATGAGCCTGAGGACAGAAAACCAGTGTAGGTCCTTTCCATGGAGAAGTAACTTACATTTCCTATAAAATGGAGACCATGGGACCTACTGTGAGCTTGCTATAAATCAAGAGAGATAATGTGCAGCTCTGGCCAGTGGGTCTCAGTGGTTAGAGCACTGGCCTACACTGAAGGTTTGCAGGTTCACGCATGTGGGAGGCAACCAATCAACCTGTCTCGCTCTCAAATTGATTTTTTTCTTCTTCTTTCTCTCCCTCTCTCTAAAAATCAATGGGGAAAAACTATCCTCAGGTGAGGATTAACAAAAAAACAAACAAAAACAAAAAAGAGATCATGTGCAAACTGATGACAAGTGAACCAATTTAGTTTAAGAACAAGGAATCAACAGGAGCCTCCTCTTTATTCTCAGTTATCAACACACTCCGCCGTTTGCTGAAAATGGGCAGTTTGGACTTCTCAGCTCATCACAGGCACCCGGGTACCCTCATTCTCTGTGTCACCCTGACCCACGCCCACCCTTCTGCTTCAGAAACTGCTCTTGGGCCGGAATGCCACCGCATTTCACTTCCTGGGGCAGCTTCCAGCCATTCACTTCTGCTGTTTCTTGGCAGATGTGGTGCCTCGCTCTGGAGAAAACAAGGAAGTCCAAATAATGGGAGAGTTGAGATTCCCGCCGGGTAATACCGCTTATTGAAAGACAATCTTGCTTGATCCAGGAGTTCATTTATATGAGGGCAGCTGCATAAGAACATCTCTTCCCCATAACACATCGAAGCAAACCAAAGACTGCAGAGACCCAACGGAATGAGCCAACCGGCGTTGTCCAATGACTCTCAGAGGCAGGAAAACAATTGTAAAGATATAGGATGATTGTCTCCTCGGCATTGCATTTGGCCACATATGTGTTTATTAAATAAAATATGTTTTGTTTTCAAGCTAGCTAAAGGAAATATTCTTGAGTAGGGTTAGTCCTTAAAGCAACAAATAAAAATCATGTGTATATAATAAAATCAAAATATGAGAGCAAGCCAGAGCTGGAAAGGTCTGGGCCCTGGTCCTCATTTATTCTGGGAATCTGGGGTTTATCTTGCCCATCGGGATCACCAGAGCAAGATAAACTGGGACTTGAAAACACTCCTTTCAATGTTCAGGCCAGAACTCCTTTCCCCCCAACCACCACCTCAATCTCCCTACGTGCACCCAACTCCCTGCTGGCTCCAACACCGTATAGAAGGGCACATGTAGCATGTAAAACAGCCCATTTTTTAGGTAAGGATGCAAGTCTTCTGAGTGGTGAGCTCTGGTCTCCATTCTCGAAGCCAGCCCATGGAAACCAGAAGGAAGTGGCCCAAGTGAGGGGCAGGGACTTCCTCACCAGCCAAGACTGGCACTCACTGGCTCCCTCACCTCCCAGCCTCAGCTACAAGTGGGCCGAGGCATTACTAGGCAGCCTCTTGGCAAATACCTCAACATGGTGGGAGCAGCGGGAAAATCAGAGACCTGCTGAGAGTGGAAGGAACCCCAGAGTTCCTGCGAGCCAGTCGACCACCTGCAGGCTTGTTGCACCCCTGAGAGGACAGCGGGATCCAGGCTGGGTACGGAGGGCTCGGGCCCTGTGTCCGTTTGTGTGGCTGCTGTCTATCACCCCCTTCCCCCTGACTGTGCTCCAGGAGCAGTGGAATTTTGATCCATTTTACTTACTGTTTTATTCCCAGTGTCGCGGACCATACCTGACACATTGTAGACGCCCAATAAATATTTGTAAATCAATCAATTGCTAAAGGGAGGAATTTCTTCATGCCCCAAACCAGAGTGGCGGAAGGCTTGGCTCTCCTGCTCCAGGAACCTCATGTGTACGTGTGCGTGTGCGTGTGCGTGTGTGTGTGTGCGTGTGTGTATGTGAGGGGAGCGTTAACACATGCCCCTAAACCAGGCTGCTCTCCATGGCAGCCGTCACGGAGCTCGCCAGTGCACAGGCCTCTCATCTCTAGGATGCGTGGGCCTCTGCAGAAGCAGATTAACACTGCCATCTCTGCCCCACCCATGGCCACGACTCACAGGGTTCTCTTCCTGGCCCTGACTATTGGGAGCCCAGCTGTGATGGACCCGGCCTCTGGGTGTGCCCAGGGAATAGCATAGTGGGAGGATTCACCAGTGCCACGCTTCTTGTAATTCTGTCCCTGCAATGTGGCCTTGCCCAGACGGCACCCAATCGCAGTCACTCTGTGCCTGGTGCTGGCCCATGTCTCTCTGCTTCAGGAAGTTGGATAGAGCCTTCCTGTTTGCACAGACACACCTCTGATTTCAGCTTCTTTCCTCCCTTTCCTGACATAAACCCCAGATCCTGCTCAATCCACCTCCTGTCTACACATCCCCCAGCTTTCAAGGACTTCTTCCTTCCCACTCAAACCCACACACACCTGCTTCTCTCCTCCCTTCTCCCTTTCCTTATGACCTTACTGAATACCTCCTGCCTCTTCCTCGCCCCTAAGTCCATGATCCTTGACCCATATCCTCCTCTTCCCCGTCCAGCAACCACTGCCCAAGGGCAGGAGAGCCCAACTCAGAAGCCTGCTGTTGGAGGAGGAGGAGAGGACCAATAAGAAATGATAGGACGGTCCCAAGTTCCAGAAACCTCATCACCTGTCAAAAGCCCTACTTGCAAGTCTCCCCAAGAAGTTGCAAGTGGTGCCTGAAAACTGGTCTCAGCACGGTTCAGAAATTACAAGATTCCAGACAAAATGAACCTCCAAGGCCACGGATACAAGTGACCCTCTGACTTGCTCCTCCATCAGCAAGTTGTGTACTAAGACCACCTGAGTTTCTCTTTCTCAGGGTTCACTGTCCCTTAATACCAGGCCGATTCTTTTTTCTCCAGCTCTGATGTTCACATGGTCTTTATTCTATCTTCTCTCTCTTGCCTCTGCTCCTCAATATTTAAAATCTAGTAGCTTCACATTAAAAAAAAAATAATACTCAATACAGACGTGTGAACCTGACAGATAAGCCCCCTCGGAAAGCCTCTGTCACATTCCGGAACGGAACAGCAGCAGTCATGAGAAGTTGCTTTAAAATATGTACAGCCTGCGCATCACTTCCCACGGTGCACAGCGGCTATTAAACAGTAAGTAGCATTTGGACCCTTTCTCCTGGTGGGGGTCGGGCAGGGGACAGGAGCAGCAATGCAGAGAGCGATATAGAGAGGACTTGGGCTGACAAATTATATTTCCAGAGCACCCCAGTGGGCGGTGGCTGCCAGGCCTCGGGCGTTTCAGCCTTTGCCCTGCAATAGCTCCCACAGACAGGAGAGCCAAGTTCGCTCACACACCCTAGGACTGAATGGAGCGGAGCACGGAGGAATCGCAGGTTATGGGAAGAGGCAGCGAAGGTCTCTGCGCCAGAGGATGCTGCTGCCTCCCCTGCCTCCTGCTGTGGCGGCTGAGGGTCCCTGGGAGGAAGGACGGCCACTTGAGCCCCCTCCACAGCCTGGGAAGTGGGCTCAGAGCTGGCTGGTGGCATCCTTGGGGAAGGTGTAGCTCAGTGGCGCCTCGTAGAGGCTCCCCCCGTCGGTGCTGAGGTCGTCGTCATCGTCCATGTCATCCAGCACTTTACTGGGCAGCTTCTTCAGTCTGCGGGGACAGGGGGTCATGAGTCCCGGCCCTGGGGCCCACCCTGATCTGGAGACTGGGTTCCTGCCTCTCCACCCTACTGAGCAGCAGGGAGCACGTGAATTTACCTTGACCAACAGGGAGCCAAAGGCCTAGCTCTCAGCATGGAAGCCAAAGGCTGGGTGGGCTGGGCTGGGACAAGGTCAGCAGTGCTGAGTTTCCCTTTTGTCTCAAGCTCCAAAATGGCTCATCAGGTGCTGTTATTGATCCCATCCTAATTTAAATTTTTGCAATCTTGTCCATCAGAGGTCTTTTTGCATTTTTTTAAAATATTGCATTTAATATTATCTCTCTTGATTATTGAAATTTTTGGTGCCCCCTTAAATGCTCAACTGTAATGCCAGCCCTGGGGCCAAGTTCTCACTGGATAAGCCCTGTTGATAGGATTCTCCAGAGGCTGGAATCTTCTGTCCATTATCAAAGAACTACCTGTTCCACCAGCACAGTCAGCCTCGGAGAAAGGCTCCACTCCATGGAGGGGCATGAACCTAACACCTCCCCAACCCCAATGCCCAAGGCAGTGACTATGCAGGGAAAGTGACCCCTCAACCAATCCCCTTCAGACCACGGAAGTGGGGATGCAACCAGAGATATCCTAGTCCTCATGAGGATGCACACCAAAACTTTACCTCGCCTCCTCCATAGTGTTACCTGCTCTTAGCCTCAGTTTCCCTGTATCTGCTTGGCTGGCATTGGGGCATTGGTCAAGGGATGAAACGTGAGACCCTACTGAGCACATGGGGAGACTGAAGTGGGCACAGACACTTTTGTCTGTAGGATGGGATGACCTAGCTTGAAGCAATAGGAGTGAAGATGCCCTAACAGCACTGAGTTCTCTTCAAATGTCCCTGTGGGGTCACTGCACTTGCCCACCTTATGTTCTTCTTCAAATTGTTGAGCTGCCCCTGCAGCTGCTCATTCACGTCCATCTGCTCCTCCAGCTCCCTCTGCAGCTTCTTCTTAGAGCTCTCAAGCCTGTCGATTTCCTCCTCAGCCTCCTCTACCTGGCGCTTCATTGCTTTCAAGCGCAAGCTCAGCTGTGTAGGGAGAGAGGGTAGATTAGTGTTGCTGCTCACTAGCCTGGCTGGATGGAGAAGAGCCCAGCGTGGACAGCCAGCGGTCCAGTTACCTTTCTAGGCAACCACGATATGCAGGGCAGGGCGGGCAGGAGGGAGCCTGGGGCGGGGGTTGGGGTAGGGGTCCAACCAGTCTCATGGGAGAGTGGAGATAAGCTCTATGACAGATCAATCTGCTTTCTACAAGTCAAGCTCAGGGTTTGAAGTTGGCCTGAGACCTAAAGCAGCCCAGAGAGGCCCCATTTTAGGGGGAACAGGGTGGAGTGGAAAGACAGACAGGGATCAGTCCACCATAGTGCCCTTGCCCATCCACAGAAGCTCACCGCCTTCTTGCTTCCCAGCCTGGGGCATACAGACTCATCAGAAATGAACTTGCAGAGGGCCCCTCACCTGGTCTTTCTGATCAGTCAATGACAGGTGCTCATCATCCACCTGCATCACCAGCTCCTTCACCTTCCGCTCCAGCCGGCGGTTGCTGAGCTGGAGGCTGTTCCGGTCCCTGGAAGGATGGAAGAAACAAAACTGAGGGTTCTCTCAGCCCTGTCTCACAGGAGGCCCGGCCCAGACTGTGCAGGAGGGCGAGTCCCAGCCAGAGCTGCCTGGTCCACTCGGGTCCACTCAGGACTGAGGGTCAGAGAGACACTCGATTACCCGAGGAAAGGGCTGGTCATTGGATAGATGAGGAAACAGGGCCTGTAAGAAGGAGAATAACCTGCCTCAGGTTGCAGAGCCAGCAAGGAGCTGAGCTGGGACTAGACCTGCCCTGGGTTCCTCGTGTCCTGAGCTGTACTTTATAAGACAGAGGTCACTGCCAGGCTAAGACAATAGGCTGAACCAGCCCAGCCTCCAGAAGTCCTACTGCTTGCTAATAGAGAATGTGAAATGTCATACCCACACGTTTGCATACCTACAGCCCTCCCAGAAGGAGAGGGGTCACAAGTAAGACCTGAGGCTGGCCGAGACCGGTTTGGCTCAGTGGATAGAGAGTCGGCCTGTGAACTGAAAGGACCCAGGTTCGACTCTGGTCAAGGGCATGTATCCTGGTTGTGGAAATATCCCCAGTGTGGGGCGTGCAGGAGGCAGCTGATCGATGTCTCTCTCTCATTGTTGTTTCTAACTCTTTATCCTTCTCCCTTCCTCTCTGTAAAAAATCAATAAAAAATATTTTAAAAAAACAACAAGTATTTATTTAAAAAAAAAAAAGGACCCGAGGCTGGTCCTCGGGCTGCCAAGGGAGAACTAGCTGCAAAGAATCGAAGTATTGGAAAGGTGTGGTCACCTGATCCCATGTTCCTCCCACCCACTGTGGGGCGACCTGCCATCTCTGACAGATGGCTGCTTGGCCTTTGCTAAGCAGAGTGAACACATTGACTCTCAAGCCAGCTTCCTTGCCTCTAATCTGGCTCAAACTCTGTAGTTTATGAGGCAGCCTGTCCCACGGAGAGGAGGGAAATGAGCAGCAAGGAACAATGAAAGTGCTAGGTACTAAGAGCAGGCGTCCTGCGTTTTAGACCAATATTCAGGCTACCTTTCTCAAGTACTTCCTTGGATGGGTCTCAGTTTTCTCATCTGTCAAGTGGGAATAATAACAGCAAGGCTGTACTTGCTCTGCCTTCCTCACATGAAGGCCTCTGCAAACATAAAGCACTCTGCAATGTGATGGCCACTGCCGCCAGGCCTCGCACCACAGCTGGGCAGGCTCACCTCTCCTCACTCTCCAGACGGTCCTCCAGCTCTGCGATCCTGGCCTCCAACTGCACCACCAGCCCCTCTTTGCTGGACCGGTAGGAACCTTCCAGGTGCATAATCCGGCTCTTTAAGTCTTTGTTCTGGAATCAGACAGAGAGACAGTGAGGGGCTGTGTGTCCACCGCACACTGCAGAGCAGATCACAGGTGGAGCCAGCATTCGGTCAGTGACTGCGATGAGCCCGCTTCCTCAACCAGGATGGGTGACCTGGGGGACCTGGAGAGCCAGGGATGTTTCCAGGGAATGGCTTGGCACCCCAGTCCAGGCAGGCCAAAAGGAGAGATTCTGTCACATTCGCTTATAAGCCTGAGGGAAATCTTTGCCATGGCCTAGGACTCTTATCAGACAAATGACCTCTCATAAACCTATTGGCAGAAGAAATAGGCCCCTTCCTCAATATTCAGTGAAGAACTTACATGAACAGCATGTGAAAGAAATAGTAAGAGTTTGGTTAGCAACTCATGTGTTTGATAACACAAGTTCTTTATTTTTCCCTTTACATTAGAATTTACCCTGTTTTAGCATCTAGAAAACAGTTGCAATTCCACCTCCCCCAGCTGTAAACTTCCAAACATATTTAATATTACTGAGAAAATTCTCGCTGGAAATGCTCTTGGGCAAGGCTGGCCCCCGATATCTCTGCACGCTGTGCGAAGGAAGGATGGGGGGAGGGCTCATGCGGCCAGCGGCCCTCACCTGCCTCTCCAGGGAAATCTTGTCACACTCCAAGTCTTGCCTCACAGCTCTCTCCTGAAGTAGCTCGTTCCTCATCTGCTCCATCTGCACCAAACAGCAAAAGCCGGGGGTTAGAGGGATTGTGCCCAGAGCCTTTGCACTGAGATGGCTCACACAGGGAATGCAATCGCCAGCCAGCTCCTCTTTGTGACATGACGGGGCCTCCTGCCTTTTTCTTTCCCGGGTGCAGGAGCTGTTTCTTCTATGTTCTCATTTCTCGATGATTGTGAGGAGAATGATACAAATAGCAATGATAGTCCATCGCTAACCCTGCTGCTGTGAGTCAAACTGTGTCCCCTAAAAGATACAGTAAAGTCCTGACCCCCACCCTCGGTGCCTCAGATGTGACCTCCTTTCAAACAAGGTCTTTACAGAGGTAACCAAGTAAAAATGAAGTGGGCCCTAATCTACGGACGGGTCCTTACATAAGGGGAAATGTGGAGGCAGAGACAGAGGTGCAGAAGAGCGCCATGTGAAGACAGAGAATTATAATGAGGCATCAACACATCCAGGAACAAACAGAGACTGCCAGCAAACTCCCAGAAGCCAGGAAGCAGCCAGGAGGGGTCCACGGCCCTATGGACACTGTGATTTCAGATCTCGGCCTCCAGAACTGAGACAATAAACTTTTGTGGTTCTGGGCCCTTTATTATACCAGGAGACACCTGCTGAGCACTTCACACGCACTATCCTATTACATCTGGGATAAGCCTAAGAAATAGGCAATACTGTCCCTGCCAAGGATGTTAGTGCTTGGAAAGGTCATTCAGGTTGTACTGTGACCAAACATCCTGGCTTGCCCAGGACCAAGATGTGCTCAGGACACAGGGCTTTCAAAGCTAAAGCTGGGACAGTCCCAGGCAAACTGGGACAAGTCAGTCACCCAACCTGCCTGAAAACTCCACAGCTGGTAGTAGGCAGAGCTGGTGTTCCCAGAGCCTCCCGACTGCTGTCTTACAAGTCCAAACCACAGAAAGGCTTCCACAGTTCTCACACTCTAACACTGCGAGATTTCCCTTCTTATGCCAGAAACAGAAGTCAGCAAGAACACAGGGCAGCTCCAGGTGAGCTGGCAAAGGCCACATGTTACTTAGCATTTCTTCTATATTAATAGAAAGGAGCCTCGCTGGGCAGCATCAAGAAAGAAATCTAGTCGCCTGTCTGGACATTCCGAACCCCTGTTCCTCATCCCCAGGGGTCTTGAGAGTGTCATAGGCAGCGACTGCAGTCCCTGTTCCCAGGGCTGTCCATCAGAGGGGGGGGGGGGGGCCAGAACTGCTCCCAGGGCTGTCCATGAGGGGGGTGAGGGCCCAGACCTCCTCCCAGCACTGTCCTTCAGAGGCAGGGCCGCAGACTTGCTCCCAGCGCTGTCCAGAGGAGCCAGGAAATAAGACTGTCCCTTCCTTCTTAAGGTTGGGGTCCAGCGTGGGTAAGAGGTATACATGCAAGAGTCCCTATGGCCTGGGGAGCATTTATAACAGCCTGGCCTCCAGTTGCATTTTCACCACCGGGACAGGCTCCCTGGTGAGTAAAAGATAAGCTCACCCTGTCCCCACCTGGAGATAAGACCTGGGGGTCCCAGAAATAGTTCAAGGGGACACCACCACACTGGGCCTGGTTTGTACCTGCTCCATCTACCCTGTCCTGACTAGCGTGGTGTGGCTGGCCCAGAGGGGGCGACAGGGAGCAGTAAGGAATGAGATGGGCAATGGGCAGGGCCCGGACATGAAAGCCTGATAGCACAGGTGGGGAAAGCTGTGACAGGTACCCACATGGTCCAAAAAGTAAAAATAATAATATAATGCTCACATTTTTTCATTTCTGCCTGGCAGGCTTCTAGGTCTTCTAGAACATTCCAGCAGAGGACAGGGAGGCCCAGGGCAGTTATACACATGCTGGAGGAAACAGGACTAGGCCATGGGCCAGACCCGCTGCTCAGTGCCCACCAGGCCACCTGCTTTCTCTAGACCAACTCAGTGAAAGGGTCTTACACAGACGTAGGGTTCAACTACAGCTGCCACATAAATCCCAAGACTTGGGGAGGCAGGCAATCCCCTCCGGGCTATGCACGCCAGGAAACAATGCCAGCCATGCCAGGGGTCAGTGGGCAGAGCAAGTAAAACTCACCTGCCGCCCATTCCCACTCCTCCAGGCCCAGAGCCTTCGGAATCACATGGTGGGAAGGGGTGCAGAGGATGCCTGTAACTGCTGTATGAGCACAAAGTCATGGTAACAAATGCGGGCTCACAGCCCACTCCGAGCGTGGCTGAGCCAGCTGATGACACCACACAGGGCGGGCGTCCGCATGGCTGGGCCACGGGACCATGACGTGCCCTCCGGGGGAGAGTGTTCTGTTCACACCCCCGGGCACAGGCCAGGCCTCACTGAGGACACAGTTAAACTTTCACTGCGATGGGAAGTAATTAACAGACCGGACCAGCGGCCTCGCTTCCCTTCCCTTGCTGTGACCTTGGTCATCTCACCTCTGGGAGGCAGACTTCTAGTTCCCAAAACAACAAACAGAAGGGGATGCCTATAAGGCCCTTGAAGCTGGCCTACAACAGTGAAAGCACATGTTAGCATCCTCCCCTTTTTGGGGTGCTGGCAGCTCCCCTTCCAAGGAAACCAGGGCCCCCCCTCCTCCATCTGCAGGCTCCCCACACACTCAGGAGTGTCCCTAGAACAGACTGCTCTGTCCAGGTGAGAGTGAGTGTTTGTGAGCACACATTTGTGTGCTGGCACCAGGGTGGCCTGGAAGGATGAGTGGGTTCGTCTGTTCAGACTATCCTATCAGCCTTGGGACACGGTGACAAAAAAACCAACAGAGCACCCACCTGTTTTATAGCCTCGTGGGGGACAAACGGACTCGTTCTGGTGTTACTGCAATGGGAAGGGCAGGGTGCCCGGGCAGGGTGCACAGCAGTGGCCACAAGCCAGACATAGAAGGCCAGGGAAATTCTCCAGAGAAAGGGACCCTTACTGCGACCTAACTGAGTGTCTGAGTCAGGCAGGGTGAGGAAGGGGGCAGGAGAGGAACTGCAGCTTTCCAAACGGGGACCCCCGATGAGAAGGAGCAGGAGGTCAGAGAGAGGAGGAGCTGCTGGGAGAGTTGGAAGGACCGAGTTGTCATGGCGGCATAAGGGCACAGGTTAAGAGATCAGGGGAGGCAGACAGAGGCAGTCACATAGGGCCCACACAGGTGGCAGCAGCGAACACCTCTACTGACCTCCTAAAATATATCTGGAGCCGTGTGACAGTGTTACTCATTTAACCCAGTTCCCAGGAAGTAGGTAAGTTACTGTCCCCATCACCCCGAGGGTCCAGAAGCAGTTGCAGGTGTGGAGACTGGGTGGCGCCACAGGAAGCCACAGGACAGATTAGCTCACCAAGGAGAACACATGAAGAATGAGGGGATCCAGAGCCATGCCTGGGGAGTCCTCCCCACTCAACCCCATTAGGGGAGACAGAGAAAATTAGGACACTGACCCATCCCAAAAGCAGAGAGGGATGAGGACTGAGGTAAGTCAGGCAGAAGGAGCAGGAAAGCCCCTGGTTTGGCAAGAAGTTTGTTCTGGGAGGCTGGGCACAGAGGGAATAGGCTGCAGAAGCTGGGGAGGTGCTGGGCAGAAAGAGGTGGGGAGATGCCTCTCCTCTGGAACCCTCATGGGATGACAAGATGACAGCCTCAACCAGAGGGCTGTGAGAGCACAGAGGAGGTGGCAGGAGAGATGTCCTGCACTCAGGGTTTGGGAGAAGGAGAGGGGCAAGGATGCAGGCTCCTCTGTCCCAGAGGGAGGGAGCAAGGAAGGGAGCACAGGGGGTGAAAGAAGGGAGAGGGAGATTGTTTTCCCAAAAGTGAAGGGATAAGGAAGAACTGGGGGCCCGTAGAGAGAGAAAGAAATTTAGAAATTTTGTTGCTATGGGATGTGAGGCCACAAAACGCCAAGAGACCATAAAAGGCCGGCAGCACAGAGGCAAGGGTCTGGTTGCAGCTGTACAGCATCTGCTTTCGGGGGTCGGGTGACTTCTGCAGCTGTGCTCCAGCCCAAGGGCCAGGAGCGAGGGAAGGAGGAAAAAGGAAGAGGCCCTGGCGACAGGCGCTGAGCGACTGGGAGTGCCTGCTGGGAGCCCATTAATCCTCCCGCACTCTCTGAGCGGATGCGGTCACCCCATTTCCAGGTGAAAGGCTCGGAATCGGTGGAGTTCTAATCTGGAATTCTAGTCCAGGCTTTCTGGCTCTCAGCAAACCTGTAGGCCCAGGGGTCTCAGGAAAAGTATCCCCTAGAAAGCGGGAGAGTTCTGGCAAGGACTTCCGAGCCTGGAGCCCAAGAGGAAGTCGTGTCTATGGAGGAGGGACTCGAGGATCACCGAGCAGGCACGCAGCACTGGGCCCAGGCGGGGTTCAGGGAAATCCCTATGAGGTTAAACCACTGGCCAAGTCTTGCTCCCTCGGTGGCCTGAACTGAAAGCTCTGGACCTGCCAGGAAGCGGGCCTCTCGGGGAGAGGAGCCTTGGGGAGCAGCATCAGGGAGGCCTCTCTGTGTTCCAGACTCCCCAGGCAGAGGATGCCCCTCCAAAGAAAAACACAACCAAACAATAACTATTTCTCTCCACTCAGCCCCTCAAAGATGGCCATTAAAATGGAAGTATCAAGTAGATCAGAGTGCAGAAGAGGAGGGAACACATGTGTAGCCATAAAACCTAACAGTTACTAGAACCAGGCGGCCCATTTCTCTTGAGGCCTTTGGAAACCCAGGTTTTTGGCAAACGTGATAGGTTTCCTGCAGCTCTTCACCAAGGACAGCCCGACACTAAATTCTAAAATAAACCTGCCATGTGGAGCCTTGTATAAGGCACATCAGGTGATGTTATGGGTAATGTTCCCAAGGATGGGCTGGAGCGTACGCCAGATCCCGGGGCCCCCAGGGGTGGCCCGAGGAGCTGGGGATATTCCAAATCTCCTGAGCCCACACTGCAAGATGACAGCAGCCTCTGGCCGCGCCAGCTTCCTCCTTTGGAACAGGGAAGTGACTCTGAGGCTGGGAAAACAGTTTTACGTAAGCTCAGCGCTTCACGTGCTGCTTACCCATCAGCTATATTAAATAGACCAAATGAAAACTTTCCCGTCAAATTAAAACCAGAACGGGAGCTGGAGGCAGCCATTCATCACAGCTGGGCTGAGTGAATGCTGAACCCTGAGCACGGGGATCAGAATAACAGCACTGCATGCCAATTGGCTTTAGGTCGGAGGCACCGGTGACCTGAGCCAGCTCAGGATCAGAAGCAGCTGCCTTCTGGGTTAATGAACAGCCAGAGGTATTTATGATTGCTAATAACAATATTCAACCCCATTACCTGTGTTTACCATTGGACGGGAGAGGGGCTGGTGAGCCTGCACTCTCGCTGGCATTAAAATGATACTCAGTCACAAGAAAGGAAAATTACCACTAACCCAAAACCAACTGTAAACACTGGGGTTTTGAACAGCTGATATCATGGGAGGCCGTTCTGAGACTAAGATTATTTTAATGAAAAGAAAGAAAGAAATCCCGTTTTGATCTTTCATTCAGTGACTGCCTGGATGGAACCCTATTTTCCAGTCTCCTACCCTGGTGGTTGCACCCTCTGGTGCAGATTGAGGAGCAGGTGGGGGCTGGCACTGGGGAGCAGTTCCTTAAGGTGACTGCAGAAGCCTGAGACTTTGCCAAGGCAATCGAGCAATCTCAAGCAGCTCCTGGAAGCTCTCAGGTTGGCATATTTCATCCTGCCTGCCAGCTGCCTGGGTGGGAGGAACTGTCTTCCCACTGGGCTGGGTCATCTTTGCTCTGCAGCCGAGCAAAAGCCTCTCCATTCAGGCCCAGCTCACTGCTACCTGTGTACACTCAGGCACCAGTGATGATACAGCAGTGCCCAGGAGCTAGAACAGCAAACTCATTTAAAACACACCAAGCAGAGCCTCTTTTTTGCCATGGGTCCTGGACTCATGAGAAGAGAGGAGAGGAACAAGTGAACATAAATCCTCAGCCATATTAACAGACAGAATGGCATGGTTTTTAACTTGGGAACAGAGACCCCACATGTATTGAGGGAGGTTACCCTTACAGTCTGGTGCTGAGACGAAGGGATCAGGTGGGAGGCAGTCGGCTTTGGAGTCACGCTCAGGCAGTCCCTTGGCCCTCGGTCTTTTGAAAGCCAACGCAAGGCCAGGGCACAGTGCCCAGCACCTAGGAATCCTCAGTAAGGTGGTAACTGTCAAAAATGGCTTTGGAGGAAGAAGAGAAAAAAAAAAGGATTCTCTAGATTTAAACAAAGCAAAGTCAGGAAAATATCTCTATTTAATTGAATTTTCCTTCAAAGTTAAGTCAATCAGAACCCCTTCCCCTCCCTCTTACTCACACACACACACACACACACACACACACACACACACACCCTATATAAGGTGAAACTGTATTTGGGTAAAAAAACAAATACTCATCTTTGTTTTGTAAAATAAATCATCCAAATCCAAATCCATCCCTCTCCTTCACACTAGGCAGATTTGAAAACAAAACCCAAACATGCAAAAGTTTGAAAAACTTGTCTCTCAGTTAGGATTCCCTGAATCCATCAGTTTGAACAATAATGGCCTGAGGAAGGCTGGAAATTTAGAAATAATGTGGTCAGAATGTATTGAGCACCAGATATACTAGTACACAGGAGAAAGAAGAGAACAACATGAAAAGATAAAACGTTTGATCTCACACTGCCTTTCCTATTCTCTATCCCTAAGGACAGCCCAGTTGAGGTTCCTCCAGATCTCCCTTTCTGTCCTTACCCACACCCTGGCTACATTAATGCAGATCACTGTGAATGCTTCACTGTTCTGTCCAATAACATACTGTGGCTCCCCAGTGCTATCAGGATAGAGTCCATTCAAATCTCTCTACCTACCTGTCCTATTAATCTTGTAAGAAAACCAGAACCCCGATCAAGCCATAGTAGTCTATTCAGGGCCCCTACCTCTCAACCCTGGTTCATACCATTTGTTCTTTCTAGAATTCCTTTCCCACTCCTCTTAGTTTGTCTGAATCATACCCTTTCTTCAAAGATAACTCCAGGTCCACCTTCCTCTAAGAACTCTTCCACAGTCATGTTATGATGGACTTTTCCTCATTAGCTGCCTGACCCTTCACCTGGCATTTAGTTGTCTATTGCTTTTTCTGGTTAGATTCACTTTTCAGACATGCACCATCTCTTCAAACAAACCACAGTACTTCAAGGACAGGACACACTGCAATGCCATGCACACAGTAGGTGTTTATCACATTTACTGTAATGCTATATACACAGCAGGCATCCATATTACCTTTGTTGCAATGCCAAGCACACAGTAGGCATCCAACTTACAGTAATGCCATGCACAGAGTAGGTGTCTATCTCATTCACTGCAATGCCATTCACACAGTAGGTGTCTATCATATTTTAGGCACAGTTAGATGGAACTCTGTCTTGGGAACCCAGAGTCCTAAGACAGACCACTCTGCAACTAACTGGCCAGGTCACGGTCGAGTGGGGCCTCAGATCTCTCTTCTATTGCACAAGAAGTTTGGCAAGATGAACACCAAAGTCCTTGCCAGATCTAAGATTCTGTGAAAGAGGCTGGCCATTTGTCCTTTCTTTCTAGCCTTTTCACCTAAGCCCTATCACTAAGACTAGGAAAAGGAATGGGAAGTATTTGGGGGAAGTAAAGAGTCAGAAGAAAAGCTTGTGAGAATGTAGAATTTAAGAAGAGCCATAAACTTTTACTTTTAAATTTACAGAAATAACATCCACAAAAAATAAAATTCCCCACGTCTTCCCTTTTCAGTTGCCTCAAATTTGCAAATGAGGTTGGAAATAACAACATGTCTCCTATCAAGGAGGTGTCACAGGTCAGCATCGGAGGAGAAGGGGTCTTAGGTTTGAAAGTCTCCTTTTCTCTGACTTTGGCAGAAAGGCTCAGGTACATGGCCCTAAAGGTTAACCTAAGTGGATTGAAATAGCTTCAAAATTAGGGCCGAAGAGCCTACACCCAGGCCCCTCTCCTCAGAGCTTTTACTTCCAGGGGCAAAACGTAAGTCTCACTTTGACTCTGACTAAGAAGAAAATGCTTTCCTGTGAGGCAGGGACTTGGCCCGTCCATTTCTGCCCTTCCTCACAATCCCGAGGCGACACTGGCCTGAAGAGAGGCCCTGGGCACCGCGTCAGGAGACACCACTTTATCTCAGAGGTTTGCTTAGTTGTTTTAGCAAGTCCTGCCTCAATTTGAACATGATGCTCCATTTCTCCATTGTAACAGACACCAGGCTTTGCCCTCCCGCTCCCAAAGAGTACAAAAAAGAACAGAGAAATAGAAGAGGAAAGAGAGCTAATAGAGCAAAGCAGCTAGAGACAGTGACACTCATCTCTTCGGACATGTAACTCAGCTATAGGGAAAATAGCTGAGTGGGGAAAGTTGGGGAGGGAGAGGTGACTCGGACACTGATTTTTACAAAACCTTCTCACAGCATTTCAACGTTAGAAATTAGAACAACGTTCAGAAATCTCCTGGACAAATACTGACTCACAGCCCAGGGTTCTTCCCAGTAGACTAAGTTAGTTCCCATAACATCCTCCCTGCGCTTACTTCAAGTCCATGGCTCAGTGAAAATATTTTCAACCATGACCACGTCACGGAGAGCAGCTCTGCTCCCCAGAACCCCGGAGCTCACGGAGAGGAGTGACAAGGCACCATCAGCAAATGGCTCCTCGGGGTTGATTTCTGAGTGTGGGGCCATCAGCTGACCAAGGGAAGCAGCCACCTTCTGGGTCAGCCTGTCTGTGTTTTGTTCGGGTCTAGGCCATGGGTCTGGGAGTCTGTTTTAACTGCCTGGTTACTGACAGGATGCATGCTTTCCTACAATTCCTCCTTGCATAGATCAAAAGAAGCATTTGCAAAACAAAAGTTATGGCCACTTCTTCTCTCATCATAAATGATTGGCAGATCCCGAAATGCCCTGTGATAATGTGGCTACTTAGTCAGGTTGGATATCACAACTTTTCTACCAGTGAAAAATTTATGAAATTTTCTTAAGAGCCCATTAGGATGCAAAGATTGGGCTCTCCATCTGGCCTTCAGGTTTTCATGAAGGTCTTTCTCTAAACTGCTGCAGCTCAGGCTGGAAGGAGGCCACCCCCCAGGGGTAGGCCACTAGCACAGCACTGGGACATGCCAGAGAAGCTGAGCTCGGTGGGGAGGGGAATGGAGCCTACGGTTGGAACTTTCGTCATGCTCAGGAGCAGCATAGTGTGACCACCTTGTTAGATTGCAAAAAACCTGTCAACAGGAAAACAACGGCAGATGGAAAAAAAGCCAGTTATTCCCTTCCAGCCTTGAGTAGAAGCTACCAGCTCAGAATGGCACTGTCCCTCAGCATCGGAACCCAAAGTTCTTGGTCAGCCTGAGATGGGGGAAGGTGGTGAACGTGAAATGTGTAAGAGAGGTCAGAGGAAAGTGCTTCTTCCAGAAGGAAAATTTTGCAAAAATTAATTTGTATTTCAGATTTTTTTTATGTCAATCCTTTATATAGATAATTTCCTAAATTTTATTCACCCAAGGCTTTTAGGTGTTGTTTGCATTGTTTAATTAAGACCATGCCCAAAGCAAATCAAGAGGTGGAGAGTTTTCTAAATGTCTACATCCAGTTTCCCCAGCACCATCCTCAGGAGCAAAGCATACTACTCAGTTGTCACTAAAAGTACATCCCATGAGAGGTTTCTCCAGGCACCCTCAGGCATCATGTAAATGAAAGGCTGAGGTGAGTGAACAGAAGTTCTGAAAATCATAATGTTTATACATTCTCTCTCCCAGATGCTCTGGGCAGGCAGTGGGGATGTGGCCACCAGGTTCTAGTGAGATGATACTGCTTCTCCAGGATGTGATGTAACCACTCTGAACTTTGCCTTAATTAAAAATGGAAACACAATCTAAAAGTCTTGCAATTACACTAAGTGTAGTTTGGAAAATTAGCTCCATTTCCTACAGGGTGAAAACAGGGTGAACTGTGCCCAGCTGGCCCCCAAAACTGCAGAAAGCATTCACTTGGAAGGTACTGTTATTGTACTGTGAATGCCTCATAGGTTTATATATTGCCAATTACCGTGCAAAGTCCTTAAAAGTCTACATCATATCATTGATTTTCCATTGCACTCACGTAGTGCTATCTACCGAATCTCCCACAATTGCTCGCTGAACTAATGATTCTTAGAGCTTTGGCTCTGAAAGCACTTTGCCTGTAATGGCTAAGAGGCTGTTATCCACAACCACTCGGGAAACTTCCACTTTACACCTTCTGTCATATATGACACCTCCCTCCTCGTAGCTTCCTATGGTAAAGACTACTAGTAAGCACTCTTCCACCATTTCCACAGGCATGAGCTTTCTTCTCTCCTCCAGCTGAGTCCTCAGGTTTAACCTCTCGCATTTCCTTTCCAACCCCCTCACCATTCCACTATGTTCAGTACCTGCTCTCTGCTCCGAGTGATCCTCTCAGACAGCAAATCCGAGTTATTTCTTTCTTCTTCCAGCTCCAGCTCCAGTTGAGACACCTTGTCCTAAGAGAGAAGACACAAGCACAGCCCCACTGACTTACCCCGACCTGGGTCAGGAGCAAGGAATGCCCTGTGGAAGGAACCCCCCTGGGACACATCAGAGCTGAGTGTCCTTAGAGCAGTGTCTCTCAACCTTTATAATGCCACAACCCTTTAATACAGTTCCTCATATTGTGGTGACCCCAACCATAAAATTATTTTCGTTGCTACTTCATAACTGCAATTTTGCTACTGTTATAAATCGTAATGTAAATATCGTAACGTAAATGTTTTCCGATGGTCGTAGGGCAGTTCTCAACCTGTGTGGGTCAACAGGAACTGTATTAAAGGGTCGTGGCATTAGAAAGGCTGAGAACCTCTGCCTTAGGGCTTGGGAAAGAATGTGTCTATTTCTCATACTGCCCAAGCAGGTATTTTAAATCTGTGTTTTATTGCTTTCATGTTGTAAAATGTAATTGTGCAGTTAGGAAACACATTAAACGAGAAAAATATTACCCCAGACCCTGACATAAGCACTGAGGATATTTAAGTACATGTCTTCCAAGTCTGTTTCCTCCTTATGAACCAATAACTGCTAAGATCTACCTTAGCCTAAGGCAGTGGTCGGCAAACTCATTAGTCAACAGAGCCAAATATCAATAGTACAACGATTGAAATTTCTTTTGAGAGCCAAATTTTTAAACTTCTTCTAACGCCACTTCTTCAAAATAGACTCGCCTAGGCTGTGGTATTTTGTGGAAGAGCCACACTCAAGGGGCCGAAGAGCCGCATGTGGCTTGCGAGACACAGTTTGCCAACCACGGGCCTAAGGCATCTATGTTATGTGCGGGAAATAAGATATCATCCAAGGCAAATTCCTCTAAACACTCCAAGCTCAGGACAATGTTTTGCCTTCCTCCTGCTCAGGGTTTCCAAGAGCCTTGCAGGAGTCGAGTCTCTAACAGCCCTTTCTGCACCTGCCTCTTGCTTCCAAGGAACCTCATATGGCGCTCTGAGGTCCCAGAGTAACATCAAGACAGTACGGCCCATTCTGCCAAATGAACCATCACAGAAGAAGGGTAATTTCTGCCTTCCTTTCTGGCTCCTAATGGAACTTTATTGAGCATTAAGAGAAAAGAATTGCAAAGTATCTTTGTATACAAAAAAAAGAAAGGGTTTTTAACATAAACCACCTCACCTAGACTGGGGATGTGGGCTTTATGCATGTGTTTCTACTACCAACAGCAAATTTGTCACATGTCTGGGTTAATACACACACACACACACACACACACACACACACACACACAGCAACCAGCATTGAGAGTTTTTAAACACGAGAGTCTGAAGCATCTGCACATAAATATTGCCTCTGCCATCATCTAAGTTGACTGGCAAGCTATGGGTGCCTCTCTAAGTGCCAAAAAGAAAAGTCACAGAATCCGTGTGAATGACTAAATGTGTATGCATGCCTTTCCTGTTACTGGCAGAAATCTATAGGGATCCTGGACAGCTCTCTCCCTGTAGCCAAGAGTCGCAAAGCCCAACTCAGGAACCAAAGCTGACGCCAGCACCAAACCTTCTATTTGTTCAGTGGTGCCAACTCCTCCGAGGCCAGTTTCATTCAAGTTGGGAAACCACAGACCCACAAGGGCCACATTTACATAAGACTACCTACCACCTGAGTTTCTGAGTTTACCAAAAAAGCTTGAAAACGCTCCTTGTTGACAGAGCTCTTGAGTGAGTCCTAAGGGTTAACTGAAATGCTAGTGAAGGAACAGGCAAGATATTATCATCGCAAGACAGCATGCCAGCTGGCTCTTATTGGAGGAAATACCCCTCCAGGCTGCCTCTCAGGGTAGGCCCTTGAGAGCCATTCATTTTGTAATTAACAGAGAAATACCTAAAATATCGCAGAGGGGCAAACAAAGCTTAGTTATGCCATTGCTTTCAGACCTTGAATTAGCAAAAGTCAATGCTCTTAAAAAAAAAAAAAGTATTCTAGAAGGGATGACCTGACAACCCAATGTTTAGCTGAAATCACCTCTTCTCGGGGGCTCTCTTCCTGCCTCACAGGTGCTCTCCGTACAGAACCCAACCGGGGGCGCTCAAGGGGCCAGGTCCAAAGTCCTTACATCAAAGGCTCTTAGTCTTACTACCTGACAAGGCTTTAGCTTGCTTTCAACCAAATTGTTTGGGCCCTAGAATTACTATTTCCTAGTTAACTGGGATCATGAAACTTGCCTTAAAATGACATCCCCTAATGAAATCAGAACCAGGACATCAGCAAAACAGAGCAATTCTAGAAAACTAACCAGGTTCTCCCAGCCTCTAAAATGTGCCCTTCTAATAAAACCTTTAATGGCTGAAACCTCACTCCCTAGATATGAACTGTTACTAAGCCCCCTGGAGGTTTTAAAAGTTATTTCTATTTATTTGAAAAGTTGAATCAGGAATTCCATTGATTTTAAATTTAAGATCTCTCTGTGGCCTTGAGCACTCTCTGCCCTTCATCAAAACCTTGACAATTTTATCTTCTCCTATAGATCTGAGGCGGGTGTTTAAGTCTCTTTCTCCCTCTACGAATTTCACAGGAGATGTGGGATGAGGAGAGGGGGAATGGAGAGGTTTTCTGGTTTGGGGCTGATTTTATTCTTGAGGATTACTCTTTTCCATACATTCAGGTGGCTTGATATTAAGTTTCTTCCCGCCATTCTTAGTGAGCTGTTTGTATTTAGATTCTATTACTTGATTCACTTTCCTAATGTGTTGCATTTTCATCTTGTGAACAGATCCCCCCCAGCTGGTGACTGTGTTGCGCACTTTCTGATATACTGCCTTGGACTGTGTTTATACTGTGTATCCAAAAGTGAACTGAGCCAGGTTGCTGCTAGCTTTGGCCAAGCTGGGTCATCTGCAAGGAAAAATGGGCCAAAATTGGCACACAAGAACAGAGCATGGGGTCTGGGTGTCCCTAGCACGTAGAAAGTTTGGCCTCTCCCCAGATCTGCAGCAGTCTCGTTCCTTTGTAGTCAACAGCACAGCCCAACACAGCACACAGAAAATGAACTGTCTATGTGCCCTTGTGTGAAAGCACCTAGCCTCTTGAGGGTTCTGTTTTGCTTCCTCTTCAAGGCAAGGAGGACACCAGGCTAAATTACTTCCATCACTCTTTCCAGCTCTGATGCCCTATGAGTCTATGAACTATGCTTCCCCAGGTCAAGACATGACCTTCCCTCCCTGGCCAGGTGGCTCAGTTGATTGAAGCAGCCTCTCAGTCACCAAAAAGGTTGCAGGTTCAATTCCCAGTCAGGGCACATACAAAAGATAAGAAACAGCCTTTCTAATGTCTGACTGGTTGAGAATAAAAAGCACAGACTCCCCAGAGGCCGAGGTCTGCACAGGGAGGCTGCTTCCTTCTTGTCCCCCTCCCACTCTCCGCAGGCCCTGGCCGCCCAGGTGGCCACAGACCTCCATCTGCTTGACAAGCCTGCCGCGGTCATCTTTGAGGTGACTCTTGGCCTCCAGCTCATACTCCAGGTCTTTCAGCGTCTGCTCCAGGAGCTGCTTCTTCGTGAGCGCCTCATCCTGAGCTCTCTGGTAGTCCCGCAACTCTTCCTCCATCAGGCGCATCTAGAATGAGAAGGGGTTGCTCAGCTGGAGCATGTCTGGGGCACGGAGTCCTTGACAGTGAGCAAACAAAGCCCAAGGAAGGCAGGTGGGCCCCATTACTGAGGTCAGCAGGCCTGAGTGAGTGCCACCGCCTTTCGGGCCTGTTTCCACTTCTATAATAAGGGGGAGGGGGACCTTTCCCAGCTACAGGTAGCAACCCATGGGTTATAAATTTAATATAGTAGATGTTGACCAGGATTTTAAAATTAAATATAAAAGAATACTCAGAGTAGAGTACAAATAAATAATGTTTTGTGAAACTCTTGCATTAAATATTCATATATCTGTAGGGATGCATTACTGGTTGCAATGCAAGAGATATTCTTCCCCTTCGGTCATGATCAGAAACTCTAAAAGCCACTGAGCTAGGTAAGGGCTTCCAACGGATAACTGATTGCTCACCTGGGTCAGTATCATTTCAATAGAGGTTTAAAATTAGGGGAAAATAAAAACAAAAATAATGACCCCCGCAAAGCAACCTGCATGCACAAAACCTAATACAGTGGTACCTCGAGATACGAATTTAATTCGTTCCATAACCTTGAGGCGTGGGAAACTATGAGACGATCGAGTCGCGGTAAACTGGTGGGTCATGTGCAGCCGGCCTATCCGAGAGATTACTCCTATCTCAAATGTTGCTCGTATTTCAAAGCAAAAATCGCTTGCTCGACGGCTCGTATCTCAAAAATCTCGTATGTTAGGGCACTCGTATCTCGAGGTACCACTGTAATATAAACATGCCAGTGAGGTGAAAAATCATTGTTCTCTAGAAGAAAAATCAGTGGTCATAACTGACAATGCTCCTTTCATCCACAAGGTGGCACTGAGCTAACAGCTTGGAAGGCTGCAACAGACAAGAGAGTTTGGTTCACAGGGATGGGCCTGGTTTTCCACTTCTCTCCAATCACCCGGAAGGGACCAGCCACCTCTGCACACACTAGGTATTGCTGAAACATCTGTGTGGACAGATTCGCTGAAGCCCAAGGCTCTCTGTTTTGTTCTCAACTTCCTACCCTTCTGGAGAAGGTTGGAAGCAGTCTTAGGAAGACGACACACCATGGGGCTATCTCCTTCAGGGAGTACATGAGGGTAAGTGACAAACTCCATGAAAGAATACTATTGCTTGGGGGAGGTTTTCATGGAAAAGTTGGAAAAGCCCCAACGATGGTCTTGGGAGAGCCCGGGGACCCAATAGGTTAGACTAGTTTAGGAAGCCCAGGGGAAAAACTTTCATCTATGTATTCCTCTCTTGGTGGCTGATGGATCACCGGGCATTTCCATGAAGACCTCCGTCTGGTTTTGGTGGAAACTGAGTGAAAAGACGCCTGTGAAATGAAGCTGAGTGAAAACACAAGGGAACATCACCCCATGAAAAAGGGATGATGGATCAGGGTTAGGGTTAGAGTTAAGATTAGGGTTAGGGTCAGGGTTATTCCAGAACATTCAAAATCTCTCCAAAAACAGCTTAAAAATATAATCTCTCCATACCTCGGTTTCCTAATTTGCCACACTGAAACAATTTTAAAACCAACCTAGAGCTGTTATGAGAGTCAAATAAAATAATCCCAGAAAAAAAAACACACGCAGGTTTGAGAGTCAGAAAGACTGACAGGCTGCGTTTCCTGGCTGCTATCCTTCGAGATGCCCAGCACAGCCCTTCATCCCACCGCCCAGTACATCCCTCCACCCGACCAGGATGTGCCTGGGACATCTCGAGGGCTCTGGTATACTGAGAGCACTTAATCAGCACATGCACAAGAGCATGTGTATAGCTTCTGGAATCACAAATAAGCAAATAACTGTGGAACCTACTCTTGCTGTCTTCACAGAGTGAAAACTGCCCTTTGTTAAGTGAGATTTAGAAGATAAACTGAACAATAATACATTCTGTCTTAATTCTCTAAAGATTACCTGCATCAGAACTTCCCTAGCTCAGACAGAAGGCAAAATCGGTAAAACATCTATTTCCCTCAAAACAAAGGAGGTATGACTGCATCTGAGGTGGACCTTGCAGCTTTCGTGGGGTTTTTTTTAACGTAGGATGGGGAGGGGGGAGAGGGGAAATAGTGAACAGAGTTTGGGTTTTTAAGGATCCAAAGTGATCTTCACTTGTTAATTCACTTTTGTCTGAACTCCATGAGCTCAGCAGCTTGACTCAGGAGGTATCTGTCATTTCCTTCCAGAAGGATGAAGTGTCCGTTTCTGCCATTCAAATGCAAACAGTCTCACAGAGCTTCACCCCTGAGAAATTCTACCATCTTGTTTTCATCTCGAGGAATCCTTCCTTTTATAGACAACAATGGTCTCCGTCTGACCTTAACTACCCTCTCTGGACCTCAGTTTCCTTATCTAACTAGGAGATCACTAAGGCTCCTTCCAATCTGAAGATTCCAGTGGAAGAATTGTCGTAGAAAAGGCAATAGAAGGGCCCAGCCGGTGTGGCTCAGTGGTTGAGCACCATCCATGAACCAGGAGGTCACAGTTCAATTCCTGGTCAGGGCATATGCCTGGGTATGGGCTCGATCCCCAGTGTAGGGCATGCAGGGAACAGCCATTCAATGATTCTCATCATTGATGTTTCTGTCTCTCTCCCTCTCCCTTCCTCTCTGAAATCAATTAAAAAAAATTTTTTTTTAAAGAAAGGAAGGAAGAAAGAGAAGGAGGAAGGAAGAAAGGAAGGGGGGGCAACAGAAGCAGTTTGCAAGGGGCACTCTGATACTATGGTTTTTCTAAAATCAAAACTGTAGACCAGCCCTAACTAGTTTGGTTCAGTGGATAGAGCATCGGCCTGTAGAATCAAGGGTCCCAGGTTCGATTCCAGTCAAGAACATGTAGGGGGTGTGCAGGAGGCAGCTAATTAATGTTTCTCTCTCTTCAATGTTTCTAACGCTCTCTCCCTCTCCCTTCCTCTCTGTAAAAAATAAAACAAAACTGCACACCAGGTGTTTATTGTTATCCTGATGAATATCTGAATCCTCCACACACCTGCTATAGAATGGAATGAGTTTTTAATGCCAAAGAGAACTGTGATGTCAATAAGCTAATTTCCGTTTTTCCTTGAATTTCTGTATCCTATGACCCTGCACCAGGGGGACGTGCTCCCAGGATCCTTTCAGAGGTGTTCTAGAAGTGTGTAATAAGTATCCATTGTTCTTCCACACACTTAACCCTGACTCATGGGAAACTTTTCTTTGATCATCAAAGATGTTAAAAGTTTGTTTTTTAAAGAAAAACATGTTTTCCTGTGAAATCTTAGTGCTCTTCGGACTGCTTTTGAAGAAAAGTAAGACTTAAAATAAAAATAATGTTAGTATTCAGGATATACAGACTTTTTGCTATATAGCCCTGCATGTTAATTAGTAAATCATTACTATTTTGTATATTTTTAAAGAGGGAACGAGGAACAGATACTCAGAAAACTGGGGTAATGTGCTCAAGGTCATGCAGCTGGTGAGAAGCATAGATAGCAATCAGCATTCACTGTATGTGAATTTCGGAGCCTTTAGCTTTCCACTGAAATAATCAAAACCATTCCCTTTATGTTTCTCAGTCCTTTAGAAGTCGAGACTTAAGGGAACTAACATTTGGGTTACTTTGTTCTATTATTCTTTACTATAAAACCAAAAATATGTTTTAATAATTCCAATACTCATAAATTCCTGAAGATTTCTTTTTGTCTCCATTATTGTTATTCTGAAACTCTTGTCTACCACTCCCACTCTAATAAAAGTCTGTATTTTCTAAGAATGGCAGAAAAAAGAACACCATGGTTATTATAATCCCTGTTCTAGGACCAAATTAAGACATTAATACATATGAATGATTTGGACACAGCTGGGCATACCACTGGTACTCCATAAATGGCAGCTAATATTTTTAGGCAGAAAATCTTGGATTCATCAAGGAAATGGTCAAGTTACAGTCCTGTCAATTTCACCTCAGAGGCCCTGGGTGCATTGTGCCTTTTACCCCATGTAACGTTCCAGAGCTTTAAGACAGAGGAATCAAGCATGGATGTTGTCTTACGAATCCACCCTCAGTCTTCCTAGAAGAAGTGCAGTCTGGAAGGATACTCTGAATAAAGGTAGAACCAGGAGCTGGTCTGGCCTGGGTTACCTCCTCCTGCATTTTTGAGGCAGTCAGACGGGACTTTTCTGCCTCCAGGGTTTTCTCCTTCAACTGCCTTTGCATTTCTGCAAGCTCCCTGCGATTTTTCTCCTTGTAGTCATCCAGCTGGTTCTGGAGCTCCAGCGTTGATGTGCGGGACACCTCGACAATGTCAGCCATCTGGAAGAAGTGACACAGGGTGA
Organism: Lasiurus cinereus; assembly: GCA_011751065.1. Taxonomy (NCBI): domain Eukaryota; kingdom Metazoa; phylum Chordata; class Mammalia; order Chiroptera; family Vespertilionidae; genus Lasiurus; species Lasiurus cinereus. The sequence goes on from JAAGEH010000076.1 coordinate 43,942,237, forward strand.
GCCCACCTGCATGCTCCATCTGGGGCTGGAGAGCTAGCTTTGGGGCCCATGAACAAGTTGCATCTCCTCCTCTTTCTTCTACAGCCTCTCCAAAGACTTTGCAAAGCACCTAGTATGGGCTGTCCAGGTGTAGCCACCTCTAACTGGGAAGCAGCTAGGTCCAGAATCCAGAGGGGCTGGCACAGTCTAAACCTATTAGTCTGTATCTGGGATTCTCTACAAGTCCAATGAGCTGTTCCAGGGGATCTGCATTTGTGCTTTCACATAACTGCAGGCTCCTTAGCTTTCATCAGGCCCCCAGAGGAGCTGGATCCCACACCCTATCCTCTCCCTGCTCCCTCCCTCCACTCTCTCACCTCTTCCCTGCTCCCTCACCTCCTTCTGCAGTTTCTCAATGGTCTTGTCAAGGTGCCAGCGCTCATTCTCCATTTCGTTCTTCATTCTCCTTAACTGCTCCTTCTGCTCAGCCTCTTCTCTTAGCTTCTCAGACAACTGCTTCTGCTCCTGGGTGGCCCGACTCAGACTTCCCTGCAGATGGCGGGGAATGGGCAGTGTTGTTATCAACCCACCAGACTGGGCACAGGAACCACACCACACCACAAAGAAATCAGACCCACTACATCGGTGATAAGGAAAGGGATCAAAGTAAAGCCCTCTTAGAGACACACCGATACTGCTGCTTCTGAAGTTCAGGGGCCAAGCTGCCGTGGCCTCTGGCATGTAGAGGCAGACAAAGGATGTAAAATGGCCGAGGCTGCTGGAGGTGGCAATTCAGGGTAGTATCTGAAAACTTGGTTGCTCATGCTTGAAAAGTGAGGTAAAATTACTATATATGAGTTCTGGCCAGTGCAGCTCAATTGGCTGAAAGTTGCCCGTGTACCAAAAGGTCACCAGTTTGATTCTCGGCTAGGGCATATACCCAGGTTGTGGGTTCAATCCCCCATATGTGAGGCAACTGATAAATGTTTCTCTCTCATATTGATGTTTCTCTCCCTCTGCCTCTCCTTTCCTCTCTCTCTAAAAATTAATTAAAAAAACATATTTTTTAAAAAGGTTATACATGAGGCCAACCTAAACCTACGTGGCAATTTACATGTTGTGATATACAACGTTGCACCTAACATTCTTGAATTTGCTCTGCTGTGCAGATGACCGTTGCAGCTAACAATGAATCTATAAAGACAGAGAACACTGTCCATAGGCCAAGAGTCCACCTGGGTACAGGGAGCGGTAATCATCAGAATCCAGGGTTGGACTCATCCCCAGCAGAAAAAGAACTTGGCAATCCACGGGGTGATGACTTGATAAGTAGGAGGTGTTACATGGGAGAGGCACCAGTCAGGAAAAGTGCACGCGTGGTTACCTACACCAAATACTAGTAGTTAAAATGTAACCATCTTGGGGGCGATATTTCCCCTAGGTTTCCCTGGATCACAACCTCACATACACTGAAGCCCTTATATTAAAAAAAACAAACAAACAAACATGCAATTCTAAAACAAAATCCTAAGATTATCTTGGGAAGGTCACAGCGGCTTCTGTAAATGGCTTAGGGCTGAGACCACTGGTGTGAGGATATCAACAAGAGTCACAGCTCAGGATGGGGCAGCAGGGCCCACACATGGGCAGGCTCATCCGGAGAATGTCAGGAGGTGCTGAGGGCTGAGTGGGGGTTAGTACAGGTACCGCTGAGGACCTGCTCAGTCCGTGTCCCTGCAGAGGCTGCATACCAATGGTTTATATGTTTACAGTGCTTCACAGTTTACAAGCTGCTGTCGCGTGCAATAACTCAGGCATCTTGAAAAGACTCCCAAATCACTTCAGGCACTCCTGGTTTGCAGGCCATGTGAACAGCTCTGCTGGCCAACCACCTGCCCTGGGGCCAAACAGCCACCTGTGGAGGCGTCCTTCCCCCTCTGGCTACATGCAAAAAATCAGCCAACCCAGCTGGCTGCTTGAGTTAATTGCTGTGGGGATCCAAAGTCAACAAACGTGGTTGGGGGGAAACGGAAGGTGAAGGTGCTAAGGAAAGGTAATCAAAAGTTCAGCGTGGGACCATTAGCAGGAGTCCTTCCCACCACAGCCCAGCTGGGCACACACCAGAGACCGGGTCAGTGCCTGGGGTCTGCCTGCGGCTGACTCAGTGGTGTTGGGGTCAAGGGGTGCACACAGGGTAAGGTAAGCGGTGTATGGTTCCATTGTGCAGGAGAAAACTCTCAGAAACATGTATCTCAAGATGTAAATTCCTGAAAAATGACAGTACCAATACAAAGGGCAATCAACAGCTTTCCATAGAACTTTCAGAATCCAACTCAACCCCTGCACCTACAGGTGCTCCCAGCCTCTCCTTTTCTTCCTCCTGGATTCCAATCCCAGGGCTCCAGGTCAGCAGACAAGCCAGGCCGCACTCTACTCAACTTCGTGTGAAGGGTGCATCTCAGCTCCACCCCTGGCTCAACCCACCCCACTCTGCTCTCCTGCACCGCTGAAGACCAAGGCTCAAACACTGTGGGGCTGCAGCCGGCCAACACCCACCCCCTCAACACACACACACACTGTCTTAGAAGAATAGTTTTTGCTAAATTATTTTTAAACTATTTCTTGTATGCTTGCCTCTCTTTCAAGGTATTAAGATCTGTAAAATCAAGGAATCAATTTTCTCTCTAAGTATATCTCATAACCCAGGCTCACTGTTAGGCATATAATAAAACTCATTAGTTGAAAATTAATATCTATTCCCAAAAGTGACCTAAAGACTTCTTATACCTGAGTCATCAGGCAAGGGTACAGTCCTCCTTCCTTAAAATGCAGATTCTGGCCCTTTCTGATGGCATCCACAGTTTTTCTTGGAATGGGCCCATAAATTTACACTTGAAAGTGACGCAGGTAATTTTAATATACTCTGAAGTTGAGAGATATTGTTTAGCACATCTCTCCAGCTTTTCCTCTTTGGTTATTTAAGAAATAATGTTCCGATACATCACTGCTGAGAAAACATGTCCCAAATTCACATGAAACATATCCCAAATGGCAACTTTGCATTTAGCAGTTAGGAGTGCAATGCTAGTGTAGCTACCGTGACTGTATCTCTAAGACCAGCAATACAAGCCCACTGACTAATGTGAGGGTCTAAACTTGGGGAAAATTTATCAACTTGATAAACTTATCATTCATGAAGGTGCAACAGATTGCTACAGGCCAGGAGATTTTGAAATGTAAAACGCTCCCCCCAGGGCTACGCCCCCTTCAGTGGCCAGCCTTGGGAAGAGGCATGCAGAAAGAGGAGCTGCCTATCTGCTACCAGATTTTAGAGAAAACGCAGTGTTTTAGGGTGATAGTGCACTACCTTTTCACAGCACTAACTTTTGAGACCAGATAATTCAGGTTAACAATGATACAGTGGCTGGGCCCTTCTGAAATCCCCGCTGGATTGTGTGAGGATGGCCACACACTGCACAAAGCATCCACACCATCTCCCCACCTGGGAAAGCAGGCCCAAACGAAAGTTAACAGGTGAAGGGTAACTTCCAATAACTTCCAAGGCATGGCAGAGCTCCAGAAGAGGGGGGAGAAAGGGCTGCATTATCTGGAGGCCTGGAGGCTGTCTATTCTCCCCCCTGGATTGACTATGAGCCTGGACTCACTGCTGGTGAACGACTTCCTTTTGTGTGCAACACCAAAGGACGATGGAGATCCAGGACCTGTAATAGCTGCGCCCAGTGCTCCTGTGGGCGTGACATGAGGTGCAGATCTCTGTCCCTGTAGAGGACAAACGTTTCTCCTCTTTCTGTCCCCAACTGGCTCACAGACTGAAACCCCACATTTTGGCAGCTGGGCTGCAGCCATCACAAGTCTTAAACAGGAGCACAGAGAAATGGCCATCCTCTCAGGGAGGGATCAACGGAGGGAGGGAGAGAGGGAGGGAGGGAGAGGGAGAGGGAGAGGGGGAGAGAGAGGGAGGGAGGGAGGGAGGAAGAGAGAGAGAGAGAGATCTCCAAAGCAAGAACATTCAGAGGACCAAAGTCAGGAGAAAAAACAAACAGGGTTTTACTATAAAGTCAAGGTCTCTGTCAAAAGCCAAAAAGAAGGTACTGATGGGCTGAGGGCCCTGAGTTAAGGGGACCTGAGAGAACCCTAGTACCTGGCTCCTCTCCTCCATCCCCAAGGGGTAAAGCTGGGTACGGAAAGGAAAGCTGCCATGAGGCCTACAAATCTGGACGCTCAACACTGCTCACGGCCCCTCCCCCACCTGCCCTGGAGTTCCTAAAGGAAAACCTTAACAACCTCCTCCCAGACAACTGCTCAAAACCCCAGCTTTCACCTTCTCAGGAACTCACCTGAGGGATGCTTGGTGTTGGTTCTTTAAAATCGAGAGCAGGGAGGAGAGAGACACCTGGACCACATGGAGGTCACTGTGCAAAGTCAACTTAGAACTTCAGGGCAGACTCTTTTTTTTTTTTTTAGAACGCACTTCAATCAAGCTTTTTATCCTTCCAGTGGGAAAAGCTAATTTCTAAGAACCTACTGATTTTGATGGAGACAGCTATCTAGTTTCAAGGAAAGAACTTCCCCCAGTTCCTGTCAAAGCCATCTTCAAGGACTGCATTCACAGGAGTCTCAGGAGAAAGAAACTTGGCTTCTGCCTGAGAACCAGTGCCACAGGGTCTTGGGGACAGCCCTGACGGCCTTCTCACACAGGTCACTTTTATATCGGGAAAGCTGTCAAGCTCTTTAACGTCAAGATTGGGATTTTTCTTTTTTAATATATTTTTATTGATTTCAGAGAGGAAGGGAGAGGGAGATCAAAGGGAATCATTGACCAGCTGCCTCTTGCAGGCCCCACAGGGATTGAGCCTACAACTCCAACCAGGAATCATCAAACCATGACCTCCTGGTTCACAGGTGAACCTCCGGATTCATAGGCTGAGCCACGCCGGCTGGAGCAAGATTTTTCAACCCTGGTGCTACTGACATTTGGGGCCAGACACTTCATTGCTGGGGGGCTGTCTAGTGCACTATAAGCAGCATTCCTGGCCTTTACCCACTAGATGCCAGCAGTATCTCACCTAATGTGAGAATCAAAACTTCCCCCAGACACCGCCAAATGTCCTCCAGTGAAGACCCACTGGTCTGGGTGGACACTCTGAGGTAGCGGTTACTGCAAAGGAGCTACCCGGGAGGCGAGGACCAATGGCAATCTGTCCACATCCCTCCGACTCTGCTCCCTGTGTGAGAGATAGAGATGACAGCCCCTGTGTTTACCTGAGCATCTTCCAGCTCACTCTGCAGGGCCCTTTTGGCTGCCGTGGCTTCCTTTTCTTCCTTTCTTGCACACACGAGGGCCTCCTCTAGCTGTCTGATTTCCCCCTACAAAACATGGGGTCAAGGGGTGCTCAGATGTGTGCTGACGCTATGCGGCTGGCTCTGTGCAGGAGGGGAGTGCAGGAGATACAGCCACAGCCCGAGTGTCCTGGGCCAAGGTGGCACACAACAGCTGTGCTCCCGGATGTGTGTGCCTGTATGCAGTTCCGTGCTCAGCCAGACGTGATCACCTCAATCACCTGGGATGGATTTTGGAAAACATCAATATCCAGCTTCGCCCTCAGAGCAGGTACTGACGGAACCAACTCCGGTATCCAGAGTCTTGGAAAAGGCTTCCAGGTGATTCTGACTTTAGGGGACCTCTGTTGGAGCACATCTCCCTTTACATGTCTTTGTCCCCTCTTTTCCAGTCAGTGGCCCCCAGTACCTGTGTCTTTAGAACAGCCTCTAGAAACCCAGCAAACAAGAGCTGGTTTGTTAAATTGGTTTGTGACTTTAAACACCATCAACTGTGTTAACAGGGAATAAACAGTGAGGTGAGAGAACAGACCCAATGGCGGTGCTGAGATGGTCTTTTCAGGGATGCTGAGGCTGCTGCTCAGTGTCCAAACACTGAGCGTGTCTGCCGTCTGCTGTCTGCGTGAGCAGGGGTCCCTGCGCCTACCCAGGCGTGTCCCACCCTGACTTATCAGCCCTGTTCCCAGGCCTCACTAGAAGCTCAGCTCCCATTCAAACCACTTGTGGGGAAACAGACAGCATGGTGTGCCGAGAGGACACAATCACGAGTGCTGGGACCTTTCCTACTAAATTATGGCAATACATCCCCCCTTCCCGCTCCTGAAACTGCTCACACAGGAAGGCGGACCCGCCGCTGCCCAGCGCCACGAGCCTCACTCACCTCGTACTTCCTGAGGGTGTCCTTGGCTTTGGCTTCGTCGTCTTGAAGGTCAGCAGCCTGCCTCTGAAGCCGAGCCACGCTCTGCTCCAGCTCGCCCAGGCTGCCCCGCAGCCTCTCGTTCTCCTCCTCCAGGGCCTGCACGCGCAGCTCAGCCCCCTCCTGGTTCTGCTGTGAGGTGCTCCGACTGGCCAGGACCTCGACATTCTGTGCAAAACACGTAAACTGGTGTCAAGGGACAGTCCTCAGCTTGGAGGATAGCTGACAGTTATTAAAAAAACCATGACGTTCCCTGGTTGATTTGCCTCCATTATTAGAGCTTCAGCCCTCGGACTGAAGGGTCATGGGTTCAATTCCGTAAGCCAGGGGCTGGCACACTGCAGCCCACAGGCCAAGTCCCGCCTGCCACCTGCTGTGGAAAATGCAGTGTTACTGGCACACCACTACACATGGACACACTGCCGATGGCTGCCTTCCTGCTACCACAGCAGGAGTAGTGGCCAAGACCACAAGGCCTGTGGTGTCAAAACGCCCAACAAACTTACTAATCTGGCTCCTTACAGAAAATTTTAACCCTTGCCTGTCTGTGTAAGTGCTTGACGTCTAGAGGAGGCCCTTGTGCACAGAAAAAGGAAGAAAAAGAAGCCAGAAGGGCCCCGGAGAGTGAGGTAGAAGATGCTCAGGTAAACACAGAGGGCTCACACAGGTCTTCAACCTTGAACAGCCCTAGGAGGTGAGCACTGTTCTTATCGTTATTTTAAAGACAAGACACTGAGACTTGGGTGGATTAAGAGACTTGTCCACGTCCACTCAGGAGGAACTGCATGCAGGCAGACTGTAGGATTAGGTCTAAACGGGCCGTCGGACATCCTTCAAGGGGTCCCAGACTGGAGAGGGAGAATGCTGGGCTGAAAGACACCCCACTCCTTGTGCACGAATTTGGTGCCTAAGCAACCATCTGACCACCAGGGGGCAGAGCCTCAAAGCAGGAGCAGAAACCACAGGCATGGAAACATGGAACAGACTGATGAAACAATCTCAGAGGGAAAAGGAGAGGGGGGAGGGACGGGAAGAAATTAACCAAAGATCTTATATGTAGACTAGGGTTCCTTGGCCTGGCCTGTGGGTATCGGGCCAAAACTGGCTCTCTGACATCCCCCAAGGGGTCCTGGATTGCAAGAGGGTGCAGGCCAGGCCAAGGGATCCCACCAGTGCATGAATGTATGCACTGGGACTCTAGTTAGAAGATAAGACACTACAAAGCTACAGTTATCAAGACAGGGTAGTACTGGCAAAAGGATACACATATAGATCAATGGGATAGAATTGGGAGCCCAAAAATTCATCCTCATATCAACTGATTTTCAACAACGGGGCCAAGACAATTCAATGAGGAAAAAACAGTCTTCACTCTTCAATAAATGCTGCTAGGACAAATGGATATATATATCCACGTGCAAAAGAAAGAAATCAGACCCCTTCTTTACACCACACACAAAAACTAACTCAAAATGGACCACAGACCTAAATGTACAAGAACACAGATCTAAAACTAAGAGAACAGAACAAGGACACAAAACCGGATCTGATTCAATCTGGACTGGGGCCTAACTGGCACCGTGACATACTAACAAAGGAGCTCATACTGTGTTTTGATGTTTAGAACTTGGTATTTTCCGTTTGAAAGTTGTGGGATACATTCTGATCCTGAGAGGACTGAGCAGGCAGGCAGATCACTCAGTGTGACCAACAGGGGTCAGCTCCAGCCCCAGCTCCTAGCTCCCAGCTCCCCAGGGCAAACGAACAGGAGCCTGTGTGTGTTCAGATGCTCAGTCCTGTTTTGACCGTTTGTAACACGTTTTTCTCTGTCCTCATAGTTCGGTAGACCACATTATGTTTACAAATAAATTAACTTAAGCCTCTGTTGACAGTCCTGTCCCGAACCCCTTCCCTGTCTCCACCCTGATACATGCACCCCGTCCACTATTTTATATAAAGCTCAGAGGACAAACTTCCTCTTTCTGAAACCATACCTGACTCACCTGCAGCAGTCCTGGAATCTAAAAACCTCAAAACCATATCCCTTTGTTCAAGGCAAATCCCCCATGCAATTCTATTCCATGACTCCCCAGTAAAAAGAAAACTGGCTGAGAGGATCTCCAAAAGCCCTTGCAACTTGGAACTTTGGTCTATGCCAAAGTCGTCTTTTCCAAATGCTTACCATGTGTCTCATGAACATGGCAAAGGCAGCAGAAGGCCACCAAGGACAGGAGGTCCGCTCGGACAGGAGGTCACTGGGGACAACTGCTGACCTCACATAAGCTGCTGGTGCTGCACTTCAGCGAGTCTTTGATCTTAAGTCCTGCCTATCCTGAGACTAGAGAGGAGGTTCCATCACAAGGAGCACACAGTTCCTAACAACTCATCTCATCTGTCATGTCACCTATGTGACACCTATTTTCAAAAGGATTACACTGATTTGCTTTTTAACATTTTAACTATTATTCAGGCATAAGTAGTTAAGAAACAGCAACTTCAGCGCCTATGCCACTCATTCCAAAAGGCTGAAGGTGCCTCATTGGGTCCACACCTCGAAGGCAAATGCAGCAGATGCTTGTCAAGGTTAGACATTCCCTACAATTGCACTGAAATCATTTCTGCAGTAGCCCGACAGTCAAGGCCAGAGGCTGGGTAACAGTGTGTGGGCAGTGTAAGGAGGCAGGTTCTCTCCTGCCCTGCTCTGGGGATAGGAACTGGTACATGCTCCCAGAAAGCAAGTTGTTAGCATCCATCAAAACGATAACGTGCATTCTCTCAGACCCAGCAACGTTTCCTCTAGCACTCATCCTACATGTGTGCAAAAGGACATATATAAAAGGTATTAGCTGCAGTACTGTAAGAGCAAAAGATTGAAAACAACTAACTGCCAATTAATCAGGCATTAGTTACATGTTATATTAGTGTGATTAAAGAAAAGGAAAAGAAAGTGAAGAAAATGCAAGAAACAGATTATGACACACGGCACACTCCTGTTTGTATAAGGAGGAGGGAAGGGGGATAAAGATGTATGGACTTGGCTACACCAGGAACACTGACTGACTGGTGTGAGGGAGGGATTGAGGTGATGGAAAGAAGTAGAGGCAAGGTTTCCATTGCACAACTTCTTATGACTTTTGAATTTTGAACTATGGAAATTCAACAGATATCAATTTTTTTTAAATATATATTGTTTTCTTTGAAAAATGTGACTATCCATGGCCACAGGCATGTCCTTGGAGGACAACCACCTCCCCTGCCCCATGCTCACCTCCTCCAGCCCCCAGAAGCCCTTGCCGGCACATTCACAGATACGCGGGGCCTGAAAGATAGCAGCCCTGGACCCAGGGAGCAGCTGTACAAACAGAGCGAGCGTGGCGCCAACTCTCCCACGCTGGCTGACATAGTTAAGAAATTCCTTCTCACCACATATAGCTGGGAGAGTGGAAAGGCCCAGATGGCCCCGGACTTGCACTTATGGGAGTGCTGCTCCAAACTTCCACCCAGCAAGAGAAGTAAATGTGGGACGATGAGGGACCTCCATGGACTGCAGAGAGCTGTCTCCAAGGCCTGGGTTTTCCATAAAAAATGCATGTACATGTAGCATTTGACACCATAACACTTTTCATTCCAGTCTGTGTCTCTTTTTATATTACAATACTATGTCATTGGTATTCCGGGAAAATGTGCCACTTCTACTCTGGAGCATTGCCAAGCACTCTCCTCCCTGGCCACCCAGCACACATGCACACCTCCCAGCCCGAGAAACACAGACATGAATCATCCCAAGAATGAGACTCTCAGTTTTAATCCTACAAACGCGTATCTAACAGCGTAGAAGGAAAAAGCAGTTTCTCTTTCAGGCTGTGCCTTGATTCTGGTTCTGGGGCTTTTCAGCCAGCCTGGTCTCACAGAGCCTTAGTTTCCTCATTTGCAAAAGGGGGATGAAGCTACCTGACTTGAAGCTATTGGAAATATCTGGTTAGAGGAGGTGGTGGCTCGTATGGCGGCCCCTGCTTTACCACCAGGCCAATGAAACCCACATGCATTTCCCAAAAGGGCAGGGCTTTGCACAGCTCATCTGCATCCTCAAACGTGGCCTCATATAGCAAAGTGCACATCTTTACCAAGTAACATCAAGCCTAGGTTTCGCAAAAAGAGACTGAAATCTTTGAGCGGTCTCTCCCGGACAACTGTACCGCACAAATTAGATAACCCTTTCTTATTTCAAGGGCAAGTGAGGTTTCTTGGTTGGCTAATCCATTAAAAATGTAGCTCCACCCTGGCCAGTGTGGCTCAGTTGGTTGGGCATTGTCCCATGCACTGAAAAGTCACTGGTTTGACTCCAGGTCAGGGCACATGTCCAGGTTGTGGGTTTGCTCCCTGGTCAAGGTGCGTATGGGAGACAACTGATCAATGTTTCACATTAATGTTTCTCTCTCTCTCCCCGCCCCCCACTTCTCCCTTCCTCTCTCTTTAAAAACACCAATACAAACATATATTTTTAAAATGTAGCCCCATAACCCAGTCGAGGATGAGCTGGTAAACTAACAGCAACTAAAAATAATTTTCCCAAAACAGACAAACAGCATATTTCAACATGTTGAATGGCTAAATTTCTGCAACTTTGGAAATAGGTGATTTTTTTAACCATGTGCTCCAATTACTGATTTAACGGGGGAAAGAGCATATAACTGTATCACACACACAAATAAAGTCCCAGTCTTTGCCAAGTACCACCATTCACTGCAAATAATGACCTGCTTACAAGCAGGCACATGTTCATGAGTTACCACCCACATTTAGAAATGCTCGCAGCATCCCTTGGGGCCCAGGGAAACTTATCCACGACGAGTAGGAAACTCCCACAGCACCATGCGTAGCATATTTGAGCGTCTGGTAGCTTTTCCTACAGGAGCACAGCCCTGACCTCACACAGGTTTGCTCCTGATACCTAACAAGTAACCTCATGGGACAAGGCTCCCCGGGCTTGTCCTCATGCAGAGGCAACACAGACACATCAGGTCTTACTAATGAACAAGGCCTCTGCCTCAGCCGGCTTCTGTTTCCCTTCTGTCTCCCTTTTTTGCTGAGTGAGTGAAAATATCTGAGGCACAGAGGCCAGGGAATGGAATGTGAGTTTGTCGGTTCCGTGTCACTGGCCGCCCCACACGCCAGCGGTAAGGCTGCAGGAGCTCAGCTGATGGGAACCCACAGAGGACGCGGGGTCAGGTCATCTGCTGGAGGTGGCCACCTTATCACCATCACAACTGCAGACATCCGCTTTCATTCTCACAATGTGGACCCGTCTCACAAACATGAGACACTTTCTCACTCTGAAGGGTGAAGAACCAGGTCTTCTGTACTGTGTCTTCAACTTCCTCCTCATCTGAGCAACAATAAACTATTTTGGAATAGAAACAACATATATTTTAGTCATAAATCACTCACTTCATCTCTTTCCCTTGTTGTCTGTGTATTTCATTGCTTCAGACCTCTAAGCCATGACATATCGCATTTTAATAAGCATAGGCCTTACCTGGAGACCTTGTTAAATAAATGCCCATTCTGACCCAGGAAGGATGGGGCAGGGCCTGGACCCTGTAGTTCTAATGGGTTCCCTGATCCGTGGCTCCCACTTTGAGAAGTGAGGTCTGGGCTGAGAGGTTGCTCAGACCTCTGGCCAAAGGTGGAGTCCTTTCCCTTCCTCCAAATGACTCCAGTGCCGGGGACTGGGAGTTAGGAGACTCAGGTGCTACTGCAGGCTTTGCAGGCAGCTCACACTGTGACCTCTGCAAGCCCCTGACCTTTCTGAGCTCAATTCACATCCTTAAAGAGAGTGTAATAGGTAATACTTGCTCTAAATGGGCCAGAAAATCCAAAAGAAAGGTGAGACATAAACACTAGAAAAGCTGAACTCACTACATGAATGAACAGCGATGTTTCCTCTCTCCTTTTTGACTCTGCCTAGGGGGAGCGAGCATTGAAAAACATCATTTCCAAACCCCTATTCTGAGAATGACATCATTTTCCAAAAATTCCCTCACTACATTTAACCCAGTGCCAACACCATTCCTTCCTCACATATTTGCAGTTCAGAACTGCACTGGTTCAACAGCTGGAACCGCGCTTTCTATTTGTCTGTTTGTGTTTGTGTGTTTGCTTTTGACAAAGGAGCGGGGCATGAAAGAGATGGGAATCAATGTGGCAAAGAAGAAGGTGGTACTCATGATCAACACCCAAGCATTTCAAGGAAGAGTTGATTCCAAAGCCAAGAAGAGTAGAGGTCAATATTCATTTCCTTTTGTTAGAAGATGTGGATCCTGGACCAGACTCTGTTAATAATTTACGGCATGAGCACTGTAGGCAAGTCATTTGACCACCATCTGCCTTCAGTTTTCTCCTCTAGAACTTGAAGTGGTCAGCCTTTCTAATTTCAAGGTCTCTTAAAGTCCGGAATTCCAGGATGAACTTGAAGAAACTGGGCAATATTAAGCAATCATGGAATTAAAGTAATACACCACCACCACCACCACCACCATCCCGCGGCCTACTTGTTTCTTGCTAAGCCTTGGTTTTACCCTTGTTCTGATATATGAATGGAATCATGCTATAAGTATGTAGCAATGTTTCAGTCACACAGTCAAGAACTCCATAAATGAATAGCAACATGCTATAAATATGTTGCAATGTTTCAGTCACACAGGTGGCCAAGAGCTGCACAACTAGGACTTTCACCAGCTCTCTGACTCCCTGCTGGTGCCTCTGCCATTGGCTACAATGTTCTCCCAAGTGGGACAGCATTTTCAGGAACAAATCCCCACCAGAGAAGGAAAAATGAAGAGCCACACCTGCCAACAAGGGCTGTTAGCCACATCCACACACCCTGATTTTGGGGTGGGCGGGAATATGCAGTATATCATAAAAACCTGAAAAAGAACTCTGGATTACATGCTTTTAATTATGTTTTTGCCTTTTTTTTTTTTTAACACCACTCCTTAAAAAAATTCTCACAGCCCTAACCGGTTTGGTTCAGTCGATAGAGCGTCGGCCTGTGGACTCAAGGGTCCCAGGTTCGATTCTGGTCAAGGGCATATTACCTTGGTTGCTGGCACATCCCCAGTAAGGGGTGTGCAGGAGGCAGCTGATCGATGTTTCTCTCTCAACACTAACTCTCTACCCATCTCCCTTCCTCTCTGTAAAAAAAATCAATAAAATTCTCACAAAAATGTTCTCAGTTTCCCTGGATCCCCTCAGTTCCCAGCAGATAAAAAGAGCCTCATTTGTATTTCGGAGGCACCATCTCCTTCACCATCATGGCCACAGTCTAAGCTAATCTTCTGACTGGCAAGTAAAAGTTCGGTTTCTAGAGCCCAACATCCCCCTTGGTACAGACAGCCCTTCACGCACCTGCTGGCTGGAGGAAGGGACCCACCCTGCCGGCATGAGACCAGGAAAACTCCGGGTAGGGGTGTGGGGGGCGCAGCAGGAAAGTAGGAGTCAGGCACCCGGTTAGACTCACTTTGTCACTGACAGATCAGACGGCTTTACAGATGGTTAAAATCGGCTGCTGTCAGCACACACGTGTCCAACAGGTTGGACAGGATTTTTGACGACAGACCATAAACAAGCAGTTCCCCGAAGCACTGCCTGGCTGTGGGGACTCCTCCAAGATAAACCGAAGGCTGGACCTGGAAGCCCGCAGCTCCTAAGCGTGCCCACAGTGCCGTATTGCTCCCTTCCCAGAAAGCTTGTTATTTTTGAAAGTAAACCTTTCAACATTCCCATTTTGCTGCCCTTGTTTCCGTAAATGATGAAATCGACCCTACGCTGTAGAAACCATGCCATTTAAAAATCTAATGAAAATGCTCAGGTCAAGAGCTCTCATTCCAATACCCATTCCCAGTAGGGCCTCTTTACACCTCTAAACTAGACCTAGTTCCCATGCAGAAACCTGTCAACTCTCTCCTTTGTTCCCCTACCTCTGGCCACAGGATCTGGAGAAAGAAAAGTGGAACTGACATCACAGGGTTGGGTGGCAAAAGGCTGGGAAAATCCTCTTGCCTGCTTTGAAGCTGGTTCCCACAGTCCCCAGAGTGAAGACATACAAGGGTGACCTTTATGTATTTCCTCTTTTAAAATGTTGGCTGTTCCCTGGGACAGAGGTGAGCAGACCAGGCTCCTGGTCTCTGGCTTCCTCCTTGCGGGGCAGCCTGCAGGGCCCGCAGCCAGGTCCCACTGATGAGCCAAGGGCGCAGGGCCAGCAATAGGAGCGTCCTAACCCAGGTGTGGTCACCTGCGCCCTCTGAGTAACAATTTCTCTAAATCGCAGTCAGGTTTTCTTAAAAAACAGGCAATATTATGGATCCATTCACTGCATGGATCAAGAAAAATGAAAGATAATAGTGCCAAGTGTCAAAACACTCGTCACTATGCAAACAGTATGCAGGAAGGAATTAGCATGAACCACCCAGAAGCTGCAGAACATAAATCACAGAGTTCCTCCTAGACAGGGGCTTGAAGGAGGCGCGGCGACTTTCTGGCCTGGTCCCTGTGGACCAATTGTTTCCCAGAGTGGCTGCTGGCACGGGTCTCACTCAGTCCCTCTGGTTCCTGAGTGAAGGAAAGACAAAATGTCACCTCCACCCTCGGAATTCTGGGAGGGATGGAGTAACCATGTCTAATCAAAGACCTGCCCCAGCACTGCTCCGGGCCAGGGCCCATCAGTATTTTTTTAAAGCCATTGGGGCGCCCACCATAGAGGCCCCCAAAAACCCCCATGGTGGTCACTAGTACTGCTCACCCTTTATTTCAGTCTTTTCCCCTCCAAGCACATGTAGGATGGTACCTGCGTGGCCCTCACCCCCGCCCAACCCCGCCCCCTCTTGAGTTGGGTGTGGCCATATGACTAACTTTGGTCAAAGAAATGTGAGTCTGGTCTCTCATCCTGATTCCCAAACACCCCGGCTCCGGAGACAGTCTCCCAGTAACTAAAATAGATCTCTCAGAGTCACATGCTTGCATAAAGGCCAAAGACAAGTCCACCCAGAGACTCACAGACATCCATTAGTCCTTCCTAGACCCTCACCCTCTTTGAGAGCAATACTGCAGGGACCAATGGGGCCAGTCAGGGCACCACTGCCGGGGTCCTACTCTTGCTCCCATCCCTCCTTCAGCCTCCAGTATCTTTCCCCTCCCTCCTTTCCTCCCCAATCCAGGTAACTCTGACATCACTCTGGCTGGCATGCATTTCTCAGACAGCTCCTGGGAGCTCAGCCTGTCACCACAACGCCACTCTCTGTGCTGTAAGTTATTCCTTAATTCCTCTGGGGAAAAGGAGACAGCATCCTTTCCCCTTAGCCTCCTTTCCCTCCCACACGTCTCTCCCTCTATGGCCAATGAGCTCCACCCCATCTCATTCAGGGGCTACGTCTGCGTACCTGGGCCAGGGTCCCAATTCACTTCTGGCCCCAGGTGAGCCCCTGGTCGCATCCCCAAGGACAAGTCTCTGAGCCAGGTAGGCATGACAATAGCGTCAGAGAGCCCACTCTCTCTGGACACTGCACCGACTTCTGTGGGCATCTCATCTAATTCTTAAGTTACCGCCTCCGGGAGGAGCTGTTCTGTCCTTTGCCGTGAGGAAACAGAGGCACTGAGAGGGTAACCTACTGAATGAAGGTCTCAAGGCTAGTGAGCAGCAGAGCTACGATATGACCCCAGGCGGCCTGACTTGAGAACCCAACAGGCTGGAAACTAGCACAGTGAGTTCTTCACAGGCAGGGCCTGCCTCTCACTCCGGGCCCAGCCCAGGGCCTGGCACGCAGGGGCTCACAACCCCCATCCAGTGAACTAACGGGCCCCCTATGGGTTTTTAAGGGCCTCTATATTAATATATCCAGTGACAGTCCCCACACATACACACTGCCACATTGCATGTTGGTTGTTGGTTCTTTATTACTTTTCCATAGTCAACACGTTATTTCTGCTATGTCATGAGCTAGATCAACTTTTGCCACCCAGCCTGAGAACCTAACCCCAATGCCTCCACGAGAAAATTCCTTCCACTTCCAAACAGCCGACATGAAAATAAGTCTTAGCACCTTTCTTCCCTACATTGAGTCCCCCCACTAGCAGATTCCCTCACGAGAAGGAGGGAATTGCTCAGAAGTCTATCCTCAGAACAGATGTCTGAGTTCCAAAGGAATGTGTGAAATTGGACACTCCTCACATTTTTACAAAGGCCCCATTCTCCATCCAAATGTTCACAAAGTTATGGTTCTCTGAGAGGCACGGGGTCTTGCTTGACCTGATAAATGACTGCGCTAATTCATGACATTTTAGTTCCCAGAGATAGGGCTGGAATTTTCTGCGTGGGCAGAGCCTGCTAGGGGTTCTCGCCATTCATCTTCCGAATGAGCAAACCGGGGCCTGGAGAGGTGAGGCTGCGTGTTTCAAAGTCACACAGTGAAATGACAGCTACGGCAGGAACCTACTGGACTTAAATATCTCTCCCTCCTTTGCATTATCTATTAAACTGAGTAATCCCCCTCTTGCTCCCCAGCAATGACAATGCCGTTCTGAACATGCATCTTCTCTTCTCGAGCCCCGAGGAAGTCCTGTGCTTACCTGGCCTCAGAAACATGGAAGAAGCTGTCATTCAGCCTCCTGTGGCTGACAGTGGCCACCTGCCAAGGGGACAGGGTAGGAAAGGAAATGTCTTACATTTCTTTCCCAACCTGAAAGATGCATTTCTCATCTATACCCAGGCTCTTGTCTACTCGCTTCTAGAAAGCGCGGACACCCAATTCTCATACACACCTCACCACTCAGCTCATGGACAGTGTGTCTCCCAGAATGGTCTTGCCAAAATGACACCTTCACCATAACACAGCTCTGCTCAGAGCCCAGAATGACTCCCAGCACAGAATAGACTGAATCCAAACTCCCCATAGCCTGGCCTCCACAACCTTTCAACATGGACTTCGCCTCCCTCGTCACTCTGATCTTGCCCACGTCTTCAAACTGTGTCAAACTAATTTCTCTCTGTGTGTTTCAGGTTCATTCCCCAAAATATCCAGAAGTCTCTATGGAAATTAACCCCAAAGAGAAATTATGTAAAAAAAGAGTTTTGAGGTTACATATTTCTGAGAAATCCTTACAGTTGAGTCTTTTCTTAGAGAATCATAACCTACAGATTAAAGGCTCTGGGAAGTCCTATAATAAGAAAAGCCATCTAATTGTATCACAGGAGTTCCTAAATTTATCTCAGATTTACCTTCCTTTCTCCATCTCCCTGACACCACACAGTCAGTCCAAGCTGCCATCACTTCCTTCCTGCACAACAGCAAGGGCCTCCAGCATGTCTACCCACATCCCCTCTTCTGCTTTCTCCAATCCATGCCTACACACTGGGGCAGGAGAGAGGATTCTGGATCTCAAATCAGATCATGTCACCCGCTGCTTAAATGTTTCTATGGCCTAACTGTGCTCTTAAGGATAAAGGCAAAAACCAACAAAACTTCTTAATTCAGTCCACAGAGCTTACACATGCCTAACCTTCCCAGCCCCATCACATATCACACTCTTCTCTCTGTCCCATCCTTCCACTGGCCTTTTGTTGTTAAGTTCCCTCCTGTACCATGTTCCCTCCCACTCCAGGGCCTTTGCACATCTGTGTGGAAGGCTCTTCCTCTGCCTCTCTACACCATTAGCTTCTGCTCAGCCCAATCTTCATCTCCTCAAGGAAATGGCCCCTGACCTCCCAGACGAGGTCAAATCTAGCCCCTCTCTTCCATGAGCCTGGTCAACGCTGCAATTAGATTTTACTTATATGATTTCCCCATGTACTCTCTCTCACTAGATTGTCAGCTTTCTGAGGACAAAAAGCATGTGTTTAATTGTTGCTCACTAGATTTCTTTTATTTTAATATCATTTTATTGATTTCAGAGAGGAAGGGAGAGGAAGAGAGAGATAGAAATATCAATGATGACAGAGAATCATTGACTAGCTGCCTCCATGTACCCAACTGGGAATTGAGCCTGTAATCCGGGCATGTGCCCTTGACCTAGAATTGAACTGTGACCTCCTGGTTCATAGGTCGATACTCAACCACTGAGTCACGCAGGCTGAGCTTGCTCACTAAGTTTAATACAGTACTTGGCCCAAAGAAAATAGTCACAAATTGTTGAACCAATCAATCTAAAGTATGAAAAAAGAAAGTATACAACAATTTATATATATTATAAGCCTAGTGACCAAAAGAGCAAAATGACCAGAACGACCAATGGCTATGATGTGCACTGCAGCAACCAACCAGCCTGGTCGGGGGCCCAAGCACCCCAAACAGCCTGACCCTGACCAGCCTCCAACACTCTGGTTGGGAGCGAGGCCAGTCGGTCAACTGCCTGCAGCCCCTCCCCCACACCAGCCTAGCCCTAAGGGCCCCCATCAGGGCAGGCAGGCTGGACCCCATCCATGCACGAATTTGTGCACCAGGCCTCTAGTGTAGCGGATGCCAACCTTTTGGACCTCACAGACCACCAGTTGCCGCTCACTGTTCTAGTATATTCCATATGGAGATATAAACCAAATACCATGGGAGAGGAAATAAGCGGAGCCTTAACCTTAGCTGAGGGGAGTGATGGCTAACACTGAGCCGAAAGAGAGGGGAAGGGCAAGGCAGTGCTGATATGGAAGAACAGCACATGTCAAGGTACGGAAGCTTGCAGAGACCCGTCGCCTCCTGGTTGATTCTGCTTTATGTCTGGACCATCCCCATTTGGAATCCTCCAGGGAAAGGAAGGGGAGTTCTTTCCACTCCTCTCTCCAGCAGGAAGCCAAGGGCACTGGGAGCACATGAGCATCCACTGATATGAGACGTGAACATCTCCAGCTATGGACAGGCTCCCGTGTGCATGTGCATAGGCCCACATCTCTGCCGCCCAGCACACACGCTTAGCTCCCTATTGCTTTGACATTAAAGCCACTACTTGCAGATTCTGCAGGGCCTACCCTTGTGCCTGGCGTACCCTCACCCTCCACTCCTGTGGAACTGGCCCCATTTCTAACACTAGGCCCCTCTTTATTTAATCCCACCCTGGTTAGCACCGATTCCCAGTAATATTCCTATTGATGTGAAGTAAGAAGCCCAGATGAAGAGGGTCAGGTCACTCAGGACCCTTCTCTGTGGGCTTTGACATCGCTGGGTCAAAGTTTAAGCGTGTGCATCTCACTTTATTTTATTCCCGGTCTTTGACAGGGAGACGCAGGCCAGACGCTGCTCCTAGAGTTTGTTTTAACCAAGAGGAATCCTGCCGGTAACCACCCCTGCCCCTTCCCACCCCTGTTCTCACCCCAACCTAACCAAGCCTGTTCTTTGTCCCACAAAACAAACAGCTAGTTCCGCCTGTCAGGGAGACG
Source organism: Lasiurus cinereus (assembly GCA_011751065.1). Lineage (NCBI taxonomy): Eukaryota > Metazoa > Chordata > Mammalia > Chiroptera > Vespertilionidae > Lasiurus > Lasiurus cinereus. The sequence continues at coordinate 43,961,910 of JAAGEH010000076.1, forward strand.
AGGTGCACACACACAGGAGCAAACAAAGAGGCCTTCTTGCCCAGGACTTTCCTTTCCTGTTGGGTGACAAGGTCACGGGGGCCCTTTGTAAGAAGTCACCAGATGCGCCAGGCACTCCAGGGACCTGCAGCCGCTGGGACTGTCACTCCTGACTCTCATTTCCATTGCCACCCTCACACCACCCAACTCAGTAGGATTCGGGGCCAGGGTGTCTGCCTCTCTGTGATTACTCGAAAAGTGCATCTTCCAGAATGTGAGAGTGTCGTCAGGCCTAGCCCCTCTCCCCTCTCCTCCCTGCCCGAGAGTCCAGCCTGGCACAGCCACAGCGTGCTGGGACTGTGCTGCCAACACGCTTGGTTCACCCACACAGTAACATGGCTCTGTTATTAAACTCATTTTACTGAAAGGGAAACTGGGGCTCCACTAGTTAGATGACATGTCCCAAATCACAGGGCCAGGGTTCAACATGGAACTGTGTGACCTAAGCACAAGCCAGGGACTTCTCTCTGGAGGGCCTTGAAAATTCCCTTACAAAGCACACTTGTAAGGAGAGGAAGGCTGTCCTCCACCCAAATACCAGGTCCAGCGACTCCCAAGCTGTTCAGCAGACAAGCCTGTTGATAATTACAACAGATTTCTTGGAAACAGTCACATTTTGGTTTTAAGAGCCAACAAAGAAGGACGTGAGGCCGTTTGGGTTTTGTTTTGACTTCTGAAGGTATCAGCTGCCTTTGTGAGCACATCCAATTGTACTTCATAACAACCCTGTGAATGTTTCCCCTGAAAACACACTTCCCTCCTCTTGTCTTTCACTCATTTATCTTATCTCCACTCTCCAGAGCTCTGAGGCTCCATTCTGCAGACACTCCTAGTTATCACTATTGCTTTTACGAGCAACAAGTATCTGGATTGCTAAGACATTCTTGGCCTTCTAGAAATATGCTTTCATTTTTTCTTGACAATTAGTCACTTTATATGCTTCCAAAGTAATGTGTTTTGGTTTTTTTATGAAAATAGATGCTTTCCTAATTCCCTCACCCTTCTCTTGGCTTTAACGGAGGCTACAGTGGAACTGCCACACATGTTTTATTTATTTATTTATTATTGATTTTGAGAGAGAGGGGGGGGAAGGAGGAAAAAGAGTTAGGAAGGGGAGAGAGAGAGACAGAGACAGAGAGAGATAGAGTTGTTATTTCACTTATTTACGTGTTCATCTGTTGCTTCTTCTATGTGCCCTGACTGGGGATCAAGCCTGTACCCTTGGCCTATTGGGTTGGTGCTCTCACCAGCTTAACTACTTGGACATGGTCCAACACGTGCTTTGTTAAAGTTGATCCACATCACCCAAATCACATGAAGACAGTTAACTCTTTCTTGGGGTGTGTCAGCACCTCCCCAGACTGTTCATCAATGCTCGACTCTACAGAAACCCAAAATAGTAGGGTGGCCACACCTTTGTATTATCCCAGACAGTCAGACACTCCTCAGGCTGATGTTTATCATCATCCTTCCTTTCTCTTCTTAGTGAAAGGCAAAGGAGGCTGCTGCTGAGGACACTGCAGGTCTTACCCTACGTTGGATTTTAAAGAAACCAGCAGGTAATACAGGAGGATTCCTGACATGAAAGGGAGGCAGACCCTCTACCAGGACAGGTCAGAACATCCTTGAGGTGTGAGAACTGGCAGAGGTATCACAGCCCCTGCATCTCGTCAAGGAGGATGGTAATGAGACCAACACAAGGAGGGTCTGGCGGTCGATGAGCTGACTGAGAAAGCAAGAAAGGCCCTGAGGATACAATGCAAATGAGCTGCTTACAGCTAGTTTCTGGGTTGCATATGCAAGTATTTCAGTGACTTTGCAGGAAAGGCTTCCTATAGAAACCATAGGGAAAGTTCGTGGTTTAAAGACCCACAGGGTATGCCCAAGTTACATGCACTGATCCTCTAACCTAGGAAGCCCCCAGAGAGATGTAACGAAAAATAAAGGCCCTGCCTTCGAAGAAGAGTTTTGAGGTGATGACAGCCATCTTCACAGCTCCTGCCATACCAAAAAGGGGTGATAAATCCCTCAGAGAAAAGCGAAGGGAAAGCTATTGCATCCAGAGGAGAAGAGGAGCTACCTTCTGGCCTTACAGTCAGTTTTTTATAAGAAGCACATGGAGCTATTTGGAGGACAGCAAGCGTGCCAGTGTCTGAGCTCATGCCTAGACGCTCGAGTTTCCAGGGAACACCCTTGGCCAAATCTGCTGGACGGGATACCAGCTGGACGCTGTGCACCATCACAAGTGGCTGGAGTTCAGGAATGAACAGAGAAAGATATAATCCAGTTGTTCTGGGATGGAAAATGTAATAGGCACCAGTGTGCAATTAGTCTAACGTGAACAATCAGGACCATTTAACCCCAAACAGAAAGAACAGAAAACTCATGGGATTGGGTCCATTCCCTAAACAAAATCCATCCTTCCTAATGCTTTTTAATTTTCTATTTCTACTTTTAAAAGCCTAATCGTAGAAGAGTAATTTATTATAAGCCGCTCACAAGGGAAGGGTGTTAACTGCTAAATCCAGGTGCAGTGGGGAGAAAAGGACTGAGAAGGGCGGTGGCAGAGGGGGCTCTTTCACACCCTGGATTTCAACAGAACCACAGCAGGGACCTAAGATAAATAAAGAAGAAAGAGAATCATTTGTGTTTCCATCATAAATAAAGCTTTTTGGCCTCCAGAACACAGATCCTTCTCATCCCCTCCTTCACAGTCACACACTATCCAGTTACAAATGTTCATAGGATGGCTATGCCTTTAAAACACTAAGTCTCTAAATGAGCCTATAAATGTTAAATTTTTAAATGGCAAGAGAAAAGGACACAAAAATGACAGTCTTTGGAGCCTACACGTCCTTGGCTTGGGAGATTTAATTTTTAAATGAGATTCAGGTCGATATCCCCAGTCAGTGTTCTTGCATCTCCCTCTGAGTGACTACTGCTTATCTGGTTCTTCTGAGCGCTGTGGGGTACAGCAGTGGCATTTGGCCTTATCTCTCAGCCACACATATTTAAGAGTGAACCCTGGATTTCTTGGGAATGGAGATCATGTCTCACTTCTTAGCTACAGTGCCTGGACCAGGGTCATACACACAACTGGAGCTCAATAAAAATTTGCTACTTGCTTACTAGCCCTGAGTGAGGAAAGTTACCAAGTGCTTCTTAAAACCACAGCAGGTGGAAAAAGTAGAATTCAGGAGTTTGCAATCTCACTGAATCCATGAGATGGTTCTTTGGAGGATCCTATAGTTTGATAGCGTGTTCATTTGCACGTGACCATAGCTGAGGGCCTGTCCGGGTTCATGCAGTGGAGGTTCTGGTCCTACTAAGCCTTGGACTCCCCATGCTATTCTCAGCCCCTAAAAATGAGGAGGGAAGAAACCAGAGCTGTCACTTAACTCTTTTCAGTTGAATCAAATTGATTTTTAATCACCTGCTTCTGCCTGTAGAGACTACTTTGTATCTCATGTCTATCACACAGTACGGGGTTCCCTCTGCCTGGTGAGGGTCACCCACAGATTCGGTAAGTAGGCTTTCTCTGTCTTGATGTCATGGAAAACAAGTTGACAGGACAGGGCCATCCGTGGCTAGAACACTTCCTTCCAAATCTGTCTGCCACCCAATTTCCTTGCCTAATGACCCTGTCTAAAGGAAGACAACCTGGTTTGAATGATTCTAAGTGAGCTTTTGCTAAGTTCCTGGAATCATCCCTTTCTTCAGCTCTTACTTGAACTTTTAATACTTTCAGAAGAACAACAGAATCAATGTGACTGGACACTACCATCATTAACTTTCTGGCAAATCTGAAATCATGAACTCACTATTAAAAGCATTAGTCCTGGTCTCATATACTTACTTTCCTCGCCTTGTTTATTCCTGGTGTGAAACCAGATCTCAGAATCATGACTACTCATATACTTATCTACGGCTGCCAGGCTCGTCCCTTTTCCCACCGAGTCTAAAGGACAGCTGCTTTCACACAATTCTCTATAAGGAAGTACAATCTGGAGTGAAAACGCCCATACCCAAGAGGCTGGTCAGGACTCCAGGCCAATGGCTTGTCTCTCTCAGTGATGTGTGAACCTGGGGCATGTGCAAATGACAGTGGAATGTCTGGGTGTTCACATCTACCTTCTCTCTCTGCCCATGGAGTCCCCATACTCCTAGACGGGGTAAGAAGCCTGAGTACAATTTTAAAAATGATATGTGAAGAAAAGCTTTACTTCCCCAGAGGAAATAGCTTTTGGTTTCCTGATAAGACAGGAAATGTTATGATGCTGAACATGTTTCTTTTTTCCCTTTGACTGCCAGGAGTCGCAGGGCCACGTTTCTAATTCACCTTCAGGATCTTTGGGCTACATGGTTGGCCTCTATTTTGTTCCCACTACCCCCAGTGTTGATTATTTGGATTTCCCATGATGTTTTATAAATATTTATTTTTACTTTATTATTTTTTAAATGTACTTTTATTGGTTTCAGAAAGGAAGGAAGAGGGAGCAAGGGATAGAAACATCAGTGATGATAGAAAATCATCAATTGGCTGCCTCCTCCTGCATGCCCCTTACTGGGGATTGAGCCCACAACCCGGGCATATGCCCTGATTGGGAATCGAACCAGTGATCTCTTGATTCTTGGGTTGATGTTCAACTTCTGAGCCACATTCGGCTGGGCTATGTATTTTTACTTTATTGTAGGTGCTTTTGTGAGTAGCCACAAAGTCATCCTATTAAAAATAAAAATGCCAGGGTATAAACAAAATTGCAAACCTATTGCTCAGAGAAATTTCCCCTTCAACTGACAGCCCAGCAGCCCTTAGTCACTGCACTGTTGCTAAAGTGGGCTCCTCCAGATTAGTCCGCATACATGAAGATTTCAAAGAGTAAACGCCTTAAGTGAAGAAATAAAGTCCCTAACTAAGGAGCCTGGGAAGTTGGTCCCAGCGGTGCCATCTGAATCCCACGTGGGATAAATGTATTTTTAGAGCATTTTTACTGCCATCATCTCATTGAGACCCTATGCTGTTCTCTAAAGCAGAGAGAGCAAGCACTTATTTTTCTTGCTACATCACAGCACCATTATCCCATTACTATGCTGTTTCTTAGTGATAATGTGAGCATCTTTGAGCAACCAAGACAGTAAAAGATCAAACATGCAGTAGATTCATGAAATAATTGTTCTTGTGCTCATTCTTTTATCAGTTAACAAAGGTGTGAGTGTGTACCAGAGGCTGTGCATAAAGATGAATGAGGAGCTCAGCGTGTCTCAGGGAGGACAGGAGAGGGAATTAACTGAAACGCGGTGTACACGTGATGTAACAGATGCAGGAGGTGTGCGTGGAGGTGGTGCCATTGAGGTGGATTGCTCAGGGATGACCTGACAGAAGAGGTACCAAACTGGCTATCTGAAGGTTTCACCACACAGGATTTTTTTTGGTGTGTTTTTTTTATTTTGGGGGACAAGGGGTATTTAAATAAAATGTATTTTTTAGAACAGTTTTAGAACATAGAAAAATTACTAAGCTAATATAAAATCCCTATATACCCCACACTCAATCTCCTCTGTTATTTTCTTCCTACATTAGTTTGGTACATGTGGCATAATTAATCAATCAATGCTGATCTATTCTTATTTCTTTAAGTCCATACTACGCCTAGCTTTCCTTAGTTTTTACCTAAAGTCCTTTTTCTATTCCAGGATCCCATCTGGGATCCTACACGATATTTAGTAACCCTGCCTCCTCAAGCTCCTCAGCTGTGACAGCGCCTCAGACTCTCCTTAGTGTTGGTGACCTCGATCACTTAAAGAATACTGGTCAGGTATTTTGTAGAATTCCCCTCAATTGGGACTTATCTGATGTTTTTCTCAGTCAAGGGCTTTGAAAAGAAGGCCTAGAGGTAAAGTGCCATTCTCACCATATTGTATCAAAGATAAGTGCTATCAATGTGGTTAATCGCTGTTGATATTCACCTCGATAACCTGACTAAGGTGTGTTTGCCAGGTTTCTCCACTGACCAAAAAAAAAAAAAAAGTCACTCTTTATTCCTTTTCCAAACTGTGTACTGTAGAATGAAGTCACTGTGTACAACACATGAATAAGGAGTGGGGAGTTAAGCTCTATGTCCTTGAAAGCAAAGTGCCTATAGGAATTGTTTGGAATTCTTCTTAAGGGAGATTTGTCTATACCTCCCCATTTATTTATGTATTCGATCATTTGCTTATATCAGTATGAATCCATGGGTATTTATTTTATATTTTGGGTTATAACCCAATGCTACTTCGTTCAAATTGTTCCAGATTTGGCTGCCAGGAGCTCTTTCTGTTGGCTCCTGTGTTAGTTTACTATACCTGCATCAAGTGTGTGACTGAGTGTGTAAGTATGTGTGTGAGTGTGTGAGTGAGTGTGTGTGTGTGTGTGTGTGTTTCCTTTGAGTGCTTCCTTACTTTCTAGCATTAAGTATGTTTTTTCTAAATAGCAAAGCCTGAACATGTTGACAACCTCTTCAAACACACCAGCATCAAAGAGCTTTAACGCAGAGGACTGCTGGAGTTGTTAACCCAGTGTCCCCCTTTGATAGGGGAGAACACTGAGAGTAAAGCTGAAGCAGTGTACGTGGGGTCACACTGCTTTTTAATAATAGAGCCATTACATTCAGGAACCCGTGCTTTCCACTGCTTCAGCTCATCTGCTTTTTTTCCACTATTTCAACTTTCTACTATTCCCATATGTGAAAGAAAGCCCAGTGAGAAATTATGTCTATCATTAAATTTCTCCAAGTGACCACCTGACCTCAGTAAGGCTGCACACAGAACAGGGTAAAAAAAAAAAATGTGCTTATGCCACCTGCAGATATTCAGGGAAGATAGCACTCTTTTTTCTAAAACTTGTCTAATTTTTCTCACTATCCTTCACTCGCCTGAGATGGCAGCAACCCTAATTTGAATTTAGCAGTTAGCACTATTTCAATCCTCTCTGGGGAACAGTGTGGGTGGTAATGTGGACAGTATACATTAACTGGGACAGAACAGTGCTGAGGCCATTCGATGGAGAAAGAATGGTCTCAAGAACAACTGACATCTACATGCAAAAGAAAGATGGACCCCAGCCTCACACCATACTCAGAAATAGACTCAGAATGGATCTTAGACTTAAATGTAAGAGCTAAACTTAAACTCTTAGAAGAAGAGTAAGCTGGTTTAGGCAATGGTTTCTTAGATACAACACACGTAAATACAGTGGTACCTCGAGATACAAGTGCCCTAACATATGAGATTTTTGAGATAGGAGCCGTCGAGCGAGCTGTACTAGTATATATATAAACTGGAAATCATAAAAATAAAAAGTATTTGTGCTTTCAAGAACAGCATCAAGAAAGTAAAAAGATGCCCTGACTTGTTTGGCTCAGTGGATAGAGTGTCAGCCTGTGGACTGAAGAAGGGTACCGGGTTCGATTCTGGTCAAGGACATGTACCTTGGTTGCGGGCACATCCCCAGTGGGGAGTGTGCAGGATGTAGCTGATCGATGTTTCTCTCTCATAGATGTTTCTAATTCTCTAACCCTCTCCCTTCCTCTCTGTAAAATATCAATAAAATATATTTTTTTAAAAAAGAAAGTAAAAAGACAATCCACAGAATGGGAAGAAACTTTTTGCCAATTAAGTGTGATAAGACACTAGTATCTAGAATATATGAAGAACCAATGCAACTCAATAATAAGAAGAACTATTTAAAAATAGGCAAAGGATCTGAACAGACATTTCTCCAACAAATATCCTATATAATAAAAGCTAACATGCAAATTGACCAAATGGCAGAATGACCAGTCGCTATGACACACACTGACCACCAGGGGGCAGATGCTCAATGCAGGAGTTGCCCCCTAGTGGTCAGTGTGTTCCCACAGGGGGTGCACTGCTCAGCAGGAAGCAGTGGTGGAAGCCATGTCCACCTGCCAGCTTAGGCCTGCTCCTGCAGGCAGACATCCCCTGAAGAGTCCCAGACTGTGAGAGGGTGCAGGCCCGGCTGAAGGACAATCCCTCAAGTGCACGAATGTCATGCACCAGGTTTCTAGCACACTAATAGCCAATAAGCACATAAAAGATGTTTAATATCATTAGCTTACAGGGAAATGCAAATAAAAACCACAATGAAATGCCATTTCACACCCAGTAGATGGCTGTCATTAAAAAGGAAATAACAAGTGTTGGGGAGAATGTAAAGAAACTGGAACCCTCATAGATTTCTGGTAGAAATGTAAAATGATGCAGCCACTTTGAAATTCAGTTTTTTAATTCTTCATATAGTTCATCACAGAGTTATCTTATGGTCAGAGAGTCTACTCTCAAATTCATACCCTAAATAAGTGAAAACATCTGTCCACACAGAAACTTGTACATTTCATATACCCTGAAACTATATCCAGAGACTAGCATATTGCAGACTCTTTTCAAGAAAATCTATCTTAAGGCTTTTTTGTTTTTTTCCCCTACATAGCACACCCGGCAGCATCTAAACTTGCACCCAAATCTACTATATCTAGTCAGAATACATGAGCTCTATTTTCAGACCTGCTTGTTATGAGAAATAAAGAAACCAGTAAAGGCAAGATTCTCAATAATAGCAATATCTACAAAACTAGCAATTAAACACAGTTCTAACCATCCAGTCCCATGGAGATACCTGCCTCAACTTGGGCCTTTTAAAAAAATATAAAATAACCTGGGCAAAAAGAAATTCTGAGTACATAGATTTATTTGGCAAAAACCAATGACATTTATATTATTACCAGTATCAGAGAACACCAACGCCTTAAAATTCCTGAAATCACTTGTGGAAAAATAATGTATTCTAACCCAGTATGCCAGTCCTGGCCAAATGTTCCTAGTAAGTATCATTTCTGTCCAGAAAAACAAAAATAAACTAATGCTTTTCTTTAATAACTTTTTTTTTGGCTCTGCTCACCTGAAAGTAAGTAATGTTGGCTTAAGGCAAAATAAAGAAGCCAAATAAATTCAAGAAGAAAACATTGTTCTTTGAAACCCACTTATCATCTTGGAGAAGCTCAACCCCAAAGAGAAGCCATCCTGATCTCATACTAAATATGAATTTGCAAATACTCAACCCCAAATTACACACATACAATAGAGTTTGATCTTGGTGTTTTTTTTTCTGCTATGCAATTAGAATTTAATGTGGTTGTGCTAGTAGAAAGGATTTTAAGTCTGCTGTCCACTAAAAAATTTCTCTTCACTAAAATCTAAGGCCTGTATCAGCAAATAGTTGAACTGGGGTGGAAAAACAAAGAAGTGTATTACCTCCCCAGTATCTCAAGTATGGCTGGCTGGGTCAGACCTGCAATTGCTGTGCCATCAACAGGAAGTTCTAGAACACACCCTCCCAAAGGGAATACTATGAAACTAGGGCAGATTTCAAAGTCTCTTCATTAGGATCATTTAATTATTGTAAATGCCCTCCTCAACCAACCAAAATTGGTAGCTCTGGCCCAGCCTCTCTGTTGGGCCAAACACCTCTCCCTTGGATATCCCAAAGGCTCTTCCCACTCAAAACTTATGAAAAAAAAAATGTAAGTCCTCAACCCACCCAACACTCTATCAAGACCTGACCTCCTCTAGACTTCTCAATGCCTTAAATATACATCCAGTCACTTAGTATAAATATCAGAAGGTCACTCCTGACAACCTGTTCTCACCCGTTCATTCAAACCATGGCTGTGAGCAGGCACTCCCATTTAAGAACTTAGATAGAAGAAGTGAGGTAGAGAAGTGGGCACACTTACCTGAGAGATAGAATCAATCAGACCATGACAAAGACTTGCTTACTTCCAGAAGAGCCCAATGTCTGACTTGCTTTCTGATCCTTTGTTTCTCTCTTCTTCACTGTTAGTTAGGCACCTCCTTCTTCCTTACCCTTCACTACCTTTTCCCTGAGCCTTTGCAATGATGTTATTCCCATTTTCACAGACAGAAACAGAGTCACGGGACCCTAAAGTTTGGTTTACATTTTTCTGGCAGAGAACTTAATACAGGAGAGGTGGAGAAACTTGGCCTGGGCCAAATTCCTTGGCCATGTCTATGGGAGATGAAGTTTCACCACAGTTGAGCCTAACCCTGCCCAGGAGCATCAGGAAGGCAGCAGATTCAACAAGGTCACCACCCTGGCCAGTCTGGTCCTGACTCAGACTCACTTTTGATTCCAGTCCCCTGAGTCAGCTGCTTGTGAACTCTTGAGTTCCTGGTCCTCCTGGCTCTGACCTGGTTTGCCGACTTACCTTGGCAGGCTCTTTCCTTCTCTAGGAGGAGAATGCCAAACTATTAGGAGAGCTCAGCAAGGGAAGCACCAGAAGAGATAGCAGGGAGCTAAAAACACTATTAAATCATTGTCCAGTGGGCTGTGCTCCTGCCATTACAGAATATGGGGACATTCTATACATATTCACCTAAAAAAGATATTCTTCCAACTATATTGTGAGAGAGAAATAATGTGTTGTCAAAAAGTATGATCCAATATTTCTTCTCCTATCTTATAGTTGAACAGTAAAAGTCCACAAAATTATAATTTGAATGGGAGAAAAACTCTCCATGGCAAATAATAGGATACTTCACATATCCTCAATCACTCATTCTTAGCATGCAAATATAGTCGGATTTGTAAAACATTAAAAAGGATACATGCTCATTTTGTATAACTAAGGCTGGGAGTGATTAATGACTAGTAACAATCTTTCTACTGCCCAAGGGAAAAAAAAATTATTTCTTTTACCTCTGAGATTAACTTTTTTTGGTATTTGCTATTTGAAAACCCTTTTCTAGTAAAATATACATTATTTCCAAGAATTCACTGAATATATACCAAGATAAACCAAATCCTGAGCCATAAAATAAACCTCAATAAATTTAAAAGAAAGAATTGAAATCATACAGAGTGTATTCTCTGATCACAATGGAATCAAACTAGAAATACATTTTTAAAATCTCCAAACCTTTAAAAATGAAACAGTACACTTCTAAATAATCCATTGATTTAAAAAAAAAAAAGGAATTCTCAAGGAAAATAAAAAATACATTTACCACCCTAACTGCAGACTCAAGGGTCCCAGGTTCAATTCCAGTCAAGGGCCTATACCTTGGTTGCGGGCACATCCCCCATAGGGGGTATGCAGGAGGCAGCTGATTGATGTTTCTCTCTCATAGATGTTTCTAACTCTCTCTTCCTCTTCCTTCCTCTCTGTAAAAAATCAATAAGACATATTTAAAAAAATACATTTACCCAAATAAAAATTAAAATACAACATATGTCTCAGTGATTTGAGCATTGTCCCATGCACCAAAAAGACTTGACCTAGCTGGTTTGGCTCAGTGGAAAGAGTGTTGGACTGAAGGTTCTCGGTTGATTTCAATCAAGGGCAAATGCCTGGGTTGCAGTCTCAATCCCCAGTAGGGGGTATGCAGGAGGCAGCCAATGGATGTTTCTCACATCAATGTTTCTCTCTCTAAAATCAATTTTAAAATAGTCCATATCAAAATTTGTGAAACATGGCTAAATAGTGCTGGGGGAAATTTATAGCATTATTTCCATTAGAAAAGAGCAAGGTCTGAAATCAATCATCTAAGCTGCCACCTCAATAACCTGGGAAAGGAAGAAAGAACCTTATAAACTCAAAGCAAGCAGAAGGAAGGAAATAATAAAGAGCAGAAATCAATGAAACTGAAAATATAAGAAAAGAAAAAAAATTGATGAAGCAAAAAAACTGCTATAATTTTTTTTAAATTTTTCAAAAGCTGATTAGTCTAAAAGATCATTAAGATTGACAAAATTCTGACAAAACTGAAGAAAAAGAAAATACAAAATTCAAACTATCAGTATCAGAAATGAAACAGGGATATCACCACAGACCCTGCAAGCATCAAAAGAATGAGGGGATGTTGCCAACTACTCTTCACATGTAAATCTGACAACTAAAACGGCACGAACCAATTCTTCAAAAAGACAATCCCCCACAACTTACCAACATGAAACAAATAATTTAAATAGTCCCATAACAATGAAGGAGACTGAATTCCTATTTTTAAATTTTGTAAAAGAAATCTCCAGGCTTAGAGAGTTCTACCAAGCGTTTAAAGAATAAACAGCAATCCTACACAATCTCTTCCAGAGAGAAGAAGAAGATATATTTCTCAATCCATTTAATGAAGTCAATATTATCCTGATACCCAAATCAGACAAACACAATACCAAAAATGACCAATATCTCTCATAAATATAGGCATGAAAATTCTTAACAAAATATTAGTAAGTAGAATTTAGCAATATATAAAAAAATTATATACTATGAGCAAGCAGAGTTTATTTTATGGATGTAAGAGGCTGGTTCAATATTTGAAAATTGGAAGAAAAATTACATGATCATATCAATAGATACAGAAAAAGCATTTGACAAAAGTCAACACTTGTTCATGACTTGTAAAAAACACATAAAAACTCCCAGTAAACCATAATTAGAGGAAAACATCTCAATTGAATAGAGTGCCAACAAAAGATTTACAACTAACAGTATATTTAATGATGAAGGATTGAATGCTTTCCCCCAAATATAAGATAAATAAGATAAAGATGTCAATTCTCACCATTCTTAGTCAATAAAGTACTGGGAGTTCTAGCCAGCAAAAGGTAGGAAAAAGAGGAAAATACATACAGATCAAAATGAGAAAAAATAATACTATCTCAATTTGCAAATGACATGGTTGACTATGAAGAAAATTCCAAGAAATTTTAAAAAATTAGAACTAATAACATATTATATTGGCTTATCTGGCATCAAGATACTGTTTATCAAGGAATGATTTGGAGTAATAGAAAAACACCAAAGACATATCAAAGAAAACTGATTTCAAGAGGAAGGGAGATGGTGCCAAACCAGTGGGTAGGAGATCCCAGGTCCTAGATCCAAAGAGTTCACAGCTCACAGATGGATCACTGGCAACCAAGAGTATGTCCATCTCCTCTCAGAAGATTATAGAAATTCTTGGCTAGAGTACACATTTTTTAAATGAATATTAGTTTCATTCTCAAGGATGGCCCCTGAGTTATTTAAATCAGTGGCGCCAACCCAGTGGTCCGAGGACCACTGGTGGTCCGTGAGGTCCGAAAGGTTGGCAACCACTAGTTTAAATCATTCTTTTGATGTTATTTCCAATGGTGTTTCTTCCAACTCCTACCCCAAGACCAGAAGAGTCTTATCAAACTACTAGAGGCCCAGTGCACAAAAATTCATGCATTGGAGGGGGGTTCCCTCAGCCCGGTCTGCACCCTCTCACAATTCAGGAGCCCTCAGGGGCAGGAGGTGACCTGGCAATCAGGGGAAGATGACATCCCCATCACACCTGCTACTGCCACTGCCGGCAGCACAAGGCTTGGCCAGCCCTGGTTACTTGAACCTGGATCTGGGCAGCTACATCCAAGGCTTGCCTGTGCCTCAGGCTAGCCCTGGGCAGCCACCATCCAAGACTTCCCTGCTCCTCGGGACAGACCTGGGTGGCTGGGCAGACACTATCAGAGGCTTGCCTGTGCCTCAGGTCAGCCCTGGGCAGCTGGAGGGCTGATGAAATTGGGGGACTGTAGAGGCAGGTACGCAGAGTGGCTGGGCCTGCCATCTTTGGAAGCATGGCAGATAATTAGCATATTCCCTCCTTATTGACTATGGGCACCACCATCTTTGTGAGGGACAGTTAGCATATATGCCTTCTTTATTAGATAGGATGGTCCTATTTCCCTCAGACAAATAAGTGGCACTTATAACAGTTTTAAGGATTGAACTCAATGCATATTTTCATACCCATGCTGAAAGCTATTAACAGAGAATCCCTAGGAATAGGAGGTACAAAGAACACCCAGAAGAAGATTAGGAGAAACTGCCGAAACCGGTTTGGCTCAGTGGATAGAGCATTGGCCTGCGGACTGAAAGGTCCCAGGTTCGATTCCAGTCAAGGGAATGTATCCTGGTTGTGGGAACATCCCCAGTAGGGGGCGTGCAGGAGGCAGCTGATCAATGTCTCTCTCATCGGTGTTTCTAGCTCTCTATCCCTCTCCCTTCCTCTCTGTAAAAATCAGTAAAATATATTTTTTTTAAATGATTAAAAGAAACCAAGATGGCGGCATAGGTGAACACCTAAACTGCTCCCTCGCACAACAATTTCAAAACTACATCTAAAAGACAGAATGGACATCATCCAGAACCACAGGAAAGCTGGCTGAGTGGAAATTCTACAACTAGAAAGAGAGGGGCTCACATAGATTCAGAGGAGCTGCAAAAAGCTGAGATACGAAGACACGCGCAGGGAGGATGGGCAGCTGAGTGCCTGGCTGGCTTCCTCTTGCAAGAGGGAGACAGAAACTCCCAACTGCACTGAACCCCAGTTCCGGGTAAGGCTCATACAGGGGGAGTCTGGACTGTCGGAAAAAATGAGGAGTGCACAGAAACTCAGGGGAGCCACAAAAGGCAGAGGTCTGGAGATGCGGGCACCAGTGTGCACAGAGAGGGCTACAACGATTACCGAAGGACACAGACCCAGGGGCTGCATAGGGCAGGGCTGACAGAAGCCAAGGCTTTCTGCTCAGCCCTGAGACTCCACCCCATCCAAGCCGAGCACAGTGGCTTTTTCAATTTTGCAAGTCCTGTATCATAAGGCTGACTCCAGCACAGAAGTTATCCTGGCATAGACACAGCTAATCCTCACAACCAATTGGCTTGGAGGTCAATTCCCCACAGTGATACCAACAACAACCAAGACTTAACTACAATAAGGCTGTACACACAGTCCACAAAGGGGTGCATCAACTGAGTCCACCTCAGGTAACTGGAGAGGCAGAGCTACTGAGCCATACAGGATACCTAGCACACAAAGCTACTCTACCAACTCAGGGAAGCAGCAAAAATGCAGAGACAAAGGAACAGATCATAAACGAAAGAAATGGAGGAAAACAAACGACTGGATATAGAATTCAAAACCACAGTAATAAGGTTTTTCAAGAATTTCCTAGAAAATATGGATAAATTTAGCAAGACCCAAGAGGAGA
Organism: Lasiurus cinereus; assembly: GCA_011751065.1. Classification (NCBI taxonomy): domain Eukaryota; kingdom Metazoa; phylum Chordata; class Mammalia; order Chiroptera; family Vespertilionidae; genus Lasiurus; species Lasiurus cinereus. The sequence goes on from JAAGEH010000076.1 coordinate 43,977,040, forward strand.
TGAAAAAGAACCAATAGAAAGTAAATATACACTGACTGAAATAAAAAAATATCATACAGAGACCTAAGAGCAGACTAGAGGAATGCAAGAATCAAGTCAAAGATTTGAAATACCAAGAAGCAGAAAACACTCAACTGGAAAAGGAAAAAGAAAAAAAAATTCCAAAAATGTGAAGATAGTGTAAGGAGCCTCTAGGACAACTTCAAGCGTACCAACATCAGAATTATGGAGGTGCCAGAAGAGGAGAGAGAGCAAGATACTGAAAACCTATTTGAAGAAATAATGACTGAAAACTTCCCCCAATTGGTGAAAGAAATAGACTTACAAGTCCAGGAAGCACACAGAACCCCACACAAGAGGAATCCAAAGAGGACCACACCAAGACACATCGTAATTAAAATGCCAAGAGCAAAAGACAAAGAGAGACTATTAAAAGCAGCACGATTGCCGAGACCGGTTTAGCTCAGTGGATAGAGCGTCGGCTTGCGGACTGAAGGGTCCCAGGTTCGATTCCGGTCGGGGGCATGTACCTTGCTTACGGGCACATCTCCACTGTGGGGCGTGCAGGAGGCGGCTGATCGATGTCTCTCTCTCATCGATGTTTCTGACTTTCTATCCCTCTCCCTTCCTCTCTGTAAAAAATCAATAAAATATATTTAATAAATAAATAAATAAATAAAAGCAGCACGATAAAAACAATTAATTACCTACAAGGGAGCACCCATTCCATTATCAGCTGATTTCTCAACAGAAACTATGCAGGCCAGACGAGAGTGGCAAGAAATATCCAACGTGATGAATAGCAAGAACCTACAACCAAGATTACTCTACCCAGCAAAACTATCATTCAGAATTGAAGGTCAGATAAAGAGCTTCACAAATAAGAAAAAGCTAAAGGAGTTCAGCCCTAAACCAGTATTATATGAAATGCTGAAAGGTACTCTTTAAGAAGAAGAAAAAGAAGAAGAAAAAGATAAAAATTATGAACAACAAATACCTATCTATCAACAAGTGAATCTAAAAATCAAGTGAATTAAAATTGATGAACAGAATAAACTGGTGAATATAATAGAATCAGGGGCATAGAAAGGGAGTGGACTGCCAATCCTCAGGGGGAAAGGGGTGAGGGGTGCAGGGAGCCTGGACAAAAATCGTACACCTATGGATGAGGACAGTGCAGGGGAGGTAAGGACAGAGGATGGGTTGGGAACCAGGTGGAGGGGAGCTACGGGAGAGGGGAGGGGAACAATTATAATAATCTGAACAATAAAAGATTTATTAAATTTAAAAAAAGAAAAAGAATATCCAGATCAGGTGATAAAAGGTACATTTATGCTCTTTTTTTCCAGTTTCTCACACCTCACATTTTATTTAAAAAGTCGTTTATTTAGTAACCATATATTTCTAATGTTGCAATAAAACCAACACTGGCTGTTCTTTATCTGGGATAAGTGTGGGTCAATATGCCAGGAGCAGATTTCACATTTGCATTACTTCTAGCCCATAGCTTACTCCCATCTCTGCTGCCCCTCATGGTCATCTTTTGTTCCTCTACCCTCTAGCTCTTTGGCTCAAATTCCTGACTCCTCTGTATTTTATCTGATGCTTCCAGCTTCAATGCTTCCTACTATCCACACCACCTTCCACCCTCTCCTCCACCTCACTTCCAACTGCCACTGTCCCTCTTGCCTGTTTTGGAGGCTGCTGTTTTTCTGTGTCGGAGCACTAGTTCCAGTCCCCAGCCCTCTCCCTCCCAGCTCCTGTCCTTCCTCTCTGCCTCTCTTTTTTTCTGGCTTGCTCTGTGCGATGGTCCCATCCTCTACCCCCTCCCATCTTGAGCCAATGGCCTTTCCCAAAAGCACACCTGTATTTACAGAGCATGTATTTGTTGGCTCGTGATGGCCCGTGTACTGGAAAAAAGCACTAACCAGGAACCCAGAATCTCTATGTGAGAACCATCTCTGGCCAAGTCCCTGCACCTGGCTGGGGGAGGGAGGGAGCTGCTGGGCTTCGCAGCTCCTGACAGGGATGTAACTGCAGTCTGACTTCAGAGAGCACTGGTTCCTAACACACAGTCATCTAGATCCTCCCTAATAAGTAAGCATCTACCTTTGGCTCACCCTGGTGGGCAGGCTAGGCTTATCCAACAGTTAACCAGAACTCCAATCTGGATTTCTTCATTGCCCTGGGGCTGGTTTCATCTCAGGGAAAAGAGAAAGCGAATTCTGTAGTGTGTGGGCCCTTCCGATATGAAAGGGCCTTCTAAGGCAGCTGTGCTGTTGACTTTACTGGGAAGTTTAAGCAGTTCAACCTTCTCTTAGCATCAGGGGTAAAAGATTCAGAACTGCTTAAGAAAAAGAGCTATGCATTTAAAATTAAAGAGCCTGGTGGAGGCCTCTGCACCTGTCACACTCACAAGCCCAAAGGCTGTTCTCCTGCCTCCCCTACAGGCTTCTCCATCAATGTGGCTTTTGTTCTCAGACCCCTGACCTTGTGTGACATTGCGGTCTCAGGAACCCCGTGAATACGATAAGCTAACAGGCCCTATACGAATAGCACTAAATGTATCCAAGCGTCAACTGTAAACTCGGAGACGAGATTAACCTCTCAACAAGAAGTTATTTTTGTGCTGTATTATCCTGTTAGCTAAATGCCAGGCCAGGCTTGACTAATTTCTACCAGAGTTTTGTCAAGGTCAGCACTGGTGAGCACCCAGAGGTACAGTAAATTATTAACCCTGGTTCTCAGCTGGGCCCAAATCAGCCACAGAGTTTGCCGCCTGCCAGCCACGTTTGCTCCCCAGCTCAGCAGCGGGAAGTTCACGGTACACAGCACAAGCGTCTGCTTCTGCCTTGAAGGGCCACTAAAGACAGATGCTGAAATGGCAGAGAGTTGCGGCTGTACGGACACTGTTCACAGCAGGATGAGTAGGAGGAAGCCCAACAGGCAGGGTAGGTGCCTGGCGTCCTGAGGTCTCAGAAACTAAGTACCGAAGTAGCAATAGAATCTTCTCCCACAAGGTCACAGGCTTGGAGACTGAGAAGACAAATGCCTGACCAGGCGGCGAGAACCCTGTGGGCTTGAACTTGAACTCAAGTGCAGGGTCACATTTATACACCCAACTGGCTCAAAAAACCTCTCCATATGGACTTGACAGGACAGCCCCACGGCCTATTTTCCAGGGCTTCTTAATGCCTTGGCTCTCGCTCCAAAGCCACGAAGAACTTCGTGTTTTCCAACTAAATTGGCACCTAAGTCTTCTCGGTGCTGTCATGGAGCCAACATGTCCCCTGGTGCAGGACAGAAGACGTCTTCGGGCTCCTGGACAATTCGGGGATGGAAAAGACAGAGTTTTCATGGCCTCCTGTGCCACATCTGCTCAGATGTTCAGACCCATCACTAATGCCACCTCCCAGTCTTGTTCCAAAAGGGCTTTGAAGCCCATCCAGACCTTTTTTCTAAAGTGGACTCAGAGTTTCCTAAATCCACACTCAGCCAGTATTTCTTCTCTCTGGACCACACACTTGAGAAACATGTGCAGAAATTTAACCAGTAAAACAAAGAAAGAACAAAAAGGGAAGTGTTAAAAGAAGAAATATGTGTGCTTGGCTGTATTCTCCTCTTCGTCTGAAAGTCCCCAAGGATAAGGTTGATCCATGATTCTGGAATTTCCTAGAAAAGGAACAAACCTCTCCCATCCAACTCCTACCATTGTATTCGTTGCTGTAACTGGCCTGCAGAGCAAACCTCTTGCCCTTTATTTTATCCTTCTCGAAACCAACCTAATAATGTCGGCTCAAATGAGTTCCGTTCCCTAGTGGGCATTGAGGCAGGAAGAGTTTCTGACTTCTTCTTACACACATTTCCAGAATCCTTCCATGTGCACACAACCCACAAGACTTAATCTGTATCTCAAACATCACTAAACCACACCTGATCACTGTGAAAGCCACCTACTATTCTAATGGAGGTTGTGTGTGTTTTTTTAATGCTCTTTTGAAAAAAAAAATTTTTTTTTAAGAGAGGAAGGGAGACAGAGAGAATCAAACCTGCCACCTTTCATTGTACAGGACAACACTCCAAACCACTGAGCCACACCGGCCAGGGCTACTCTCATGGTTTTTGTTACAATCCATCTGCCATCAACGATGTGCCTAAATCCACTTACATCATCACTTCAGTACCACAAATATGGAAAGCACTAAAATATATTTGTTGAATGAGTAAGGACATGAACATACAAATCTATTCACTGCCTAGAGTGAGACTATGAAGGATACAAAAGTGAATAAAGAAAATGGCCACCCTAAAGTATCTGAAGAGAATAATCCAAAATGTCTCATGCTCTGACTTCTGAAGTTCTTCATCTAGAATGTCCTTTCCCACCCCTAGGTCACCTCAACAACTCTCACTGCTCCCTAGAATCAATCAAGCCTCCTCCCCTCTTAGGAACTTTTCCTGACTTGCCTACATGAAACAAAGGCATCCCTTTTTGCATTTCTGCTTGCCATGCCATACAATAGCCTATACAAGCCTGGATGCCATCACTCAGCATGCCTACCAGCAGCACCAACTGTCCTGCCTGTCTCAGGACGAGGCAGTGGGAGAGCAGAGACCAGCCTGTCCATCTCTGACTTCAGGCTCACAGTGTTTCATATGCTGCGTAAACAACTCCTATAGGCAAAGCAAAACACAATAAATGCTATGGGAGGGGCAAAAAGCTCTTGAGGAGGAAGTACAGCAAGTGCTGGACCAGAGAAGAGAGAAGTCCAGGAGGACACAGGAGAGCGAGTCAGAAAGGACAGATGAGGCTAGAGTATGTACAACTCTGGAAGACAGGTACTATGAGTAAAGAGGATTCTGGAATCACAGGTGTGGTTTGCCAAAATTATTCAGTCATTCTATCTACAGCTCACCAACTATGTTTAAAGTCATTTGTGTAAAAAGGAAGGAATACACACACACACACACACACACACACACACACACACACACACACATACACACCTGTATACACAGATCCCAGTTTTGCCACAGTGGGGGAGAACAGGGGAAGGGAGTGTCCTGCGCATTGTGAGATGTTTAGCAGCATCCTTGGCTTCCACCCACTAGATGCCATCCCTCTCCTCCAGTTGTGGCAATGTAAAATGTCTCCACACATGGCCAAAAGTCTCTGGGGGTGAATGGGCAGAATCACTCCAAACTGAGAATCACCGACAGAGAGGATCTGCCAAAAACACACAAGGGAGCTGCTGTGATTGAAAAGAGGCGTGAGAATTGGGGGCATTTTGGCGACTGATGCACAGAATTAATTTTTTTTTAAATTATGTGCAATATTACTCCACAAAATAAAATAAAATATAATTCCAGCTCTGGTCAATGTGGCTCCGTGGTTAGAGAGTCGGCCCACAGACCAAAGGGTCTCAGGTTCAATTCCAGTCAAGGGTGTGTACCTGGGCTGCAGGTTCAATCCTGCATGCAGAGGCAAACAATCGATTGTTACCTCTTTCACATCAATGTTTCTCTCTCTCTTCCTACCCTCCTCCCCTCCCTCCCTTTGACTCTCTCTAAAAATCAATGGATGGATGAATGGATGGATGGGTGGATGAACAGATATATAAATAAATAAAAATAAAATAGAGTTCTCCCCCAAAAGGTCCTCCTTACTAGCAAGCAATGGAAACAGGCCCCTATCTTCTGAGGGCAAGCCTCTACTTTGTAGCACCACACCGGATTCCAGGTTGGAGGGGTATACAGCAAAGGCCCAGAGGTGGCAAGCCTGAGGGACAGGGAACACAATTTGAGCAGGGAAACAAGGAGGAAGCCACATGTCTTTTATGACCTAGGCCTGGAAATCACACTCCAGTTCCTATTGGTCACACAGATCAACCCTATTCAATGTGGGAAGGAACTACAAAGGAGCAAGAGTGCCAGGAGGTGGGTCACTGGGGCCATCTCAGAGGCTGGCTCCTATAAACGCCTATATATCCATCCTGACTTTGCTCTGACATTGTAGATACTTCTGTTTCCACACTGCTTCTTATCTAATGGATTTAGAGCTTATAAAATGTTCCATTTTCTGCTTTAAGTGATCGCATAATAGTGCCAGATTTTCCCACCAAGAAGAAATCTACTTAACGACGTTGGCAAGTCTTTAGAAAAATAGTCACTAGGCAGAGTTTAGAGGGTCAGAGAGAGGATGGAGGGTCAGAGACTATATAACACAGATTGAATAGGATGTCTGATAATAAAATTAAAACGGTTTTCCTTCCGTATGTTAAGGATCCAACCATTTACAATGTGATAGTGACCGAGACTGACCTCAGCTATTTCAAATAGCCCCTCTTATTCTCATTCCACTGCCCAGTTCTGTGGGTCGACCATACCCACACCTGGAAATGCATGAGGTTACTGGCCCTCAGTGCGTGACCATCGCTCCTGCCTTGCTCACACTCTTGGATTCTGAGTGGTATCCACGGAGATCTCAGAACTTTTATTCCATTTGGGGAGAGAGGCAAGCACCACACTAAGTTATTCTCTCAACTTCTACAAAATTTGTTAAAGGTGTTTCCAGCACTCAGCAAAGAGCAAAACCTCATGAACAAAATAGGACCTCCCATGACCCTTTCTTCCCTCTCTGCCCTTCCACAGAGGGGCAGGTCACAGCCCCTTTAAAAAGGGAACTGCATTATTGAAAAGACCTCAGAGAACCCATGCCTCCATCCTAACTGGCAACATGAACAAACCATCCCAGGGTGTTCCATCCTACTTGCGAGCAGATTACTTTCCACAGAAGAAATCTGCTTCTCTCTCTCTCTCTCTCTCTCTCTCTCTCTCTCTCTCTCACACACACACACACACACACACACACACACACACACACAGACACCATTTAAAAGTCTTTCACGACTTCCACTGCCCTTAGAAAAAAGAACAAAATCCCTACTTAATAGGTACAAACAGGCCTGCATGAGCTGGTCCCTGCTTTCCTCTCTACTTCATCTCACACCATTGTCCTTCACAGACCAGCCTTACTGACCTCCATGCAACATCTTAAAGAGACCACAATCCTTCCTGCCACAAGCCCTTTGCACATGCTGTTTCTTCTGCGTGGGACATTCTGTGAGGTTTCACTTAAATCTAGTTATTTCCTATTCGTCCTTCAAATTCCCATCATCATTTTCCTCAAGAAGCTTCCCTCCCGCCTATCACCACTGACACACATATACATGTGATTAACTGATCCATTTATTCCAACAGCCCAGCATAGTGCCTGGCATAAATTAAATGCTCAATAGATATTTGCTTAGTTAATAAGTGACTATAAATGACCTAGTCAAGGATGGAGATTCCAAAACCTGCCTCAAGAATCCATTCCTAACAACTAGGAGTTGATGCCGACTAGTGAATGTCAAATCTCCTGAGTTATTAAGCCTCGCCCCCTGGCAATTCCTCATTCCAGGGGGAAACAGGCAAACACTGTCGCCTCCTCCCAGGAGGCATAGAGTCGGTGTCAGAGGAGGTACAGAAAACGTAACTTTTAGAGCAGACTGTTCTGTTGCTCTTCCTGGCACTAGGACAAGGATTTTTATTTTCTTCTTCACTCAGTGAACTTTCACCACTTCCTCTTCATCCTGCATGTGAATTCGAAGTAGCCTTCTGCATCATCTGAGTGCCCTGGGTGTCCTGAAAGCCCTCTCTCCATCACCCCTCCTATTGAACCTGCAGGAAAATGCCCTCCTGCTTAACCATGCTCATGAGGCTTGAAGGTACTGTCACTCAAAACTGTCAAATGTGCCTGGGGTGGCTCAGTGGTTGAATCGGACCAGGAGGTCATGGTCCGATTCCTGGTCAGGACACATGCCTGGGTTGTGGGTTCAATCCCTAGTAGGCTGTGTGCAGGAGGCAGCTGATCTATGTTTCTCTCTCATCGATGTTTCTATCTATCCCTCTCCCTTCTTCACTCTCTAAATCAGCAGTCACCAACCGGTGGTCTGTGGACCACTGGTGGCTTGTGAGGTCCTAAAGGCTGGCAATCACTGCTCTAAATTCAATTAGAACTTTTTTTTAAAAAAAAACTGCCAAATGTCCCACCTGCCTACTCCTGCGTGAGGAATCTTCCTAAAGCAATTTGTCATCAGTGCTTCCTCCTGCCCTGTGATGCCCTCCCCAGAAGAGCTGCAGCTAAATCTATGCACCTAAAGTCACAAGAGCAGACCCAGGGAGAGCTCTTTCAAAGTCGTAATTGGGAAAAGAGAGTCCCTCCTCGTAAATATTTCATTTTATGAGGTACTACCCACCGGAAACCCTAATAACTGTAACTGGAATCCAACAGGTTTTCTGAATAAATGAAATATATTTTACCTCGTCCCCCAGGCCAACATTCTTTGTCTTGCCTCTAGACTATTTAAACTTTCTTTCTAGCCATTCTAATTAACTCTGAATTTACCAAAAGGAATCGGATACAAAGGCAGCAAGTTCAAGGTTTGCTAATCCAGAAACTCTCAAGTGGTTCTGGGAAAAGTATCTTTCACATTTCTAATTCTTCAGTATTTTGGCACATAAAAGACACGTCGGGTGTTGTTACAGGGCTGGTGTGCTTTCTCTTCTGAATGTTGTCTTCTGAAGCAGCCAGCCTTTTCTGGTCTCCTACCCGGCACATGCCTTAACCACAGTGCCTTCAACTTTATCATCCTGATACTTACACATCTTCTCCCCACAAGATCGTAAAAGAGCCTCAAAGCTAGAGACCACACTCAAACACCTGATGAGAAATGAATGGGCATCTTTGGGACTCTTGCTCTGTCTTCTACAACCCACAGCAAGTGACTTTGGCAGCTCAGGTGAAACCCCAGGAGTGAGATGGAAGGATGTGCTGTTCACCCAGCCCCTGAAGAGGCTGATTAGGGCACATCTAGAGCTCAGATCCGGGGTGGGTCTGACCCAAAGGTCATATAAGGCCTAGGAAGTCATTTGGTCTGGCCCTGCCAAGGCATGAGGGGCGATTTAATTAAATGCTCGACCAAATAAAGGAGGATAATTTTTAATTTGATAATTTTGTATGGCCCGTGAATTATGTTATAAATATCCATATAGCCCTTGGCAGAAAAAAAGGTTCCCCACCCCTGGCTTAGGTGGAGGGTTCAAAAGGAACATCTAAGGACATTACACTATGCCTCTTATTTTGCTACTTGAAATCAATACAGAATGCAGAAGAGTGATACAATTATTAAAAGATACATTAAAAGCTGCGATTACTAAACCATTGGGAGCGGGTGAGAGAGAAAAAATAAGGGGTAACTTTTTTTAAGTGGAATCTTCCCTATTTTACTTTTGCCAACAGAAAATGCTGTGCCCCTCTCAGCACACCGGAGTCTGCGGAGAAGGGGGTTTTCCTTTCCTGGGCCCTCCACTGCATATTCAGCCGTTCCACCTGCTTGCAACAGTTGTCATTCACGGCAAATTGATTATATGAAGCTAAAAAGCTGAGGAAATTAGGATTTTTTTTTTAAACAGTTTCCCTCGCTAACTGGGTGCCCTCAGAGAAGACAGAAATGAGATTTTACACTGAATTAGCCTTCTAGTTAGGGAGTCAATTCCATTGATCCTGAGATTAGCACTGGTTTCACTTGACCTTCTGCTGACCTTATGCTTTGGAAGAAGCCATTCACAGGTTGGCAGGAAAAAGGGAAGGAAAAACCTAGAAGCCATGTGGGAAAGGAACACCCAAGCACATATCCATGCTTATAAGATGGAGAGACATTTCCAAATTGCTGGCTGAAACACAAACAGCCATAATTTGAATAGTTCTAGAGGGGGGGAAAGTTTCAACATTATTGAATTTGAATAAAATTCCTACAAAGGTTATAGCACATAAAACATGGGTGTAATGCTAGAAAGAATGTGCACTATGAAAAGCAAAACAAGATCTAAGTACAGAGACTCAGTATGTAAACACATAATGTAAACACAGGCTGCTATTAGATGCTTCTCAAATATATCATTAGTTCAGGCAAGCTCAGTGCTCTTCCCTATTCAGTTCAGCTCAGCGGAGAGAGCGTCGGCTTATGGACTGAAGGGTCCCAGGTTTGATTCTAGTCAAGGGCACATGCCTGGGTTGCGGGCTCCATCCAGTAGGGGACGTGCATTCTCTCCCATCATTGATGTTTCTATCTCCCTCTCCCTCTCCGTTCCTTTCTGAAATCAGTAAAAATAAAAATACTTAAAGGACCCTCAATGATTTCAAGTATATCTTGTTTTTTAAAGCTGGTTTGTGTAATTGGGATCCAAACATGGGCCATGCCTTGGAACTGGATCCCTGCCTCTGACTCTGGAACCACTTGAACTGCTGTTGCTTCACCAGGCTCCAGCCCAGACACACACCTCCCTTTCCGAACTACCGGGTGCTGCTAGCACCCAAAATGTCCTCGTTGTCCATGTTCACAGGTCCAAATACCACTCACCTTTCTCAGCCCAGCCCAGCCCTGCCCCTCCATGAAACCTTCTTGACTGCCACCCCCTCCTTCCTGAGCATAGCCACCCGCTCCGCACTGCCCCTTTCTCGCCCCCACTGCACTCGGGGCAGTTGCTCTTTCCTGTAAACTCGAGTGTTGCCGATCTCCCCTTGTCTCCTGGGAGGCAGATTATTTTGCTTTCTCTTTCTAACCCTCACATGATTTAGCACAATACTTTGCACTTGGCAACTGTTCGGTAAGTAAATTGGTAAATGCTGTATCTCACACATCCTACCTCTTCCTCCCTTTCATCCATTCGCTGAAGAGATATTTGTTGCTTATCTGTTACATGGTGGGCACTCTGAAAGAGCCTCATGGCCCAGAAGTCATATTACCCAACACAGAAATAGAGTGGCTTTTTTATTTATCGTCTTCAAAATACCTGCTTCTTTTAGACACAAAAGTAGTCCTTCTAAGACCAACATTAACATTATGATCCCAATAAGACAAGATTTGTTCATTTTCATGAGAAACAATTTTAACTCATAAATGAGACCCCAAAATAGTCTAATGCCTGGCCTTGGGATTGTGGGGACTCAAAGGCATCATTCCTCTAATCCACAAACATTTTCTGAGCACCTATTTAGGGTCAAGCACATTGGGGATGCCTCGTGGAAAAAAATGATGACAGTCCTTAATATGACAGAGAAGGGGAAACCAAGAACAAAATTCCCAGCAATTCCAGGTCCAGCGATTGTAAGGCCCAAGAAGAAACCAGGGAAGTTCCTGGAGGAGCTGGAATTTGAACTTACCCTACTCAGAGAGACCTGCAAACACTAAACAGTATGTGCTTCTCTTTTGTACAAGAGTTTGAGACTAGAAGGAGTGGGGGTGAAAAAGAGAAGCCAACAGCTATGGACAGTCTTCATTATAGTCACAGACCACAGTCACTCACATCCCTACTGACTGTCCATTTCTGCACGTGGGCTCCAGCCGCTGCCATATCTCCTTGGGAAGGGACGGAAGTAGCTACCTGATGAGCACCCTCCCCCGCCTGCAGAGATTCCACTCATTCTGCGACACCGGGAAGCCTTCAGCCCAGGTACTCAGGACTTCTCTGAGTGAGCAATCAGTCTGTTCTTAAAACGGAGAGGCCATTTGAGTCTACATGAACCACTTTTACAGAGGCCCTGTTTGGAATCCCTGTAAAATGTTCTTAATAGACTTAGACAGTCTTCACCAACTGTTGTAGTAATTTAAAACTTTTAGTGCTCAAGCTGAGGCCAAGATGAAATATTTGTTATCTGACGATAATAAAATAGCACTTTAGGGTTTTTAGGCCCTGGAACAGCTGCAAAATTAGAAAAATGGACGACCAAGGAAATAAACTTTGCAATGCAAAGTCGGCTTTTAGTCAGTAGTGAGTGGGCAGGTACTTTCCCCAGGGATGGAAAAGGGTAAAGCTAGTAAAGATTTAAGAATTAACTCTTTACCAAGTTAACAAAGTATATTCACTTCACTCTCCTCCAAGAAGTTAATAGGATAATCTTAAAATTCTATTGTAGAATACTCGCATGTCAATAATGTAACAAAAAGGCAGCATCTGTCCACTAAATTAACATAACTTTCTCCATTAAATATGCTTCGGGCACAGTTGTTCAGCAACCACCTTCAGAAGCAAAATCTAAAGTATAAAAACATAAATCACAGTCCTCTTTAAAAAACAACAACACTGAAATTCTCAGAGCAATAGCAGATGTCCTAGAAGTCCTCCCACATCATCATCATCGGAGAGAATTCAGCAGGAACCACAACCAGGCCCGACAACACCCGGTTACAGGGGAATCGGTCCTCCACTTACTTTCACTTGTCAGACATTGCATAGATGTGACCATAAGCTGGGCACTGTGCTAAGCTCCAGAGACAAAGAGCACATGCTGTCGATCTGCCAGATGGGTTGTGTTTTTGTGTATGTGTATTTTATGTGACCTTTTTGTTGTTGTTGGTTTTAATTTGAAGCCCTGCTTAAAAGTCAAGAGATCTCACATCAACATCCAGCTAACCAGCTTCTCTCTAAAAATTGCGAGATCTAGCAGCATGGGGCCCCACATTCCTTCACTGCCAACTCTGAGCTGTAGGATAAAAGTAACTGATCCTACAACAAAGGACACACTTTCCAGCCTGCCTCAGTCCCCACAGTGCTCTACTGTCACCCCAACAACAAACCCAGATCTTCACTCATTTATGTCCCTCTCTGGATGCCGAGGCACTTGAGTTTGCCACTTCTGGCCTGAGAAAAAAGTAAAGTGGATAAAAAATGGCCCCTGTGCCCTGGCTTGTGTTCCCTATGGTTAGAGTGTTGGCCCTTGCACTGAGGAGTCACGGGTTCGATTCCCAGTCAAGGGCACAAACCTGAGTTGTTGGGGTGAGTGTGAGAGGCAATCAGTCTCTCTCTCACATCGATGTTGCACTCTTTCTCTTACTCTCTCTCCCTCCTGCTTCCTCCCTTCTACTCTCTAAAAAAAAACAATGGGAAAAATACAGTATACTCAAGTGAGAATTTAAAAAATAAATATAAAAAGGTTCCTGTGCTTAAAAAGCTAAGAGTCTCAAAGAAGCAGCAGACAAGATGATCAATATGATGTGATACAAACTAATAATTCATGGTAAAAGAATAGCCAGGATGCAACAGAAATCCCGAGGAAGGTATACCTGACTCCACCAAGGTGAGCAGAGATATCTGGGGCACCTTCAGAGAAGAGAGGACATTTGTGGAGGGTCTTGAAGGATGAGTAGAGGTTGCTCAAGTTGAAAACTGGAAGGTAAGAGGACTAAAAGAATATGGAACTTTCTGGAGACGGGGTTAAGAAGAGAAGGGACTTCTATTGCCTACCATGCTCACAAGTTTGAACTTAAGTCTGGGGCATTGGGAGCCAAGGCAGTTTAAAGCAGAGGCTGACATGACCTGATTTGTTCTTTCAGGGAAGGATGCTGGCAGCACTGCAGAATACGACCTGGGGCTAAGAGCCTTGCTGGCATGCACCCCACTAGATGCTAAGGGGAACCCCTTTGTGTTTGCTTCCTGCTGCTCTGAAACCCTACATTATCTGCCAAAGGCATACACCTTGGCTAACTCACCTGTTGTTTCTTTCACAGACTGATGTGGTTCAGCGCAGCTACCCCTCTTAAACTGGCATAATGCAAGTGCCATGAACAATGTTGACCTTCAAAAAGGTCAAAATGCGATAGCCTCAACTCCATACAAAAGACATCCTCTTTCACCTGCCATGTTTCTGCCCCGTGTATAATGTCTGGGAGAGACCCATGTGTAGTGCCAGTTTAATTTTCCTCACAGTGAAATCACTACAAACATGCCTAAAGCCAGCTCCCTGCCCTGTGATGAACAAGCTTTGATGCAATGTCTGAAGATGATACAGACAAGCTGGGCTCAAAGGAGAGTCATTTTACTCAGTAGCCTATGGGCATGTCCCCCATGAAGCAGAACATGAAGGCAACTAGCAAGGATACCAGGCTGTTGCACATAAGCAAAAAGAGGTGGAAAAAATAAACACCTCAAAGCAATGAAAATTCAATCAGTTTTGCTTTTCTCCCTCAAACTAAACCTTATCTCCACAGAATCTAAGATAGGCAAATCAACAAGAGGATTTTTTTTTTTTTTGGTAACTGCCTCAGTTATAATAGCTTCAAAAGACTATTTCCCAGACTTTTATTGTTATAACAAACAAACCCATCTTTCACTTCTTGTCATTAGCGATTACCGTGCCATAATTGAAAATCAGTGAGTCACTATGGAGCTTAGTGAAAGAGGGTCTACCAGCTCTGAGCTGTCACTATAATCATCACACAATGCCCAAACCATATGGGGAGCTCTTTCTTCATCATCTCTGACCTATACATCGCAGAGACTCTAAACGAAATCATACTCTGTAATTCCCCTCTTTCCCTAAAGATGGCATGTTATTTCAGAGCATTTTCCCCTTCAAAACTTTTTTTCTCTTCTTCAACATCCAACATGAGGCCCCCACCAGCAGACTTCAACATAATTTAGGAGAATCTATTTATAGGAGCCAAGAATTCAATTAGGAGAAAAATTATCTCGCCAGGGTCTGCGCAATTCAGTCAATTAACCCTCTCATAACCAGGCTGAGAAAAGAACTGAAATGTCTAAAAGGCTTCCCAATCAGAAGACACAGGCGAGGGCTGGGTGAGGGATTCCAGAAACCTGTGTGCTTCCTGCCATGCTGTGCCATTAGCAAAACCACCCTCTTGCTTGTGATCTTCAGGCACAGTGAGAGGATGCAAGGGGCTCCAGAACTGTATCACCCAAGTCTCACCTGGTACAATAGCGTTGAACCAATGACCTTAGCAATGTTTAAGTTTATAGCCTTAAAGTAATCAACAGCAGCACTGTTGACCTTATTCTGTGAGTAAGCTCTATTTCCATGATGAAAATTCACTCTGTAACAAATAAGGAAGCAAGACCACTGACACTGGTGTGGGAGCCCTGTTATCTGTTCCCAAGCCACCTTTTCTTGCCCATCCCAATACCCACCACGGCTGACCAGCCAGTGGGGCGGACTCACCTGGGTGGCTTCCTCCACACTCTCCCTCAGGGCCTGCAGCTCAGCGTCGTACTGCTCCTTTAGTTTCTCCATCTCCTGGTCATGACTGGAAACCTCTTCTTTCAGGGCTCCCTTCAGGGCAGTGAGTTCCCGCTCCCGCTTCCTCAGGAGGTCTTCCTGCTCCTCTTTGGCAATAAGCAGATCTTGAAGGTCCTGTTTTGCCTGTAAGAGCTCCTAAAGAGAGGAAACGTGAGCAGGAGGTGAAGATGAGCCACCATGTCCAGCAGCCCCACTTCTCTCCTCCAGCTCAGCCACTCAGAGGAGCAGCCATCATGCCCACACCCTTTCCTCACACTGCACACCGACTGGACCTCCTCCCCACTTCCTTCCACTCCTCAGAGCCCATCACTCCCCTTGATTTGATGAAAGCTCAGCTTTCTTGAGATTTGAGGCACAAAGGGAAACGGACTTAATTGTCATTGCTTTGAGGGGACATGTCTGACTTTTCCATCTCATTTCATGTCTGGGCCATGGTCTGTGACCCTTGCTAATGGCTTGCTGCCCTCACGGACTTCACATCCCACTGGAACCCTTAACCCACGGTCCCAGTGCTGCCCCAGGCTCCTTCCACCTGAGCAGGGCAAAGGACTCACATTTCTCTAAGCTGCTCAGAGTTCCTTCCTAAGGAGTCACAAAACTGGGGCAACAAGTTCCTCTACAAATCGCATTACCTACACCCAAGTGTGTTCTGCCAAAAGCTCAGCAGCCATTCCTTTTGCATTGCCATCTTCACCCCAGACCTGCTTAGTTCTCCTCAAACTCAGAACCCAACCTCTCCTGCAGGCTCCCTTCCTTCAAACACAGCGGGACTTGGACATGACCACCTCAGCTTCCGCTCTCCCCAGTTCCTGACCTCCCCAGTTCCTCCCCAACACAAAGCCACTTCGCAGTGAGCTGTCCCTTGCCAGGAGGCTCCAAGTCCTTACTCTATCAGCTATTTTTCCCATCCACCCTTCCTACCCTCTTCTACTCCCGCCCCACCATTATTTTGTTCCTTTCTGTTTCTGGGCACAAGAATCTTCTGAGTCAAGGGCAAAGAAACAAAAACAAAAATATAAAGGTTTTACCATCAAATTTGTTTTTTCTTCTTTTAATTTTAGAAAGAAAAGGGAGAGAGGGAGAGAGAAACATCATGTGAGAGTGAAACTGATCAGTTGCCTCCTGCCCACACCCTGACAAAGACTAAACCAGCAACCTGGGTATGTGTCCTGACGAGGAATTGAACCATGACCTCTCAGGGTATGGGACACCACTCCAACCAACTGAACCACACCAGCCAGGGTTACCACCAAATTTTTTGAAAGCATAATTTCTGTTCACTGCCTCTACTTTTTGACCACTTACTACTACTCACTCCTTAATCTCTTGCTATGGCTTTTGTTCCTACTCTACTCAGACTGCCTCCTCCAAGGTCATAGGGACCTCTTAATCACCACATCCAATGGCCCCTTGTCAGTCCTCACTTTTCTTGACCTTCTTTGATCCTCTCCACCTGTCTCCTTAAAATTTTGTATGCCTTGCAATTAAAAAACACTATACTCTCCTGTTTTCTTCCCTCAGGTCATTTTTTCTGTGACAATCTTTTCTGGCTATTCTCTCCCTCTTCCCCAAAGCTAAGATGATCTCCAAGAATGCACCTTTGCATTCTTTTTTTTTTTTTTTGACAAATTCATCTATTTTTTTCCAACTATTAAGTCTAAGTAAATAACTCCCAAAGCTTTACCTCCAATTCTTAACCTAAATTCAGATATGTACTTCCAATAACATGCTAGATTGTCCCGAGGGCACCTCAGATTCAATACATTTGTGCTTTTTTTTGAAAATATATATTTTATTGATTTTTTTACAGAGAGGAAGGGAGAGAGACAGAGAGTCAAAAACATAGATGAGAGAGACATGGACCAGCCACCTCCTGCACGCCCCACAGTGGAGATGTGCCCGCAAGCAAGCAAGGTACATGCCCCCAACGGGAATCGAACCTGGGACCCTTCAGTCCGCAAGCCGACGCTCTATCCACTGAGCCAAACCCGTCTCGGCCATTTGTGCTTTTTATCATAATCCTTCCTTTCCACTTCCTTTACTCATTATTCTTGCAAAGGCACCACCTGCCCAGAAGCTTGGCAGCAACCTGACCAACCTTATCCTTGTCCCTCATAAACAAAAAGTTAGTTCTGTAACATCTTTGACCCTTTCCCTCACCACCCTGATTTAAACTTTCATTACCTCCTACTCAGGTGGTTTGCAATAGCTAACCAACTGCTCCCCACATTCAGTCTCTCACCTGTGGCTTCCATGACATTAGCCACAAGGCTTCCTCTTTCTGAAGTGCCCTTATCAGTCCCATCTCCCTTTGCCTTTCAGAAAAATATCTGAAGATTCATACAATATTGACCTCCTCCAGAAAGTCTTCCTTGAATACCCATCTCACTTTGGCTGTATTTGCCACAGTACTTAACACTTTTACTTTGCAGTCCACATATTTATTTTCTTATCTCCTGTTAGACATTCAGCATCTGATTTACTATATCTTAGACGCATGGATCAATGATATCGAGAATGTGTTTGTTCTGGATATAAATAAATTAACATGTACAGTACAGCAGGAGTCTAGAGATACCAGAATGGTTGGTACTGGGGACCTGAGACCTCAGAGAAAAGCTACTTTCCATTCAAGAAGTGTCACTGATGAGAGGGTAAAAATACTCCTACTGACTTAAGTATAACTGCCAATGGAATCTCTTTCCTTCTCTTTAGGACATGCACATCCATTGAACCAAGGGAACCTCTGCAGACTCAGGGTAAAGCTGCACTGCACAGAGCAAGATGTAGCCCTTCAGGGATCTAGCTACAGATATTGGTAAGCTCAGAAGAAACATCAAGGGATACATCCAGGTAGCTAAGGTAACTCTGGCTCTTCCAAAGCACCAAACACAGAGCAGAAGCAAATCTTATGAAAATACAAGCCATCCTGGTCCTGATATTTATCAAAGGGCAAGTCCTGCTGCTGCCACCGCCCACCCCTCCTCAGGGAGCAGCAGAGACTCCGCCGTCACTGTTGCTGTTGGCTCCCGTCAGGTCTTCCTGGAGCCTCCCGCCAGCCTCTGCACCCTAGCTCCTATGAATCTGACCTCTGTTTCCTGCTCTTACTCTCACACATTTCTCAATTGTTTTTCGTGATAAGGCAGTTCCTCTTCCCACACTTATCTTTTCCAGGATGTATCTGTGTTTTTGAGTTGCCTTTTGTGCACTGCCGCCTATGCAGGCTAAGAACCTCGGCTTCATGGTCTATGCTACACCGACAAGCTGCTATCTGCGCCTGGCTGCTGTTTAAGTGGACTGTGCTGCACGAAACCAATCAGATTACACCTCACCTAGCACTTAGAGCACTTGACATTTTCCAGAGCAGAGACCAAAGAGCACAGATTTAAAAAACATCACTTCATCACCTTAGTGGCTTGACTGACAATTCTATCAAGCCAAAGAATGAAGAGATAATATGCAAATTTCAAAATATAACACCCAGCAGAAATGGACATGCCTCTCTCTAGACTCCAATCAAAGAAAACAAGGAAGACACTGGCCGCCCAGTATCAGTGCATTCTAAACCTAGGTCAGGTGCACACAGTAAAGCAGCCAGGAGATGAAAAACATGTATATATGTGTGTGCGGGTGCAGTAGGCTATAAAAGTTGGCTGTGTGTAGTGCTTACTACATAATAAGACTTGTACTAAACATTTCCAAACTAAAGCAAAGAAACATGCACTTCCGAAAAAGACAAGAAAGAAGGAAAATTGAGAGAAAAAGGAAGTATGCTCTGGGACTGGCTGTCCTGACCACCAGTGCACGAAGACACACACACCAGAAGAATGCCCAATGCAGGCTCTATCTCACGCCACATTCATAGGGATTCCGTGTCAAAGTGAGAGAAATACTGATCTAAATCCTCTTCTGTAAAAATGCTTCCCAAAGGTTCTCTAAGATCCCTATCTCTGGCCCATGTTCAATTAAAGGGTGAGTAAATGGTTTTATATCAAGACTGTAGATGACAGAAAATTATGCAATTTTTTCCAGAATGATGGCCTATAAAATGTAACAGGGTTGGTGAGAAACATGAATTTTTTTCAGTTGTTTTATTAAAATTCCTATAATGTGCAGTAATATTTCTGAGAACAGCCTATCCCCAGATCAATACAATTTCATAACCAGCACATTTTACTGGTACTAAAGGACTTGCGTGTTGGCAAAGGCCGGGGATAAAACACGTGGCTGCTGGAGGGAGGCCCAGCTGTCAGCACCGCAGGCTCCCATCAAAGATGATGGTCAGTAATTAGAAAATTCCACTGCCCTGGCACTTAGACGGCGCATAGGTACCCATTTCCCCCAGAATGGAGGAAAACACATTTTTGAACAAAGAAGTGGCTGAAAATTTGTTCTACGATCATTTTTTTGTAACCTGAGTTAAAAACAAAATTTCAAAACCATCAGTTGTTTAAGATAAAAAAAAAAAAGTCACCTATTGTTGGTCAACTGTATGGCTTATCCAGAGAAAACAGGGTTATTTTTCCTCTCTTTCTTCCTTTAAAAAAACTAACAGCTACTGTATTCTTCCTTAATGTTACTTTACTGGTTCCAATGTTATTTAACAAAATGGCAAGTTGTATTAGAAGAGATTTCATGCAAGTTCAAATACAGGGCCCTCAGTCTCTTTTGAACATTCAATACCATAATGTGTTTCATGTTCATTGTGTTTAAAAGTCTGTTCTAAGCCAAATGCCATGGAAAACTTGGCCCCAACTGTAATCTATTATCAGATTCCCCAGGCCACTTCTGATTGAGAGATTAGGAAGATATTGAAAGTGATAAGGAGATGGACTCTATTTTATGATCATGTTTTAAATATCACTAACAAGTCCAAGGAAACTCATTTAAAACAGTGAGGATGGTTTTCCAGAGGGAAAGAACCCCACTTTGGCATTCAGAAGCCAACTGGACCCGCACTAATCATGCAGAAGGGCTGCCATTGAGGATATATCTCCCATTACAGGAAAGACGCAACTAGAAAGCCAGCAACGTCAGGAACATTTTTAAGAGAAGATGTGCTATTTCCCTTTTCCGTTCTCTCATTACCAGCCTCTCCCTGAAAACATATCACCCAAACTGAGGCACTAGCCTCCTCCTGGTTACCACTGCAAATTCACCAGTAAGCTATAATTAATTAAATCATATCCCTTGATGAAAAGGCAAGGAAGCAGATAGCTCATTTCAAAAATATTCCTTTTTTTAAATGGTAAACTTTTTTAAAATATATTTTTATTGATTTCAAAGAAAAAGGGAGAGAGAGAGAGAGAGAGAGAGAGAGAGAAACATCAATGGTGAGAGAGAATCATTGATTGGCTGCCTCCTGCACGCCCCACACTGGGGATCGACCCCACAATCCGGGCATATGCCCTTACCAGGAACCAAACCTGGTTCATTGATCAACACTCAACCACTGAACCATGCTGGCTAGGCTAAAATGGTAACATTTTAAAAATAATTTTGATACTGAAATCACTTTATTCATTTGTTCTGTTGCTTAGCAGGAAATGGAGGAAGATACAAAGATGAAATGGTATTGACTTAGCTGTCTAGAAGAAAGAGATAGATACAAAAATAGGGCAAGGTCAAATGTGCTAAAATAAAGAATTTAAAAGGATAGAGGGCATTATGAAAAAGGGAAAATAACAATTATAGATTGCAGTTACTGGGAAAATTTAGAAACTTAAGGGATTTCCTTATAGCTAAGATAACATCTTTCCCTTTTCAAATCAGTCAAGTGTCCTTGACACAAGGAATCATGAAATAAGGCAAAGACTTACCTTCTATTTAAATTTGTTTGTGAAGCTACATTTTTATTGAAAGCTAGAAACTGTACAATGACATCATTTCTGGAAATTATCCTTAGGATATTTTTTCAAAAAGTATAAGGATACATGTAAAAAATGTTCACCATATTTTCTCATAATTAAAAAAATAAATAAATAATGCAAGCATGAGAAAATAATTAAACACATTGTGGTTTATCTCCTTAAAAATGAAATATAAAGACTGTAAGGTATAACAAGGGAAAATGTTTCTGACTTAACTTTTAAAAGCAGATAACAAAACTGCAGGGGCACTATAATTGTCCCTACATTATAGGCAGGTAGATGAAACCCACCAATAAGTAGGGAGGCAAACAGAAATAAAAATCATCATTAAGATGTTAGGAAAATAAGTGTTTTCCCACCAAGCCACCTACCCCCATTTTAAAATTTCATTTTGTGGTTTTAATAATATTTCAGTGATAAATTCACATGTGCTCAAAGCTGCATTCTAATACCCTTATCTTTGTAACTCTGAGCCCTGACAAAAAGAGCCATGATTAGTAGTATAATACCATGAATATGGTGGTTTTTAAGAAATAGTTGGATAGAAAGAGAAATATCAGGAGGTAGGAAAGAAGACGAACGCCTTCTCAGGAGAAAAGGTCTAAACAGAAAAAGAGAGAGAAAGAGTCGTGGAGGGAGAAGAGAAATGATTCCTCTCTGTAACCATGTGAAAAACGCATTCATGAGAACCCCTGTGCAGTGTGGTCAGGGTGCTCAGCTCTGCCAAGTCATGGGGAAGAGGGAGGCTTACTTCTAAAGGGCAGGACCTAAAATCCTTCCGGGGGAATTACTTCAAAACCAAACAAGGAAGGGTGAGAAAACAATTGACAGAGGAGACTTAAGAAACTTAAAGAGCCAGCAGCTTTTAACTCTAAGAAAGGGTCAAAGAAAGACTCAGCCCTTAGGGGGAAAGCAATAGAAAATAAAAATTCAGTACCAACAAGGTACCTTTCTAATTTCTTTTTCTTTCTTTTTTGCTTTGTTCTAAATGGTGTCATTTATTTTTTTAACTGTTCCTACAAAACAAAGATTATTATAGAAATAAATTTCAAAACTATGCCAAAAATGCAGATGATAATGTTATAGCAAGTATCAAAATATCTAAACAAAACTTGTGTATTTTTGTGACTCTCAATTAAACTCATCTCCCCCCTTCAAAAAAATGTAGGTGTTCAAAACGTATTCTTGCTCTCTAATTACTTTTATGTGTATCTAACACCTCAACAAGACGTTAATCTAATTCAGGGGAAAAAATAATAATTGTCTTTGTAAAATCCCATAATAATTAACAAATACTAAGCAGAGAAAAGAGTTGATCTTATCCACTTGCTTATCGATTGATAAGAGCTAAATATGTAATAGGGGGTATACTAATATGGGCAGAGGCCAGATAGGCAGCCTGTGTCACAGTAAACAGATTCATTCATTCATTCACTTACTAACTCATAATTGATCCATCCAATCAACTCCCAAATATTTACTGAGCACTGTATGTCCCAAGCACTAGGATAAAATGCTGAGCCAGCCATCACCAATCCTGCCCTCCTGGATCTTACAGTCTTGTGGGACCCTAAACAAAAACTTAACCTGTGTTGAATGGGCATTAATGTATTTTCAATGCTTTCCCATAAATAGCATTACGTACAAAGTATTTTTCCCCAAAGTTTAATCTAAACCTATTAGTATACAGATCTAAATACAAATTTACTAGAGTCCAGGGTATAGTGGAACATCATAATGGACACCATAAGGAAATAATCAGACAAATCAGGGGGGCATTGGACTAATCTCGTCAGAAGATGGATGGGATGGGAGGAGAAAAGCAGGCAGTAGGGAATGAGGGGGGAGGGTGCTGTACTGGGATAAATGAAAACAGTGAAAGCAATGTGGAATTCTTGATTGGATTCTGGCTGGGAGGTGGGGGGAATGCAACTATAAAATATATCTGAGGACAACTGAAAAATCTTGAATGAGGACCCAGGTATTAGAATTCTTGTTATATTATAAGTATTATAGGAATTATTAAATTTTTAGGTGTTATAACAGTATTGTGGTTGTAAGAAAATTCCATAATTTTCAAAGATGTGTGCTTGAGAATTTAGGCATGAAGCATGGTGTTATCTATAATTTGCTTTGAAATAGTTCAGCAAAGATGGATAAATTGATGCATTAAAAAAAATAGAAGTATGAATGTATAGACAGATGAATAAGTGAAGTTAATATCACAAAATATTGACAACTGTTGGATGTGGGTTGGAGCTCTGTGGAAATTATGCAGTACCCTGTCTACTTTTCCGTATGTTGGAAGTTTTCCTAATACTATGTTTAAAAACTATTACATATGATACTCTTACAGAATCTAACCATAAGCACAGGTGTAGTAAATGCTCAAAACAGAATATGGTTTAGAGTACTCAGTCCCCATTCCACCCTCTTCAGGTAGATGGGGCCTATCTTGTCACCTGACCCCACAGGGCCCTTACCTCAATCAGAGCCCCCTTCTCCCTGTCCTCGGATCGTTTGGCGCTGTCCAGTTCATCATGCATTTCTGAGAGCTGGTCCTGGAGATCCCTGATCTCCGTCTGGTGCTGTTCCCGTTCCATCTTTACCTGAAAGAGCCTGACAGGAAGAAGTCTCTCAGACAGACCTCGGGCTCTGCTGATGTTCATCCCATCTGACTGCAGACCTCCAGATGCTCAAGCAGAGTCATCTAAAGCCCTAAGAAGTCTCCCACCCTCCTCCCCCCACACCTTCACCCTCAGGACTGTAGACCAGAAGAGTCAGCAAATTATGACCTATGGGCCAATCTGGCCTACTGCCCATTTTTGTAAATAAAGTTTTATTGGAATACAGCCATGCTCATTCTTTTATGTATTGCTTACAGCCATTTGCACAATACAATGGCAGAATTGAGTGATTCCAACAAAGACCATATGGCCCATAAACTGTAAAGTATTTACTATCTGACAAAGGTTTGCCAACCTCTGCTCTAAATCAAATTCACAACGATTCTACCTTGTTATTCTGTAAAGTCTTTACTACCCCCTAAACTTTCTGATTGTTTTCTTACCAACTTCTTTTCTAAAATTAACCTCTAAGAATGCTTTAAAAACAACAACTACACCATCAGAATTGCCAAGGCAATTAAAGGTTTTTACTACATAATGTCCTATTTTTCTTGAATTTCCCTCCAGATTTCACTCCTGCTCTTAAAGTTTCCATCATGTCCACAGGGCTTTTTAGCACTGCACCCTTTCCAACCTTAATTTCAGATCTCTTGTGCACAGATTTTAAGACATGGCCGCAATGACTCGGCCACCGGGCTTGACTTTCCATCTCTGCAGACACAATAGAAATATAAGCACAGGTCCCAAAGTATAGCACCATCAAGGATAGAATCCACAAACCGGAGATAATGGAAGTCTTTTGTGACATGCATTTGTGACATGAAATCTCAGTCCTTAGATATCACCACTCCACGTTCCCTGCTTCTCACTTACCTACTATAGAGCCACTCTAAGGGCTGAACCTTTCCAAGACATTCTTTAAGGTGTACGAATAATTTTAAAATTATTAACCTTTCTGCTTACCAGGGAAAAAGGGAAGAGGGAGCAGCCGCTGTAAACATTTGGAAGGCTAGGTAATACTAAATGGACGAAAGGTTCTGGCCACATCAGATGAAGAGCCAGAAGGACAGACGCTCAGCCCAGGACTTACTCCTCCAGGCTTTTCCGGAGCTCCCCCTCACTCTCTTCCAGCCGCCGCTGCAGTACCGAGTTCTCTTTCTCCTTGTGGTCGTGTTGGCTCTGGAGCTCTTCTAGGTTTGCTTTCATTCTCTCTCTCTCTTCTTTGATGTTCTGTTGATTCTAATATGAATAGATGCGATTTTAGAGTGCCTCCGCCATACATTTATGTTATGCTGAAACTTTATACGACATCCTTCTAAACTCTGGTGGACTCCATGTCTTTGTACTTACCAGTATTAATTATTAGTGATATCATTAATTATTCATCAAACTACTTTTTTGAGGCATAGTGGTGTGTAACTAGAAACAATATTACATATTTAATGAATTGTAAGACTTTCAAAAGAGAAACAAACACAGCTAAACCTCATTGTACTATTTCAATTACTCAATGCCAATATTTTGTAAGCATTTAGTTCCTTATTGGCCCAACAGTGTTTCTTTTACTCTGTCAAAGCACACAGTCGCTATATGCTTTGGGTTGTTTTTTTATAGTTGCTGTGTTTTAAGTTCTTTGGTCAGTAGTAGCCAAATATACAGGAATTTACTTCTGTGATGAGAGGAATGTTTCTTTTGGGGGGGAGGAATATTGGCTTTCAATTCACTTGGGTATCCCAAAGTACTTAAAATATTGTTTACCAATCAAGAAGAAAATGAAAAAAATAATAACTGAGAAAAAAATCAGATACCTTGACTTCCTGTTGAAGCTGTCTCTGAAGTTCAGCCACTTCTGTGGTCAACTTGGTTTTCTGTTCCAACAGATCTTTGACTTCAGACGAAGAGTTAGAAGCCTACAGTTAATTGCAAAGATATATGCATTGAAATGTTCAAGATGATTTATTTTAATTCTCTTTCCCCCAAAATATAATCAGAGCAGTAACTCTAAAATCTTAAGATACCAATGTAGATCCCTACAGAGAAGGGGCACAAGTAAACTTCCTGGGCGGGATGGGAAGTACCCTATATCTTGATCTGGGTGGTGCTTGCATTTGAACTATGCAGTTAAGATTTGTGCAGTTTACTGTAAGTTATACCCAATAAAATAATGTAAAAAGATAAAAATAAGTTATTTGTGAAGATTCATCTGTTACATAAAGTAATACCCAAAGCCCATGTCTCTCTTCCCAAGGTCCTTTGTATAAAAATCTATTACAAACTTTTCATTAGATTGGGAAGTGTTGCTTTATAACCATTAATATATCTTTATCCCTCACTCTGTATATGCCTGGATGTAAGCAGTAAATAACTGTAAGCTGGCTGAATTGGCTGTCTTCTTTTAGATGTCACATTTCCATAATGGAGGAAGATAGAATGAAGAGGGATCTGATTAAAGAGAGTCTATTGGGAAGCATCTCTGATTGAGTATGAATATTAATGGATCTCATCTTTTTCTTCCATGGATGTAATAATAGGATGATGTTCTCAAAACGATTTGGCTAAAAAGCTAGAGCAAAGTGGCAAGAAAACTACATGCGGGGAAGGGGAATAAGAGCAGGAATCAAAACTGGAAAAGTGACTCAGCCCTCGTACATCTGAATCCAGGTGAGTTGTGCCTGAATAACCTGGATGAGGCATGTCCTCACTTACCCCTGTGAAGTAAACCGGAGCCCCCGTCAGCAAAAACACAGGACTCCCAATTCTCTCAGACAAAATGAGAACAATCCATTTTAGAAATCTAAACCCGACCCATGAGGGAACTTGCACACCCTCCTTCCCATGCAAAACCCCTGACTGCTTTGCTGCTGTTTCCCAATATGGTCTCAGTCCACATGGGAGAGGGGCCTTACAATCCCTCACAGAAAATCACTTAACTGGCCTTTGCCAGAGAATAATCAGATTCAGAAAATAAGAGGGAGGTAGAGAGAGTAGGAAAATATGGGCAATTAAGCCGTCAGAGCACTGTGATCAGAGCTAGAAGACTAAGGGCCTTAGTTCACCTTCTCACCACCTCATGCTTGATTCCCAGTGCTTCTTAACTGGTCTCGCCTCCTCTAACCTCACCTCTTTCAGAAAGTTACAACAGGAATAAATTTCTGGTTAAAGTCCATCAGTGGTGGCCCATCACCATCAATCTAAAATGGAAACTTCTTACGCGATTTCTGAGGTCTTTCCTACCTGGTGCTTCATCCCCACGTGCTCTCTACTCCAGCTACACAAAATGACCTTCATCCCCTAAACATAGCTAATACATGCCTCTTTACATTTTATATTTGCTTGTGCCATTCCCTCTACCTACAATGTCCTGCCTTTCCTTCTTTCAGAGAATTCTATAATCTTTTGAGACACCATTACTGTTAGTGACTCCAGAAGAGCTATCCTGATACCCCTAGTCTGTGAACCACAATGACAATCTTAACATCAAGACCAAAGCATTTAAAAAACAAAAAAAAAAACAAAAAAAAAAAACAAAGGATATAATCCCCTTAAGAATATTCAGGTAAATGAAAAGCAAGAGTCAGAGTGATAATTTAAATTTAAGACTTTTAGCAAAAAAAAATCCTAAGCTAATTTTAAGTACTACATAGCACTCTTGAAGCAAAGTGTATAATCTAAAAATTCCCCAGTGGGAACAGTTAATATATTTGTACTACAATAAATATTATATACAGGGGTGGGCAAAAGTGGGTTTACAGTTGTGAGTATATAACAGTTTATTCTTATTTTATTCTTATTTGTTTTATTAATTGTATTTTCCATACAAACAACTATAATCTGACTTTTGCCCACTCCTGTGTATATATATGTGTGTGTATATATATGTATATATACGTATGTATATGTATGTGTGTGTATATACATACACACAATACATACACATAAATACTCACATACACACATACATACAGATATTTATTTGATGGAGAGCAGCAGTCATGGGTTAGCTGAGTGCTAGGAAAACACTGAGCAGTAGAGAAAAGGTGGTAGTTGATGGCCTAAAAATGTCTTCTATCCAATTTTCCCAACATTGAAAAAGAAGCTATAGACAAACTTCCGTTACCTGCCTCTGTATCCTCTCTTTCCTGCCTTTGCAGAATTCCCCTGGGAGGAGAAAGTAAAGAAGCACAAGCAAGAAATTGGTCCCAACGCATGGTGGCATAGGAAGGAGGAACAAGTGTTCAGTTGTCTCCCTTAAATACTACTTCCTTTCATGGTACATGGTGGGTGAGACATATAGCAGATGTTCATCAATTATGAGACAAATCCTTTTTAAAACAAAAGCAATCCAAGTCCCAACTCGAATTCAGTACAATCAGTTAAACAGTTTTTAAAAGAGTTTGGCACCACTCCACTCCTTCCTTTACCTTCCACCGATGCTAGTTGGCTTCACCTGTCTCTATTCCCTAGTTTTTTGTTCTTATTCTCTTATTTCTTACTCTCTGAAGTTCCAAAGTTTGGGGCCAAGCCAGTTCACACCAACCTTCCAAATCTACCTATGAAATCTATCCATTAATTTGCTTAATTCTTTATATTCTTATTTCTTGTTTCTAAATTTGTTTCATCCTATGTTTTTTTTTAAATACAATATCTTAAAAACCTTTCTGAAAAAGAAAGGCAGAGTATAAATTCATAACATGTAAAACGAGACCTCCCATCTCAGGTCCAGCTCACTACTCTGGAAACTTTGGTGCCATAACCAATTGTACAGACTAAAGAAAACAGCAATTTGTTTGCCACATCCCATGTTACATGCCTTCTGCAAGACACAAAACTTCAACTTACTTGGTGATTTCCTTGTGTGCTCCCTGCTGCTCGAGATTTTAAAGTCTGGATTTTCTCAAAGACCAGGTTGACTTTCCTTTTAGTGGCATCATCATTATCGGTGCTTCTGGAAAAGAGGCAAAGGAAAAACAACAGTGAGGGGCAACCACTGGTCCCAGAATATTTTATGTGCCCTGACAATTTGCTGTTTGATTCAAATGAATTATATTCATTCCAACAAGGGATTTCTCCTCTGTGTGTGTCTTGCACACACATACATTTTTACTTTCAAATCTTATGCTTAAAAATGATCTGCAGTGATCTTAACTTGGTTAGCCTATGTCTAAAAGAAAACAAATCCCCAAGCCAAGACTGTCAACACACCAGCCCTCTGTCTAGACTCTGACAGGTAATGATTAGCTGAAGTCTTATTAACCTCAATCACATCTTCTATCACACATACCTAACAATTAGGGAGAAAAATAGTTTTTTAATAAGTTTCCTTAAATAGGTGCCTCCCACTAAAGTCTATCTCAAATCATGAACCAAAAAAAAAATAATAATAATTTAGAGAATTTTAAAAATCAAAAGTTCTTCTACTTTAACCTTAACATGGTAAAACCCTTCAGAGAGAGACACTAATAACTAGTTCTTAGCTAGAAGAATAAAAGTATCTCTTTGGTTACTGTTGTTTTTTATTTCCAAAAGAGCCCTTATAGTTTGAACCTGACCACTTTGTCAGGTCTACTATTACTGACAAATAATTGTAAGACTCAATACAAAAAAAAAAGCCAGTGTTTTGATACCAGTGAGTATTTGCCACGTGACTTCCAGTCATGTCAGACTGTAACGCTTTTTTCTTTTTAATCACATCTGATGAGAGAACTGAAACAGGAACCTCGAATTCCTGACCTAGAATTCCAGCGCCATCAGTATCTAAGTAAGGACTGAAACCAGATTATACTCACTCAACCTCCAAGATAAGTGAGTGGCAAGCACTGCTTTTAAATGACTCATACATGCTTTAAAAATACGTACTGGAAGCAGAGACTCCTGGCCAATGTCAACTCTGGGGAGGGAAGAGAGTGTTTTTATTTGTAACTTCCAATAAGGGGTGATTGGAACTAAAGTGACAGCAGACTTCATTCAAGACTGGACAACAGACATCCTTCCTGTCTTTTGTTTTTAACAACAAATTCCGTGTAGTCGTATTTTAAAATACATTCATTTTTAATTTTTAAAGTACAATATCATTCCCTATACTCCCCTGGCCCGCTCTTCACTCCCCACCATTCAAGATTTAAATGCTGTTGTGAAAACTCCAGCCATTGAATCCTAACCCTCCAATGGCTCACACAGGGTGGCGAGGGAGGGCAAAGCACAAGGTCTCAGAAAAGAAAATGAAGAGCCCCATAGAAATGACAATATTCTGCTCCTTTAAGGAAAAGCACTGACCCTTCCTTGAGGTAATTGTAGAGGATCTGCTTGGCCGTCTCCTCGTTGGTTTGCTGAGTGAGCTCCTGCTGGCCTTTTAACAGGTCCGGCGTGGCCTGCAACAGAGGGCGTTGTAGTCAGATCACTGGAGCCTGGAGATGGTGTTTCCAGGCCGGAGGCGAAACCCGGACGCGGGAGCTTCCAAACACATTCCTACTTTCCAAAAGTGATTCCTCCGGTAAGTAAGGATCCTCGTGACAACTGGCTCTACAACCTTGAGCGAGTTACTTAACTTCCTCACCTCAATTTTCTCACCTGCACATTGAGGTTAATAGGACTTATCTTCACAGGCCCGGTGCCCATCCTATCACATATAACAAATAATGCCTGGCACTTACTAACCCTATTACCATTTTTATCATTAGCATTAGTTTTTTTATTGTGTCTAGCAAAACACTAAATGTACCACTTAATTAAATTCCATCACTAGGGTTAACTTAAATTAGGATTAACCTACATTCTCAGGCCAGAAATTAGCCGTCACTCAAGTTCATGAGGATAATTAACACATCCACACAAACCTAAGCACCGAACCTCTGTGTGGAAACACACTCCGCATTCTTCCTGATTTCACATCTTATACAAAAAGTAAAGTCGAACCTCTCGATGGTGCTTGACAAATTACTTTACAGACAAGACCCCAGTGGCAAGCTAGCTGTACTTGAATTAAGTTGGAAAACCATACAATCAGCAGTAGGACATATATACCTAGGAAAAACTTTTTAAAAATCCATGTGGGCCCTGGCCCGTGTGGCTCAGTTGATTGGTCCTCTCCACCCAGGCACTGAAAGGTTGCCTGTCCGATTCCCGGTCCCATGTTTCTCTCACTGTCTCCCCCTCTCCCTTTCTCTCTCTCTAAAAAAATAAATAAATAAATAAATGCAAAATCTTTTTTAAAAATATCTCTGTGCCATCGCCCACTCCAGATGCAGGTGTCTATATTGCTATAGCCGCCCGTGGCCTGAGGCTGCAGGCATTAGAAAGGGGGGTGGTGGTGGGGGGAGAGGCACCCTCCTATTACCTGGGTATTCGAGGTGGAAGCAAATGTCTTCACAGAAATCTTCTTGGCACCGGAGTCAGGCGAGGCCGCGCGCCCGCGGTTCTGCAACATCAGCGTGGCCGTGGCTGTTTTGACTTCCTCCTCCTTTTTCTGCGCTGGGAGGGAGGATGCACGTGCCGGTGTGCCAGCCTGGCCGCCTCTGCTTTCCGGGGCTCTCCCGTCTCTGCTCTGCGGGGGGGGCCTGGCGAGGGCCCCCGGCCTCGGCCTCCCGCGCGGCTCCAGCGACTGCGGCCGCTGCGGGCACACCTGCGAGGGGCGCAGCAGGTGCTCGCTGGACTTGCCCAGGTTCCTGCTGAACTCGGAGAGGTACTCGGAGCTGCCCTGCAGCCCGAAGGGGAAGGCGCTGTCCACGCTGCGGGACCGCTTCCGGTCCTCCGGGTTGATCCTGCTCCGCCTGCCAGGCCTCCCCCTCCTCTGCAGCCCAGGTTTCTGGTCGAATTTCTCAATTAACTGGTCCACGCCAGGCATCGATCCTGTATCGATATCCCGCCCCGTTCCTGGCAAGAAGGGGATGTACCTCCTGTTTTCATGCCGATTCACGCTGTCCGCGTGGAGGGCCCCTTCCTGGTCGTCCAGCAGGAAGCGGTACAAGGAGCTGGCCGAGGTGGGCGTGGTCGACGTGGAGGAGGAGGACCTCCGGGAGCGGGCGCCGCCGTCCGGGAGGGCACCCGCCGAGTCCTGGCGCCGGAAGGGAAGCACATCCGGCCTGGTTTTCTTGGCTTCCGCGTGGGGGTGCGGGCCGAGGGCCGGTGCGGGGGGGGGGCCTCCCGCCCGGGGAGGGGGCCTCCTCGGCCGGGCCCTGCTGGGCGCAGCTCTGCACATTCACGCACACGGAGGTCTGCTTCTTGGGGTCCTCGATGACCACCGAGCTGCATAAGCGGATGGCCGTCACGTGGGACTTGGCCAGCTCTTCCAGAGGAGGGCTGGCGGGCTGGCAGCGAGTAGGTTTGGAAAAGTAAGTCCAGCCCTTCTGGCTGCTGGTGCCTTCCGCCGTGAGGGTTTTCAGCCAGTGGCCCTGAGGAGGTGGGGGGTGGTGTGAGTTCAGCTCGTTCTTCTCGGGGTCGTAGGGCTGCAAAAGCTCCGGGTGCCTCTGAAAGTTCAGCCCCTGGGAGGGCTTCCCCGGCCCCTCTTTGCCTTCTAGAGCCCCGTGCTGGCCCTCAAAGAGAGAGGGCTGCTTTGGGGTTCTCCCTGAGCTGGGCGGGGCATACGGGTTTTCTGGAAACGGCAGGTCATCGGCACTGTCCTCCTCGAGCCCAGCCCCGTTGCTGGCATGCACCACCGGCAGGTCGTTTAGCACCGGGGGTGGGCACGACGGCCCGTTTTCAGAAAAAGGTGTGCCCGGCAGACAGCGCTCCGTGTTATTCAGGACTATGTAGGGGTGGCCATCGATACCCTGTACCCGAATGCTGACCCCGTAGGAGCCTGCCTTAGGGTGCTGGGAATTCCTCGACTTTTTGGTCTCATCACTTGCGAGTCGCAGGTGGACGCCGTATTCCTGCTGCACGTGCTGGTATTCACCGAAGTACAGCTCCATGGTCCACTGTGCCCGCTGCCAGGGACAGAGCCGGTAAAAGAGGACATTGCGTTAGAATCCGTGAAGATGATGTGGGGAAACTTCAAAGTTCAAAGAAAACAGAACACTTTAAACAGCAAGGAAACTTCCAGAGAGCCACATGCTTGTCCAAGCCGGCCTTTCTGGATGCCCCTGGGCTCACGCGACCATGGTGTTGGTCAACACAGGGCTTAAACCCTGGCCGCTGGGGGGGTGACTTGGTGTAATGATCTGAAGCCTTTGGCATAACTTTGCGATTCTGTTTCTAGATGACCAGCTGTTCTGGTTGCTTCATTTTTCCCCCCCTTAAATGGTTTCCTCACACTTCATGCTATTTATTTTTAACCAGTAGGGATATTCCAGTTACCAGCATGTGAAAACAAGGTATTTTTCCATGAACTTAATTAATAGTGTTCTGATGCTCACTGTTTTTCTTTCTTCCTATACCAATAGTTTTCTATCAAAACAACCCTTTCCACCTTTTCAACACATCACCCTACTTTGAGATCTTTTATCACCATTTATTTTTTTATACTGTTTGAAACATTTGAAACTTTAAGGAATCAGTTATTTGTGAGTCCAACAGTGAAAGTAAATGATTAAAGACAATTTCAATTCTTTTTTTTTCCCCCTTACTAAAAAAAGATTGAGTAGTATATTGATCTGGAAAATGTCATAAAAAAAAATACCTGAAGACTCAAGAGCTCTTTATTTTGGGATAGGTCCTAATGCCAAGAATCATTGCCTTCACCTGTCTGGTGTGTGGCCACCCTTGTCAGAAGCTGCACCCCTATCATCAGCGTGCCATACCCAGAGGTTCTCACTTGAAATTCACTTCCCTCGCACTGAAAAATCCAACAGCAAAGGAGATGCCAGAAGAGTGGTAAGAACTGGTCTCGGTTCAAGGCTGTCTCATTTCTTTCAATGTTACTAGTCTCTCTATATAGTGGAGTCAATCTCATAGCATGTTTACCAAGAAAATCGCCTACTTGATCCACATTTTCAAAGTTATTTGCAGTTTTGCCAAGTATAAATTATTTCATCTCCATATCTACTTCTCATGATCTAGTTTTGTGTACTTGTGCTTTCTTCACCTATTTCTTGATTATGCAGGTATATATATATTTTTTTTTTAATTATTGTTTTCCCTAAAGAACTAGCACTTAGATTTAGCCTCTTTTTTTTTCTCATTTTCAAATTTATAGAGTTCCACTTTGAGCATCATTTCTTTCTGCTTTCCTTTATCTTGTTGTTTTTGTTCCCAATTTATTGATTTGCTTGCTTTGTTTCTTTTCATTCTTTAATTACATTCCATAAATTGTGATATGTGAATGTGTCAGGAATTTTGTTGGTTCTTACTAACAAAGAGACCCAAAATAGTGACTTAAGAGTTTGGATTTTTTTCCCCAACAGGTAGAAAGTCCAGAGCTGGAATGAATGGATTCCTGGATATTTTGGAGGAACACCTTTTTTATCTTTTCACTCATCTACCTTTAGTATGTTTGACACCTTCTGATTATAAAATGACTAATCCAGTATCACATCACATATGCCAAAGGCTTATTAGATAGCTCAGTCAACCATTTTAAGCCCCGCCCATCTATAATCCCTTGGATCTTATTGGTGAGATCTTAATCATATAACAACCCCCCACCTACTGATTAAAGGGAGGCCTGTGAATAGGGTTTTTAGCTGGTCAGTGACACTCTCAACAAAACGAATATTCTGTTAGTAAGAAGAGAGAAAAGAATGGACATTGGCAAAGCAGCTTTCCACCAGAGTAATGTTTCTATTATTATTTTCTAGATGGTTTCAATTTGTGGTTTTGATTTGTTCTTGAACACAATAGTTGTTTTTGAGAAAGTTTTTTCATATCCAGCATGTTTGTTGTGTTGTTTTGGCTTGGAGGGTCTTTATTTCTATATGGTGTGCATTTTCACTTGCACTGTAGTCAGAAAATAAAGTCCATTATTTTTTTCCTTTAAAATGTATTAAACTGCATTGGCTGGCATGGTTCAGTGGTTAGAGTGTTGACCTCCGGCCCTGGTTGGGGCATATGTGGGAGGCAACCAATGGATGTGTCTCTCACATCAATGTTTCTCTCTCTTTCTTCCTTTCTCTCTCTCCCTCCCTCCCTCCCTCTCTCTCTCTCTCTCTCTCTCTCCCCCACTACCACCACTCCCTCCCTTCCTTCCACTCTCTTTAAAATCAATACAAAAAGTATCCTCGAGTGAGGATTAACAACAACAACAAATGTATTAAAGTTTCCTTTGTAGGTACACATATGGGTAATTTTTATCTGTGTCGAATGGGTGCTGGGTATCGTCTCTTTTTTAAGGGATTGCATTCAAAATATATCCATTAATACAACCTTATTATTTCATTTAACTATGGCACATCCTTACTTATTTTGTCTTTCTAATTTGTCTTGGGTCCTCTGGGCTAGATGTGTCTTACTACTAATACGATGCTGTCAGTTTTGCTTGGTGATTATCCTTTTAATGTAAAACATATTAGACATCATTACCTATTTTACAGATAGGAATGACTTCAAGAGGTACCTTCACCTGCAAAATGTATCATTATCTCACAGATTCCAGTTATTTCATTATGATAACTTTCATTGTCATCGTTATCAGTTACATTTGAAAATAATTTTGTTTTGTAATCACAGCAAAATGAAATATAATGAAAACCTTTTCTCTCCACTTCCCTCATCCCAACCACATTCTCCAGAGGAAACAAATTGCACTTTACAGCTGTTTCTTCTAGTACTTACATCCATGTTGCTAAGTACTGTGCCTCTTTCTTAATTTACCAGTTTTACATGCAGTAACTAATACAACATACATATGAATTTCTCATTCTGCTAGCTTCCCAATAAAACAAAGAGCCAACTCTTTATAGTATCATGACTACATAAACATTATTCACCAGAGAGCCATATTGTAGACTGGTCATCTTTCTTATAAAACTTTAACTTTTCTAGACTTTAAGTCATTGCTATTTTTACTTGTTTTCTGTATATCTATCCTTAGATCCTTTCATCAGCTGCATCACAACTGTTACATACTTACTAGTCTTTAGTTTTATGAAATGTTCTTGTATTTTTCCTATGATGATGTTCAGAGAACCATTTATTTTGTTTTTCTCTTTGCATGTAATATATTAGTCATTAGACTGAATTTCAACTTTTTGCATTTCTATCTCATCTACTTTTCAACTCCAATTTTTGTTCTACTTTTAGAGAAATATATATTCAACTGTGTTTTCTTTAGTTCAAGTATTTAATGTTATTTCCACTATCACTAATTCTCTTCCATGAGTACTATTCTCATGTTAGACATTGAAATGCTTCTCTCTTTCTGCTATAACTCTTTTTTTAAAATATATATATATTTTTTTATTTTTTTTTTTTACTGAGAGGAAGGGAGAGGGAGAGACAGAAACATTGATGAGACAGTTAGAAACATCGATCAGCTGCCTCTTGCACACCTCCAACTGGGGATGTGACCGCAACCAAGGTACATGCCCTTAACCGGAATCGAACCTAGGACCTTTCAGTCTGTAGGCCAATGCTCTATCCACTGAGCCAAACCAGTTGGGGCTCTGCTATAAATCTTTTCAAAACACATTTTCTCTGCTGTCTGCACCATCTCCAGTTTCTACAAAGTTTCTCTTTTCTGGTTTGTTTTGGTCCATGTCTTGTGTTGAGGCCTCCCTAAAATGACTCAGATCCTTAGCCGCTGGTCCTATTTAAGAGCAAGTACTAAAAGCAAATTGGAAGCTCTATATGCATGGAGGAGTTATGCGTGGTGAGCTTCAAGTAATGTAAGAAAAAGGTACCAAGCTGTTCACTGAGGGGCCCATACATTTCAGTATCTGGGGCATTTTTTTTCCAGAATTGTTCAATTTGTCAAGAAAAGAGACTTCTCATTTCTTGTTGGGGTACACAGGCTTGCCTACTGGCATAATGGAACAGGGCAGGAGACAAGCATAGAGGTCCCAGCTCTCCATCCCCTGTTTTCAGTCACTCACATCCCCTTCCAAAATTATTCCGGTTCAGTTTCTCCAGAGAACAAAACTCCAGTCTGCTCTGGGGTGGGAGGAGGTGGGAAAGGTGGAGAGGAGGCGCTACTCCAGTTCTCCTGTCTCTCAAATTCCTGAGTATTGGCCCCTCCCCCTTCGCAGCCTCTCAGGCCAACTCCCTCATCTCTCCACTGCGGCCCTGCAGGCTGAGGCATCTATCACTTGGCTAATCAACCACCACTCCTCCATATGCCTCAGAGCTCTCCTCTGCTGTCTCCACCACCATTCTGTGTCTTTGTAGGTTTAGCTTTTATCCCTTTACTGTCTTTTGAGTGGAATATTTGAAAAGGAGAGAGCTAACATTTAGCTCGACGATGCTAATAATATTGATGATACACTTTGATACTAGAGCAAGAGCAGCGGGGGTGCCTTGGACGGACGAAGCAATGCATGACGGACCAAACAAGGGACTGGTGGGTCCTGATCCCGCAGCCACGTGGGCATGTTTCATTCTGGGTCTCCAGAAGGGTTTGCATTCATTAAAGTTTACCAAAAAAAAAAAAATGTTCTTTAACAGAAGAGCATCTATACAAACAAGTGTTTTCCCTGTGATGTCTTTTTTTAATGACATTTTCTAAATGAGGTCATTTTACTTAACAATAATCTCCTGTTATGGTGGGGCTGACTTTTCTATGAAAACAGTTCTTCTGATATTTATTAATAAAATTCTTTTCTAGGGTTTTATAGTCCTTTTCATTAGCTGCTGCTACTACAGTCAACACTAATTACATTTCAATTTTTGAATAAGGCCAGTGTGGCTTACTGCAATCTTAGCTCCCTATTAGCAAATTAATCCGCGTGTTTGAATTTCATGAAATGTCCACAGTTTACATTTCCTTGACAACAAACCTCAATCCAACATTTTCACAGTATGACATTTCTCAGCTGAGGACTGGTGTCTTAAGCAAATGTGGATTTCCTGCCCAATCACAGTGTAAACACTGAGCTAATGAATGAAGGTAAGCACAACTGTTCTCCATTTTCAGACACAGGGTCACCTCACCATCTCACACTCACCAAACACACTTGGAAACCCAACCAAGGGCTTACATAATTTGGTACTACATGTTGACCCATTGCCAGGATGTTAACACTGTGGCACTTGGCAAATAAAAGTGGTGTTTTGGAGTGGAAATAATGCTTTTGGAAAAGACCAATAAATGAAGATAATTGCTTTAGTTAGTGAGATCAATGAGTGTGTTTGTGAGAAAGAACAAAGAGCTTAGCTCTTGGATAGAAACACAGCCTCCCTCTGGCATCACTCATTATCAGCTGAGCATGGAGATTAGTCACAATGTTGGGCCACACATCCACTCTGGTTCTCAGTGGCACCTCCAAGACTTGGAAGCATGTTCCCCAGCAATTCCAGAGGCTCTCATGGCTACGACGGATACGCACCCAGGCAATGGGAAGCCATTCCGCCATGGCTTGCTCTCCCTCCTGAGGACAACAGTCCCCACCTGCCAGGCAGGCCGGCTCCGACACCAGCAAGGCACCTGGCACAGGGGAGGGTTTCCATGCATGTTGGCTTGGAATGAATAGTTACAGTTTATCACACACATCGATTAAAAGAGCATCTAAGCAGAAATGGGGGAGCTAGTGAGCCTCAGTACGGCCTTGAGCTTAATTCCAGGAAATAAGAAGGGAGACATCAACCAAGAATTAATTTCCCCAGAGTGGGATTCATTGACTGTCTTGGTCAGAGAGGAGTCACTACAGGTCAGATGATACAAGTTAACACCTCTAGAGTGAGCAAATCATTCATTCCCAAAGGGCTTGCTTGTAAGACTGGTAGAAAGACATGAATTTTGTATGAAAATATCCACATTAGAGCCTCAACCAGTCAGATACTCAGTGATGGGAAGAAACTAAAATTTGGGTAGTGAGCTCACAATGGAATATACAGATGATGTACTATAGAATTGTACTCTTGAAACTTGTCTTATGAAACAATGTCACCCAGTAAATTTAATTTAGAAAAAGAACCTCAACTAGATAAAAGTAAAAAAATCAGACTGTGGAAAGGTTAGCAAAATGCTTACCAGTTTTTTAATGTATTTCTAAAATACAGAAAGATACAGCCTTACCTAAATGAAGCCTTATTTCCCTCCTTACTTCCTTCTTTTCTCTCTTTCTTCCTCCTTCCTTTCTTCTTCTTTCTTCCCAAATATCTACCTATCTACCTACCTATCAGCTCTACAGTGCAAACAAAGGAAACTGATCAAACTTTTAAAAGGAAATATCATCACACACAGTCAAAGCCTTCACAACACCCTGGGAAACAATTTCAAAAATAAACAGGTTTGAAAATTATGGCAAAGTTGCTGTCTCCTTTACAGAGTTCTATAGGGTTTGACTCTCTTTAAATGAGTACAATGATTTGGTGGGGAAGGGGGAATGTTAATACTGAGTGCTGCCGCTTTCCCCCAACCCTACTCATACAAAAAGGAGGATTGCAAAGAGAAAAGGAGGGTCTGTAGAAAAGTTCCTTCCACCCTGGGGTTGGAATCCATGGAGAATCAACCAAAGGTGTGAAGATCGGGGTCAGGCATACTGGAGCCACCACCTCACCTCTGGAAGTGCACCCCCTCCCATCCCCATAGAGGGTCTCCCACCACAGCGGTCTCTGTTCCATTTTTGCTGGGGTTTTTTTTGTTTTGTTTGTTTGTTTTTCAAACCGGTGTTACTATATGCCAACTTTAATTTTAAAATTCAGTGACTGATACTTTATATTCCACATGGTCTCTGAAACAGAATTCAGGTCCACAAAATGTTTAGAAAACGTGACCCATCCTTTTTCACCTGTTGTCCCTGAAATGACTGCTGAAAGTTCTCCCACCAGAACTTATTGCAGAGCTGAGACACAGAAGTCTGTAGTCCTGCAAACAAGTGATGGAGCACACAACCAGATGCAGGGACGAGAAACACGCCTGCCATTCGACTGGGGTCAAATCAGGCACATTGTTCTTTAATTTCTCAGTATTTTCCTCTTTCAAAAGTCAGATCATTAATGATGACTTCAAAAGGTACTTGGGAAAATTAAATCATATGTATATATCTGCTAAATAAAAAACAGGAAATGATAAATGAAAAAGATTCAATGTGTTATTTAATGCCACAAGAAAGCTGACTTTGATCATAAAATGTTTTCAAATACTTCTGAGACAGAGGCAAGAAAAGCTCAGTGGTTAACCAAACAGCATTAACTATCAACATCCTGAAATAGCTTATTAACTAATTAAGAAACCAGAGGGCTAAGAGTCTAAAGTTAAAGTACAGTGCTGTGTCCAGCGGAAATTTAATAAAAATAATTGTTGACCAAATACATGAGTGTCTATGTTGCCAGGTACCCAGAAAGATATCTTAACCAGAGATAACAGATTCATGACATTTGTGCTGTAGTTTCCTCTAGGGAGTCTAAACCCTCCCTAAACATCTCAATACAGGCTTATTTTATCAGCACTTTCTCCCTAACCCAACCTAGTTTCAGAATCCTCAACATGGCACTTTTGCATTCAGTCCCAGTCAGTATAGACACAAAATGAACCTGTTTGCACCCCTGACATGCATCATGATACTCACCTAACCCTACCTGTGCTGAAGCTAAAATGGCCAAGAAAATAAATTACGTCCTAAAAACAGTGGGGTCTTCTCTGAGTTTTGTCATTCATGTTACAGTCCACTCTGAGCACCGAAAAACCCTTCAAACTCAGGGCATATCTTATACTCATGTTCTCAGTATTGATATTTAGCACTATTCCATCAGGCCACCAAGAGGAAGGGAATATTTTGTTGTTAATCCTCACCCGAAGATATTTTTTCCATTGATTTTTTTAAAGAGAGTGGAAGGGAAAGAAGGAGGGGCAAGAGAGAAATATCAATGTGAGAGAGACACATCAATTGGTTGCCTCCTGCATGTGTTCCCATTGCGGCTGGGGATTGAACCTGCAACCCAGGTCCCTGTCCTTGACCAGGAATCTAACCTGCAACCCTTGGGTCCACAGGTCGATGCTCTAATTCCTGAGCAACATCCACCAGGGCATGGATGAGAACATTTTTGCAGCTTACTGGTAAGAGATGCTTCTGTCTTCACACTTTTTTTATGACCTCTACTTTCAACTTCCCCCTCCCCCTCCCGCCCCCCAGTAATAAAACAATCTCCCTTTAGTTGCAAAAATCCTGTTCTTTCTTCCAGGCTCACCTCCAGCAGTCTCTGGCTTGGGCATTCCAGTATATAGTCAGCTCTACACAGCTTAGCTTTCCAGTTTTGGCCCAATGGCCACATTTTTTAAGTTTTTTTCCAACTGATTCTGAGTCAGACATGTACACTGTCCCCCCACGGTGCAACGAATGGGTGCTTTCTCTATATCCCCAGGGCTGATAGGATACTCGCAGCCCCCTGCATGAGGGATCCTATTTGCTCCCCAGGTGTGTGAACTCTGAGTGGTGTCAGTTTCCCCAAGGTCTCAGAAGGCTCGGTGCACCAGGAGTCAGAAGCAGACCTTCTGTCCCTAAGACCCGAGTTCCTTCTTGAGCAGGGACCATGTTTTCATTTTTCTGCCTTCACAGTATTTGGCACATTCACTGGGAGGGCTGGGACCAAAGCACGTCACTGTGTCCCACTGCACTGGGGAGCCAGCAAGGCAGCTCTATCAGGTCTCGGCGGCCTGTCTCTCCGCAGGAGGCCTTCCTCCTCATCATGTTCCAGCACCCGAAAGTGTCCTGCACCCACAGGTGCTGAGTGAATGAATGAATGAACACATAAACTGTATTCTAGGCACATAGCTCTCTGAATCCCCTTTTAAAATTTGAATTAAAGAAAGGTCAGTCCAGTCGAAGTGGCTCAGTGGTTGAGGGTCGACCTATGAACCAGGAGGTCACTGTTCAATTCCTAGTCAGAGCATATGTTCAGGTTGTGGTCTTGAACCCCAGTGTGGGGCATGCAGAAGGCAGCTGGTAAATGATTCTCTCCCGTCATTTATGTTTCTATCTCTCCCTCTCCCTTCCTCTTTGAAACCAATATATGTGGTTTTTGTTTTTGTGTATTGTTTTGCTTTTTTTTTCAAAAGAGTGACATCAGAGGAATGGTGGTGTGAGGGGTTTTAACAATTTGAACAGCTATAACGCAACAAAGTTTCCTGCTCAACACACAAGTAAGTCT
The DNA here is from genome assembly GCA_011751065.1 of Lasiurus cinereus. Classification (NCBI taxonomy): domain Eukaryota; kingdom Metazoa; phylum Chordata; class Mammalia; order Chiroptera; family Vespertilionidae; genus Lasiurus; species Lasiurus cinereus. The sequence goes on from JAAGEH010000076.1 coordinate 44,018,847, forward strand.
AAGAGATCCACACATTGAAACAACTGAAGCTGCAAAAAATTATTTGTGAAATCCCAAAATAAGAAAAAAATACATTATCTTAAATGAAAGTAAAAATCATGAGTATATAGTTTTTAAAGTCAAGCATTTTCATAACAAATCTTCTCTGCCCACCCTCCGGTAGGAATATGGATCAGTGTTAGGACACTGGAATCTGACCGTCAGCATCATTGTGGCGTGTGGGTGTGTGTGTGTGTGTGTGTGTGTGTGTGTGTTTATTTATTTATGTATTTCTTTTTAATCCTCACCCAAGGATATTTTTTCCTTTGTGGCTTTCCTTCCCACCTCCAGCACCACGTTCACAAGATGTGTGTGCGCCAAAGGCAGAAAACAGGCCCCGTGTTATCAGTCCTAAGGAGAGGAAAGAGACACTGTGGAATCCCAACAATGCCAGTGGTGCATTCCCGGCACCTCCTCAAAGAGGATTTCTGCAAAGTGAACGCCAAAGCTAAACATCCTCCTCTGGAATATGTTATGCCTTCTGCAAAACATCTCTTCTTAGTCACTGAAAACAAGATCAAACCAGGGAAACCTGTCTCTGTTTTTGTCCTTATCAGGGACACGACTGCAGGAGTGAGTGTCATGAGCAAAGCTGGCCAAATCCAGAGCCGTTGGGCAGGCTCCGGCTGGTGTGCAGCCTTCCCACCTCCCTGCAGACATGAATTCACAATCAACCCACTTTCAGAAATGTCTCAGCTCTTTGCATGACATGCAGAAAGACTGTGCTATAAATGACAGGCACCTGGAACCATCCACAGAAACCTACTGAAATCATACAGTGTAACTGTGTAAATAAATAAATAAATAAAATAAGCAGAAAATAATGCTGTGGTGTCACCCCCTGCCCCCCCAAAAAAATTTCTTTAATCAAATCTCCTAAAATAGAAACCTAGCAGATTCCCACATGTGTAAATTCATGTTCAGGACAGTTATTATCCGCAAAGCTGGATGACACCAGGGCCTTTATTCCCCACTTCAGTCTTCCAACCCAGAATTCTGGGTAGACAGCAGAGGTAGGGGGACAGTCCCAGCCCCAAAGTCACACGAAACATGTTGTATCTTATTGTTTTGCCAGGAGCTCAGGTAATCGAAGAAAGGACAATACTTTTAAATTATCCAAGCATTTCTCTTTTCTTTTTTTAATTTTTACTTATTGATTTAAGATTTGAGAGAGAGAAACATCGATTTGTTGTTCCCCCTACCCCATGCATTCATTGGTTAATTCTTGTATGTACCCTTACTTGGGGTCAAACACACAACCTCGGTGTATCAGGACAACGCTCTAATGAACTGAGCTACCAGGCCAGGGCCAGATAATCCAAGCATTCCTGATATCCTTGGGTTCCTTTCTCCTTTCCTAAATCTCTACAACGCAACCCTGCTTTCACAGTTGTTCCTGTCTTCAGTCCCAATCTTTCTGGTTTCACACTTTCACATACTTGGGCTCATTAGTATGAGAGCTTAAAATTATACTTGGAAGTTGCTATGTTCTGAACGTTTGAGTCCCCAAAATTCATAGGTCCCAAAGATAATGATATTAGGAGGTGCCTTTGGGAGCTATGCAGGTCATGAAGGTGGAGTCCTCAGGAATAGGATCAGTGCTCTTTTACAAGAGACTGCACAGGGATCCCTAGTCTCTCCAGCAATGTGAAGATACAGTGAGAAGGGACCACTATGAACTAGGAAGAAGGCCTCACCAAAACACCACAGGCAAGTGCCTTGACCTTGACTTTCAGCCTCTGGAACTATGAGAAATTAACTTATGTTGTTTGTAAGCCACCCAGTCTGTGATATTTTGTTAGAGAAGCCCAAAGGGACTATGACAGAAGTGAACAGGATGTAAACTAATACATATGTTCAAATGAGGAACAACCATCCAAATCTTCCTTCAAAGCAAGAACATATCTCTGTCTAGGGCCCCATTTCCCAAAAGCAGAATCCTTCCCATTGCTCCCCAAGAACCAGAGCTCAGCAGAAGGGCCTGGGGCAAAAATCAGATTGGAAGCTTCCCCCTGCATACCTTCCTCTAACCTGGTCCTGGCATTGATGGGTAAAGACAACCAACTGCATTATCTTTATTTTATATTTAAATATCTTTATTTTACACAGATTTCTCCAGTAAGAAAGTTTCACAATTCATGATGTTTTTCAGTAATCAGAAGTTGAGTCAGTAATCAGAAGAAAAAAAAAAAAGTTTCAGTTATGTAACCAAACAAAAGTATTTCAGCTTTTAGAGTTTGTCAATATATTTATATTCAAACTAGTGGCCCAGTGCACAGATTAGTGCACATTGAAAGGAAATTAATTAGAAGAAATATTTTAATATCCCTATTTTCCCTTTCTCTGTATAAAAGAAGTGTTAACCAAATTCACGATCTATAATGACAGATTGAAACACGTGTGATTGGTGCAGCAAGATATATATACATATATATGTAAACTTGCTTAATTAGACCTGCTTTCTGATTTAGATAAAATTTTTCCAACCCAGTGAAGCACCCCAACATCTCTTTCAGGTAATTGTCAGCAACACAGCAGTAAATATCAACACAATGCAGATTATTATGGTAGATCATGCAGAAAAACCAAAGGGTAAAATATTTAACTGCAGCAGTGTTTGACTATATTCTGTGCAGTGAGAAAACCTGAAGTCATTTTCAAGGTCCACCATTTCTTACTTCTTTTCAGTTGAGTCAAGTTTCTAAGCTTTCTAAATCTCCATTTTCTGGCTAATGAAAAGAAATAGGATTCTACCGAGTCTCCTATCTACCTACTCCAGGACTTCTGTGAGGATCAAATGAGATGAGGCACGGGAAAATGCTTCATAGACATTTGTTTAGAGTGTGAAATGTCTGCACCTCTCTATAAAGCAAGCTGTGTTCCTATGCTGAAGAAACTGCAAAGAGTCTAGTTGTCGCTAGGAAGAGGAAGCCAGGCATTGCTATGTGACACCATTACCCAGTGCCCACAGCCACCGTTTCAGGGCTGTGCTGGGCTGGGCTGTGGGCCACATTTTGCGCCATGGAGTCTCGGCAGTGTTGGCTGCGATTTGGCGGGCTGTTGCTCCAGGGTGGTGGTGGGGCCTGTGTTCCACTTGGGGGAAGCCAAGTGTTGCTTTGTGGATACCAGGTAGGCAGTGCTGTTTTTCTGTATTAGTAAATGACCAGTGTGTATCATGGCAGGTCCTGTATTAAGCGTCTGCCTGCTAGTGGTCAGTGCATGTCATAGTGACTGGTTGGATGGTCAGACACTTAGCATATTAGCCTCGTAGTATGTAAAAATTTTAGTGTCTTGAAAGCATACCAAAATGTAATAGCCCACTCAGAGCCTATACTCTTTTTATTTTGTTAGAAATAGCTTTTCAGGAGTCCTTTGAGAAATTAAGACCTAGTCCTAGAAGTCCCTGTCCTCAGCCGTATCTTCAAAACTGATTAATTGCTATTTTAGTTTTCACACAAGTTTGTATAATGTTCAGGTGCCTTTAAAGAAAAAAATTTTCAAAGACCATCAGCGTTCACTTAATGTACAAATATAAAGCTATTATAGTTTTATGGTACCATAAAGCCAAAACAAATCTGCACATTAAATGCAGATACAATTACAAAACCAATACAAATTAAATTCACAACACGAAGTTAACATGCAGGATGTTACATTTGCTGAACTAAGTCACCGTACACAGTGTGAAAAAGAAGACACCTACCACTACAGTGCACATCCCCATGAGTTCATCGCGCCCAAATACCTTGTGCAATTTTCTGCAGCCTTTTTTATTCAAACAACTACAACACCTTCATGCGTGCAGCCTGCACTAAAAATGCTGGGTTTTCACATGGTGTGATGGTCTCACGTGTCTAATCCATCTCAGTTCTTCTCCAATAGTTCATGAAAATTAAAACACTGCAATATAAGCTGAAACCCATGGCAATGGAAATGAGTGGCAGTGACTAGCGGTCATCCAGCTCATTCGGAATATGCTGATACTAATGCTTTATTTAACCACTAACCAGTTCTTACTGAGAGCCTACCGCCATTCCAGGCCCTCTTCTTCAGCAGTTACATAGATAGGCCTGCTCCCACGGAACGGACACGCTAGTGGGGAGAGAAAGATTATAAACAAGTAACCCCACAGTGATGACCTGCTCTAAAGAAAGTGAAGCAGGGTAAGGAGAGAACAAGGTGGAGGTGGCGGTGGAGGTCTGGGTTAGATACGGTGGTCAAGGAAGGCCTCTGAGAAAGGAGCGTTTGATGTGAAAGAGATGATGAGATCATGGCAAGCTGTACACCAGATAAAGAGAACAGCAAGTCTGGAGCTCCTGAGAAAGGAATGTGCTAGGCAAGTTGGAGAGTCAGTGAGAAACCCAACTCAGCCAGAACAAGAAGGAGAGAAGCAGGGGAAGAAGGGAGGGCAGAGCAGTGGGCAGGAACCAAAGCATGGAGCCTGTGAACCTCAATGAGACAGGCTAGAACGCCAGGACAAGTGGAAGAGGGAAACTGAGACAGAGAGTTAAATGGCCAAGTAGTTTGCAGCCTCTAAAAATTCCAGCTTCCCTAAACCAAGGACACTTGAGAATGAGTGGTTTACACCTCTCCTCCTCAACTAGAAGGTAAATAACTTAAGTCACAGGACTCATGGAGACAGATAGCAGTAATCCAATTAGTGCTTTTGTGCCAACCACACCCCAGGACAATAAAGTTAAGGGAATAAATCTCACTTTTGTACATGAGCATAAAACTAATGAATACTCTGTTGCCATCCTTCCCTAAACCTCCCCTAAACTCCCAACTTTAAAAAAAAAAAAAAACCTCAGCTGAAACTGGTTTGGCTCAGTGAATAGAGAGAGCGTCAGCCTGCAGGTTGAAGGATCCCAGGTTCAATTCCGGGCAAGGGCACATACCTTGGTTGCGGGCACATCCCCAGTAGGAGGTGTGCAGGAGGCAGCTGATCAATGTTTCTCTCTCATAAATGTTTCTAACTCTCTATCTCTCTCCCTTTTTCTCTGTAAAAAATCAATAAAATATATTAAAAAGCAAAACAAAACTCAAAATTAAGATCCCAGAGCGAACTCTCTCTCCCAGGAGAACGCTTCACCTTTCCGTTCCCCCTTCCCTTCCCCGACAGGCATACATCCCTAACTCTAAGGAACCGTAGGAGACTTGCAACCAGAGAGCAATGAGCAGTGCTAGCTCATCCCAGCCTAACCCCTGAACCTGTCCCCAAGACTCCTTTTTCCCTGACTGCTTAGTGAGCCAAAGCAGCCCAGCCTAGGCTCATTTCCCCACCTAATCCCTCTCCTGTTGCTTCTTCTATCCTAGGCCCTTCCTTGTTTCACTGTCCCCAGCTTTAATAAACATACTCCCAGTTACCTAAACTTGTGTTGTGAAATCTTTCCCCACATGAAGTCAAGAACCCCCATACTACCTGCTAGCCCTAGGCAGACCTGCTCAGTGCCAGGTCTCCTTTCCGGTAACATAAGGACTCTGGGTCTTATCCCAAGTGGACTGGGAAGTCACCAATAAAAGTCAAGAGGTTATTTAAAGCAGGAAGTAATGTAGATAGAGAAGTTGAGGACCGAGCTCCAGCACCTTGCTGCGCTGTGTGCTCCAAGGACCAGCAAAACAGCATCACCTGGAAGCTTGATAGAAATGCAAAACCTTAGGCCCCACCAGACCCTCCGAATCATAACCTGCACTCGGCAAAGCCCCCAGGAGGGCCTAAACCCTAGCACTCTAACACTGAGACGTCAACAGAGAAGAAGCAGGCAGAGACCACTGGGAAGGAGCAGCTGGTGGGATGGGAGGAACCAGAGGAGTGTGGCGGTTGCCTAGAAGCCAAGAAAAGCTGGTGTTTTAAAAAGGAAGGAAGGGGTGGCCAAATAAGCCAAACACAGCTTCTAAACAGATGAAGACTAGGGAGAGACCATTGTATTAGGAGCGATGGTGATCAAAGGTGACCTTGACAAGAACTTTGTCGCTGGAATTAAGGCATGGAGTCCATCCAGAGTGGGCTAACAAAAAAAACGGAAGAACCCTAGCAGGTTTGGCCCAGTGGATAGAGTGTTGTCCTGCGGACTAAAGGGTCCCAGGCTCAATTCTGGCCGTGGGCATGTGTCCGGGTTGCAGGCTCTGGTCCTCCCAGCCCAGTTAGGGGCATGCAGGAGGGAGCCAATGAATGATTCTCTCTCATCATTGATATTTCTATCTCTATCTCTTGTTCTTCCTCTCTGAAATCAATAAAAAAATATTTTTAAAAGGAACAGAAGGAAAGCAACTTTCAAGAAATTTTAATTATCACAGAAATTAAAACATTAAAATAAAGGCAATCATGGAGAACTTAGATCCCACCTGCACCCTAAATCTCTGCTGTATGTTCTCCTCTTCCCAGGGATGTATTTGCAGGGGTGGGAGTAGGGAGGGTGCAAATGAAAACACATAACCTGGTATTCCTGCTCAAAGCATTGTGAGCCAGACCCTACCTAATTTAATGGAATCTTCTCTCTCGCTCTCACTCTCCCTCTATCTCTAACTCCATCTCCATCTCTATCTCTCTCCTTTGCAGTTGTCTATTGTCCTGAATTGCACCTGAGCCTCTAAGGGTGTACCAAGAGCAGCTGAAGAGGTATGGCCTATGTTTAATTAAGGCCACTTGCAGAAGCACACGGAAATACCTTTTTTTGATGTGAAAAACAGAAAGGACACTGGCAAGAGAATTCAACTCAGGAAAAAAGAACTCCTTGACCAAGTAGCTCAGTTGGTTAGAGCACCATCCCAATATGCTAAGGTTGCAGGTTCAGTCCCAGGCCAGGGCACATACAAAAATCAACCAATGAATGCATAAATGAGTGGAACAATAAACCAATCTATCTATCGCTCCCTCCCCCCCACTCTCTCTTTCTCTTTCTCTCTCTCTCTCTATCTAATTTTCTCTCTCCTCTCTCTTTCCCCCCTTGTCTCAAGTAATCAATTTTCTTTAAAATAAAAAAACCTCACTCCTTTCCTTCACCTCTACAGAACCCCTTGACCTATTAATGCTCACCCCTATTCTATAGGTTCCCTCCTACTCTAAATAGAAGGGAACCTACAGAGAATCACCTTCTAAACGTAGAAAGGCTTTCAGAGAACCTCTAACCCACCTCTGACTTCTGTAAGATGAGCCACTTTCGAGCTCTCTAGTTCCAAGTTTTCAGACCCAAACCTCAGCTCTGGGATTCATTCCCACCCCATCACTACTTCTCCTGCAGTAATAACAAAACAACAATCCCAGTTAACTTCTGCACTCACACCCAAAACTAGCACCAGGTCCTACATCTTTGTCTTACCATCCCACAACCAACAACATGGAGCAGTTCTTTCATTTGCCAATAATAATAGCAATGTAATTAACTCTTAAATACAGGTACTATGTACCAAGTAGTCTTCTAAGTGCTTATATATTGAACATTAACCTACTCTGAACTGTAATGTTCAACCTAACCTCTGGACATTAGCCTAATGTTGAACATTAACACATACACTTTAAATGGGATGGTTAACTGATGACCACATAGAAAAAAATTGCAAAAAATGACAGAATACTTTAATATCTTGTTTTCTCCCAGGGTCTCAATTTGAAAAGATCTTATATTGAAAAACCAAAGAGCAACTTGGTTTCCTGGGTAGGTCTTTCCCATGGGAGCCTCCTCTAAGTCAGAGCCATGGAAATCACAGTGGAAACCCTGGACAAACTCACCTCACACTCTCTGACCGTCCCCAGGTGGCAGGAAGCAGACAGTCCTATCAAAGCAGGTGCCCAGTTGTGAAATGAAATAGGCAATAAAAGTAATTTTCTTTAAAAAAGAAAAAACCTGAACATGAAAAAAAAAAAATCATTACAAAGAAAAGAAAAAACTGAAAAGGAAAAGGAAGAAACATAAAAGGTAGACAATGAAAGGAAGTCCCTCCCTGGAAGTTAAGGGATTTTTTTTTTTTTTTTAATCAAGGGCCACACATTTTTCTCAAACTTCAGGCTTCTTTTCTTTTCCTACATCAGTGATGATGCCTAGGGCCTCTCTCCTTCAGGAAGTGAGCAGACCAGTGTAGGGTGAAGACACCATCACTTAAGAAAACACTAACTAGTGACAAGAGAAACATTAAAACCCACAATCAACATCTAAGAGAAAATCTGCATCAAGAAAGCCACTGCCTTTTACTGACCTTTGAACAATCACTCACTTCCATAGTGTGAGGTTATGGTTTATAAGATGGCTTCCACATCCACAATCTCAGGCAGGACCCTAATATGGGCCCCGGTCCACACACAGCACACACGGCTATCCAGCCAACAACACTGAAGGGCCAGGACTCAAATCCAGCTCCAACCATGAGTGCACTCTGTGACCCTTCTCGGCCTGCTGCCTGCTTTCAAAACCAGGCCCTCCTGCTCTCACAGAGGCTCAGGATGTTTAAGGAAAGGGGTTATATTTTTCTTCAAGTAGGTGATTATAACCTTCCCACTGAGACACATTTCCTCGATCCTAACATTTATTTTTGCCCAAAGCATCCCATCAGATACATTCAGATAATTCCAGGAGCGGCCTTACCCTGGAGCTCTCATATCTAAATGCACCACTAAGAACATCTCCTAGACCCATATCCTACCCCAGATGCTTTGGAAAAAAGAGAGATTCCTTTGTTGTTTAAAGGTAGAAAGGGAATTGAGGGATTTGGTTTAAGAAAGGGCTCCTCAACAGCTCAGGGTATCTATTCTGTTTCCACATATAATGGTGTCTGAGACAGCTCAGGCTGCCACAATAAAACACATGGATTGAGTAGCTTCAACAACAAGAATTCCTCACAGTTCTGGAGGCTGGGCCATCCAAGATCAAGGGGTTGGCTGATGCAGTGCCTGGTGAGAGCTCTCTTCCTGGCTTGCAGATGGCAGACTTCTGACTATGTCCTCACATGGCCTTTTCTCGGTGCATGTGCATGGGGGAGCTCTCCTTCCTCTAAAGCCACTAATCTCATCATGAGAATACCACCCTCAAGACCTAATATAATCTACTTACCTCCCAGAGGCCCCATCTTCAAATACCACCACATGAGGGTTGGGACTTCAGCATTTGTATTTGGGAGAAGGGGGAACACAAACATTCAGACCACAGCAAATGGGTAGGAACAAAAGTAAGCAGAAAAATGAAAAAAGTAAGCAGAGGAAGAAACGATTACAAGAATCCTGTCATACAGCAGCACAGAGCCACCAACACTTGGTAAATATAAGAAAATTAATTGTTCACAGCTTTTCAAACTCAGTCCCCTGATGGCTGAGTCTTCATCTTCCCATTTCTCTCTTTTAAACAGCCCCCCGACCAAAAAAACCTAACTGCATTACAAATACATGAAGCGACCTAACTGAAGTGGGTGAGAGACAAAGGTAATGATCTAAGTAAGGCTGGAAATCAGTAGTCTGTAGGAACAGAGCAAAAGGAACTATACCTTAGTGTTTTACTGTAGTTGATAAAAACACTTTTCATAGGGATCAGTTAACAACTCTGAAACCACCAGATATGTACACTGGAATTAAATAAGTAAATGGATGGCAGGAGCCTTTTGGAGTTGGAGGTTATAGATATGCAAACGAGGAAAGCTAGAATGATCCATGTGATGATGGAGACATCAGTACAAGTTCATGTTTAGCTTAATATAAATACATACGATTAAATATTTAGACATATTCAGTATACATGTTTTTTTCCTTGCTCTGTCATCCAGAGAGCTTAGTAGCAACAATACCCCAGTAGCAATAAGCACACCTACTGCCCAGATCTTGGTTCCTAATTCCAATAAATTCTCTAATTAAAGGAACTAGGGCCACTTGAAAAAAAAATGGTTGATTCTCAAACTGGGGCAGGAAATATGAGCCTGGAGCATTTTATAGTATTAGAAAGTAAGGAAGTGCTTGAAAAAAAGAACAAGAGAGAGAGAGAGAGAGAAAGGCCCACAGTGATGGAAATATGTCAAAGAGACATGGATCTCCTGATGACTAAAGCTGGAGTACTCTGAGCAACAAAGTAAAGTAGCATTGGATTAGAACCCAAAGTATAAAAATACAAATCCATGAGTACATACCGATATAAGCAAATGACTGAATAAATACACAAATGGGAAGAACAGACCAATCTCCTTTACAGAAAAATTCCAAATAATGGGTTCAGCTAGTCTGCCCTGAAGGAAGGGAAGAGAGCGTAACTCTTCACTCCCTAAAGGTAGGCTGCATGCAGTGACTTCCTCCCAGGGAAGACAGTATCAAAAGGGGGGAAAAGAAGAACTTTAGAGTGGAGAAACCTGACAGCATGACCAGGCGAGGCTATACTTTGTCAAGATCAACATCAACAGGGATAAGTCATATTGATAGTATATACTGTGGTGAAAATGGTACTTTACCTCTGTGATCTTCCTCCCCAAGACCTCTAACCCCAGTCTAATCACGAGCGAAACATCAGACAAATCCCAATAGAGGAGTATCTTGTAAAACACCTGATGAGTCAAAATCATCAAAAATAAGAAAAGTCTCAGACACTGTCACAGTCACGAGGAGCCTAAGCTGACACAACACCTAAAGGTGAGGTGGTCTCCTAGAGAGAATGCTGGACCAGGCAAAGGGCCTTAGATATGCCAAAACTGGTTTGCCTCAGTGGATAGAGCTTTGGCCTGCGGACTGAAAGGTCCCAGGTTCGATTCTGGTCAAGGGCATGTATCTTGGTTGCAGGTGCATTCCCAGTAGGGGGCGTGCAGGAGGCGGCTGATCGATGTCTCTCATCAATGTTTCTGACTGTCTATTTCTCTCCTTTCCTCTTTGTAAAAAATCAATAAAATATATATATTTTTTTAAAAAAGGGTCTTAGATAACAAGGAAGCAAACCTGAGTAAAGTATGGACTCCAGCTAAAAATAATTTGCCACCTCTGTGCCTTAAGCTTGACAAACCAAACGTATGATGTTAATAATAGAGGAAACTAGGTGGGGGGTTATGGAAGCTCTCTGAACTATTCACAATTTTCTCATAAATCTAAAACTATTCTAAAATAAAGTCTTTTTAAGTAACTGCTATAAAAGGCCAGCAGACAGTCAAACCCACTACTGTGGTCAGTGGGGTCACTGAAGAGCCAACACTTGCCATTTCTGACCCATCCTACCCCTCTGTTGGGCAGCCAGAATGGGGATCCTCGTGTCCTTCAACAGATCACAGGACAAACCATCCTGTTAGATTAGCTCTAAGCACTTTTCCTGGATTTCCTGGATTATACCTCTGCCAAGAAGAACAGGGTGAACAGTCTTCCTGGAACCAAAGACCACACAACATCACATCACTGGTACCTAAGGAGACGTCCAGCCAGTTCCCGAGCTCCAAGTACTGCACAAGGTGTGAATATGATCCACGTGGTGATAATTTATGAGCTGTGCACAGTTTCCCGCGAGCCAAAGAGTAGAACTAAATGACTAAAACATTTGCAAACGGCACCTTGTGGAAGCAGAGCAAGCAGAGAGCAGGGAAAATACAAGGTACACCTTTGCTTGAGAAGGTAACATCGGAGCACAATTTAAATGGGAACTTAAAGCAAAACCGATATCCCAATGTTGCTTAGGTAAGACAGAACTCTGCCCCCTTCCTTCTCCATCTCAGAGTCACAGAAAACGCTTCTCCGAAAGAGAAACATTAACGGGATGAAAGACAAAAGAGCTGAGTTAGTTGCAGAGCAGAATGGGAGAGATCAAACAGGAGAAACAGAGAGAAATACAAAGAGATGAGAGCAAGAAAGGAGTGAAAAATGAGAGATGAGATGGAGGCAGTAAGAGTGAGAAAGATATTAATTAACCTTTATTGGCCTTAGGAAGCGTGGAGGGGGTGCTATTTGGGTTGAAATAAGGAGTGGCCAAGTTAACGTCCCACTTAAAATATTCCTTAATAAGCACCACCTGAGGTTCAGCTCACTGACTGGAAAGTAGAAAGTCTCCTTTGCTCCCCAGCAACGCTCTTCCCAGCTGCTCCTCTCTTACAAATGCCCATGTCTCCCATGTCTTTGGACACCTTGGACTGTCCCCTGCGGCAGCCCAAGCTACCACCACTCCTGCTCTGATCTGAACCCACTGCTGCCCAAGCCTCAAGTCACCCAGCTGAAGACAGTGTCTGCCGCCAACGACACAGATCCAACCCAGAGGCCCATCCAGTCCTGGGCAGCACCTCCCTACGCCCTCTACCAGTACCTTTCCTCGAAGCAGCTGTATTTTCACATTTTCATGATTTTTTTTATTTTAATTAATGTCTGTCTTCCCCACCAGATTATAAGATCCAGGAGAACAGAGACAATATTGGTCTTCTCACCATTTTGCCCCCAGAGCCCCAGAGAATGCCTGAAATAATGCAATTACTTATGAACTGAATAAAGGAAGGAAAGAGACTCCTCCCCTATGACCCCCAGCAATCTAAGAACACCTGAAGGAAAAAAAAAGAGAGACATTTGAATGAATGACTAATAGAGTTTGACCTTGGAATCAGTTTAGCCACAGAAATGGCAGTATAAATAATGATTAAGCATCGGGTGCTATTAAGCCGACTAGATACATAATTAATAGTACAGTAATAACAAATACCAATCACTTTTAGTATTAGTAATAACTAACACCAATCACTTAAAAAGCTAAGAACTTTTTTATATTATTCAGCAATCCTACCAGGTAGGTATTTCTTACCACCGTTTTGTAGGCAACTGAGGCTTTGGGGGTTTGAAACACTTGCCCAAGTTCACCCCATAGCTATGGCACCAAGGCCTCTCTGACTCCAAGCCCATGCTCTTCATGACCCAAGAGTAAGCTGCATAACAAGTGCAACAGGTGTTAGTTGGGGCATAACCACCATTTATGCATTGAATCCCCAGGAAGGTATATACTACCTCCAAGCAATCAACGAATTGCAAAATAAACTTTTAGAATTCATCTAGTTTGTAGGTTGGAGCCCACCTGCAGAGGATTACGAGGAGAAAGAAGGCTGAGGACATGGCTGCCAAGGCAGCATCCAGCCAGCAGTAACTGAGCACCTCCAGGTACACCCCAACAGGAGACATGAGATGGGGGCCCAAGAACACTTAACAGAAGGTGCTGATCTGGGAGGCCTTCCTGGAGTATCTCCAATCAAACCAGAAGGAAGACGGCTACCGACCTGGGCAGCAAAGAGATGATGTTAAGAGCAGGGACAGAGGAGGTCATGAGAGGATGCTGTCTTATTGAGAAGGAGAACAAAACTCAAGGAGCTAGCCGGAGTTGTAAAGGGAACATGAGAATGTGCTTGACAACTTTGAAGAAGTGGTGAGCTGTGGTTCCAAACGGCCCTGAGAACAGAACTGTCTTCTAGCTACACAAGCAAGATTGGGCGAGTCTCCACCCTGAACTCTGACCCATGAGAAGGGATAGCAGGTGTCCAGCCCAACATGTCAAGAGCTTGGACATCACCACTCCCATCCTCGCAGAGAAAATTCATGGGACCACGGTGGGGAATGAATGAGATTGTCAGGTGGAAGCATTTTTCATCAACTATGATCATTAAAGAAATAGAAGGCATCAAAACATTTGGAGGATGTGGGGGTAATTTAACCTCTGATATTTGAAGAGCATGAAAATGGCTATATTTCAGTCCCCAAAAGTGGGTAGGTTCACCATACAGAGGCCAGAGAGCAGTGATTCCGAACATGGTGAAAAAAACAGGCCCATGCACGGAAAGGAAATCTTGAGGGACTGGTCCTTTTCCTTTCCTGGCAGGGCTGCTGAGCTGGAGGGCCAAAGGACCACAGTCGCACAGCTGGGCTTCCGAAAGGCATCATCAGCTTTCTTCTGGGCTCCTTGGCTCCACAGATTTACCAAGTACCCACCTTGTGTCAGGCCCCAAGGCAAACCATGATGCTGAGGGGAGTGGGAAAGTAGGGACAAACCACAGGGCCTCCAGAGTGGGGCATGACAGAAGGTTGGGAGCTCGTTACTGCAGAAGGGTGGGCTGTGTGGAAGAAGGCTAAGGCCGAGAGGCATTCGCAACTTAGTGGCTTAAAGCAACACATTGATTTTTTTTTTATTGTTTAAAGTATTACATATATTTTATTGTTTAAAGTATTATATATTACATATATAAAGTACATTATCTCCTTGATTTTTCCCCATTGACCTTCCCCCAGCCTCCCCTATCCCGTGTCGCATACCCTCATCCCCCAGACCCCTCCCAAGTGTCTTATGTCCATTGGTGTGCTTATATGCATGCATACAAGTCCTTTAGTTGATCTATTTCCCTCCCTCCTCAACACTCCTCAGCCTTTCCTCTGTAATTTGACAGTCTGTTCAGTGCTTTACTGCCTCTGTATCTATCTTTTTTATTCATCAGGTTATAATGTTCTTTATTCTCCATATATGAGTAAGGTCATGAGGTATTTTTCTTTCATTGCCTGGCTTATTTCATTTAACATAATGCTCTCCAGGTCCATCCATGCTGCTGCAAATGGTAAGAACATTGATTTTTACTGTAATGGAAATCTCAAGTTTTTGTAGGCTAAAATCAAGAAGGTTTCAAGACTGAGTTCCCTCTGGAGGCCTCAGGGGCCGTTTCCCGCTCCCAAAGCCTGCCTGCGTTTCTTAGCTCTTGGCCCAAAGTCAGTGTAGCACCTTCTCTGCTTTTGCTTCCATCCTCATGCCCTCTCCCTGACTCCAAATCCTGCCTCCCTCCTCTCTTATAAGGACTCCGATGACACTAGACCCACCTGATAACCCAGGAGAACCTGCTCATCTCGAGGTCCTCATTTAATCACATCCCTTTTGCCATGTAAGGTGACATGCTCACGAGCTGCAGAACCAGAGTATGGACTTCTAATGTGGGGAGTGAGGGGAGGGCATTATTCTGCCTACCCCATAAGCAGACAAGGGAAGTCAGCCAACAGAAGAGAGAAAAGAAAGTTTTGAATGGTCAGAGCAGTAGAGATGAGATGCCGTCATTTTTCAGCTTCCCCATTCTGATTTCCTGAGGCTGCTGCCACCTGCCCTGGGGTCTCCTGAGACACCTCTCATCCACCCTGTCAACTGTCCCAGAAGACACTTCACTACTCCTCACGTGGGACTTACACCCATGTCTCTTTCACTTTAATACTGGTGCCCTGAACCAACTGGAAACAGTGCATTGTGGGAGAGTTAAGGAGCGGAACAAATCAGCAGACTGGACTGGATCGATGAAGTCTAACAAAAAGAAGTTTAATAGGGAAAACAAAGGCCCTGAAGAACGAATTGTTTGACTGAAGGATGGGTGAGGCACAGAAATAAACTCTTCTTCTTTTTTTTTTTTTTTTTTTTTTTTTTTAGACCATTGTGAATTCCGGAAATTATATCTCCAGATTCAGTCTGCAGGCAGGGCAGTGAGACATACTGTAGACTCCCCTGAAATCAAGAACAATTCCCCAACTATTTCAGAAGTGTGTCTTTTTACCCAAGCACACAGCCTCAGGGGAGCATACTGGGAGTCCTGAGAACAAAGAGGCCACCAGCCCAGCAGCCAGATTAACCAAATAAATCCTGCTGTTTGGTGCTCTTAGGCTCCCTCCCTGGTGGTTTAGGGAACCCCCTTTGCTGGGGGCTGATCAGCAAGCGCCTGGTTTAAGAAGTGACCAGGATGGTTTCAGGACTGAGGAGCTAAGAGAAGGCAGCAGGTAGCCAAGGAGAGGAATGGGGCTAAGAACATGATGAACTGTCCTCAACTATGAATACCAGAAGGACTGTCATGTGAAAAGGGGATCAATTTTGCTCTGTGTGGCTCCAAAGGTTAGAACAAGGACCAATGAGTGGATGTGCCAGGGAGACAAATTCCAGTTCAATCCAAGGGATGGGAACTGGGGTGGGGTGGGGGAGAGGGCGGATGAGGGGACTCGAGGTGGTCCTAACACTTAGCGATGCCTGAAGATAAACTGGGTTGTTTCTTAAGACAGTGAGTTCCCCATCAGTGGAAGAGCGCTGGGGTGAGAAGGGCTGCCCATTCGGGGGCAGGTTTGAGAAGAAACTCCAGTGTCAGCCCCTTAATAAAGGCAGGTTCTTCCAAATCTGAGCGTCAGATTCCATCTCGTATTTACTTGGTAACAATCATCCATTTACATACAGAGAAAAAAAAACATAAAGATAATCACACCAAAGATAAGACACACAGAGGTGAGAAGGACCAGGAAGAGTCTTTAGAAGGGAAAAGGATAAAGAACAACCAAAGGACAGATCATCACCTTCGTTTTTCCTGTACAGAACACTCAAGTCTCTCCATTGAGCGAGGCAGTTCTAGCCTGCCTCGGGCATGAGGATGTCCGGTCCACCTGCTGGCATCCACTGCCTATGGGACTCCTCCAGGGACCAGAAATGAATGAGAGTCAGGCACACCCCTGCCATCAGGCTGATCCCAATATAAACTCAAAACCGCCACTGGCTGGTTGCCCTCATGGCAGAGGAAGGAAGTCAACCCAAACCCGTCCCAAAGGAAACTGGGGATGGCAATGAAAAGGCTGTGAACACTAGAAGGGTAACTGACAGTGAACTCAGAAAGTATGAGCCAAGATGGAATTTTCCAAGGAGCACTTGATACTCATGGTTTAAAATATATAACAGTTCAAAACTAGGAAAGAGGTGGAAAAGCAGCATGATGGCTCTCTGGGAGGTGTTACAAGATTTTAAGAAATGCCATATAGCCCTGGCTGGGTAGCTCAGATGGTGAGAGCATTGTCCCGACATGCCAAGGTTGCTAGTTCAATCCCTGATCAAGGCACATAGAGGAATCAACCAATGAATGCATCAACAAGTAGAACAATAAGTTGATATTTCTCTTTCTCCCTTCCTCTCTCTCTTTAAAAACAATAAGTAAACAACAAAATTATTATTTTTAAAAAGCAAGAAACTCCATTTAGAAACTGAGTCAAAACTCAATGAAATTATCCATGTCAAATCAGAGGATGGAGAAAACTAGTGAGAGCTGAACAGTACATGGCAGAAAGGTCAGGATAGCTAAACTGTAAGGTCCCTGAGGGCAAGGACACCCAGATCTGGTCTTGGCTCTCTGGTGAGAGCACGCTGGTCTAGTAAAGAATACATGAATGGCCGAAACCAGTTTGGCTCAGTGGATAGAGGGCATATACCTTGGTTGTGGGAACATCTCCAGTAGAGGGGCAGCTGATTGATGTTTCTCTCTCATTGATGTTTCTAACTCTCTATCCCTCTTTCTTCCTCTCTGTAAAAAATCAATAAAATATATTTTTAAAAAAAAGATTGCATGAATGAACGCAGAGCCAGCAGAGAGGGAGTCTGAGGCTGAGGGCAGCCTCTTGGCAGCTTTTGACGAGTCAGGTCTCCTGATTCCGGCAGAAGATAAGCTCAGCCGGGCTTGTGTGGCTCAAGGTTGAGCGTCGACCTATGAACCAGGAGGTCACGGTTCGATTCTGGTCAGGGCACACGCCCAGGTTACAGCTCGATCCCTAGTGGGGGATGTGCAGGAGTCAGCCAATCGATGATTCTGTCTCCCATCATTGATGTTTCTATCTCTCTCTCCTCTCTGAGGAGATAAATAAATAAATAAATACAAATATATTTTTTTAAAAAACAGAAGATAAGCTCAAATTCTAAAGGATACTTGGAGTTTGGAAAAGTGCATATTCTCCAGAGGGTTGGCTCTGGGAAGACTGCCCAAACCTTGTCTCAATAATTGGTTCTGTGAGTCCAAAGGGAACAACTGGGCCATGTACATTCGAGAAAAGCTTTGCCTCAGAGGAGGCATGCTGGGCAAAGGTCACTATCAAAGGAAATGATTTCACCTTATGAATGTCTGTGGTCATCAGCCCTGATGCTCAGGCCCCAGGAAACTGAACTCTCTTTCCCTTTATCAAAATAAACATGCAAGAGGGTGTGTTCTCTGTTGCTTTTGGGAGCCACTTCTTGGGTTGGACTCTCTTCTTTCTGAGTGTCCCCCTTGCTGAAAGGCTTCAACAGGACAGGATGCAGAAATTTAATTTCACCAGGTTACCGAACTCCCTTAACTCCCTGCCCCCCACCCTTTCACCCCATGTCTTTGAAGATACTAAACAGAATAATACTTTCAGACATGGAACAAAAGAACAGAACCCCTTTCCTGAACTCAATTTAAATATCATCAAAAGTGGAGCTTTTGTTTTCAGGAGCCAAAAGACCCCACATTATCCTAATGAGCTTCTGATAAGAAATCTCACCCACACTAGGCCTACTTTTCAGTTATTTCTTTCAAGAGTTGAGGAGATGGTAAGACTAGAAGCAATTCAGTAAACCAAGGGGATGAAGAATCTTTTTGCTTTTCATCATATTTTCCAAAAAAAGAATAGACAGATACATCAGGAAAGTTACAGCAAGTGACTCCAGACCTCCTGTGAGCACTAACATGCAGAGCTGGCTGCACGGCAGCTGCCCTGACACTCCTCACGTACACAGAGGACCACTTGGAAGTCCACTCCCAAGAGCGGCGGCTAATGACGGGGCTCTGCCAGCAACAACCAAGTGATTCAACAGTTACCAATTCCACCCACGTCAGATAACAGGAAAACTCATTCCAAAGAGACAGATGACCCAACCTCCCAAGTGGCCTGTGAACTGACCAGGCATAAATTCTGGTATCACCCAGTACACGAAGAATTAGGTTACCATTTGGTAAGCACTCAGTTAATGTTTTGATAAATAAATGAATGCAAAAAATATATATATATTTGTTTCAGAATGTTTTTCAAGCCCAGAACTATGGGTAACTCTGGCCAGTAGGTCAGTATGCATTCTAATAATGTTTTGAATTTACAAAGCATTTCCATGTGAGTTTAATTTAAAAAAAGAAAGAAACTTCCTATAGAAGCTGGGCCAAGATCAGCGTTATAAGTGACATTTTTCAATAAGGATCCTCTGGATCAGGCAGGTGTCTGGATTCCTGAGGTGCTAGCTCTGGCTTTGCGCTCTGGCCTGGCCTCCACAGACCCTGCTCTTCCACATCACTGAGCCTTGGCCACCTGTAATGACTGCAGCGCAAATGCCACAGAAAGGCCTGGCCACTGCACAGGCTCCTAATGGGCTGCCTGCCCCTCCCTTCTCAAAACCCTTAATTGGCCTCCCACTCCTATCACAATAAAATCCTTAAGGTGGCCTGGCAAAAGCCAGCATGTTCTGTCCCACCACCACCACCCCCGCTTAGACCTCTCCCTTAACTCCCCTCCAGCTCCGCTGGCCTTGTTGCTGTCCCCAAAACATCCTCCTGCCCTTATACTTAGTGCCTTGGGGCGGGGCCCCTTTTCCCAATGCGCTTCTCCCAGGTAGCCACACTCCAAACTTTCCTTCAGGTCTCAACTTGTTGACCATCCCATAGAAAAGACCTTCCCCATAAGCAGGATTTTCTACCATCCTCACCATCCTTCACAAACCACCGTATCTACCCTGAGCTCTTACCACCCACTGACATGCCTTGGTGTGCTCACTTGCATCTCCTCCACGAGGTCTCCCCACTGCAGTGCAAGCTGCCACGAGTGGGACCTTTGCTTTGCTATCCTTTCTCTAAGAATAGTGCCATCTCCTTAGGGTTAATGTAGGGCCTGGCAGAGTGGGCGCATGGTAAAGATCTGTATTTAATGAATGAATGAATAAACGCATTTGTATTCAATGTGAATTGTAGCCCCAACATGTTAAAAATGGTCAACACTTTCCAAGAGCTTTCCTATCTTCTCAGAACCCTGGGGGAGAGGGGAATGTGGAGGGAGCACAGAAAAAGCCAGGCTAATGGGTCACTTTCTCAGGGGTTCCCAGCCCTTCATCAGAACAGAGTCGGCCCCTCTCCCCACACTCCCTTAAAACATAGGAAAGAGCTGGAGATTGCAAATGGCAAGGCAAAGAATGCTACAGAAAACAGGAGCCTAGACAGAGTCAGAATAGAAAGAAAAATGACCCGAGAGCAGGAAAAGTAAAGATCCCAGCTGCCAAATCAGGGCCAGTACAGAAAGTGGCACAGGAAGGACGAGACACACCACACGCACGTGAGAGAGACGATGTCCACGGCAGGGATGGGGGAGCAGTGATGGTGATGTCGCCTCCTCAATGGAGGTAGCGGAATGCGATAGTGAAAAAAGGACCATCATCTTGATAACTAATATTTCAAAGCACTTTACGGTTTTTGAAAGAAATTCATTTTTATTTTTTTAAATATATTTTTATTGGTTTTGGAGAGGAAGGAAGAGAGGGATAGAAACATCAATGGTGAGAGAAAATCATTGATCTGCTGCCTCCTGCACACCCCCTACTGGGAATTGAGCCCACAACCTGGGGATGTGCCCAGACCAGGAATCGAACTGTGACCTCCTGGTTCATAGGTCCAAGCACAACCACTGAGGCATGCCAGCCCAGCCGAGTGAGCGCTTTATAGTTTAGAAAGCATCAACACCACGTGCCTTTATTGACTCACGTAAAAAGTCACTGAGGTGGGCAGTACAATTTTACAGGTAAGGAAACTGAAGCTCAGAGAGCTCAAGGGATGTTTTTTGTTCAACACTGCACAGCACCCAAGTGGAACTTCAGGGGACTCAAGGCTCCAAGGGCTTTCGCTCTTTTAACCAACTTTCCATCTCGAGGAGCAAGGGAGTGCCAAGTTGGGTGCCCACCAAATGTGATGAACTGGACTTTGTGCATGTTATGCTCATGACTACTTATTCAAAAGCAGATGCTCCTCCTGAACTGCTCCAGGGATTTACCTATGACCCTCTTGACTTGAGAAGAAATTTGGTCTTCCTGGAGTGCTCAAACGCTGAGGAGACCAAAGAGAAGCCAAACTCCAGCCTTTAAAAATGTTGCCTCAGGGCTCGGCAAAAGCACCGCCCGAGGCTGCAAAATAACTGAACAGAACTGCCTCGGAAAGCATTTCATGTGAAATGCATCCTCTGCAAAAACTTGCTGTAAAGGCCCATGTTTTCAGTAAGTTCCTTCACAATGTTATTGCCATAGCTGTTCATAGAAACTGGATTTCAGAAAACCCATGACAGATTCACTGGATTTATTGGAACTGCATTCTCCACTTGAAAATGTCTCGAATGCTATGAAAAAAGAAAAGAAAAAAAAAAACTCTCCACAGTCATAAATCCATGAGCATGCTGTTCTGCTTTTGAGACCAGATGCAAAATTGCAGAGGAGAAAAGGGATTTGTCCTGGGGTTTTGAGAGGCCCAAAGCTGGGCCCTCCTCCCTGGGCAGGCAGAAGGGAAAGGAAAGCTACTGCCTGGCAGTGCTGGGAGCACCCAGTCCGGGCGGGTGAGTGAGAAGAAGCGCACGGCTGCCTGCCGGGAGGAGGCACTGAGCGGCAGAGACATTTCAATGATCTAAATCAACGCCTGGAATTGCACTGGAACCAGATGGCAAGTCCAGGCTGACCGCCTAGCACTGGCCCAGGACACTCCTTGGACAGCAAGCACAGCTTGGCTCTGGGCTCCCACCGGTGCTGTGGGAGGTCCCGTTTCCTCCACGGAAGCCTCGGAAGGGCAGGCGGCAGGTAACTGGGCTCTGCGCTGGGCATCCATGCAGTACAAAGACAAGAGTAACCAGCAGGATAAAAGTCAAGCCCCGGACAGGGCAGAGGGGCCTCTCTGGACATGGGCACTAACACTCACTGGCCCTTTTCTCAGGCCTCTCCTTTCCTTCTGCACAACGTCACCTCCATCTATTTAGATTGGGTTTGTGCCAGCTTGTCTCCGTGCAGCCAGATGTTACCTTTCAGGGATTGCGTATTTCTGTAATTATTTCCAGGACAAGCAAACACTCTTGAGCCACTGGGGTTTTCTATGGAATTCATTTTTTCCCACAACGGGGTGTGGGTCCGCCTCTGCCCCCTGCTTTTAGAGTGCACACAGGGGCAGGCCATCCAAAGCCCTGCAGTCAATGAAACCTATGCTATATAAAAAAAGGCCAGCCACCATAAGCGTAACAACCAGAATGACCAGAGACCCCACCACGGCCCCTCACCGGGCTGGCCCCTCCCCCAAGCAGGCAGTTAGGGGCCATCAGGTAGGCAGGCACAGTGGTTAGGGGTGATCAGGCTGGTGGCCTAGGTTTCCCTCTTTCTTTGCTGGGGGACAGGGCCAGCCCTTCGAGGAGCAGTCTGCCTACCTGATCACCCCTAACTGCTGGCCTGCCTATCGGATCACCCTTAATCACTGGCCTGCCTACCTGATACAAGGCAAGTGAGCAGTAGGCCTTTAAGATTCCAGCTGCATGCACACACTATTTCAAATGAAAATCTAAGGGCAGGGCACTTTTTCTCAGTCTTCTCAAGAAATTGGAGGTGGAGCCACCCTCAAAGGGCCAAAGAGCCACATGTGGCTCGCAAGCCGCAGTTTGCTGACCACTATGGTCACTGCAGATGTTGGAAAACACAAAATAACTTGGCGTCCAACAATAAGAAGGAAGTATGCCAGCAAAATAGACCAGCTGTTAGGGGTGATCAGGTAGGTAGGCAAGTGGGTAGGGGTGATCAGGTAGGTGGGCAGAGTGGTTAGCAGTGATCAGGTAGGCAGGCCACTGGATAGGGGCAATCAGGTAAGCAGACGGCTGGGCTGGCCCCACCTCTAAGCAAGCAGTTAGGGGCAATCAGGCAAGTATGCAGAGTGGTTAGGGGTGATCAGATAGGCAGGCCAGCAGTTAGGGGCGATCAAGTAGGCAGACTGCCCCTCTCAGGGCTGGCCCTGCACCCCAGCAAAGAAAGAGGGAAACCCAGGCCACCAGCAGTGACTCTGTGGCAGGTGTGTGGCTGGCCAGTGATTGCCCCGCAGAGGGAGGTCCCGGCCAGCCAAGCCATCAGACCCCACATTTGTCACCTGCAGTGGGAGGCCACGAGTGGCGAGGCGGGGGGGACGAGGGGGCAGTGCTGCACAGAAGGCAAGCAGTGGCCGTGGCAGGGTGGGGCCAGCTGCCTAGAGCCGGGGAGGGGGGAAGGAAAGCCCCGATAGGCCCTTATATCAGGCCAGGCCTAGAGTCCCTACCCGAGGGATGCCAGATTGTGAGAGGGTACAGGCCAGATTGAGGAACCCCTACCCACCTCCCCAAAGTGCAAGAATTTTCATGCACCAGGCCTTTAGTTTTGAAATAAACTCCTTGGCATCGTGAAGAGTTAATTCACCTCCCAGGTTTTGCTTTTTGCTTGGGATGGCTTTCCTTTAACCCCGTCTTCTCTTGAAAAGGGCTTACTTGTAAGGGAGAAAAAGAATTTTAAACACACTCCCATTAGTGCAAAAACTATCATTTTGTTAGCGGCAGAATCTTAGCCTAAATGCTTCCAGGAAACTAGCATGTTGTCCTGGGCCCCAAAGAGGGGCGTGTCAGCCTGGCCGACTGGGCTCAGCATTAGTCAGAGACAGGCGGGTCTGGCCAAGACCACCTCCGAGGTTGCCACTGAGAAGGCAGACCCCTTGTCAATAGCTGGCAACCAAGGATCCTTAACTTTCCAAAGACTCCCCTGACATCAAGTTGCTGGCAGGTGCTGTGGAAAGTACAGCCTCCACATGAAAGCAAAGGATTCCATAGTGGGCTTGTCTGACATCATTCGAACCTCCACCTCCAATTTCTTGAGAAGACTGAGAAAAAGTGCCCTGCCCTTACATTTTCATTTGAAATAGTGTGTGCATGCAGCTGGAATCTTAAAGGCCTACTGCCCACTCACTTGCCTTGTAAAATATTTGCCCTTGTAGCCTTCGAGCCTTGAACAAAGGACTAAGAAATACCTTCTTGGCAGTTGGAATAGGAAAAACAAAAGGTCCCTATGAGAAATGTAATCTCAGGCAGGAAGGACAGAGGACAGAGCAGTTGGAGCCTTTAAACACCCCACCTCAATGCCACCGGGCATTTAACTTGTTTAGCTTTCAGGGAATGTGGTGAGTGTGTTTCCCTGTCTCAGAGCTACTCCTCCATGATTGGCTCAAAATATTACTCCCATTAGCTGGACAGAAATCCTTTTATGGATACCAGCAGGTTGGCTGAAAACCTGGAGTGTATTTTTCCCCCCTACTATAGACAAGCCACCTTCAAGATGGGGTAGAAAACACGACAAGGATATCGGTTAGGTCAGTGGTCGGCAAACTCATTAGTCAACAGAGCCAAATATCAACAGTACAGCAATTGAAATTTCTTTCGAGAGCCGAAAAACAACTTCTGCGCATGGGACACGAAATTTCAAACGCACTGTACGTGCGCGCCCGCACATGGTATTTTGTGGAAGAGCCAACCTCAAGGGGCCAAAGAGCCGCATGTGATTCGCAAGCCGCAGTTTGCCGACCACTGCGGTCAGCTGCAGATATTGGAAAACACAAAATAACTTGGGCTCCAACAATAAGAAGGAAGTATGGAGGTGAGCAGTGGAGGACTGGTATCGTGGCTCCATGGCCACTGAGGATCCAGGCTCCTGCTTTGTGCTCCACTTGCTTAGAGCATGACTTCCATCTTCACGGTTACCTCATGACCTAGATGGCTGCTGGGTCTCAGCCACCATGTCCATGTTCCAGCAGTAGGTAGGAAGACAGAGCAAAAGCAAAGAGGTGCATTGTCCATACAAGTCAGTCCCTGGGATGTTCCCATAAGCCCACACTTAACAATCACCTTTCATTGACTAGACTTAAGTCACGGGCCCCTATCCAGGTGAAAGAGAGGTTGAAATATAGAATTACTTATCTTGGCACATTGCTACACTCTCAAAAAAAAAAAAAAATCAGGCTTTTGGTTACTGAAGGAGAAGACAGGAAGGAGATATGAAATTAGCAATCTTGCCAACAGAATGCATGAAAGACAATTGGAGGATGAGCCAATTTGGAGCTCACCCAAAGATCAGAAGAGCTGCTAGTAAGGGGAGGGGAGAAAGATATTGAGGATGAAGGTTCAAATGCGGTATTCTTCAGAGATAACTAAAAACTTCATTAAGTTGAAGGTGTTTTCAATAAGTTATAATACCAATTTTCCCAAACTAGCCACCTTTGCGTTGAACATATTTCATGAAATAAAGCTGGTAACATTTCTTAGGCTTCCTTGGGGCTATCGCTCTGCTGGAATCATCTGGGAGTTTTTTAAAAATACGATTCTCTCAGACCCACTTTGGAAATTCTGATAGATGGTTTAGGGATAAAGCGTAGATGCGCGCATGCATGCACATGCAACCCAGGTAATTCTTCTGATGGGTGACCTGGTTCAAAAACAGTGACTTCACCCAAACTCTCATTTAAAGTATGGGAAACAGTGACAGTCATGGGACTTGTCCAGGGTCCCTATTTGTTGTTAAGTGAAACCAGAACAAGAACCCAGGTCATTTCTCCCATTATCCAGGCCTCTCTTTACTGAAATCACCTCCTGGGAAATTTGAATTTGGGCTTGCAGATTCCCAAACACAAATAATCAGACCATTCAATCATCCTACCCAGGTCTTCCTGCAGAAGACCCAATCTCCAAGTAAATTATACTCACCTCGCCACCAGCACACATGGTACAACTGCTTGCAGAATACTAAACCCAACTGTTAGACCTAACATGTTCAGACAGTGTGCTTCTAGGTGCTGCAAAGCCACTTAAAGTGAGGTGCTTAAGGGGTGACTTTAAAACAAATATGTAAGTGTGCATGGCTCTGTAGGTATATCTCTACATCTATCTCCCCTCCTCTGAGATCTCAAAGACCCCAGGAAGGGAGGCTGGAGATGATGCATATGTCAGTCAGGACCTGAATGCAATCCCTTCCTATGTTGAAGAACCCCCACCATTCATAGGAGTCCCCAAGTGAGGCAGGCTCCATCCTCAACTGGCAGGAATGAAAAGGCCCATTTCTCACTTCTGCCCCTCCAGCAGCTAGGGAGTGGATCCGAGTGCCAGCTGCAGCCTGGCCCCTGGTGGCATGGCCTAATCAGAGCGTGCCTGAGGCGGGACTACCTCACTTCCCTCCATTCCTGCTCATTGTCACAGCCTGGCTCCCACCTTCCCAGAAATCCTGTGAGCCTTACAATGTCTTCACAGTATATTCTCTCCACAGTGATTGATATCTTCATGGAAATAGGAGGGTTCCTGTTCCCCAGGGTTACTCATGAAGTCATCCTGAAATGGTGAGAAGGGAGGCAAGAGTTAAGGAAGACTCCGGGGCCAGGCTAGAACCTGCCTCATGCCCAGGCCAGAGGGCATGAAGGGATGGCTTCTGGTAGAAGACCAGCATTTTCCCTGCTGTCTCCTTTCTACTCATTTTACTCCTTCTCTGGGCCCTGAATGTCTCTCTTCTTGACAAAGATGAACCCATTTCTCCTCTTTCTTGCCTCTTACACCCAGAAAATAAAATTCTCTTGTTTGACTAACAACTGAAGCTCTAAAATGTCTCATCTGACACTTCTGACTCCCAGTTTATGCTTTAAATACACCAGGAAATATGAAGAAATGGCCTTTATAAGGGTGGAAAACAAAAGTGAAATTGGCATGTTTATTGCAGACAATATAAAATTTTAAAGATACACACTATCTAACTCAGCAGTTTAATTCTAATAATTAACCATAAACAGAAGAATTATACAAATATACTGCTAAGAGCATTAAATACTACATACAAAGTATTTATAATAACTCGAATGTCCATTAATAAGAGGTTAGCTAAATTATGATAAAACCACATTGTGGAAAACCAGGAAGCCATTTAAAAAATAAGATTTATATACACACGACCATGTAAAGTATCAAGACACTTTTTAAAAAATTATTAAAATAATGTATGTAGTTATTGTGTAGTCTCGTTTCTATAGTTACTTATAAAAATCTAAAAAAAAAAAAAAAGAGTTTACCAAATTCTTGAAGAGTAAGTATGACCAGAGGTGATAAAATAGGGTGCTTTCAACTTACATCACACATTTCCATAGTGCTTCTATTTTGATTACAAACAAGTTATTATTATAATAGAAAAAAATCTATGGAGGCTGAAATGGCCTTTGAACATGTAAAACAGTGATGTTGGGAAACCCATGGTTTCCTTTTAAGGCAGCAGGCTGCCTGAAACCCAGCACCCAACACGTAACACAATTCTACATCAGCTTCCTTCTTCCTTTTCTTCTTACCCATAACCTGCACCGTCGGAAGTCACAATTCCTAACCCAAAGCAATGACACAGAGGGTGAGCTGCTGTGGGCGCCGCTGACCGAAGAACCACAGAAAGCAGCCACAAGAATCAGATACCCAGCAATTTCTACAACTCCTTCACGAGGAACAAGGGGATGTGCGTACCCAGAGCCTCTAAAGCAGTGGTTCTCAACCTTCCTACTGCCGCGACCCTTTAACACAGTTCCTCATGTTGTAGTGACCCCCAACCATAAAATTATTTTCGTTGCTACTTCATAACTGTCATCTTGCTACTATTAATGAATCGTAATGTAAATATCTGATATGCAGGATGTCTTAGGCGACCCCTGAGAAAGGGTCGTTCTACCCCCAAAGGGGTCTCGACCCACAGGTTGAGAACCGCTGCTCTAAAGACACTATCTCCACATGACAAATAAGATCAATAAGAATGAAAATGGTCAATTTTATTCAGTGTCTAGGAAATGTGTCCCTACCCACTGCATAGCCAGTTATACAAAAGTAGAATGCATACATGTATCTTACCACCTGAAGAAATTTCAGAAATCAGAAAAAAATGAACTAATAGGAAATATCCAACTACCTAACATATTATATAACTAAGCTATTGTTTTTACTTAGGTTGTATTTACTGAATTAGGTTTTATGAATTCTGGTTTTTCTTTTTAAAAGCCAGTAGACTTAATAATCATTATTCTTAAAAGTAATGCACACACACACAAAAAGTTAACTTATACTCATGAGAGAACTTTACCTAGGTCAACAATCCTCAATACAAAGATCCCATACCCTCTGCTCTTAAGAGAAAACCAAGAGATCTCTACTGATTGTCATGAAGATTCAGCCAATAATGCAAAGTACTCCAATATAGACTATACTGAGGATTTTGAGATTAAAATCAATGTTGAACGAACAGCAACTGGATTGAATGCATTTGAAGGAAACAGGGCATTGTGTTTAAAATGTGAAGCTTGTGCACTAAGTAATGAAGTATTCTCCATTCAAAGTGTTAATGTTCAAGTGGGTTTAAACAATAGAGGAATGTGTGCCCTCATACCTGGGCAAACAACCACAAGTTTAATGAAACTCAATTTATACTATGAGCTCACCCAAAGATCACTTTCAACAGGCTTGGTTATTAAGTGTGAAACAGAGTTATTTTTCAATCCTGTTGCACATATCTGGCTGCCATGCAGGCTACACTTTCACACAGCGCTCCCGTCTACTCCGGAAGGGTATATCACTTCCCTGCCACCACAGTGCCCGGGTACGGCAGCAGCACATAAACGCTGGCTTCCTTTTCTTTTTCCTTCTTCCTCCAAATGTGACAGGAAAATGGCAATATAGTGCCCACAGAGAGTATCACTAAGACTATTCCTGGGCATTCCACCCATTGCTTTCCTATGTCATTATATGGACACCTCAAATACCCCCTTTAACAGTATCTTTCTTGCATGAAACAACTCTAATTTTGTATTTAGCATACATGCATATATATATATACATGCTGTGAGGAAAGAAAATACACCCAAATATTAATAGCTATAAAGTCATGAGCCACTTAACAACAGGGACACATTCAGAAAAATGCATCTGCAGGTGATTTTGTCGTTCTGTGAACATCACAGTGTGTACTAACCCAAGCCTAGATAGTATAGCCTGCTCCACCTCTAGGCTATATGGTCTGGCCCCTTGCTCCTAGACTCTGTGTCTGTACAGCATATTTCTGTACAAAACAACATGAGATTAAATCAAGCACAAGATAGATAATGCAATCAAGAGATACAGTGAACATGAGATGTATGTATGAAGCTGCTGCTGGCATAAAATGGCATACTGTTTTTAGCAAACTTTTTTTATCAGTAGAAAGAGTACACTCTAAATAATAACAAGCATAGTATAGTAAATACATAAGCCAGTAACATAGTCAGTTATTATCATTATCAAGTATTATGTACTATACTAGAGGCCTGGTACATGAAATTTGTGCATGGGTGGGGTCCCTAGGCCTGGCCAGCAATCAAGGCCTGCTGGCTGGGGGGAGGGACCAACTGCCATCATGATCAGGGCCAATCAGGTTCCCCGCCTTCCCTCACCACCCTCCATATGGTTCCCCGCATCCTTCCCTCACTGCTCGCATCCACCGCCACCCACCTCTTGTTCCCCATCCCAGCCCGGGGGCCCAGCCAGGGATAGGGACTGGGTGGTTGGCTGGCAGTCCTCACTGGTGATCGGGGCCTGCAGGCTGGGGGCAGCTTCTGCATTGAGCATCTGCCCCCTGGTGGTCAGTGCACATCATAGCAACCGGTCATTCCGGTCCTTCCATTGTAATGGTCACTTAGGCTGTTATATACATAGATATAATCGTATATGCTCTACTTTCACAGAGCTGGCTGTACAGTATACATCAGCATCACTACAAACACAGAGTAATGCACTGCACTACCATATTACCACAGCTACGATGTCACTAGGTTTCAGGAATTTTTCAGTTCTATTATAATCTTATGGGATCACCATTGTATATGTGGTCCGTTATTGACCAAAACATGACGTGGCATATGACTGTATACTTTGATCACAGAATTGAAAACAGTTTCTAATTTTCATTTTACAGTTCCTGTATTTTACAATAAGTAGTTGTTGAGTCAAATCAAGTTTGATAAAACATAGTTCCACTATACACTCACTAGAATAACTAAATGAAGATGACACACAATACCAAATGTTGACACTGGAACCACTGAAACTCACACACCACTCTAGAAAACTGTTTCATAGTATTGACTACAACTCCACCTATCTAAATACCCAGGCACTTCTGCTCCTAGATACATATCCAAAGAATTTACATGCATATACAAGAATGTATCACTATTAATAACAGCCAAGAACTACAAACAATCCAAAAAATCCATCAAGAGTAGTTACTCGATTAGCAAGGTATACTTATAAAATAGACAATAATAAATGTAGCAACATACTTAGCAATGAGAAAGAACACATTACTGTTACATACACATCAATAGATGAATTTCAGGCATAATGTTGAATGAAAAAAAAAAAACCTGATGCTAAAAGGCATGCTCTATATGAATATGATTCTATTATTTAGTGAAGTGCAAGAACAGTCCAAATTCACCTACGGTGATAGAAAAAGGATGGTGGTTATCTTTGCTGAGAGGAAGCACAAAAAACTTCTGAAAGATTCTGCACACTTATAAATTCTTCACTTTTCTACTTTAAAAAAAAAAAAAAGCTGGGTTTGCACAATAGCTCTAACAACTTACTAGCTGTATGGCCTTGGGCAAATTTCTTAACCTCTCTAAGCTTCCCTTTACTACATCTGTAAATGGGAATAAAAACAAAACCATCACTGGCTTGATGGTAATGTGATAAGAGCCGAAACCGGTTTGGCTCAGTGGATAGAGCATCTGCCTGTGGACTGGAAGGTCCCAGGTTCGATTCTGGTCAAGGACATGTATGTACCTTGGTTTCAGGCACATCCCCAGTAGGAGGTAGCTGATGGATGTCTCTCTCTCTCATTGATGTTTCTAACTCTCTATCTCTCTCCCTTCCACTCTGTAAAAAAATCAATAAAATATATATTAAAAAAAAAAGAAATGTGATAAGAATTAAATTAGGCAATGTAGGTAGTGTTATCAAAAAAAAAAAAAAAAAAAAACAGCACAAGACAAAAGCACAATGCATAACAACAGCAGCAGAAGGGGGCAGGCATCTCCTGAGGTCTTCTTGGATTCCAGGCAAGAGTACTCACTCACTCTAAGCTTTCTCCCCCAGTTCTTGCTGTTATCTATCTCTCAAGGCCAGAAGCGCTGGCTGTGACCTGGACACGCAGAAGTCTGCAGAACACCAACCACAGCACTTATTTCAAGGAGAAGGGTGAATCACTATTTTGTTGCTGCTGAGTTTTCAAAGAAAGGAAACTGGCAGGAGTCAGGCATCAGGATTAATCACAGACTATTGAAAAGAAAAATGATGTTAGCTTTTGAAAGCAGTAGCTGCTTTTGCTGCAAGAGAAGAAAGAATATTTTATTCTGGTGGAATAATTCATTTTAAATTGAGGAGTCATTTGGGAACTGAAAGAGCTCATCTTTCTTCCCTAAGGAAAGAGAGGAGACAAGAAAATCTCTGTTAAAAGTTTTTCATGTGGGCTAGCTAAACTGACTGCCCTTTAATGTATTTCAGATTTACATCTAAAATAATTTTTAATGTATATGCTTGCTATGGAAAGCAATTTAGAAGATTGGTCATGAAACATGGAATTCAGATTATATAAGATATTTCAGTTACATGACGTACTATACACACTATTGAATAATCCCCAATTTCCAAGATTAAACTTCGGATTTAGGAATGACGCATGTCTCACAAATTTCTGTTTCAATTAAGTTTTAATTTGCTTTCAACTAAAGAAAGACAGACTGCCTGGACTTGAACATAGACCCAACACTTACTAGCTATATCATCCTGGGCAAGTTCCTTAATCTCTCTATGTCTTGGTTTCTTCAATTGATAGTTGCGATAATAATAGGGTGATTATAAGGACTAATGAGTTAATAAATATTAAGTGCTTAAAACAGTACTAAGCACTACTGAGTACTATATTAGTGTTATTATCCATCTTTATTATATTTTCTTTTTTAAAAAATATATTTTATTGATTTTTTACAGAGAGGAAGGGAGAGGGATAGAGAGTTAGAAACATCGATCAGCTGCCTCCTGCACAACCCCGACTGGGGATGTGCCCGCAACCAAGGTACATGCCCTTGACCAGAATCAAACCTGGGACCTTTCAGTCACAGGCCAACGCTCTATCCACTGAGCCAAACCGATTTTGGCAATCTTTATTATATTTTCTGATGTAGATGTAGAATATGTCTAAAATTATAATATTTAATCACATATTTTGCAGATACAGGAGTACCTAAAAACCAGAGGGGGATGTGTGCTAAGATTATGTCACATGAACATGAATATTTAGTTTTATGTATGTATGTATGTATACACATGCACACACACAAATGCTCCCTCCTTCCTTCCATCCCTCTCTCCTCCTTCCCGTCGTCCTCCTCCTCCTCCTCCTCCTCCTCCTTTTCTCTCTCTCTCTCTCCCTCTCCCTCTCCCTCTCTCATAATTTAAATCACTCTAGAGCATAATGTATCAATGACCTATTACTCTTCTTTAAAATATTTCTAAGGGCCCATTGTGAAAACACAGTGAAAAGGTACATTGGTTTTTTTTATTTCAAAAACACATTGGAGCCTTTCCCCGGCACAGTTGAGCCACAAAGTGGGTGGTGTTCAAACATGGACTCTTTTCAACCTGCAAAGGAGGCCTACTAAAATTTTATATTTTCCTCCAATTGTGAGCACAAAAAGCTTTTCATTTTGTTCCAAAGGAAATGATCTTACCATTAGCTCAACAATATCATCATCTGAAAGAGTGGGCATCCGGTAGCTAAACGCTAAAACCCAAGGGTATGAAAGTTAAAGCGACCCCATGGAAATGTCAGTCACAACATTCTTTCTTTGATTTACAAGAATCAAACTCAGAGAGAGCGAGCCCTAAAGCAAAGGGATTATGGAGAACATCCGTACAGCACAAGGGCAGCATCCTCCTTCCCCTCCCCCACCCTCTCTAATAAAAAGGCTTTTTACTACTCATATGCCTTTGCTTTTCTATGTGGAAGAGAATTATATTTGAAAATACTATTACATAAAATTATTTTTGCCAATCGGCAGTTTCATACTTTTCTACCAACACTGGCCAAAAATCCCTACTCACTACTCTTAACAGTGGTTTTTCTCTATGATCAGAGTGGCATAATTAAGAACAATTTTCTGATTAGTCCAGGTATCAAAGAACCTTCTTTTGCTAAGAAAAAAAGACCACAAAAAAACAACAACAAACTTGCTCATTCTATCCTTAACAGCTTTTAGGACTTCTGGACTTCTAGATACCTCTCCCTTGAAGTCACATGCAAGCACAGCTAACACATGATGGTGGCTCCCGTCTTTGCTCTTACTCTGAATTGTATAACCTTGTTCAGCTTTATGATCCAGAACCTGGTACAGTAGCCTTCGATGTGAGATGGATGATGAATAGAAAATTGCATACTGCACTGATTCCTAGCAATGAATCAGATTCTGGGAGCTCAAGGAAAAAGTAGGAAGCAACAGCCATATTTTATTTGCAACATAAATTTCCAACAGAATCTACTCTCTTGCCAACTTGAGCTGCTTGGTTTGGTTTGCGCACTTCATAAAGTTGCTCTGGATCTTGATTGATCCAGCCATTCATTCCTCAAATGTGTATTTGACTCCATTATGTGTAAGACACGGTGCCATGTACCAAGAGATAGAAAACGGCCTTGACCTTATTTCACTCCTGGACACTTTTCCTTCCACAACTTCCCCTCAAGTGGAAGTCACACAGCCAATGGCACTCCCATCCCCTTCCAACCAACCACGTTTCTGAGAATGCACACTTAGGGCCCGGTGTCCTCTCCTTAAGCCCCTGCACACACACTAATAAAATATCTTTTGTTTTCTTTTTATCATAAAGGTAGTATATACCGTGATTCGTATAAAATGTAAACAGTCAAAAGGACATGAAGTGAAAAAGAAAACATCCCTCCCAACCACATCATCAATCTCCACAGCCCAAATAACCACATTTCTTGGGACATCTTTCAGAAATTTATATTTGCAATCAAGAATTAAAACATCTTTTTAATAAAAATGAGATCTCAGAATATGTACTGATTTGTACTTTGCTTTAATAAAAACTTAATAGTATAATTTTAAATTTTTTTCTTTATCAATATTTACAGATTTGCCCAATTCCACATTATGCTTACACCTTAATTTACTTAACTACTCCCTGCTGAGAGAGATTCAGGTTATTGCCAGTAGTTTGCTATTATAATGCTGCAATAAACACCTTTTTGTGTGAGCCAGCACACTTGTACAGGTGTATTTGTAAGGTAACTTCTAAACTATGGAAGGGCTGAGTTATGTACATTCTTGATTTTGAAAGATAAAGCTGTGACTGACACACTAATGGCTACCTATAGCAAAGCTCCAGGATTGTCCCTTCCTCCCAGTGCCTATGTGCTTCAGGGAAAGCCGGGCCCTTATCTAGGCCCAAGATTGACCTAAGTGAGCTATAGAAGCCCCATCTCCCCATGCCAGTCATGGGTCTAGGTGTGGGCATCAGACCCACATTTGCCTAAAGGGCATGAAAGTTCTCCAGGCACTCCTAGTCAAGGTTTCTCTGCTTGCCTCTTTTATTTATTTTTTTAATATATTTTATTGAGTTTTTACAGAGAGGAAGGGAGAGGGATAGAGAGTCAGAAACATCAATGAGAGAGAGACATCAATCAGCTGCCTCCTGCACACCCCTCACTGGGGATGTGCCCACAACCAAGGTACATGTCCTTGACCGGAATCGAACCCGGGACCCTTCAGGCCAGCGCTCTATCCACTGAGCAAAACCAGTTTCGGCTCTGCTTGCCTCTTTTCCTGCCTCTGGACATCACTGGGAGTGAGGATATGAGTTGGAGAAGCTGCAACCACACTGGCACCATGAGACAAGCTTGAGCACTAATGTCAAACACTGAGCCTGGCCAAGAGCTACAAGGAAAAGCATGTAGTATTCCATTCATTAACTTCCCTAACTCTAGACTCTGGTTTACATGAGATAATAAATGTCCTTACTACTTAAATCACTTTTAACGGGGTTTTGCTTATCTGCAGGTGAAATATCCCCACTGCCAAACTATTCTCCAAAAAGAAGTCCAGGGGATATATAAACCCTCCCCACGACCCCGCACCTACCCAGCCACTGAGAGTGTCTGCTCCTCCCTCCCACTCTCAGCTTCCTGGGATTTAGTCTCCATCTATTTTCAGTGCATTTTCACTTACGGGCCAGAGCTTTCTCTTCCTCAGAGTCCAGCAGCCCTTCACTGAAAGGGCACATTGCAGAGAGGTATCTTCTGCTTCCCCTGAGGCACCACAGTGCGGCCCAAGGCTCACTTGGCCCCTTCAGGGAGAGGCCCGTCCTCACAGGGCCGGGATACCCTGGGATGCCTTCAGTGGCACGCTGCCTGGGCTGAGAAGGAACGCATGGAACAACAAGCCCTGGGAACTGGGCAACCTAGTTTGGATCTGAGACCGGTGGCTGAAGAGAAGTCATGAACTTCCCCAGGCCTGTTTCTTCAGATATGACAGCAGAGGTCTGGAAACTAAGGCCCAGGGTCCTTATAAAGATGGGGACATGGTGCGTGAGAGTCCTGATAAGCTGTCACTGACTGTTCTCTTGATTTTGAAAGATAAAGCTGTGACTGACTACTAAACTGGCACTGCCTATGAAAGGTGAGATTTAGATTGACTTCCCAAAGACCTATCCTAAGGGGGGACCATGTGAAAAGTAAGCCAAGGAGGCCCAAGTGGCCTCCCTGGACACTTGGGCCCTCTTTGTCCTCTTTGCTCTCTGCCTGTCACTCTCCTGCCACCACAGAGGGCAGCATGTCAGGTCACAGCTGCTAACCAGAAAACCCAGCCCACTCTCTGCTCCTCTCGCCAATGAATGGTCCCCCAGGAACACCATCACAGGACATTCAGCCAGCCAAGGGTCAGCACATGCCAGGCTAATTTATAGTCCTACCCAAGTCTGGGCACTACTAGATGGCCCAGGTGTAGCAAGCTCCCAAAAGGCTGGTTTGGCCCACACTTCCCTCTTTTCTCTCAATTCATTCTCTACCCCTGTGGTGGATGGAAGCACTGTTCCCAGGGCCTCAGTCCCCTATAATGGGGTTATATGTCCACCTTCTTTGCCATGTGACTTTACAGTCCCTCCCACTAGAATGGCCCAACTATCCTCCCCCACCTCACTGATACTGAGGTTGGCCATGTGATTCACCTTGGCCAGTGGAATGTCTGTGGAAATGACAATACAGTGGTTATGAGCTAAAACCTTAAGAGGTTTTGCCCTCCTATGCTGTGATCTGCCACGAGATGAGCATGCCCTAGGTAACTGATGCCCCTTCAAGCCTAGCTCCTAGCATAAGCACATGGGGGACAGACCGGAAGCCAAACAGAAGCCTGTAGTCTAGCCTGGCCCAGCCTAAGTCAACCTAACCATCCCCAACCAATAGATGAGCAAGTGGGAAAATAAATAGTTGTTAAGCAATGAGATCTGGGATTATTAGTTAACCAGCAATATTACACAGCAAAAAAATAATGCAGCCAAAACCGATTTGGCTCATTGGATAGAGTGTCGGGCCTGCAGACTGAAAGGTCCCAGGTTCGATTCCGGTCAAGGGCATGTACCTGGTTGCAGGCACATCCCCAGTAGGGGGTGTGCAGGAGGCAGCTGATTGATGTTTCTCTTTCATCGATGTTTCTAACTCTATCTTTCTCCCTTCCTCTCTATAAAAAATCAATAAAATACATGAAAAAAAATAATGCAAATGTCATAAGAGCAAATATAAAGGTAAGTTTGCCTGGCACATAAGAGACATGCAATAATAAAATATTCATGCCTATTTTAAAGAGCTCATTATTCATTCAGCGTTGAAATACACATAGAGCACTCCTACAGGAGACACCATGCAAGGTCCACAGGGAGCTGAGCAAAATGAAAGCTACAAAGGCAACCTACTCCTGCATGTGTCCTGTTACTCCAACAAAATTCCAAGCTTCCTAAATCCCACTGAGGGAGAGAGCTGTGTCAACAGAGCTTCTATTTGTTTCATTCATTCTTTCATTCATTCATTCATTCATTGTCCCTCGGTCAAATCACAGAAGGGATGAAATTCAGCATCTTTACCGGTATTGAATGATGGTGGAATTATATTGTCTGGTGGTGGAATCTACATCCTTCTACAAATGTACTATTTACTTAAAAGACAGTTAGGAACCAGAAGTTATTTTTTAAAAGATAGAAAGAACTTTTGATATGATGGATTTCGGCCATATTCCTTCTTTCGCTCACACCCACACAGAGAGTTGTTGGAGGCTCAAACACTTAATGACCTTTGGTACCAAGTCTTTGCCAAGGTCTTTTAAAAGTCTAAACAAATTATATCCACTGGTTTGCCCTTCTTCCCACATTTATCTTCTCCCTCAGAGAACATTAATAGACTCATCAAATATGACTTTTCCATCTATGTGTCATGTATTTTTAAGGTCCAGTGGTATCAGCCTTTCCCAAACCTAGAGAAAATAGCTGTGGATTAGCTCTGAAAACAAGGAGCAGTTCTAATGATTCCAGCTGGGAATTCACAAAAGGGAAGTGTCAGAATAATAAGATGGCACATATATACACCTTCCCATGCAGACATTGTTGTAAGCACTTTAGACATCCTATATAATAAAAGCATAATATGCAAATCGACCAAACAGCCAAACAGCAGAACAACCTCCGGGACCACCATCCAGATGACTATCAGGCCAGTGAAGGTGGGTGTGATGTGATTGGTCAGGGGTCGGGCCATTGCCTCATGATCGGCCCACCAGTGGGCTGTGGCAGTTGGGCAGGGCCTCCCTCTGCAAGGGAAGCCCGGGGCCCAGGTGCCGGAGGGAAGCTGGTGCTAGCAGCCGGGGGAAGGAAGGCCTACTCTTGCACAAATTTCATGCATTGGGCCTCTAGTATGAACTACAACATTAGAGGACATGTCCTGGGTAACTGCTGCCCCTTCAGGGTGCCAGGACTTGGACCCAAAACAGCCAGGCCCTGCAGCCTCTCTGCAAATCCCAAACTTGCCAGTGACTCTGGGCTTCCTTCCCGCCCTCCTCAGGATCCCCAGGAAAGCGGCACAAAGGAAGGCCGTCCTGCAGCATTCTTTATTTCAAGACTCAGCTTTTCTACAACAAAGCCTGCCGTTTCCCTCTGCAAACCCCGTTAAGCTGCCAACATCCTGCTTCCTCTTGTGGAGCCTACTCACCTCCAAAATCACAGCAAAAGTAGAGCCTCCTCACCTATCAGGGCCCTGGGCCTCCGGAGCACGAGCAAGTTCCAAACCCTGGTGAAAGCTCAGGCCTGGCCTCCAAAAGGACCCCGGAGCTCAGAAGCCCACGCTGCTCTCCTAAACACTTCAGTCTCTTCTTACCAAGGTTCCCAACCTGTTACCAAGGCCAGAATGAGGGGGAGCTGCCAGGGAGGGAGGCATCACCTCTTTCAGTCTAGTCTCTCCCCACACAGCTAGTTTTGCATCTCTAAGGGCTTTGGGCCTCTCTGGATCTTCTACCAGGGGCAGCTGGGGGAGGGGAGAGGGGAGAGTCAAGATTGTCTGGGTCAATGACAAGCTACAAATCTGGCCCAGGCCTCCACCTGGAAATCCAAAGCAAAGCATCTTATTAAAGTCACAGGTTAAGGATCACTCACTCCACAGCTCCTCATTTAGAAGCCCGCGGTGGCGTTAAATGTAAACACTTCACAAGAATGCTTTAAAACAGAGGGAGGTTTTTATTAAACGACTTAATTGAGGGCCACCTCTCATCGTGGAAAGCTTTTAAACCAAGAAATGAGGGGCCTGTGGGTGTTTTCCAGACACTTGTTTTTAAAACCTGCCACACTGTCCCTGGGGAAATGAAGCACAACTCAAGGGCCCCTGCATGTGATCCCGCCGCTAATTCTTCAGCAGAAATAAAAATACCGAGTAAGACCTACTCCCCAGCAGCACCCAGAACCTGGCGTGAGAGCTTCATTCTAATATTCATCTCCAGAATGGGGAAAATGGAAAAAATAAGGCCGGCCACAGAGGACCAAAATAAATGAAGGCATTTTCAAACCTGAAAACAAGACAAAACATGGGACCTCAGGCCAGAGGAAGCTGAGGCTTGGGTGAACGGTGCTGGTACCTACTATAACACAGGGATGAATCTGGAAAACATTACACTGTGAAGGAAGCCAGACACAAAAGGGAACATGCAGTGTGATTCCATTTTATGTAAAATATCCAGATCAGTCCATTCCAGAGACAGGAAGGAGACCCGTGGGTGCCAGGGCCCAGGAGGAGAGGGAGGGAGGTGAAGTGACCGTGGAATGGGTGCAGGCTTCCTCTGGATGATGAAGGGTTCTGGAATTTGATAGTGATGATGGTTGTACAATGCAGTGAATGTACTTAATACCACTGAACTGTACACTTCACATTGGTCAAACTGGCCAACTTTATGTCATCTATATTTTAAACGCAATTTTAAAAAAAAATTCCTGATATCAGAAAAATCCTTTCTCAGCCCCTAACCCGGGACCAATCTCTTCCTCACCTGAGAAAAAATATATATGCTATAGGCCAAAGTAGTAAATAATATTATTTTGCTAATAACAACTCCTTGATTGAGCTGAGCTTCCGTGGATATCGTGTACTTCCCAAGGACACATCACTTCCCCCAAACCAGTAACTGTCCTCAGGGAGGCGGTACTGTCACCATTAGCCTCATTCCACAGGTGAAAAAGCAAAAGTGCAAAGAGGTCAAGGGGCTTGCCCAGGGTCACACACAAAGGGAAACCCACCGGAGCACACACTGCAGCAGGAATGTCCTCTGGGCCAGTTTACTGCTCTGCCCTTAGTCAGCTGAGCACTGATCCTTCTTTAGAGGCACTCAGTGTGTGGCCACTTACGAACAGGCTTCTCTAAAACACACGTTCAAAAGACACACCTTGGGAATCATCCTACCCCTTCACGTGCATACAGAGTTAATTTCCGTGGGCAGCTTTGTTGTATTTAGTCCTGGGAACAACATGATCAGATAGGAGGGTGATGTGATTACTTGTCCTTTTACCCAGGAGAGAAGCCAGCTTCACAGTCTGCAACCAGCCTCGGGCTTCTACTCCAGGGCCCCACTCCCCCTTCAGCCTGAGGAGTCAGGTTTAAATACCATGAGAAGGTAAGGGATTTGTTTAGCATATAAGTTATTTATATGTAAATTGCATGTGCTACTTATATGTAAATAGATGCAAGCAATTACAAATGAAGTTAAGGAGCTTTCCCAGAGAGGAGAGAGGAAAGTAGCTCTTCTCTGGCAGCAGAAACATCTGTGGGGTAACCCAGAAGCATCAATAAAAAGTTAAATTACATACACACACACACCCTACTTAAGAAAGGAGGGCCCTTTGTCACTAGCCAACAACTCCATTGATGGAAGATGTTAAAAACAGCCAGCAATGTTCCAGGTTCCATTGCCAGGGCCCTCGGCCTTGGCACTATTGGCATCTAGGGCTAGCCTGTGTGCTATAGGGCTGCCCTGCACAGTAAGCAGCTTTCCTGGCCTCCACCAACGAGATGCCAGTAGCCACCATCACCCTCAGTCATGACAACCAAGAATGTGTCCTCCAGTGAGAGCCACTATGTCAGAGGTGTTGCCCCAATACTGTCTATAATAAGCACTACATCCCATTTTACGGATGAGGAACAAACCCGAAATGGAGGAGGAACTTGCCCAAATCACCCCATTCTAGTGCTGGACAAATGTGGCTTCCCATCCGAGTAGTTGAGACCCCAACACTCTTACCCCATGGCATGAAGAAAGAATGAGAACACGAGAGAGAACTACTAGTTTCTACAAACTGGTGTACTTCTTTTTTTTTCAGAATATATTTATTTATTTAATATATTTTATTGGTATTTTTTACAGAGGGGAAGGGAGAGGGATAGAGAGAAACACTGATGATCAGCTGCCTCCTGCACACCCCTACTGGGGATGTGCCCACAACAAAGGTACATGCCCTTGACTGGAATCAAACCTGGGACCCTTCAGTCTGCAGGCCAACGCTCTATCCACTGAGCCAAACCCATTAGGGCACTAATTGGTGTATTTCCAAGTTACAGGGCACCTGGCCCTAGGAAATGGATGGCAGGTAGGTACTTGAACCCTCCGATGACATGTGGACCGTAACTCCGAAGAAAACATGCCCTGCTGGCTCTGCTGGCAAAAACAGGCCCCACGATGTTTGGAAGTCTGAAAGAACTCCTTTCCTCACAATAATCTGCGAGCCTTTCACACAATAAACGCATTAAACACAAACACACACTGGCCATGAGAACTTGAAATACACTTTTGAAAACATGCTTTTATCAAGAATTCTCTGATTGTTTTTGTGAAATATTCCTCCCACCGTTGGCCTTAGCACTCGTCGTTTTGCTGTTTAGAAATCTCTGTGGCAGCCCGAGAGAAACAGCTAGACAACATACAAGCATGTCCGGTTTCAAAAGGCCCGCTGACTGCCATCCTTCCTTCCACGAAGCTTTGCTGAGCACCTCCTTTTTGTCAGACCCAGGGAAGCAAGGTCAGTGAAGAGCTCGGTCCTCTTGCTAGGTTTACAGGTGTGGGGGAGTCCAGACCTGTACCAAAGGGCACCTGGGGTTCTAATTGCTGAGAGAAAGGCACTGACAAGCAGTCAATAATCTGTGGAAGAAATGAATGAGCGGGTGAACTGAGAGAACGAATGAAGAGCCAGCGCAGCACCAGAGCTGCGGGTGCATTAACAGCACACTCTGGGCCACACAAGTTTGAACCCTGGATCCTACCACTTGGTAGCTGTATCACTTTGACAAGCTACCCAATGTTCTCAAGGCCTTGCTTCCCTCACCTGTAAAACGGGTTCATGATGGTACTTATCCCGCAGAGTTGCTAGGGTAACTCTCTTAGCAGGGTGGAGGTAAGTGCCCTAGAGCAGTGGTCAGCAAACTGCGGCTTTCGCGTCAC
Organism: Lasiurus cinereus; assembly: GCA_011751065.1. NCBI lineage: Eukaryota > Metazoa > Chordata > Mammalia > Chiroptera > Vespertilionidae > Lasiurus > Lasiurus cinereus. The sequence goes on from JAAGEH010000076.1 coordinate 44,060,769, forward strand.
ATGTGGCTCACAAGCCGCTGTTTGCCGTTCTGTTCACGAATGAGTTTGCTGACCACTGCCCTAGAGGATTTGTGACCCTCGCTCTCGTGTTTTGTAGGCCACCCAGCTGCCTCCCACCCAGAAAGCTGGGCTCATTGCAGATACCCAGACCTGTGGTGCCAGGTGGCCATGCCCTGAGCAGAATGAACATGAAGAACCAGGTAAGCAGTAGCTCTAATCCCCCCCCACACACACTCTATTTCCTCTCTCCTGCCCTATACCCGATCCCACCAACCACCCTCACCCATCCCTCTACCCTCCACCAAAAAAATAAAATTAAAATTAAAAACCTTGCAGGTGGCCCAGGGCAGTGCAGACAGAGCTGAGCTGAACTGGCTACAACTGGAACAAAGGTACTCCAGCCCCAAACCTGAAACTCACAAGTCAAAGGAATCTTAAGTTTGGTAAACTCCACCCTGCAGTCCCTTTGCACACTATTCTCTCTGTTATCTCTCCCTTCATTCTTTCTCTATCAGTTCCTCCCCAACTCCTAAAGCTTTCACTGTAATCACCACTCTCAGCAAACTTTCCAGGTTTTTGATATTTGATTAGGGCTAGGAGAGAAGCTGACCAACTTTTCAGCTGCCACTGTGTAATGCTGAGTAAGCCACTGTTTTTAATAAGGAGAATAAAAGTCGCATAGGCAAAAATGGTGATGAATCAAATATTATTTTTTAAACGACTAATTCAGCTACAATGAAGCGGCAACGATAGCTCGTAAGATATATTGGAACCTCTTTGTGACTTCAAAACTAGGTCATTTCTTTTTCCTTTGTAATAAAATCAAAAGACAGCAGCTATTTAGAGTCTGAAATTCTGAGCTGGAATTCCCAAACTCCCACTTAGGCTGGGCTGAAATTTCACCAGGGTCCCCACCTGGAAACCCAGACTAATACCACTGCCGTGCCACGGGATCCTTGGGAGGGGTCATGGACACGGTAGGTCCTCTTCCCTGAATGGACCACAAATTTTCAAAGGAAAAGAGAATGCTGTTTCAAATGCTATAAAATACAAGGAAAGAGAGTCAGGGGAAGTTAGTTGCAAAAGCCAAGAAAATTATTAAAGTCAAAACCAGAAAGTCTTGGTCATCTTGTCTCAATCTTACAGCAAAGAGATAAGCAACAATGAAAGATTATTAATAATAAAGGGCCTTTATAGAAAAAAAAAACTAAACTAAAAATCCACAGCCCTAACCATTATGGGCTCTACCTACCTAAGGGAAGCAGGGACCCCTGTGATTGGGTGGCTGGGACTATACGCCACCCTATGAACAAAGAAACTGGCAGATAGGCCCCATTCAGGACATATGCCCGGTGCTCTAATCCCAAACACTCCAACTCCCTGACAACCCGAGGAAACGTTCCTTGGCCCTGATCCTCCTCAGGTGAGCTGAGCCCAAGGAACATGCACTCAGTGAGCCTGCCTTAAACTCATCCTGGCTAATTATAGTTCCACCCGGCCTGGGAGCCCTTCCCACCTGTAATTTTAAGAGCTTGAGGTAATTACTATGCAGCACAGTTTTGTTTTTGTCTCAAGTACCCCATAAATAGGAACTGGATGTGCACAGCGTGGTTTTGCTCCACCATGCTCAACAGTGAATTTTGTTTTTAATCACTTACCCAACAACCAATTACCTACAGAAACTCAGAGGTTTGCAGAGCTTGAAGAAATATGGAGCTAATGTCTCTCTAACCTAGGATTTGGGATCCATTCAGAGCCTTTCTGAACTGCTTACTCTACCCTATTTAAAAAAAAAAAAACACAGCCCTAGCTGGTTTGGCTCAGTGAATAGAGCATCAGCCTGCAGACTGAAGGGTCCCAGGTTCAGTTTCAGTCAAGGGCACATGCCCAGGCTATGGGTTCAATCCTCAGTGTGGGGTGTGCAGGAGGCAGCCAATCAATGATTCTCTCTCATCACTGATGTTTCGATCTCTCTCTCCCTCTCCTTTCCTCTCTGAAATCAAGAAAAATAAATTAATTAAAGGAAGAAAGAAAGAGAGAGAAAGAAGGAGGGAGGGAAGGAGAGAGGGAAGGAAGAAAGGAAGAAAGGAAGGAAGGAAGGAAGGAAGGAAGGGAGGGAGGAAGGAAGGAAGGAAAAGAAGGAAAGGAAAGGAAAGGAAAGGAAAGGAAAGGAAAGGAAAGGAAAGAAGGGAGGGAAAATGAAAAGTGGGATTTCATAAAATTTCCCTTGGGATGACAAGCCCACATCTTCAAATGGAGGAAAACAGTAAGTGAACCCAGACCTAAGGCAATGAAAATTCAATTTCTCAAGCAACTCTGCTGAAGAGGAATAAGGAGCAATGAGAGAACTCGCTTTTCATTCAGACAGACCCAAGCTCTCTTGACCCTCAACCCTGCCACTTCTGAGCTGTGAGCTGCCACAAGACCCAGTTTGTCCTTGAGCCTCAGTTTCCTCCTCTGTAAAATGAGGCCACTGCCACCGGCCTCTCAGGAGCACTCGCATTCAGAGGATAGAAAACAGGCGCTGAGCATACTACCTGGCACTTGGAAGGCAGTCAATGAACAAAGGGTAACGACTCTTCTAACCCTGGGGTTATTAGCCCTATGGCTTAACTATTTGGAAACCACCTTCCCAAGGGAAAAACAGTGTGAAGTCCAGTTTTCAGTCTTTCCAAGGAAACCTGAGCTGAAGTGACAACAGTAGGATAGAGAGGGAATATCCGCCCCTGCTAACCGATAAACTTATTTTGCCAGTTACCATTTGCCAAAAATAGATCCAGACACATTCTCCACTATTTGGCCACCCCCGGGGAATATAACCTTGCACAACTTGGTTAAGTACATACCCCTTGAGCAAAATGCATCTGCCTGAATCTTTCTTTAACTCCCCACTTCTTGGAGTGATCTGTGCCCACACCCTTCCCTCTCCTCTGCCAGAAGAGTATCAGTCATGTGAAACTTGGAGGGACTTAAAATAAATTCTAACTTAAATCGGAGTGAAGTTTTTCTTGCACCAATGAACTGAGTAGGTATCTATCCAGGGGAGGCTAGCCAGGTGGTACCTACTACCCGCACAGCTCTCTGTGTTCATCTTTATTCTAAAAGTTCCCAGCGTACTGTAGGCCACCCAACTGCAGGCTTGGGAGGTCAGGGACTGTTACCCTGTTTTCCATGAAGTCCTGGAGGAATACAGAGCTCTGGTAGGAGTGGGGACTTCGTAAGAATTTGCCAAATGAGTGAATTAAAAAAATGAAACAACAAAAACTTAGTGTGAGTTTAGAATGAAGCACTCGCTCTCTCCCAGTGATAGTGCTTTGGGGGATAACAGTGCGATAAGAAAGATGGTAAGGGGGGAACCTAGGTGTTTGAAAACTCCAATGAGCTTACCCTATGTGAGTGGTTGGCAAACTCATTAGTCAACAGAACCAAATATCAACAGTTCAACGATTGAAATTTCTTTTGAGAGCCAAATTTTTTAAACTTAAACTTCTTTTAACGTCTTTTTCAAAATAGACTCACCCAGGCCATGGTATTTCATGCAAGAGCCACACTCAAGAGGCCAAAGAGCCGCATGTGGCTCTTGAGCTGTAGTTTGCCGACCACTGCCCTATGTGAAAGCAAAACCACCCTGGTGCTTTTCCCATCCCCCGCCTCCCATTTTCACGGTTTTCATGTCACAACTTGTTTCTTGATAAGAGCAATGTCACATGACAGAATAAAATAAGCACTTGGTCATTCAGGGAAAATTACTCAATTTTCTTTTTTTTTATTGATTTTTTTACAGAGAGGACGAGAGAAGGATAGAGTTAAAAACATCAATGAGAGAGAAATATCAATTAGCTGCCTCCTGCACACCTCCTACTGGGAATGTGCCTGCAACCAAGGTACATGCCTTGGGACTGTTGAGTTGACAGGCCAACGCTCTATCCACTGAGCCAAACCCATTACAGCAAATTACTCAATTTTCAATTGCCCTTGAACTTTGTTTTTCTCTGTGATGCCAACCTCACAGCCATTTCAATGCCCTTTAGTGGCAGGGTCAGAAGAGGAATAGAAAGAAAAAGCACAATATCAGTTTGTGTGTTTTTTTTAAAGGTCAACAGCATCTCTTAAATAAATGGGTGTCAAGGGGAGAAGGAGTTAAGGAGGCCATTAAATTTCTTGAACCACCCATTGGTACAACATAATAACTGTCTCTACAGGAAGAAAAAAAAAAAGGAAGCCATAGGACTGTCTCTTCTTAACAGGAATCAAAGCTCACTCTTCTGAGTGCCGTCTTCCCTTCCTCTATGGAGAGGACCTCACTCTCTTTTTTTTCTTTTTCTTCACTTACATTTGTCTAATCACTTTAGAAGTTTACTTAGTAGAGCTGCTACCCCAAGGAGAGAAATGTTCCAACAAATCTTTGTAGGTCCATAGTTACTTACACTTTTTCTTTCTTTCTTTACAAAATGTACATACTATTATATTCATAGTGTGACGGTTGCTGTTCGGGTGCAGCTTTTCAGACACCAGAGAGTTCAATAGCATCCTCAAATAAACATTTTCCCCCCAAAAGGAGACAAGATTAGCAAGTTAACAAACTATTCAGTAACAGTTTCATTTTGTTGGCCTTGCGGGGAGGAGGGAACACAGGAAAACACTTCCCATATGGTCTTGTTCCCCAAAGGTTGAGGGCTGGGGTCAGGGGCCACCCTGTGAGAGCATGCACTCCACATAACCTCCATTCTCAAGCCAAGACAATTAAGAGGGCTCCGACAGCGGCCCCACTCCCAGCAACTGCATGCGGCCATAGGAGCAGGGCAGGGCAGCGGAAGCTGGGAAGAGAGAAAAACCAACTCCACAATTTTTATTTTTCAAGAAAAGTAAATATTGTTTTGACTGGTGTTAGGAACTGGAAATGAACACAAATGTTTCTCCCCACTGGAGGGCATTCTTTTGAAAGTATTTCATCCCACTCACTAATAACAATGCAATATGGAGGGCCAGCACCAAAGAAAAAGTTAAATCCCACGACTTGTGGCCAGGTGGCAACACCCAGGTGGGAATCTAATACAAACATCATACTTGGGGCACAACAGTAAACTAACCAAAATCCCAAGAGACTGTCACAATAGTAACACTGACACTGAAAACACAGTTTCTTAATAAAATATATAATCAAATTATATACATGTGTGTGTGTGTTCGATTTTTTCCTTAATCTTATTTCACTACCACTTTTGAGATCTTCTGAAAAGGGGCTCAAGTCTCACCTCAGATGTGCCATACCGCTTACTGTGAGGCACTAAGTCCCAAGCTCAAGTCAGTCTATCAATAAGAAACACACACTGTGTTGTATCTGCTGGGTGTGATCACACATTGGGAATAAAGCTTAGCCACAAATGCACACACCTTGACACAATAGCAACCTTACGGACCTTGTTAACTTGAAAATTCGACACATTTATGCAAAATCATTATCTGTCTCCAAAAGCTGGATTCCTGACGTATATTTCCTCCCTTTAATCTGAAATCCTTTCCAAATAGGACAAGTCAAACTCTTACTTGGTTTTCTGTGAATAAGACAACCCCACCTGATAACCTTGGCCCTCCCAAGGACTTCATGGCTTCAATTCCCATGCTCCTGCCTCCTGGGCAGACAGTGCCTAGGCGTATGTTTACTGTAAACAGAGTGGAAACAAAGGGAACTCCAGGGGCCAGCAGGGTCTGCGGTCTAAGGTTGGAAGGCACCAGCCACCAGGCAGTCCAGTGCCTGACAGACCCAGGATGCTGATCAGGGAGCAAGACTGAAGGAAGGAAAAGAGAAGTGGCGGGGATGAGTCCAGCCGTGGGACTAACCTCTAGAGCAGTTCAGGAAGTGGCTGTGGGAACCAGCCCCAGGGCAGAGCTGCTCTAAGGTGGTGGCGCCTTACAATCACCTGGCTGCGTGAATTCCATTGCCCGGCCTGCGCCCTGGACCACCTGAGTCCGACTTCTGGAGGCGGGACCTAGACACCGGTATCTGTAAGAACGCACCAGGTGTGCAGCCAAGTCTGAGAAGCGATGCCCCAAAAGAACCCACAACGTGTTTGAGCGGAGTCGAAAGGTGATGCTTCCTTGGGGTGAGATGGTGCACACATATGTACAAAGGTTTTTAAAATTCCGTGTAACTAACTCCCATATGACAGCCAAGAAGCACCTGTCTGCAGGCCAAACAGTGATGCAACTTGGAAAAGTCCCTAGGAAAGCCAGGCTAGTGCGGCAAGTGAGGCGGGCGGGGCGCTCGGGGTCTACCTGCCGGGGCAGGGAAGGCCAGGGAAAGGGGTCCCCTTTCTTTTTCAGGGGTGGTCTGGATGAGCACCCCGGGAAATTAAATAAAACAGGGCAGGACAGGGGCTGGGCGCTCCGTGTGGATCCCAGAGGAATCGCGGCTTCCTCCTAGCTGTCACTGGGGCGCCCGAGGGTCCAGGTAGGGGTGCGAAGGCTGCCAATCCCTCCGCATTAGAGGGAGGTGCTGAGAGCCTCCTCCAACCCCCAGCCCCGCCGCGGTGCCTCCCACCCCGAACCCCCGCCAGGTGTTCCACACGCCTCCCGGCGGGGCGCTGCGGGCGCCAGGAGCGCACCTTCCAGCCGGGGACCCGCGCCTGCGGCAGGCGCGGCGCGGCGCGGTGAGACGCGGGCTGAGCGCGGCGCACCTGGCACAGCCCGAGCCTCGCCAGGCGCCGCGGCCTCGGAGACACCTCGCTCCTCGGTCCCGGTGGGCGCGCCCACCCAGCCCGGCTCCCGCGTTGGCTCACTTACCGCCGCCGCGGCCGCCACCTCCGGGTCCGGCTCCCGCTCCCGCCGCAGCCAGCACAGCGCGGCCGTGTGCCGGGGCCGCCGCGCCGCCTGGAGGCCCGGGCAGCCGGCCACGCCCCCGCCGCCCGCCCCGGGGAGGAGGGGCAGGGGGCCGGGCGGGGCCAGACCCGCCCCAGCGGCCGCCCGCCTCGCGGCCCCAGCGGGGGAGTGAGGCGCCCGGCGCCCCTTCCCGGGCAGGCCGCCCCACGCCCTCCTGCCGCCGCCCGGCCCTCCCCGGCCGCAGCTCCCCTCGCACCGCCGCCCGCCCTGCGCCCCTCGGGCACCTCCACCAGCCTCCTGGGCTGGACCGCGCGCGCGCCCCCCCTCCGCCCCTCGCCAGCACCTCTCCGCCCCACGCTCAGGCCTCACACTCCTCTCCAGCACCGCTTTGTCCTCACCCTTCCCCGGATCGGAATGTCCTCCACCGACCCCTCCCCGCCATCAGCGGGTGTTTTTCTCCCCCAAGCCCGCCTTGCCAGATTCCCCATCTCCGGGAAGCCTGCCCTGTTAACGCACCCCACCCCTTCACCCCCACAGCCTCTGAGCCCAGTTTTTGCCTTACCCTTCCGTGCAGACTTTTTCTCCCCAACTAGTGAGAAACTTAAGGTATAACTTTTCTTCTACCGTAATTAAATCTACAAATTTTTATTGAGCACCTACTATGTCTAGACACTGGTGGAGAGCTCCAAAATTATAGTCGCCACCTACAATCTAATGGTAATAAATGTCTGTGCCTGTGAGGAAGGCAGGGAGTGAGAGGCCCAAGGTCACGCCGCTGATGGTGGTGGGAGCTGGGAGTGGAAGCCAGATTCCTGGTACTGGGTTAGGCCCATTCCAATGGAAACGGCGGGATACCGCTGACCCGCTGTCAGAGCTTGTGCAATAAAAAAACGTGTTGTTGTTGTTGTTGTTGTTTTTCATTTGTGAAATGGAGAGCAGGATACCTACTCCACCATGTTGAGAAGATGGCCTGGGGGGAAAAAAAAGTCACATAACCTGTACTTAGTAAGTAAATGTTTGCCAACTGAGTGGATGACATAGACATTTGAAAATTCAATAATTTAAAATAACAATGGAAATACTTTAAAACATAATAGTGAAAGGGAGAAAATATTTGCAAATCATATATCTGAAGAAGGATTAATATACAAATTATGTAAAGAACTCATACAACTCAATGTAAAAAACACACAAATTCTCCAACTTAAAAATGGGCATAGGACTGGAATGGATAGTTTCCAAAGATGGCCAACAAGTACATGAAAAGGTGCTAACATCACTAATCGTCAGGAAAGTGCAAATGAAAACCACAGTGAGATATCACCTCACACCTATTAGAATGGCCATTACCAAAAGACCAGGGAAAGTAACAAGTGTTAGGGAGGCTGCAGAGAAAAGGGAGCCCTTGTGCACTGCTGGTGGGAATGTAAATTGGTGCAGTCACTATGAAAAACAGTATGGAGTTTCCTACAAACATTGAAAATAGAACTATCGTATGATCCAGCAATTCCACTTCTGGATATTTATCCAAAGAAAGCAAAATACTAACTCAAAAATATGTGTGCACCCCCATGTTCATTGCATCGTTACTTACAATAGCCAAGATAAGGAAGCAACCTGAGTGTCCATCAGTGGATGAATGGATAAAAAATGCAATATGTATAATGGAATATTATTCAGCCATTTTAAAAAAGGGAAATCTTGCCATTTGAGACATGAATAGACATTGAGAGGATTATGATAAGTAAAATAAGTGCAGAGAAAGACAAATACCATATGATCTCATTTATATGTGGAATCTAAAAAACAAACAATCATTAAAGTTCATCAAAACAGAGAACAGATTAGCAGCTGCCAGAGGTAAGGATGGGGGTAGGAGAAATGGGTGAAGGAGGTCAAAAAGTACAAACTTACAGTTTTAAAATAAATAAGTCATGAGAATGTAATGTTCAGCATAATGACCATAGTTAATAATGCTTTATTGCATATTTAAGAGTTGTTAAGAGAGAACTGAAAAGTCCTCATCACAAGAAACAAAAGATCTTTATAATGGATGCTAACTGTGGTGATCGTTTTACAATATATCGAAATATTGGATCATTATGTTGTACACCTGAAACTTATATGTCGATTATACTTCAATAATAAACAAATAAATAAACAAGCAAATTTTTTAGAGGAATAGTGATGGAGGTGACGGGGGAGAATACTACTTAAGAATCCAAGGAAGGCAGTAATGGTCAAAGGAGTCTTTTTAGAGGAAGTGGACAAACTATTCTAGAAATATTGGATATAGATGCTAGTGTATCCAGGGGGATAATTTAAGGTGACTTTTAGGTCTGTTAAATAATTTAATTGACCCCTAGCAGGTTTGGTTTGCAGACTGAAAGGTCCTGGGTTCAATTCCGGTCAAGGGCACATGCCCAGGTTGCTACTCAATCCCCAGTATGGGGCTTGCAGGAGGCAGCTAATCAATGATTCTCTCTCATCATTGATGCTTTTATCTCTCTCTCCCTTCCTCTCTGAAGTCAATAAAAATATATTTAAAAAATAACAATAATTGAATTGATAACCTCCCTTCTCCTGGGAACCGACCTTTAGACCACTTCACAACCTACATTCCCTTTCACTTAGACTACATTCCACTTGTTAAGACCATTTCCCTTCTGGACCTTTCCAAGATCCAGACCCATCCAGAGAGTTCCCTGCTGAAAAAGCCCACCTATAGTCCTTTAAAGCCTCAGACTCCCCATCCCTGGGAGCTGGTGCTATTTGGGGGGCTCAATCCATCTGGTATGCAGATAACCTATATAATAAAAGACTAATATGCAAATTAAATGAAATGTGGAACAACCGGCTGCTATGACATGCACTGACCACCAGGGGGGCAGATGCTCAACACAGGAGCTGCCCCCTGGTGATTAGTGCACTCCCACAGGAGGAGTGCCACTCAGCCAGAAGCTGGGCTCGTGGCTGGTGAGCACAGAGGTGGTGACAGGAGCCTCTCCTACCTTGATGGCAGCACTAATGATGTCTGACTGGCAGCTCCCAGATTGCAAGAGGGAGCAGGCTAGACTGAGGGACCCCTCCTCCCCTGCTGAGTGCACAAATTTCATGCTCTTGGCCTCTAGTAAATTTATAAACCTTTACCACTTTGGCCTTGTGTGCTTCTCCGTGGATAACCCTAACAGAGACAGTGTTCAAAGAATGTCTTTCCTGAACAGAGGCTGCCTGGAGGGGGTCATGGAGTGCATACTAGAAAGGCGGATGGGACCAGATGGTGGAAAAGGAATCTAATACCAAAGTGAGGGTGCTCAAATTAACCAAACAGTAACACTTGGACACCTCAAAATGGTCGGAATGGCACCTGTATCTTACAGAGGGCACTTAAGGGCCCTGGAGACCTGGGATAGCAGAAACCTATGCCAAACTGATGAAGGAGATTGCAGCAGAGAGGGACAAGGATGTAAGAAATTTCCAAAAAGTTCCCCTAGGACTTGAAGACCCAATGTGTGCAGTGAGGGACTGGAGAAGGTAAAGACGCAGCTGAGATTTCCAGGTGGATGGCTTGGGATGATTTGTTATGAGAGCTGCTGAAGGAATGTGAGGTAATGATGGCATTTTCAGTGGATATGCAGGGGGGAAGAAGAGGAGGACAGGGCCGTGGAGGGCCAGATGTGGGCAGCACCCAGGCCTAGGCCAAGGAGCACTAGGCTGGACCAAGTGCCAGAAGAGCAGAGCATAGGGAAGTGTCTGCACTTTGGGCTGAGGAAGCAAAGGGCAAGCTGAGAGAGGAGTACAGTCTGTGAGAGGCAGCAGGAAGGCCAGGAAGGCCCAACATCACCAACATACTTCTTCCTTCGCCCCTTACACATGGAGCTATAGAAAGTGTTCACTTGGGCCTGGTTGACATGGCTCAGGGGTTGAGCATTGACCTATGAACCTGAAAGTCACGGTTGAATTCCCAGTCAGGGCACATGCCCAGGTTGTGGGCTCAAACCCCATTGTGAGGCATGCAGGAGGCAGCTGATCAATGATTCTCTCTCATCATTGATGTTTCTATCTCTCCCTCTTCCTTCCTCTCTGAAATCAATTAAAAAAAAATTTTTTTAAAGAAAGTATTCACTTGGTAAATATTTGTAAACTGTCTAAAAAGCATTTAATCAGCCGAGACTGGTTTGGCTCAGTGGATAGAGCGTCGGCCTGTGGACTGGAAGGTCCCAGGTTCAATTCCGGTCAGGGGCATGTACCTTGCTTGCGGGCACAATTCCAGTGGGGGGCGTGCATGAGGCAGCTGATCAATGTCTCTCTCATCCATGTTTCTGATTTTCTATCCCTCTCCCTTCCTCTCTGTAAAAAAATCAATTAAAAATAAATAAATAAATATATATATAAAAATAAATAAAAAGCATTTAATCAGCAATTGCCCCTACTTCCAGGCAGATATTGTGCTAATAACAAAAATAAGGGAAGTCTTTCCAGACGGGTGTGGCTCAGTGGTTGAGCATCAACCCATGAACCAAGAGGTCACCAGTTGGATTCCTGGTCAGGGCACATGGCCAGGTTGAGGGCTTGATCTCCAGTGTGGGGTGTGCACGAGACAGCCGATCAATATTTCTCTCTCTCTATCTCTCTCCCTACCCCTCTTCCTTAAATCAATAAAAACATATTTTAAAAATAAATAAGGAGAGTCTTTAGGGGGCAAGAAGAAAGCAGAGGGCTTATCAGAGAAACTGCTTTTGATACTGTTATTTTCAAAATGCATGTTTAAGCTGCTTCAGCCTGGACCCAAAGTAAACATTCCCCCACCCTAGGCAAAGCTTCTAAAATTTTGAAACACATTTCTTTTTTATTTTTATTCAATATCAGTTTTTCTCCCTTGGCTGCTGTTACTGAGCCTGTAGGAAGATTTTTTACTTATTATTATTACTTTATTTTTTTGGCAATTACAACAACTTGCCAGAAGATAAATTTTCAGCCAAGACCGGTTTGGCTCAGTGGATAAAGCGTCGGCCTGTGGACTGAAAGGTCCCGGGTTCGATTCCGGTCGGGGGCATGTACCTTGCTTGCGGGCACATCTCCAGTGTGGGGCGTGCAGGAGGCGGCTGATCGATGTCTCTCTCTCATAGATGTTTCTGACTTTCTGTCCCTCTCCCTTCCTTTCTGTAAAAAATCAATAAAATATATATATATATATATATATGGAGATATATATATATATATATGAGGCAATGTGAGATTTTAAAAAAAAGAAGATAAATTTTCAGGAGGAAGAGTAGACAGAGAAAAAAAAATCACCTCTTTTCTTCATCAGATTTTGTGTTCATGGATTACATGATGCAGAAATGCTCAGAGAAATGCTATGGCATCCATAATATTAAGCCATCACGGGGTGCAGGACACAGCAGGGGCCACAGAGGGGAAGCTGTGCGATGGGCACTTCCTGTGGCTCACACTGTGAGACTGCAGGGACCACAGGAAACTGATGGAGCAGAAGGGCATTCAGGGAAGGTGCAGACAGACACACAAGACAGGAACCAGGAGGTAGTGAACAAAGCCAAAAAGAGGTCGGTGCTTTCCCTGGTTAAGTGGAGAAGTGAGCTTGGGGAGAAATATGGGGTTGGGAAGGTCCCCTGGAAAGAGGTCTGCTGGTTGGAGCCTTTGGAGGAGGCTGCCTTAGTTGGGGTTACTCTGACGATAGAGCCTGAGAGGGGACTTGGGCAGGTGGTGCATGTAGCTGGGGAATCCCTGGAAGCAGGAGAGGGAACAGGGAGTGTGAGACAGAGAAGAAGGAAGCCATGATTAGGGTGTGTCCCTGAGAATGTCGCTGTGTGCAAAGGGGCCTCCTGAGAAGCTGCCAGACGCTCCCCAGGACTGACAACATACTGGACAGGGCCGGAGGATTTTCCCAAGGCTCCAGCATGGAGGCCCCTGTGATTACACTCCCCACCCCAGCTTCCAGGCTAAGAGAGCTCCCTGGGCCACAGTGCTGGGAAGCTGTCAACACCAAACGATGCTGAGTTTGCATGGAACTGTCTTGGAAGCTACAACTTGTCCATTGCCCAGGTTCACAGCGCATAAGGCTCCCGCAGGCCCTGCCTTCTATAGCATATGACAGCTGGCAGCTTCTCTAGCCACTAGCACAGAGCCGGAAGTCAGCAAATGTTTGATGAATGAATGAACAAACACATACTCATCAGTGCACACAGGCGTCATCAGAACATGCCACTGAGAACAGGTTCTGAGCTCTGGTCTTGTATCCAGGGCAGGGAATGGCTCAACCTATCTGAATTGTAACAAAGACTTGCCCAAGGCCTTGGACTAGTAACCTAAGCTCCCTGTGGCCTGGATCCCAGAGTCTGGAAAAGGAGGTGATAATCATGCACCCCACAGGGAAGAGGTGGAACTTAATTACTATGTAAAGGACCTCAGTAGCCTTTGGAAAAACAAATGTGCTTGTGTCTAGTGTGGAGGAAGGTAATGAAGCCAAGTGTACCATTAACATTCTTATTCTGTGGGAGACAGGAAATTAGAGCCACTACCACTTTATTATTTTTTTAAAGTTCTATTTGTTGATTTGAGATAGAGAGGGAGGAAGGGACACACCCATTTGTTGTTCCACTTATTCACGCTTCCACTGTTTGATTCTTGCATGTTGCCTTGATTAGGGAGGGATTGAACCTGTCACCTTGGTAGAGCATCCTCTGACCAAGTGAGCTACCCAGCCAGGGCCCCTTCCTTTATTTTCTCTTTGCTTGATAGATAGGGCATCCCTATCATGTCGTTGGGAATGTTGAAAGAGGAGTGAAGTTTCTCAGTGGGGAAAAAAAGCAATCAAAACTTGAGACTGACTCCATGTTGCCCTCCCAGGATTTGCTGTGACGCACGAGGGCCCACCGACTTCCCCACAGGTGTTTCATCTGCACACTAGATTGAAAAACCAGGAGGAGTGAAGAGCAGCATTGGAGGGATCCAGCAGAGTCAGAGGCCTTTTATGCACCTTCTGTGGGCCAGTTGGATGCAAGCAGGGCTGGACTTCCTGGAAGCTTGGCCTGTCTGTCTGGAGCCTGAAAAACAAGAGGAGAAATGTCAATGCTCAGCCAAACGACCAAGGGAGGAATTTTCTAGAAACAGCATAAGTTTACAATCCCTGTCTCCTCAGTCATCCCCAAACCACCAACTGATACTAATTCAACAAAGATGCATTTGTTAAATATTATACCCAAAGTGTCCCTAGTTATGTTGAAACAACTCCAGGATATAAAAGCCTTTTCTATCATCTTTGGCCAAAGTCAGGATAGCTCAAATTCCAAGATTAAAAACAAAACCGTTTTATAATTTTAAAAATTTTGACTCTGGGGGCTACATTTTCTCTGTAGCAAATTAATTAACCATTTTGGGGGTTAGACTATTTGCTCATAGATGATCTAAGCCATCTTGAGGGCCGCATTCTCAGACTGTATTCGGTCCATGGATGAGACCTGACACCCAGATAGAATGTTTTTAATGCTGCATTTTTGTTCATTTAGGACTGCCAGAACCTTCTAATGAGGGATTTCTCCTTCCAGAACACATTTTTCTTGGATATGTCTAAAGCAAAAGTAGCACACTGGGACTATTCGGTAAAATAATGAGAATGAGAATTTAGTTTATCTTGCAGAAGTGGATACAATTTATATCCTTAAAACTTAGGGCTTGGGAACTGGTCTACTCAAGAGCAGGTTGAGGTCTTCACACTGGCGATTCCCTCTGCCTTCAGGCCTAGGATCGAGGTGCCAGCGATTACAGCAGGAATGTGGATTTCATAGGCAATTTGAGGAACTTCACATTCAATGTTTTGTTTGTAGTCTTTTCAATCCTCACCCAAGGATATGTTTTTATTGAGTTTTCAGGGAGAGGAGGGGAGAGAGACACAGAGAAACATCAATCAGCTGCCTCACGTAAGCACCACAGCCTAGGTATGTGCCCTGACCTGGAACCGAACTGCAGCGTTTTGGTGTAAACTCCAACCAACTGAGCCACATTCAATGCTTTAATTTTCAAAACAACCCAGGAGGATGATGTTCTTATCTCCATCTTACATATAAGGGAGTTAAGGCTCAGAAAAGCCACACAACTTGTCCAAGACCGAATCCTTTATGGCTAGGTGGGAGCAGTCTGTGGGAGCCAGAGCTTTGCCGGGGAGGCACAGGATGGCAAACTGAAAGGCATCAGGGATGATTCTTCGTAACTTCACTTCCCTCACATCAGTCCTTTCCAGCTTCCAATGCCCTCAGCGAAATTCAAGGACACGGCGATTGTTGCCCATAGACCTTTCTCAGCATGAGAATTCCAGAGTCTGTGCCAGCATGGGGGAAATGCCTTTTAAACTATGGGTATGGGTTAGGGAAGAAAGCAAAGGTTTATGTAACTCAGCCTTAGGAATCTCTGCCCTCAGGAGGGGCCGGGCAGGAGCCGAGCTGAGCGTCAGAGGCTGGCATGGCCAGGCAGACAGCCCCACGTTGGAGGGGCCTCTCACTCAGGGCTAACGCTGCTTTCCTCCGAGGGCTTCAATCCATGCTGTCTCTGAAACCACAGGAACCGGATCAGCAGCTCCAAATCAAAGGTGGCACTGGATCTTTAACTAGAAGACCAAACACTCAAAACGCCTCTCAGGCCGTCACTGGCAGCACAGCAGACCTCCAGGCAGCTCACTGAAACGGAGTAGAGACCACTCCAAAGCACCTGACATGGACAGGCACGATAAAGGGAAGTAAATGTGGGCATCGTGATTGTGGGTGCAGGTGTAGACATCGCTGATGGAACTCAGGGTGCTCTCTTAAAGTGAGCAGAGTCATTATAGTGGCGACATTCAGAGACACGCTTACACTGGTCCCTCTCATCCTGCTTGGTGACTTCTGTGGGCCCCTGCGCGCTTCTGTGCAGTGGGTTCCTTCCTCCATACAAATATATTAAAAATTATGTTTCACAAATACATCAGCATAAATAAACCGGTAGTAAATGTATAGTAAAACATGCTCTTCCACCTACATATTCATTTTCCCCTCTACTTTTAAAAATAAATGATACATTTTGTTGGCCCCTGAAAGAATCGTGGGTGCAGCCTCTATGCTGAGTCTAATGGGTGAGTCAGTCCCGTTTATATGCTGAGGGCTTTGGGCCCTGCACTGATGACTTAGGAAACTTTGAAAACTAGCTCTGCTAGTCATCCCCCTCCAGGCAATTAAATCAGAGTCTCAACAGGTGGGCCTGGTGTCCTGCGCTTGGTGTTTTAGAAGTTCTCCCAGGTGATTCTAATGTGCAGCTGAGATTGTGATCTGCTCTCATAATTCTCATAAGATCTTAAGTTTTCCAATAGCAAATCCTCTTACTGCATTTTTTTTTTTTAAGGAGACTATCCTGAGTCTGGAAAGGGACCACTGTTCTGCAGATCAGTTTTCCAAGGGTGACTGTATCCTATTGGAGAAAATCCACTCTTCCCATCCCCAAAGGGACAATGTTTGGAAGTATTACCCAAAAGTCCCTGCCCCTCCCTCCCTCCTGCTCTCGGTAGCTCCAAGGCTCCTTTTCAAGCCTCTGCTGTTTGCTTGTAACCTTGAGGCAAGGGGGACAGGGTGGACAGCAGGAAAGAAAGGAATCTCCCAACAGGTTGTGTCAAAGGCTTTGGACTTGGGGGTCTCTAGGCCTAGACCCAAACGTTTGGAAAATGTGGGGCAAAGTGTGGGATTTATTCTGGGGAACTAGAAAAGAGACCTTTCCTCCCTGGTTGCTTGAAGCATGGCCACCATCATGAATGCCACTATAACTCCCTGGACCAGGAAGCTCATGACCTACAGACTACTCCAGCGGAAGCAAATAGTCATTGACGTCCTTCACCTTGGGATGGCAACAGTACCCAAGACAGAAATTCGAGGGAAACTAGCCAAAAAGTACAAGATCACAGCAGAAGGCATCTTTGTGTTTGGATTCAGAACCCATTTTGGTGGTGGCAAGACCACCAGCTTCGGCATGGTTTGTGATTGCTTGGCTTACGCAAGGAAAAAGGAACTTAAACGCAGACCTGCAGGACATGGCCTGCCTGAGAAGGACTCAAGATACCACAAAAGGAACGCAAGAGCAAGATGAGGAAAGAGGCGGACGGAATGCAAAGGCCAACGTTGGTGTTGCAAAAGGAGCGAAGATCTTTAGTGATTTTTTTTCTATGGTGAGCGTGCAAGTTTTTCATGAGAGGATTAATAAACTAAGAACTTAAAAAAAAAGTACTTAAGAGAGGACTTAAGGGAGCACCATGGAGCTAGGCAGCTCCCTGCCGGCCTGCCCCAAACATGCCAGAGGTCTCCCTCTTCCCTCCATCTAAAGTCAGCCTTTTGCCTGGTGACCAACCCAGAGGTGATGCCCATTCCTGCCAGAGATTTTGCAAATGCCCTTTCTTTGGATCCTGGGCAACGCATTCCCACTTAACAATATTCTTAAGCCCCAAGAAGGAGATCAGAGCTCTGGGCACCTCGATCTCATGACCAGGCATACTTGTGTAGCATTACCAAATTTTTAGAAAGTATAGAAGACAGAATGAGAACTCCCACCAACATAGTTTGAGTTATGTTTCAGGGCCTTTAATACTCATACCTAATACGAGAAAGAGATCTATGTAGTCAGCAATAAAATTCAGACATCTCAGAATAATTATAACTTCCTTAATGATCTAACAATGTTTAAAGCATTTGGGGAAGGAAGGTGACCTATATTTGATGTTATATAGACAGCTAAGAAGTACGATGCTAAGGAACATATACAATAACATTAAAATGTAACAAACAGAATTTGGCCAGAATATTCTCCAGTAAGGGAGCTCTTAGGATCGCACACCATCCATCTTCATTACATACCTGTCCAAAAGATAGAACACAGCAGGAAGTATGTAGTTTTAATGAATTTGGAGGGTCATAACATAGTTACCTTGTTATAAACTTTGGTTCTTCTATACCAGCAGGGGACAAAGTATTTGTTTTCTGTTTTAAATTTTGTTTTCATAAAACAACATTACTAGGGATTTGCAAGGAATGATAAAATTGGAAGAGATTTTTCAAAAGAGGACATTTTATTACTTCTGAAACACAGCAGCTGAGAGCAGCAGATGCTGCCCAGGCTATATTTCTTTCTTCAACTGTTACTATTTGAATGAGCGATCCTTAATAAAATTGATAGCTTCCAAAGCCATAGTTTAGTTAAATTTTTCTGGAACTGGATGTTGATGATGGTTGAACAACAATGTGAACGTACCTAATGCCTCTGAACTGCACACTTAAAAATAGTGAACAATGGTATATTGTATGTTTGTAGCTCTTACCACAATTAAACAGAATAAAGAGACCCTGGGTCCAGATTACCAGGGGTGGGGGATGGGGCACCACAAAAACCATGTGTTTGTGGTTTTGATCATGTGTATGTATATATATGGCAAAAAAGAAAAAAGGAAATGATTTCTATTTATTTAAAAAGAGTTTTCTGGTTGTGTTCTGGCTGATGGAAATCTAAACTATGATCATCGGTACATGTTTAAGTCTGTGGCTAATACAGACACGAAGGAATAGACAAAATTTGAGCCTGGGTCTTACTTTATAAAATATTACCAGTTAGTTATCTGTGTTAAGGAAAGAAATTCACAACTTCTCCCTGAAGAGCCGTGCCCAGGGGATGCGTGAGTCTCCAGCCAGCTGTCAGTGGCCTTTTCAATATCCCCCCAACCTTCCAGCTGCAAGTTTGGCCCCACTGACCTCCACCCACCCCATCGTGTGGAACAAATGAAGGAGAGGGTATTGGGAGGTAGCAGCCTCGACCTTGGGCCTGGACATGACTGTGTCCAGAGCCATAAGTCTACACCACGGGAAACCACATTCACACACATGTAGTTGTTTTTGAGAGTCAGTCACAGAGATACTCGTCCAGAGGGCCTCACTCAGGGAACCACACACCCATTCACAACCACAAGGCAACTCAGCCGCACAAATTTCTATAGACATAAACTCAGTCTTTCTGGAATCATAGCCACATGCCCACATAACCCACCAACTTGCATTCAACCCACGTGTGGGAGCTCAGCTGCCACCAAAACAGCCACCGTACTCTCGGCCCACAGGCCCTCTTCACTCATCACAGTTAATAGCCACCGTGTCTAGGAGCCTGGGGCAGGGAGCATGCACCTTCTTGTGTCACATCACCTTGCAGAGAGACTGTCCTCAGCCCTCGAGGGACCACACCTTATGCAGGCGCATGACTCACCAGCCACACTCTCCCAACCACAGGACCACATAGCCAGCACACACATGGCCTCGTCCTGACTCCCAGATATCTTCCTGCTGAGAGAGCCACACCTTGGCCTTCCCACCTTCAGCCTTCAAGGATCCTTTCCAAGCACCCCGATCCCCAAATTCTCCCAAATACGGATGTACCCCCATTGTGCAGTTATGCACACAGAGCTGGGAACCAAGTAAGCTAGGACACAGGGGGACCCTCGGACCAGTTTATGTAGCCATGTTGAAAGTCTCTCCAGCCCCCTCAACACACACTGACCCACCGGCCCTACTCAAAGTCCCAGGTAGAAATGGGAAAAGGAGCTGGAGGACCAAGTAGGGGCCAGATTCCAATTCCCAGTGTCAGGGAAGAGACCAGATCTGTTGGCCTGGTGACTCAAAGGTCACCAACTTGCAATAAAAGTTTGTTTCTGGCCTGTGGTCCAGCCCCGTGGGGGGAAGCAGGGAGGAATTCACACAGTCATATAACACTTAACATCTTGTGTAAGGCCCCCCCCCCCCCCCCCCGCTCAGAAAGGCTTTCCTCCAGTCTCACCTGGTCCCTACCATTCACAGCACCCACAGCCAGGAGCAAAAATCCACACAAGCAAACAGCAAACACATCTCACAAAATTTCCAAAAGCTACCAACATATTTTGACATTTTTTCTCATTCAGTGAATTATTGGGGAAGCAGCAACAACGCATGTGGTAACAAATCACAGCAGGTGCTCGAATAACATCGTTTTGTTATAACACTGATGAGGTGCTGTAGGAATTTAACTCTTGTTTCTATAAACTAGCCTATGGTGAATTTGGTTACATTATATGTTGTTTCCATTAAAGCAACAGAACCTATCAGTGATAAGTGAGGATGTATTGTCTATAGACCTGGATATTATAACACAATTTGTTGAAAGTGGAATTAATGATGAGGTGAGGCATCACTTTTTGGAAAGGCATCCATTACCAAATATTCCCATTGCTCTCCAAGAACTCCACCAGTAATAAAAATGCCGAGTGATCTCTTCTGACTGGTTCTGATAACTGTTTTAATCCATGTAGACCTGGGAAGTGTAGGAGGGAGGAGCTTCTATGTGCCAGACACTGTGCTGAGGCTTGCTACGCATTATTATCTAATTTTTTAAAAATTTAATAAGTCTATATTATTTAGATTATTACAATTGTTCCTCTTTTTCCCCCTATAGCTCCCCTCCACCTGGCTTCCACCCCTTCCTCTGCCCTTATCTCCCCCCCACATTGTCCTCATCCATAGGTGTATGATTTTTTGTCCAGTCTCTCCCTGCTTTCTCCCTTACTCCTTTCCCCCTGAGAATTGTCTGTCCATTCCCTTTCTATGTCCCTGATTCTATTATGTTCACCAGTTTATTCTGTTCATCCAATTTTTAATTCACTTGATTTTTAAAGATTCACTTGTTGATAGATGTATTTGTTGTTCATAATTTTTATCTTTACCTTTTTCTTCTTCCTCCTCTTCTTAGAGAGTACCTTTCAGCATTTCATATAATACTAGTTTGGTGTTTATGAACTCCTTTAGTTTTTTCTAATCTGTGAAGCTCTTTAACTGCCCTTCAACTCTAAATGCTAGCTTTGCTGGGTAGAGTAATCTTGGTTGTAGGTTCTTACTATTCATCACTTTGAATATTTCTTGCCACTCCCGTCTGGCCTGCATAGTTTCTATTGAGAAATCAGCTGACAGTCATATGGGTGCTCCCTTGTAGGTAACTAACTGTTTTTCTCTTGCTGCTTTTAATATTCTCTCTTTGTCTTTTGTTCTTGGTATTTTAATTATGATGTGTCTTTGTGTGGTCCTCTTTGGATTCCTTTTGTTTGGGGTTCTGTGTGTGCTTCTTGGACTTGTAAGTTTATTTCTTTCACCAGGTGGAGAAAGTTTTCAGTCATTATTTCTTCAAATAGGTTTTCAGTATCTTGCTCTCTCTCTTCTTCTGGCACCCCCATAATTCTGATGTTGGTACGCTTGAAGTTGTCCCAGAAGCTCCTTACACTATCTTCATGTTTTTGGATTCTTTTTCCTTTTTTCTTTTTCAGTTGAGTGTTTTTTGCTTCTTTGTATTTCAAATCTTTGACTTGATTTCTTGCACTCTTCTAGTCTGCTGTTAGGTCTCTGTATAATATTTTTTACTTCAGTCAGTGTATGTTTAATTTCTAGTTGGTTCTTTTTCATCTCCTCTTGGGTCTTGCTAAATTTATCCAGCTTTTCTAGGAAATTCTTGAAAAACCTTATAACCCTGGTTTTGAACTCTATATCCAGTCATTTGTTTTCCTCCATTTCTTTTGTTTGTGATCTGCTCCTTTGTCTCTGCATTTTCACTGCTTCCATGAGTTGGTAGAGTAGCTTTGTATGCTAGCTGTCCTATATGGCCTAGTAGCTCTGCCTCCCCAGTTACCTGAGGTGGACTCTCCTGGTGTACCCCTTTGTGGATTGTGTGTACAGCCTTGATATAGTTAAGTCTTAATTGTTGTTGGTGTCACTGGGGGGAATTGACCTCCAAGCCAATTGATTGTGGGGATCAGCTGTGTCTACGTTGGGAGAACTTCGGTGCTGGAGTCAACCTTATGATATAAGACTTGCAAAATTGCAAAAGCCTCTGTGCTTGGGTTGGATGGGGTGGAGTCTCAGGGCTGAGCAGACAGCCTTGGCTTCCCATCAGCCCTGCCCTATGTGGCCTCTGGGTCTCAGTATCCCTCAGTAATCGCTGCAGCCCTCTCTACAAGCACTCATGCTTACACACCTCCAGACCTCTGTCTTTCACAGCTCCCCTGTATTTCTTTGCACTCTAGGGACCTGTATGAGTCTGAGTCTCCAGGGTCTCACCCAAAACTGGGGTTCAGTACAGTTGGAACTGGATTTCAGCGCAGTTGATAGGTTCTGTCTTCCTCCCACTAAAGAAAGCCAGTGGTACAATCAGCAGTCAGTCTTCTCTGAGCACACTTGAGTGCGCACCTCCAAACTTCTGCCTTTCATGACTCCCCTAAGTTTCTGTGCACTCCTCCCTTTTCACAACAGTGCAGACTCCCCCCATGTGACTTTCACCCAGAACTGGGGTTCAGTGCAGTCAGGAGTTTCCTCCTCCCTCCCGCTAGAGAAAACCAGCCATGCACTCTGCCGCCCGTCATTTCCACGCACGTGTTTCTGTACCTCAGCTTTTTGCAGCTCCTCTAAGTCTCTGTGAGCCCCTTTTTTTCCTTCTAGTTGTAGAATTTCCACTCAGCCAGCTTTCCTGTGGTTCTGGATGATGTCCATGCTGTCTTTCAGTTGTAGTTTTGAAACTGTTGTGCGAGGCAGCAGTTTAGGTGTTCTCCTATGCCGCCATCTTGGTTTCTCCTGCATTATTATCTCATTTGTTCACTATGCTGGCCCAGACGATGTGCCTGCTGTGGGAGGCCGAAAGTGGAATATGGAGATTACATAATTTTCCTGAGGTTGCACAACCAGCAAGTGGCAGAGCTAGGATTCAAACCCAGATTTGTCAGACTCCACAGCCTGTGTATTTACTCACTGTGACACAGCACATGCCCATGGAGCCCGCTCTTTCATACATAATGTTTATTTTAGAAAGCATATTTGTTTTTTATTATAAAAGTAACTCAGACCTGCTAAGTGAAGATGGCTGAGTGAGCTCAGACTGAAACCACTCCCTTCCAATACACACACAGAAAAAGAAAAAAGAAAAAGAAAAGCCCCCAAATAGAATGAGAATCTGTTGCTGCTGCTGCTGGAAACTAGCAGAGAGCTGAAGTCAGCTATGAGCTGGGGGGAGACTCCTGTGCTGCTTGAGAGTAAGAGCCTGCTGTGTACCTCACTCAGGGTGGTGCCAGCTTACACTGGGAGCCTTGGGCATGAAATCAGGACTGGACCCCATGCTCTGTGTGCAAGAATAGGGACTAATATAACTTGCTTAAAGTTAGAACCAGAAATACTCCTGGTTCCAAACCCAGGAGAATGACACGGGGCATTTGAGTGACTGGAAATTCACTCCCACCCAATATCCAGAACTTAGTCTCTGACAAGATAGGACCATTGGACCATTAACCAAAGATCAGACTTAAAGAATGTGCAACCAGGAAGCCAGCTACCAATGAAGAGGAAAACTCCCCTGCAAAGAGAGCTCTCAGACAAAAGGACACCACATGAAGCAGTCCCATGCTATGAGAGTGAACAAATGAGCTAACTCATGCTGGTAGGGGTGTCGATGCCATTATGAAAGAATTAAAGTACATATACGTACTATGTATTCTTAAAACCCTCAGTAGAAAATAAGAGGTGGTAGTCCTAACCCAATAAGAGTAAGCTATGAAAAAAGAACAGGACAATATTTGATATCTTCATTCATAACTAATATTTGATAAGGAACTGAAGAATACTCCTTGGGAAAGGACAGTCACTTCAAAAACAGCTTTAGGGAAATTGAATAAGTACATGCAGAAGAATAAAAATGGACTCTTACATCACTCACAAAAATTAATTTGAAATGGATTAAAGACTTGAATGTAAAATCTGAAATCATAAAATGCTTGGAAGAAAACATATGGATAACGCTCCTTGGCATTGGTCTTGGCAATTATTTTTTGGATATGACACCAACATCACAAGCAATAAAAGCAAAAATCAATAGTAAGGCTACATCAAACTAAAAAGCTTCTGCACAGCAAAAGGAACTATCAACAAAATGAAAAGGCAGCCTATAGAATGGGATGAAATATTTGCAGACCATATATCTGATAATGGGTTAATATCCAAAATATATGAGGAACTCATACAACTCAGTAGCAAAAAAAGAAAAAGAAAAAGAAAAAAGGAACAAAAATTGCAACAACAATCCAATTAAAAATGGACAGAGGATCTGAATGGACATTTTTCCAGAGAAGACATACAGATGGCCAACAGTTAGATGAAAAGGTGCTTAACATCAATAATCATCAGGGAAATGAAAATCAAAGCTACAATGAGTTAATTATCACCTCACACCTTTTAGAATGGTTATCATTAAAAAAGACAAGAAATTAACAAAAGACCTTGTGCACTGTTGGTGGAAGTGTTAAATGGTGCAGCCACTGTTATTCTGGAAAACAGTATGGAGATTCCTCAAACATTAAAAATAGAACTACCGTTATTTTCTAGCAATCCCATTTATGGGTATATATTTAAAAGAAATGAAATCAGGATTCAAAGAGATAGCTGTATTCCCACGTTCATTGCAACATCTATCTAATGAAGAAGGAATATGCTAATTGACCCTTACACCATTGCAAAGATGGTGGCACTCAAAGCCAATAAAAAGGGAATATGCTAATTGATTGCCACACCCTCAAAGATGGCGGCACCCACAGCCACAAGATGATGGCACTCAGTCCCCTCAGCCCCGCTGAGTGGCAGACACACATCAAGGCCAGACCCGTCCCCAGGCAGACCCTGTCACTCCACATTCCTGCCTCTAGAGTCCCCCAGTCCTATAAGCCCCCCAGGGCCAGCCTGAGGCACAGGCAATCCTCGAATGATGGCTGCTCAGCCGCCCAGGGCCGCCCGAGGCTCAGCTAACCAGGGCTGGCTGACACTTGCACTGCCGGCAGTGGCAGCAGCAGAGGTGTGATGAGGTGTCACCTTCCCCTGATCACTGGGTTGCCTCCTGTCCCTGAGGGCTCCTGGACTGTGAGAGGGGGCAGGCCGGGCTGAGGGACCTCCTTCCAGTGCATGAATTTTCATGCACCAGGCCTCTAATAATTTATAATAGCCAAGGTAAGGAAACAACTTAATTATCCACTAATGGATGAATGAATAAATAAGTTGTGTGTGCTCTCTCTCTCTAACATATATATTTATTGGTTGCTTCTTGTATATGCCCTGACTGGAGATCAAACCCACAACTGTGGCATATGGGGATGATGCTCTTACCAATTGAACTACTTGGCCAGAATTAACTCTCGTGATTTTGACACCTTTGAAGAGTACTGATCAGTTATCATGTAGACCATCCTCATTTTGGATGATGCATTTTTGCCAAGAATAGCACAAAGGAAATGAGCCCTCAGTGCATCACATTAGGGGAATTTTATGCTGTAATGTCTTATGATATTAAATTTGATCATGTGGTTAAATGGTGTCTGCTGGATATCTCTACTATAAAATTACTATTTTTCATTTTGTAGTTAATAAATATCTTGGGAGAGCTACTTTGAAGCTATAGGAAATATCCTGTTTCACCCTGGCTGGGCTGCTCAGTTGGTTAGAGCAATGATCAGCAAACTGCAGCTCATGAGTCACATGTGGCTCTTTGGCCCCTTGAGTGTGGCTCTTCCACAAAATATCATGGCCTGGGGGAGTCTATTTTGAAGAAGTGGTGTTAAAAAAAAGTTTAAGTTTAAAAAATTTGGCTCTCAAAAGAAATTTCAACCATACCGTTGATATTTGGCTCTGTTGACTAATGAGTTTACCAACCACTCAGTTAGAGCATCGTCCTAATATGCCAAGGATGCAAGTCCAATCCCTGGTCAGAGCACATACAATAAATGCATATGTAAGTGGAGCAACAAATAAATCTCTTCTCTCTCTCTCTCTCTCTCTCACTCTCTCTCTCTCTCTAACAAACTAATAAATAAAAAATTTTAAATACAAAAAGAAAAATATCTTATTTTACCTCAAATTTTGCCCATTAATTTTAACATCCATTAGAGGATGGTGTCAGCAATAACTTTTACTGTGATGTTTGTCTGATAGTGATTTTTTGTTCTCCTCATTAATTAATTAATCAATTTTATGCAAGTCCCTCATATATTAAGTATTTTAAATTCTCTGTACAGAAGAGTTATTTATCCATTTGTTTGTTTATATGAGTATGAACTTATATATACTTATTTTATTCTGTGAATTACAATCCAATGCTAGTATTATTATTTTTTAATATATTTTTATTGATTTCAGAGAAGAAGTGAGAGGGAGAGAGATAGAAACATCAACGATGAGAGAGAATCATTGATTGGCTGCCTTCTGCACGACTCCCACTGGGGATTGAGCCCAGAACCCAAATATGTGCCCTTTACTGGAATCAAACCAGGGACCCTTCAGTCTGCAGATCTATCCACTGAACCAATCCAGCTAGGGCTTATTATTTATTTTGTTACACAAATTGTTCCAGCTTTGGCCATTGGGAGCACTTTCAGATTGGTGTCCATGCCCTTTTAACATGTTTTCACCTGTTGTTTTTGTTTGTTCGTTGGCTTTTATTTTTGTTTTTTTCCTCACCCCAGGATTAACAAAAAATCAAAAAGGATATTTTTCCCATTAATTTTTAGGGAGAGTAGAAGAGAGACGGAAAGAGAGAGGAACATTGATGTGAGAGAAATACATGGGTTGGTTGCCTCCTACATGAGCCCTGACCTCAACCAGGGCTTGGTGTTAGGTGCCCTTGGCCAGAATCGAACCCTTTGGTAGGCAGGCTGACACTCTATCCACTGAGTCAAACTGGCTAGAGCTATTCCCACCTGTTTTGCACACTTCCTTACTTTCTGGACCCTCAGGATATTCTAGGCTTTTCTTGTATTTTCCCTGCCCAATGGAATGAATATATTTGTTGGTTCAGCCTTCATACTGTAAAGTCATTTCAGAACTGCTAACCCATGCCCCTGTGAACAGCAAATTTGCCAGGAGTACAGTATTGGTGTACATTCCTTTTGCCTTTAGCCTTCCAGTGTCAAGTGAAAAATCCCAATTTTCCCGAGATATTTAGATTAATTCTTTTCTTCCCCACCCCTTTCAGTTCGATATTATTCATCTGTACTGGGTTCATTTGCCAAAACTTGTATTTCATTGGGAAATACATATCCTGCTTAAATTTTTTAAAATTTATATATGCTACAATTCGCTCTTTGGAGTCCATAATTCTAAGGGTTTGACAAATGTATCTACCACCACAGCCATGAGACAGAACAGTCACATGGCCCCCACAATCCCCTCTGCTGCTCCTTTGTGGTCAACCCCTCCTAGTACCTCTTGCTTCTGACAACCACTGATCTACTTTCTATCCCTGTAGTTTTGCCTTCTCCAGCATGTCCTATACTAGTAAGTGGATTCATGCAATATGTAGCTTCAGGGATCTGGCTTCTTTCATAGTAAAATATTCATTTTTTTGTACTAGGTCATAATTCACTGTTATTGTTATTTATTTTTTGCTCAAATTCCCCCCTTTTGGCTGCTGAGAGCTCTTTCACGTTGGCTCCTGTGATCTTGGGTCTTGTCCCCAACATTTTTTGAGCACTTCCTTTCTTTCTGGCACCATACTGGTCCTGGCTTATTTTGCATTTTCCCTTTCTCAGTCCTGAAATCCCAGCTCAATTTTCCAAAGAGCAGTATATACCTGGAAAATCCACTTCAGTGGGCCAGGCGGCCTGTCCTCAGAGAAGGGGTGTCGGGGAGAGTCTTAATCGTGCCCTGCAGGGCCCAAGAAAGAGGAGAGATGGAAGGCTTCTCTCACCAGAAGGCACTGAGGCGGCAGGACAGAGGGGCTAAGTGCAGACATGGGCTCACTATGTAACTCGGGCTGGTGGAAGGCACATGCCAATATTGATATCATACATCTATGACTTCTGTAGGTCCTGGCGACATCTCCCAGCAGAATTGTGCATGAAAGTCTGCCCGAGGATTCTTATGACTCTAAGCCTAGGATGTCCCCCTTCACCCTGGGTTGACCTCTCACTGCCTTTGTACCACTGTGCTCCCCTGCTAGCCATTGGCAGTCACATCAGAGTCCCTGTGGTCATGGACTGAACCTGCCAGTGGCTCTCTCATCACATTACCGCAGATGAGGAACTCTTTGATGTCCGCCTAAAAACTTTATTTAAATATGTTTTAAAAATACTTAATTTTAAATGTAACTTATTCAGTCAGTTGTAGTGTCATCCTGAACACCAAAAGTATCATCCCAAACACCAAAAGGTAGTGGATTCAGTTCCTGGTCATAGCACATATCTAGGCTGCATGTTCAGTCCCCGGTTGGGGTGCTTGTGAGGGGCAACTGATCAAAGTTTCACTCTCACATTGATGTCTCTCTCTCTCTCTGAAATCAATTTTTTTTAAATATTAAAATATATAGTAAGTAAATATGAATATTTTATTCTTTTGAAACCCCTTGCCAAAGCAATTTGTATCAGGGGTGCACTGAGATAATTTCCTAGGGTTGTCATGGGAACCCGTGTCTGTGAATTTCAAGTGACACCTAGTTAGCAGCTGGCTGTTAGCAGCTCTTTTGGAAGAGGGATGTTTCTCTTTTCTTTGAAATGGGACAGTTCTTCCTTCAGGTTGTGAACAATCAGCTACAGCAATTACTCAGGAAAGAGATGTGGCTCTGTGCATCCAGAAAGAGTTCGGAGCTCGGTGGGAACTGGCTCAGACAGGCTTTCAGAGGAGGACTCACTGCTGAGGCTGCCCTTCACTGGCTGAGGCCAAAATCTCTGATGGAGACCTGGCAGCCATTAATAAGTCACCTCAGATGAGTTGCATCTGTTGGCTGAACTGATTCCAGCATGTTCCCATGTCCCAGGCATGACCCAGAAGCCCTTGCTCCCACGAGCCTGCCCCGTGTGGCTGATGCTGCTCCAGATGAGACTTGGGTGCCTGGAACCATAGGGCCTCTATAAGCCTTGGTCCTGGTCCCAACCAGCTGCCCAGCTGCCCCAGCTGCCCCAGCATTATTCCTGTAGGTGCCAGTCTCCCTTGCCAAGGGGATGAGTAGCACCCAGTGAGTTTAAGAGCAGTGTCAGGGGCTGGACCAAAAGTGTGCTCCAAAGGTTGGGTCCACAGGGCAGTTGGGGACCCAGGGAGGAGGCAGGTGGCACCTCACAGATGCACCTGGGCTGAAAAGCTGTTGGTGAAGCATGAGGGAGTCAGGGAGGAAGCAGGAAGATGGGTCAGAGAGGCAACTGTTTGCAGAGAGAAACTCTCCTGGACCAGTGCCTGAGAGAGCAGTGCGGGGCTGAGTTTGTCCTGGGAGCTCTTAGGAGTCCATCAGAGTCTCATCCACATACTTCTGGAGGATTCTGGATGCTGAGCTGGCCAAAGACCCATGGCTGACATCCCAGAACTATCTGAGAGAGTCCTTTCACACTAAGAGGGGATTCAGGGTTGGTTAGGACAAAGTATCATCTAATAAACAATTAGGGGGCATGGGTATTGTCACTCTTTATAGCTTCTACTAAGTAAGCTTGATTTGTAAATAGCGGGGCGAGCTCAAGAGTGATGACTGTTGTCTAAGGCGGAGGTTTTCAACTCTGGCTCCCCCTCAGAATCAACGGGAAAAGTGGAGTCACCTTCTAAACGAAGTGATTTGAATTCAGTGACTCAGTGGCTCTGGGGTACAGCTGGACTTGGACCTTTAAACACTCTCTGAGTGAGCCTAATGGGTAGAAAGACTAGAGAACTTTTGCTCTAAGACAGAACATCTGTAATCTAAAGAAAATTTAACCATGTGAGAATGGCAAACCTTCCCTTCACCTGGAGGCAGCAGGTGGAATTTGGTGGAATTTGGTTCAGTTCTTTAGTAAGAAAAAAACACAAAAACTTTCCTGTAAGTTGAAGCTGAACTTAGACACATCACTGCTCTCTGAAAACAGAGGTCAGAGGGTTAGGAAAGCAGACGTCACCATGAGCATGTTCCTATGCTTGTGACATAGCTCTTACAGCAGAAAAGAACACAGGCTTCATTGTTTCTTTCCATGTTTAAAATAAGAATAAGAAAGATGAGCGCAGAGCCCACTGCTATGAGGAAAAGCAGGATTTAAACTCAAAGCTCTAGCGAGAGCCACATTATGGGCCAGCGGATGTCCTAGGCTCTGGCCCTAAGCAAAACTGTGAAACAGGGGTCCCTGCCACATACCCCCTAGCTGAGGATGGGCAGGGTGGTTTCCCAGGGCTGGAGGCTGAAGAAGATCTGGGCAGCAATGTCTGTGATGACCTCCAAATTGAACATGAGGAACAAGGAAGCCCAGGGGACTCCGGAGAGGGTGGTGAGAACAGAGTTGAGAAAGGCCTCCAGGGCTGACTAATTAATGGCCTTGACCTTCGAGATGGTGTTAGGTTTTGTGGGTGAGACCAGGTGAAGGGGTGGAGTCATCCAGTGGAGGCTCTGCTAAGAAGAAAGGAAGTTAAGGGATGCATCTGTGAGTCAACCCAAAAGTCACCAAAACCTTGGAGGTCACCAGGCCTGACTTCCTCACTTAAGAGACATGGCAACTGAGTGGCTGGAAGATGAGAGGACTCACCCAGGCTCACAGAGCCAATGAGGCCCGGAGACAGCATACGCCCCTCTCCATCTGGGTGCACGACAGACAGCCTGTGATGGGTGATGGGGAGATAGCAGAGGCCCTGTCCGCAAGGAAGTCACTGTCAACTCATACACCCTGTACTGGTTTTCTATGGCTGTGGTAACCAAGCACCACACATGCACAGCTTAAAATGACACAAATGTACTGTCTTACAGTTCTGTGGTTCAGAAGTCCGAGGTGGGTCTCCCCAGGCTAACATCAAGGCACTGGCAGGGTTGTATTTGCTTCTGGAGTGCCGGGGGAGAATCCATTTCCTTGCCCTTTCCAGCATCTGGAGGCCACTCACGTTGCTGGCTCCTGGCTGACTCCTGGCCCTCCTTCTCTATCATGAAAGCCAGCAATGTCAGTGGGTTTCTCTAGCTCCACCCCTCTCCTGCCTCCCTCTTCCCCTTTGAAGGAACCCTAGTGAAGACATTGGGTCACGTGGATAATCCAGGAGTGTCCCTATTTTAAAGTCTGCAGTCTGAATTCTGCCTTTGCCATGTAACAGCACATTCATAAGTTCCAAGGATTGAGACTGGACATCTTTGGGGACCATTATTCAGCCCGCCATGCTACCCATGATGCTCTGTGGCAGCCGGCCATGTGGGGGGAGAAGGGCTGGGAGTCTGAGAGCCAGGAGGGCTGGACTAGGTAGGTATCAGGAAGAAACGGACACCTGCTGGTTATCCCAGGACGGAACCTCTGTACACTAAACACCAGGCCAGAGAAGGGAGGTGGAGACAGAAAGGATTTATGGGTGCCTCCCTCACCTCATCACCCACAGGTTGTATTTCCCAGAAAGTGGAAATGTTATGCGGGATCAGGGAGGCCAAGTTCTCTACCAGGGCCAGAGGCCTGGTATCTGGAATGAGCCAGAAGTGTAAAAGCTAACCTGTTTATGAAGTCAGCCAAGAGCAAAGAAGGGCAAAGCTCCCGGCCCTACCCCCACCACACAGGGGTATGTAGAATTCTGAACAAGCACCCAGAGGGTTCAGATGCTCCAACCCCCTATTTCAGCGGCAGGTGGATGGGCATAGACACTTCACCCCAAAAGGACAGATTGGGAACGGAAGTGCTATAGTCTCCCAAGTCGGCTCTCTGTCTTCAGCATCCCTCCCCCTCCCTGCTGCCCCAGAAGTTTTTCCCAAAGGCAGTGGAGCATGGGTCCAGCCTAAGTCCTGCAGCGACTTCTGTGTTGTTGTTGTTGTTCTCTTCTTCTTCTTCTTCTTCTTCTTCTTCTTCTTCTTCTTCTTCTTCTT